>CM053028.1:436138570-436738570 GCA_028564925.1 Lithobates sylvaticus
GGACTTCTCCAGCGGATAATCCGCCGGCCAAAAGTCCGCGGGACTTTTGAAAATGAACGGACTTGCCCACACACGGAGCAGTCCGTTCATTTCGAACGTAACTTCAGGTTACGTAGCTAGCGTAGGCAGTAAATGCCGCCGCGCTAGCTCCGTGACCTGGCATGGATTTAAAGGGACTCCCCACGCCGAAAAAACGGCGTGGGGGTTCCCCCCAAATCCATGTCAGACCCTCATCCGAGCACGCAGCCTGGCAGGCCAGGAAAGGGGTGGGGACGAACGAGCGCCCCCCCCCCTCCTGAGCCGTACCAGGCCGCGTGCCCTCAACATGGGGGGTGCCCTGGGGAAAGGGGGGCCGTGCGGCCCCCCACCCCAAAGCACCTTGTCCCCATGTTGATGAGGACAAGGGCCTCTTCCCGACAACCCTGGCCGTTGGTTGTCGGGGTCTGCGGGCGGGGGCTTATCGGAATCTGGGAGCCCCCTTTAATAAGGGGCCCCCCAGATACCGGCCCCCCACCCTATGTGAATGAGTATGGGGTACGATGTACCCCTACCCATTCACCTAAGGTGTAAAATGTAAAGTAAAAAAAAAACACCCACACTTTTGAAAAAATTGTTTATTGCACTGCTCCGGGGGTCTTCTTCCGTCTTGGGGGTCTTCTCGCCGGACTCCCCCGCCATTTACCAAGCTCTTTTACCGAGCGGGGGAAGTCCGGCTACCTTCTTCGTCGTCGCCGCCGTCTGGGGGTCTCGATCCGCCTTCGGGGGTCTTCTTCCGTCTTGGGGGTCTTCTCGCCGGACTCCCCCGCCATTTACCAAGCTCTTTTACCGAGCGAGGGGAGTCCGGCTACCTTCTTCGTCGTCGCCGCCGTCGTCTGGGGGTCTCGATCCGCCTTCGGGGGTCTTCCGGGGGTCTCTTCTGTTCTTGCGGCGGTCGTCGTCTTCCGCGCCGCCGGCGCCTTCTCCTTCTTCTTGTCCTTCTTGTTCTTCTTCTTCTTCCGATGTTGACCCGTCGCTGTCTCTGCCCGGAATGCCTGTGCCGATCTGCGCTCGGACTTATATAGGGACATGGGGGACAGGGTCACATGCACATGTCACATGGTGACCCCGCCCCCTTGTGTTGTCACAGTCCCGGAGGATGCTGGGACTGTGACATCGCAAGGGGGCGGGGTCACCATGTGACATGAACATGTGACCCTGTCCCCCATGTCCCTATATAAGTCCGAGCGCAGATCGGCACAGGCATTCCGGGCAGAGACAGCGACGGGTCAACATCGGAAGAAGAAGAAGAACAAGAAGGACAAGAAGAAGGAGAAGGCGCCGGCGGCGCGGAAGACGACGACCGCCGCAAGAACAGAAGAGACCCCCGGAAGACCCCCGAAGGCGGATCGAGACCCCAGACGACGGCGGCGACGACGAAGAAGGTAGCCGGACTCCCCTCGCTCGGTAAAAGAGCTTGGTAAATGGCGGGGGAGTCCGGCGAGAAGACCCCCAAGACGGAAGAAGACCCCCGAAGGCGGATCGAGACCCCCAGACGGCGGCGACGACGAAGAAGGTAGCCGGACTTCCCCCGCTCGGTAAAAGAGCTTGGTAAATGGCGGGGGAGTCCGGCGAGAAGACCCCCAAGACGGAAGAAGACCCCCGGAGCAGTGCAATAAACTATTTTTTCAAAAGTGTGGGTGTTTTTTTTTACTTTACATTTTACACCTTAGGTGAATGGGTAGGGGTACATCGTACCCCATACTCATTCACATAGGGTGGGGGGCCGGTATCTGGGGGGCCCCTTATTAAAGGGGGCTCCCAGATTCCGATAAGCCCCCGCCCGCAGACCCCGACAACCAACGGCCAGGGTTGTCGGGAAGAGGCCCTTGTCCTCATCAACATGGGGACAAGGTGCTTTGGGGTGGGGGGGCCGCACGGCACCCCCCATGTTGAGGGCACGCGGCCTGGTACGGCTCAGGAGGGGGGGGGCGCTCGTTCGTCCCCACCCCTTTCCTGGCCTGCCAGGCTGCGTGCTCGGATGAGGGTCTGACATGGATTTGGGGGGAACCCCCACGCCGTTTTTTCGGCGTGGGGAGTCCCTTTAAATCCATGCCAGGTCACGGAGCTAGCGCGGCGGCATTTACTGCCTACGCTAGCTACGTAACCTGAAGTCACGTGCTAAATGAACGGACTTGCCGATGAGCGGCAAGTCCGTTCATTTCAAAAGTCCCGCGGACTTGCCCACTAACGGCGGGATTATCCGCTGGACTGCCAAGTCCAGCGGATAATTTGAAAACAAAACTTCAAACTTTGGCGCCAAAAAGTCCGCCGTACTTTGGCGCCAAAAAGTCCGCCGGTGCCCACACACGAGGGGATTATCCGCTGGACTTCAGTCCAGAGGATAATCCCGCGGGATTGTCCCTTCGTGTGTACGCGGCATTAGTGGGTCCTGAGGACAGGAGTTGAGAACCACTGGTCTTAAAGTGGAAGTAAACCCTCCTATCGTTTTCAGCCAAGGAAGCCGCCATCTTTGCCTCTGTTTAATCTTCAACTGCCACGGTGCTGCACATGTGATCCTTTATGACACCAGCCATTGGATGGTTTGACTGTTTGGTTGAGAGCACAGCCAATGTGCAGTTAGCATTCCCGGCATGCCTTTTTTTTTAAACTGTTAAATCGATGGGTTTACTTCCGCTTTAAAGAGGTATAATGCAAGTGCACAAACAGACTGATTTTTTCATATGACAAATTACTGGCTGTCCCATAAGTGAAGTTAGCATATCTCTATCTTTCTGTGCTTACATTAACCAATTGCCGACCAGCGCACGGCGATATATACGTTGGCACAATGGCAGCGGTGGGCAAATGGGCGTAACTGTACGTCTCCTTTAATTGGAGCCCACACACGGTCGGAATTTCCGACAACATGGTCCGAAATGGAAAATCCGACCGTCTGTACGGGGCATAAGAAAGATATATATACTTACCTAACATATGATCCGACTCTCCTGTATCAGCCAGCGACAGATGCAGGGGAGATGGGGAGCACCGACACTGCATAAACTATAGGAGCCTATGGGTGACATCACTGCTAGACATGTGCAGAACGAAAAAAATTTGTTTCATTTTGATTTGTTATTTACATAAATTAGTTTAGTTAAATTTGTTTAATACGTTTAATTTGTTTTCGGAATTCGTTTTGTTTATTCGGATTCGAACCGATTCAAAATTTTCAAATTTGATTCGAATAGTTTTCGACTCAATTTAGAATAGTTTTCGAATTCGACTAGTTTTCAAATTCGAATTCGAAAAGTATTCAAATTCGAAAAGTTTTCAAATTTAAATAATTTTCAAATTTAAATAATTTTCTAATTTGAATAGTTTTCGATTTGTTTTCCAATTTCCAAAGAGGATACAATAGAATAGAAAAAATAGAATAGAATAGGAAAGAATATAACAGAAAATAAAATAATATAATAGAGTAAAATAAAATAGAATGGAAAATAAAAGAACAGAATTCTATTCTATTCTTTTCTATTCAAATTTCCGAAGATGTTTATATTCTTTCTATTCTATTCTGTGTTTTTTTTTCTATACTATTCTGGTATTTTCTATTCTATTCTAATCTATTCTATCTATTTAAATTTGAATAGATTGTATTTTAATTTTGGGAAATGGTTATATTCTTTCTAATTTATTCTATTGTTTTTTGAATTCCTAGTCTATCCTATTCTTTTTTCTATTCTATTCTTTTCTTATGTATTCAAATTAATTCTATTTAAAATTCGTATTTCAGAAGATGGTTATATTCTTTCTATTTTATTCTATTCTTTTTTATTCTATTCTATTTGTTTTCTATTTGTTTCTATTCTATTCTGTTCTTTTAATTTCTATTCTGTTTTGTTCTGTTTTACTCTACTATATTCTATTCTTTTATTTTCTGTTATATTCTTTTCTATTCTATGCTATTTTTGTTCTACTATATTCCTTTATTTATTCCTATATTCCTTTATTTTCTATTCTATTTTAATCACTTTGGAAATTAAAAAACAATTCGTAAAACCATTTGAATTCGAAAATGATTTGAATTCAAAAATTATGTAAACAAGGCAGATCGCCGTTCTGACAGGAGGGAAGGCATGGATCTTGTGTTGCTGCAAAGAAGGGACATGGATCCATGTCTTCAACTAGTAAAAGCACCTCCCACAGTACACTAAAATACTGGCTAGGCACACAGTTAACCCTTTGATTGCCCCTGATGGTTAACCCCTTCCCAGCCAGTGTCATTAGTAAAGTAACAGTGCATATTTTTAAGCACAGATGTGTCACTGGTCCCCAAAAAGTGTCAAAAGTGTCAGTTAGTGTCCGACTGTCCCCCGGAATTTTGCAATCCTGCTATAAGTCGCTGATCGCCGCCATTAATAGTAAAAAATAAATAAATAAGAGTATCCCACAGTTTGTAGACACTAGAACTTTTGCACAAACCAATCAATACACGCTTTTTGGGAGTTTTTTTTTTTACCAAATTTGATTCTATTTTTTTTTTTAATTGGCTATATTTATAGCAGAAAGTACAATTTTTTTTTTCCAAAATTGTCTGTATTTTTTTGCTTATAGTGCAAAAAATAAAAACTGCAGAGGTGATCAAATACCACAAAAAGAAAGCTCTATTTGTGGGGAAAAAAAAGGGCATCAATTTTATTTTGGTATAGCCTCACATGTCTGCGCAATTGTCAGTTAAAATGACGCAGTGCCATATCGCAAAAAATGGCCTGGTAAATCTTCTGGAGGTCAAGTGGTCAATCTAAATACTAGTGCAAATACAAACATATAACATAAGGGAACATGACACACCAATATGGAAACATTGTAATAAATGGATTATTGAGTGAATTGACCTAAAGTACTTTAACCACTTCGCATCCCGCCCATAGTCATATGACGCCCACAAGGTGGATCTCCCATCCTGGGTGGGCGTCATATGACGTCCTCCCATTCCCGGCCACCTAGGGGGCGCGCGCGTGGCGCCGCTTGGGACACGGTGCGCATGCCCGGCGGCCGCGATGTCCGCCGGGCACCTGCGATTGCCCGTGAAAACAACGGGACCGTGCGGGACCGCGGAGCTGTGTGTGTAAACACACAGCTCCACGTCCTGTCAGTGGAGAGGAGACCGATCATGTGATCCCAGTACGGAGGAACACCGATCGGTCTTCTCCCCTTGTGAGTCCTCTCCCCCCACAGTTAGAATCACTACCTTAGGGAACACATTAACACCTGCAGCGCCCCCTAGTGTTAACCCCTTCCCTGCCAGTCACATTTACACAGTAATCACTGCAATTTTATAGCAACGATCGCTGTGTAAATGTGAATGGTCCCAAAAATGTGTCAAAAGTGTCCGAAGTGTCCGCCGCAATGTCGCAGTCACGAAAAAAAAATCGCAGATCGCCACCATTACTCGTAAAAAAAAAAAAATGCAATAAATCTATCCCCTATTTTGTAGACGCTATAACTTTTGCGCAAACCGATCTATATACGCTTATTGCGATTTTTTTTACCAAAAATATGTAGAAGAAAACATATCGGCCTAAACTGAGTAAAAAATTTTTTTTTTTTTAAATGGGATATTTATTATAGCAAAAAGTAAAAAATATTGTGTTTTTTTTCAAAATTGTCGCTCTTCTTTTGTTTATAGCGCAAAAAACGTAGAGGTGATCAAATACCACCAACAGAAAGCTCTATTTTTGGGGAAAAAAAGGACGTCAATTTTGTTTGGGTGCAACGTCGCACGACCGCGCAATTGTTAGTTAAAGCGACGCATTGCCGAATCGCAAAAAGTGCTCTGGTAAGGAAGGGGGTAAAATCGCTTGGTGCTGAAGTGGTTAATAAAATAATGTAGTGCCTGTATAAAGATGAATACAGTCATCCTCTAAGTAAAAATTGCAGCTCGGAGTAAATGTTCTGTGCACTATTTTGAGTAACCCGGGGTCTATTATTTGTACAGTTTTTGTACTCAAAATAGTTAATTCTAAGGAACCTCGAAGCAAATAGGAACAAGGCGTGTGAATAGCAATGACATTAGATCTGAGAATTTACAAGCCTATAAATGTGGTGTGCGTTGTACGGATGTGTCACTAAGCCAGTAAAACTACTAGCAGTGTTTTCTACTATTGTAACTGTTTGTTTTACTTGCTCGGTTTATAAATATGAACAGTTGTTTATTTTGGCTATTTACACTATGAGGCTGCTATCCATATGGAGGTGTAGGCGTTTCGCTGAAGCTGTTTGCAGGGTGCCTGTATACAAACATTCCTGTCCATGTGCTCCTCCACTCCGGGTGCACTGGAGCGTGAGCTGCTTTTATGTCTAGGCCCTCTCTGTAGCTGTTTGATGTGTCATAAAAAAACAGAGCTCTTTTTATCTTCGTTTTGTTTATTTTGTCCTTTGTAAGGCAGCCTTTGGGAAGTTTTAGGAAATTTGATAGTTGCTGGCCTCAATTTTTTTAAGTACACACACGTATTTAGGGTGCTACTACCCAAAGTACCTTTACCTGTAGGAGAATTTTATTGACCTAGTAGCAATGGACTATGAGTGTGCCAATTAGCGCGCTTGTTATCCATTGTGAACTACAAGTCTGTCTGTCGCAGTGGCAGATGGGACTTGCAGTCTATTCATTTATAGATCTTTGTGAATGAATGATGCAGCTGTGCAAGCAGAGCCCCACACAGTCACGTTGTTTTTAAATTGTGACAGAAAGTGTGGGGGGAGAGGAATGCCCCCACTGTCATGAGGGTGGGGCTCAGGGGGTAAGGGTTTGGTTACTTAGCATTTTATGTCCTAAATACGGGTGTAACATGTTGCTAAGGGTGGAGATAGTCTTTAAGAAATTGATTGCAAATATTTCAACAACAAAACTGTAATGTGCAAACATACATCCTATTTTTTTTCACTTCCTTTGCATGTAATTGGGAATTCAAAGTAAACACAGCTTTACCTTTTTTTATTAGCAGAAAACAAATACTCCTGCGCACAAATGAGCCAACCAGGTGGGCTAGAGTCCGTAGTGGACAACGCCTTGCTGCCCTCAAGGATAGGGGTATCCTAGCAGTCAAAATGGAAAAAAGAGGGCGCATCAACCTTGTGCATTATCCTTGGATATATTTTATTTAAAAGAGTAAATTAAACAATACTCACAAACATGTGAAAGAAAAGCGCAATATAAATAGCCTTCAGATGATGGCAATCGGTCTCACGACAACAGACTCCAGATTGTAATGGAGAAGATTTTAAGGGCCACTGCAGGTTGACACGTTTCAAAGGCATACCTTCTTCCTCAGAGCCCCAGGCTGGGTAGGTATTCTTTCACATGTTTGAGAGTACCGTATTTATCGGCATATAACATGCACCTTTTCCCCCTTAAAATCGGGGGAAAGTTGTGGGTGCGTGTTATACGCCGATCCCCAAAAAAAAAGTGCCAAAAAAAATCAAACGGAGCCGAAAAAACAGCGACCGCCGAAAAAAAACGAGCGCCGCCGAAAAAGACCGATCTGTCTGTTCGGCTCCGCTCGCAGTCCTGCCTCCCTGCGCTCGCTTCTAGGCGGCAAATTCAAATGTGAGCAAGGCTGCAAATGACGCTGGCAAGCTCTAAATGACACTGACAAGCTGCAAATGACACTGACAAGCTGCAAATCACACTGGGCAAGCTGCAAATCACACTAGGCAAGCTGCAAATCACACTAGGCAAGCTGCAAATCACACTAGGCAAGCTGCAAATGACGCTGGGCAAGCTGCAAATGATGCTGACAAGCTGCAAATCACACTGGGCAAGCTGCAAATGACGCTGGGCAAGCTGCAAATCACGCTTAAATGTAAGTGTTTTTTTTCCCTAAACTTCCCTCCTAAAACTTTTTTTCCTTAAAATGCCCTCCTAAACTTGGCGTGCGTGTTATACGCCGGTGCGTGTTATACGCCGATAAATACGGTAGTTTTTAATTTACCTTTTTTTTATTAGCAAGGCTGGTACCTCTAGAAGAGCCTGGAGACTCAGTTGGAGGACACATCCCGGGTCATCTACCTCACAGTACCACCGGCTCGGCTGAAAGAAACTGGTACTGTGTGACTGTTCTTTAACATTGCAACAAGCTGCTGGTTGAGCACTCCTGTGGCAGAGGATTGTGTAACGGTTCTACTAATTCTTCAAGTCTGTGGCAGAGACTATGACCAAGCATCACATCGGCTGCTAGGTCAGTGAGAGAGGCCTATCCTGATTGGATTGGATTGCTGGATCCAGTTGTGGAGCTGTTGTCCTCTGGATCAAGAAGTACCCCTGACCCACAGTTACAAGGTACCTGAATTCCCCTTAACCCTCCATCCCTCTATTGAAATTGTCTTTTTGTCAATAAAGCATTGAAAAAAAGACTAAGTGTCAGAGCTAAAATCTGTGAGCAACTATTTAACAGGATCTCTATGACGGACACAGTGGAACGGTGAGGTAACGGTAAGCCCAATCAAATACCAGCAGCTCCTTCGGGGGTTAGTGCTACATACGTAATGCATATGAGACAAAAAGGTAGGACAAACAAGTTGCTTTATGTTAAAGAGTTACTAATAACAGAAAAAAAAAAAATCACACTATACAGAAAAAAAGACGTTTAGAAGGGAAGGGGGAGTCTATAGTATTTTTAATAGTTTACACATTAAGCCATGTATTTGTTTTAAAAGCAGGCCTTTCATTTATGTTTAGTGACCTATTAAAGCTGAACTTCAGCACTGACATTCCCAGAACAGTGTCTTATTTTATTGTACTTGGGAATCTCTTTTTAAAACCCTTTTCTCTCAATTTTCATGTGGGCATGCCTTAATGCCCCTTAGACCAACCAAACTGACAGCAGTGTCCTCCCAGTCTCCACTCTAGAGTCTGCCACAAACCCCACCTCAACCACTGGAGTGCCATGATGTAGAAAATAAAAAGGATCCCTCTGCCAACCTGGCCATAGAGATGATAGAAATCCAGGGAAGAGTCCTGGGGCTGCCAGTCACCTTTCTTTAGGTTTATCTAAACTGACCACACAAGCACTGAAGCTGATCTGTTCCTGTGTGGTCAGTTTGTAACCTTTTTGTAACCTTCGGCTGGTCATCCTGATGTACAGGACACTTCACAGACACACAGCAGAGGATTTAAGTGACTTTAAACGTGGCATGGTTGTTGGTGTCAGAGGGGCTGGTCTGAATATTTCAAAAACTGCTGATCTACTGGAATTTTCACGTACAACCATCTCTAGGGTTTACAGAGAATGGTCTGAAGAAAAGAAAATATCCAGTGAGCGGCAGTTGTGTGGACCAAAATGCCTTGTTGATGTCAGAGGACAATGGGTAGACTGGTCTGAGATGATAGAAAGACAACAGCAACTCAAATAACCACACAAGGTATGCAGAATACCATCTCTGAATGCACAAAACATCAAACCTTGAAGCAGATGGGCTACAGCAGCTGAAGACCTCACCTGGTGCCACTGTCAGCTAAGAACAGGAAACCGAGGCTACAATTCCATCAGACTCACCAAAATTGGACAATAGAAGATTGGAAAAACTTTGCCTGGTCTGATGAGACTCGATTTCAGCTGCGTCATTTAGAAGGTAAGGTCAGAATATAGGGTAAACAACATGAAATCATGGATCCATCCTGCCTTGTATCAACGGTTCAGGCTGCTCATGGGGTGTAATGGTGTGGGGGATATTTTCTTGGCACACTTTCGGCCTCTTAGTACCAATTAAGCATTGTATAAATGCCACAGCCCACCTGAGTATTGTTGCTGACCATGTCCATCCCTTTATGACTACAGTGTACCCATCTTCTGATGGCTACTTCCAGCAGTATAATGCACCATGTCAAAAAGCTCAAATCATCTCACCACTGGTTTCTTGAACAGAACAATGAGTTCACTGTACTCCAATGGCCTCCACATTCACTAGATCCCAATCCAATAGAGCACCATTGGGATGTGGTGGAACAGGAGATTTACATTACAAATGTGCAGCTGAAAAATCTGCAGCAACTGTGTGATGCTATCATGTCACTATACACCAAAATCTCTGAGGAATGTTTCCAACACCTTGTTGAATCTATGCCACCAAGAATTAAGGCAGTTCTGAAGACAAAGGGGGTGCAACATGACCAACCTTTTTAACTTGGTTAAAAAGGTAAGAAAGACCATTTCTGAAACTAAGCAAAAACAGTTCCAGATAGCAAGGGTAACTTCCCAAAAATTTGTGGCAGTGTTGAATTCTAAGTCTGTTAACTTGCTGGACATTGTCATTGATAAGTTGTACACTTACAGAGCACTTGAAGCACAGATTATAGTTGACACTTTTCCAATTTGTAGCAAATGTGTGTGGCAAGTCTCTAGCAAACGAAAAGTTGCAGTGGTGAATCTACAGCAAGAGCTCTGCTAGTCTACAGCATGAAAATTCAGCCACAGTGACCCCTGTGGTGGGATGACCATTTCACAACATAACTGAACCAGAATTTACAGCAGACTTGCAGAATGTTTGCATAGAAAGTTAATCTGGAGTCATGCAATGTGGACTTGCTGCAATTGTGCAACAAACTTGTGAAGCCTGGAAGGTCTAGCAATAGCTTAGCAAGTCGTTTTTAAACTTGCAGCACAATTGCTTGCTATCTGGGGTTATGGTGCCTTCATTGTTATAACTGCATTAGAAAGTGTCTATAACATTGTAAGTTCACAACTACTTCAACTGCTAGCTGACCAGCCACCTCAGTTATACTGCTGCAGGTTGGCATGGCTGCGCAAATCGCCGTAGGTATACGTTGGCTCTTTAAGACGCCTTTCTGGCACTCGTGCCTGCAGCGTGTCCCCATAGTCAATGTGCGTGCCCGGCGGCGTGTGTGTGTGCCACCTGTGCTCCTTCATTCAGAGTGGTATCTGTATAATACAGGAGGTGTGTTACTGGCCAGATCACCAGAGGAAAACAGAGAAAAAAAAGCCTAAAAAAAGAAAACGAATGCAGCCAACCCATCTAATGATTAGTAAGCTGCAGTATATTACATTTTTTGTTGTAGGTTTAATACTGCTTTAAGTATAATTTCTGCAGGTACGGAAAAATAGCTGTTGAACTTATCAGAAATCCAGTGTCCTCAACCAATGTTATCAGCCTCCCGATTCTCCTCCATGAACAACAGAACCCCCCCCCCCTATGTTAAAGTGGTTGTAACCCTTAAAAAAAAAAAGATCCTGTTAAAAAACATGTTAAACCGCATAGTGCTTGTGCGGAGTCATTTTTCCCTTTCTATGTTGTAATATACCTGGTTAACCCTGCATGTTCCTGTGTCCACCTTAGTGTGCTGACCACGGTAATCATGGCTGCTAAACCATGATACCATGGTCAGGTTACGTGCCTCCTTCATTGTGCTACTCTTCTATCTCCCCCTCTCCCCCTCCCTCTCTCCCTGTCAGCTCGGGAGTCTGTGAAGTGAGCCGTCTCCTCCCTGCCCCTCCCCTCCCCTTCTGCTGCTACTTCATCTGTAATAAGTTATGTTTCAATTCCTGCCAGCCCCCTGCAATAACATGATGTACTACACAGTGGGGTTGATTTACTAAAGGCAAATCCACTCTGCACTACAAGTGCACTTGGAAGTGCAGTCGCTGTAAATCTGAGGGGAAGGTCTGAAATGAGGGGAAGCTCTGCTGAGTTAATCTTTTTTTTTTTTTTTTCCTTGCATGTCCACCTCGGATCTACAGCGACTGCACGTCCAAGTGCACTTCTAGTGCACTTGTAGTGCAAAGTGGATTTGCCTTTAGTGTTTGCCTTTAGTGTTTTTTTTTTTTTTTATTTGGCAGCTAAACACCTTTGTTCACATTGCTGAATGTGAAGTCATGTGATCGCCTGGCTGACATCAGAGTGGAAACTCAGCCCCTCCCACTGTAGTCCATAGATCGGGAAAGGAGAGCAGCAGGCGGTCACGTGTCTGCACATCGGCGACATGAAAAAGGGTATTTAGCTGCCAAATTTTTTTTAAAACACATCTGGTTATTGCAAAGGGGCTGGCAGGAATTAGAATAGCTGAGTTAACAACCACTTTAAGAATATGAGAGGTGGAGGGGTTTGTAATCCGAATTAGAAATGCAGCCTAGGGCAAGAAATGTGTTACTGGCAGGATCACCAGGTGAAAATTAAGGGAAAAAGCCTGAAAAGGTAAACTAATGCATTACGATGTCATTCTACTCCACACTCTGTTTTTATATGACACCCTTCATAATTCTGCGCCCGTCATTGTCATGTTGCATTGTTGATTCCTTTAAATAAAGAATTTATTTAAAAAAAAAGTAAACTAATGCAGCCACCACATCTAAGAACAATATATTACAGTTTTGTTCTTGGGTTTAGATAAACTTTATATAGCTCCTCGGAGTTATAGAAACTCCCTTCGTTTTTTTTTTTTTTTAATGATTTTATAATATTTTTATAAGCTTTCATTGCGCTGGTGATGAATGGCTTTGCTGATCTACATGGTGATTACATTGCTTTTCTAGAATGTGTACTTTGTGCATTTGAAGCCAATTTCAACAAAATTTCAGCAAACGTGAAATCTGTAAATTTGCTGCAAAATCAAGTTTGGAGAAATCGCCCACATATACCTACGAAAGACATTGCCATGAAAAGAAAGCATTGAAATTCCCCCAAAAACACAGAAAACATTATATCTATCACTTTTGTATTATAAGTAGTAAGAAAGTTATAGCTAAATCATTATACCCATGGCTGAAATATGAATATGGCTCTGGAGTTTAACTAGCGGTAAAAATTAGAGGGAAAAATGTCTGTTGCCAATAAGGATATAGATATCACTTTACTGGTAAAAAACACATGTGATAAAATACACAAAAATATAAAATATGACAGAGGTATGATATATTGACGAAGGTATACCTCCAACTGTTCACTGTTTATGTTTACAAGATATACAAGATATGTTTGTTTTTCTGCATTCCTCAATTTATGTATCAATGCTATGTACGCTTGTTCTTTTTTATCAACTTTCAATACATTTTTCATGGAAAAAAATATATATATATGATTGATAAAAAAAATTAAATAAATACAATTAAAAAAAATTACAGGTTCAAAAATGAAAGTACACTGCTAGAGGAGGACGCATCTCTAATTTTATTAGATAAAGTTTTATTATAATTTATTTTGTGTTCAATAAACTTTATTGAGCATATTGAATAATGCACAGATATCGAACAAATATTCTGTTTCTGTATATATATATATATATATATATATATATATATATATATATATATATAACAAATTCCCAACATCAATAATCCAAACCGTAGAAGAAAAAGTAATACACTTCAATTTCTACCAAGGTGGGCAAGGAAAAAGCCTCATACTAAGAAAATACAATGTTCAAGGTGGAAAGGTCCCCCAAAATTAGGAATAGCGTGATAAATTGCATATACACCCATGGAGGGGGGGGGGGGGTCTCCCTGTACAGGAGAGGTTAATGAGAATCCCAGCTTTGGTAGTATCAACTGTGGGATTGTAGTACTGGTGCAAAAGAAGTGTAGAAAGAAAGGACAGAGGGACAGGAAAGGAGAGAAATAGAAAAAAGGGGTAAGATAGCGGGTTGGAAATGGGGCAGTATTGACCCTCCCCCCCTCACAGGACGAATCCTCAAATGGAAAGTGTTACTGAACCCAGGACTCTGCATTCACTATATTTGGTCTCCCACAGTACACAGAACATGGAAATACAATTATTTTAGTAAATATAAATGGCTAAATACCTTTTCTCAATAGTAGTATATAGCAGTCTTGTCACTTCTATCAGTGTCCAGCCAAGCACTGGTTAAAGCTTGTAGGAGGAGTTTTCTGACTGTCCTATGAGACTTCAAGACCCCCGACCCTCTGTCTGGACAGTGCTGATTGGCCCTGTGCTGATCACATGCACTCTCCCAAAAACAAAAAAAATAAAAACTCTCTAGCAATACATACCAAACTGAGCATGTGCAGCCTGACTCCATAGACTCTGTGTTATCGGGAAATTATTAGGAAGGAGGGGAGGATCAGAGAAGACAGGATCAAACAGCCTTTTTACACAATACACAGGATTAACCCCTTAGGTTCCACAGTGAGTATAACAAGCATGCTTTACATCATATACAGACTCATTTTACTGTTGTGGGTTAAGTAACACTTTAAGATGGTTAAAGTGAACACAACGGGTCATTTTGTTTCCTTCCTAAATAGTTGGAAATCCAGGGGTTCATATCTTATTATCATTTACTCATGAATTAATTCTACTTGTTCCATTGTCGTAAAAGTTTTATTTTCATTCTTTTCATCAGTTAACGCTTTTAAAATAAAAGTCATGGTAAAAATACAGCAGCGTGATCAAGGCCTATTGACCGAAAGTCGTCATTTTAAAAGAGGGGAGAATGTTCGTTTCTTTTCAGATGAAACTGTATCATTCTGATCTGCCTCACTGCCAGAAAAGATTTTAGTCCCGAGACATCCTCCTCTTATGGTTGTATAATTTCACAATGATAAAAATGTTAATTGCTTCTGCGCGCTCTGATTTTTTGGAACATGCTTTATTTTGCTGTATTTATAGCGCAGTACAGTCTGCAGCTTTAGATTTCTCTTGGCTGACTGTCGACCTTTCAACTTGCTTGAGTCACGAAAAGCCAGGTCCAGTGTTTTCATTTGATGCAGTCATGCTGTAACAGGATGACTGACATATCCAGTTTATTTTTGTGCCAGCATGATGCGGACAGTAAGCCAAGCAGGGCGAGGGAAGAAAAAAAAAAGAGGCATACAGTAATGTGACGATGGCTAATGGGTGATCGGTTGGGAAGCGTGGAGTTAATGGTCAGGAGTGAATGGGGGATGAGGAGACAGAGGGAGGGAGGAGCAGAGGGAGAGAGAGAAGAGTATGGGGAGGCATGAAGTGAGGGAGAAGTACAGAAGTGAGGGAGGGAGGGAGGGACCTGTCCTACAGTCTAGGACTCAACCTAGAGACAGAATGAAGCTGACAGCCAAATAAATAGAAGCCTAAAGTGGAGAGCACCCTGACATAGGTGTGACATATAGGAGAGTGGGGGAGGGTCTGACACTTGTCAGCCAGGGACAGATCATTGCCAACTTCTATCCTGACAACATGCTCTTCTCAGTTCATTGAGGCTATGTCCTTTAACTAGTGCCTGCAGGAGAAGCACACTTGGACAAACCTAAGGAGATAGATGCAGAGTAAAGGTGAATAGAGGTGGGTACACCCTGAGTGTATCCCTGTGTTCTGCTGAGATGCCCATGTTGCTCCTGCTCCTTCTGCTCCTCAACTTTGTGGCACTGATGCCCGCCCAGGGGCCCCCAAGTTGTCATGAGGTGCGCGCGGCATTCCAGCTTCAGCAGGTCGGGAGAGGACGACTGGTGCCCGAGGTACCAGTTGAGGGTAAGTGCAGCTATCGCTTACTTTGATTACTCTTGTATTGAGTTGTATTGTAACTTTACTCACTTCCTCTATCATGTAAAAATCGGGCAATCTGTTGGCACTATATACAGCCTATATATTAAAAATAATCCTAATCATTTACTTTAATTTGAGATGCATTGTGCATATCATGCTTGTAGTGATTGTATTTAACACCTTACCAAAATATGGGCTAATGCTTCTATACAGATACTCCTTGTTTAACGACTTACCTGTCGGACTTACGACCAGCTCTCCCCGCCCACATGATGCGCTGTACATCATTGTATTGTACAGTATTTTCGTTTGTGTTCTGTACTCATGCAAATTAAAACAATGTTATTGAGCTGGAGTTTTGTGTTTAGACCTTTTTTTCACAATACAGTACAGTAGTTAAGAATGCTTAAATTATTGATTACTTGCGGCTCCTCGTTTAACGACCTGATCGTTGGAACGGAACCTGGTCGTGAAGTGAGGAATACCTGTACTAATCCCAAAATCACAGCTAAGGTTGGTGTTGGAGGGACTTTAATTAGGCCGTATTAAATGATAGTCAGTCTGTTATATGCATTATAGTTCTAGAACATATTTATGAAGACCTGCACTAATACAGAGTGAATATAGACTGTCCATGTTGTATATAGATCTGTTATAATCAGCTGTCTTGTAATAAAGCAAATCTTCTTAATTGTCATAAACTGGCTTACTGAGTGGAATAAAGTGCGATATTCAGAATAGCGGAACCCATTTCAGCCAATTAACTTTTAATGTTCCACCTCTATTCAATAGAAAATGGTATCTGTTTGCCCCAAAATATTCATTAAGACATTTCCAGTTTGTGCCTTCTTTATAGAACAAGGATTGCTGTATTCATTAGTGTTCAGTGTACTTACTGTGCTGTGTAGATATCTCCAGTAATAGGATTAATGCGGATTCTCGGTGAGCAGTTTATACATTCAGATTATGTGATGGGTGCAGTGCAAGCAGTATCCGTCAAGGGTTACGTTTGGCTACTATTTTGCCAATGATCTTCCTGAAGGTACCGGTATACTCTGCATTTGTCGTATAACGCACAGCGTTGCACAGTCGCAGCATCATATTGTCAGTGTCACAGATTATCCCTTTTAGCATGGCCATAGACAGGTAGATATTTCACCCAGAAGGATAGGCGGTATGACATCTGCTGTTTCCACCCTGCCAGGACCTCCTATCTTGTACCACGCAGCTTGGCTGAAGTGCACAAATGATTAACACTTTTCTTCCCATTCAATATGGAAAAAGTTAGAACATCTCTGTTTGCAATAATAAGTACTTCTGGCAGCCAGGCACACCTATTACTGCTTCATGCAGCCCAATTCTTAATATCATCAATGTTACAATAAATCAGACATGAGTAAAGGGTCACGCTGAGGGTTACTTCACATGTGGTGATAAGGCCACTTTCACACTGAAGCGCTTCTAAACTGCCAGTAAAAACACAGAGCGCTTTTGAAGAGCTTTTCAGGCGCTTTTGAAGAGCTTTCCATTCATTTCAATGGGGAGGGGAGTTTTTCACAGCCCTGCCAGCACACTGCCCCAGTGCGAAAGAGTTCATTGATTTTAATGGAAATTCGTTTTCGTGAGCTTTTTAGGCGCTGTTTTTAGTGTGAAAGCACCTGAAAAGCGCCTCAGTGTGAAAGTGGTCTAAGGATGCCTGGTGGTGCACTACAAGGAAAGTACCCTCAGACTGGAGCATGCAGGAGATTCGGGTGTATACCATAGCTCCCAACTGTCCCTGATTTCAAAGGACTGTCCCTGATTTGGAGCAATGTCCCTCTGTCCCTCATTTGTCCCTCATTTTGGTCTATATAGATGTATATAAAAATGCACTTTTTATCTTTCAAAAAGTGTTTCCCAGTGCAAAACCTTTCATCTAAACTTACTGCATTTGTAAATTTTAAAAGCCAATATAAAGGAATAGTAGTGGTAAAAAAAGGCCCTTCTGAATTTAATTAATCTTTTGTTTTTGGTTAATTCTCCTTTAAGGGGGTGTGGCAGGGGGCGTGTCCTATGTCTACATACGTTTGCTAGTAGGGGTCCCTCATTCCCATCTCAAAATGTTGGGAGGTATGTGTATACTGTCAAATCACACTGTATTGCATACATTTGAAATGAACTATTGAATATCATGGATCTGATATCGTGAAGTATCAGTGCAGTTATCATAAGGTGCACCAATGCCCTGAAACGCGGCAGTCAATGTATGCAGGCAAACATTTCCACCCACTTTCCTAACACATGAAGATGTCCTACAGCAGTGCTTCTCAACTCCTGTCCTCAGGACCCAGGCCAGGTTTGCAAGATAACTGAAATACATCACAAGTGATATAATTTCTTGCTCAGTGATTGCAGTATTCTAGTCTGCATCTCCCCAAGGTAATACTTAAAGTGGAAGTAAAGTCGCTTTTTGCACTTTCGCCTACAAGTAAGCCTATAATGAGGCTTACCTGCAGGTAAAAAAAATATCTCCTAAACCTGTACGGTTTAGGAGATATTCCCCGTGCAATGCGCCGCTGACAGCGGCGCATGCGCACGGGGGGATTCTCGGCCGAAAGGCCGGCAGAATCCGAACCCTGCCGGGATGAAGTCTCCCGTGCGCATGCGCGGGAGTGACGACATTGCGGCTCCAGCCACTCACAGCGCTGGAGCCGCGATACCCGGAAGACACGCCGAGGCAACATGTCAGCGACCTCGGCGTGGACCAGGTGAGTTACCGACGCCTCGTTCTAAGGTAAGTATTTCATAATGAGCTAGTATGCGGTGCATACTAGCTCATTATGCCTTTTCCCTTACAGGTGTATAAAAATTAAAAAATATGTCAGCGGGTTTACTACCGCTTTAAAATCTGGCCTGTAATGCCTCGTACACACGTAGGGACTTTTGCCGGCGCACCTAGTCCAGCGGACAATCCCGCGGGACTTTCCGGCTAGGTCCGCTGGACTTTCCGAGGGTGTGGACTTGCCCACACACGCACGGACTTCTCCAGCGGATAATCCGCCGGCCAAAAGTCCGCGGGACTTTTGAAAATGAACGACTTGCCCACACACGGAGCAGTCCGTTCATTTCGAACGTAACTTCAGGTTACGTAGCTAGCGTAGGCAGTAAATGCCGCCGCGCTAGCTCCGTGACCTGGCATGGATTTAAAGGGACTTCCCCCCAAATCCATGTCAGACCCTCATCCGAGCACGTAGCCTGGCAGGCCAGGAAAGGGGTGGGGACGAACGAGCGCCCCCCCCCCCTGAGCCGTACCAGGCCGCGTGCCCTCAACATGGGGGGTGCCCTGGGGAAAGGGGGGCCGTGCCCTCTTCCCGACAACCCTGGCCGTTGGTTGTCGGGGTCTGCGGGCGGGGGCTTATCGGAATCTGGGAGCCCCCTTTTATAAGGGGGCCCCCCATTACCGGCCCCCCACCCTCCGGGGGTCTTCTTCCGTCTTGGGGGTCTTCTGCCGGACTCCCCCGCCATTACCAAGCTCTTTTACCGAGCGGGGGAGTCCGGCTACCTTCTTCGTCGTCGGCTGGGGGTCTCGATCCGCCTTCGGGGGTCTTCTTCCGTCTTGGGGGTCTTCTCGCCGGACTCCCCCGCCATTTACCAAGCTCTTTTACCGAGCGAGGGGAGTCCGGCTACCTTCTTCGTCGTCGCCGCCGTCGTCTGGGGGTCTCGATCCGCCTTCGGGGGTCTTCCGGGGGTCTCTTCTGTTCTTGCGGCGGTCGTCGTCTTCCGCGCCGCCGGCGCCTTCTCCTTCTTCTTGTCCTTCTTGTTCTTCTTCTTCTTCCGACCCGTCGCTGTCTCTGCCCGGAATGCCTGTGCCGATCTGCGCTCGGACTTATATAGGGACATGGGGGACAGGGTCACATGCACATGTCACATGGTCCCGGAGGATGCTGGGACTGTGACATCGCAAGGGGGCGGGGTCACCATGTGACATGAACATGTGACCCTGTCCCCCATGTCCCTATATAAGTCCGAGCGCAGATCGGCACAGGCATTCCGGGCAGAGACAGCGACGGGTCAACATCGGAAGAAGAAGAAGAACAAGAAGGACCGCCGGCGGCGCGGAAGACGACGACGAAGAAGGTAGCCGGACTTCCCCGCTCGGTAAAAGAGCTTGGTAAATGGCGGGGGAGTCCGGCGAGAAGACCCCCAAGACGGAAGAAGACCCCCGAAGGCGGATCGAGACCCCAGACGGCGGCGAGAAGACCCCCAAGACGAAGAAGACCCCGGAAGAAGACCCCCGGAGCAGTGCAATAAACTATTTTTTCAAAAGTTGGGTGTTTTTTTTTTACCTCTGTGAATGGGTAGGGGTACATCGTACCCCATTCACATAGGGTGGGGGGCCGGTATCTGGGGGGCCCCTTATTAAAGGGGGCTTCCAGATTCCGATAAGCCCCCGCCCGCAGACCCCGACAACCAACGGCCAGGGTTGTCGGGAAGAGGCCCTTGTCCTCATCAACATGGGGACAAGGTGCTTTGGGATGTTGAGGGCACGCGGCCTGGTACGGCTCAGGAGGGGGGGGGGCGCTCGTCGTCCCCACCCCTTTCCTGGCCTGCCAGGCTGCGTGCTCGGATGAGGGTCTGACATGGATTTGGGGGGAACCGTTTTTTCGGCGTGGGGAGTCCCTTTAAATCCATGCCAGGTCAGGAGCTAGCGCGGCGGCATTTACTGCCTACGCTAGCTACGTAACCTGAAGTCACGTGCTAAATGAACGGACTTGCCGATGAGCGGCAAGTCCGTTCATTTCAAAAGTCCCGCGGACTTGCCCACTAACGGCGGGATTATCCGCTGGACTGCCAAGTCCAGCGGATAATTTGAAAACAAAACTTCAAACTTTGGCGCCAAAAAGTCCGCCGTACTTTGGCGCCAAAAAGTCCGCCGGTGCCCACACACGAGGGGATTATCCGCTGGACTTCAGTCCAGAGGATAATCCCGCGGGATTGTCCCTTCGTGTGTACGCGGCATTAGTGGGTCCTGAGGACAGGAGTTGAGAACCACTGGTCTTAAAGTGGAAGTAAACCCTCCTATCGTTTTCAGCCAAGGAAGCCGCCATCTTTGCCTCTGTTTAATCTTCAACTGCCACGGTGCTGCACATGTGATCCTTTATGACACCAGCCATTGGATGGTTTGACTGTTTGGTTGAGAGCACAGCCAATGTGCAGATGGCATGCCTTTTTTTTTTAAACTGTTAAATCGATGGGTTTACTTCCGCTTTAAAGAGGTATAATGCAAGTGCACAAACAGACTGATTTTTTTCATATGACAAATTCCTGGCTGTCCTATAAGTGAAGTTAGCATATCTCTATCTTTCTGTGCTTACATTAACCAATTGCCGACCAGCGCACGGCGATATATACGTTGGCACAATGGCAGCGGTGGGCAAATGGGCGTAACTGTACGTCTCCTTTAATTGGAGCCCACACACGGTCGGAATTTCCGACAACATGGTCCGATAGGACATTTTCCGTCGGAAAATCCGACTGTCTGTACGGGGCATAAGAAAGATATATATACTTACCTAACATATGATCCGACTCTCCTGTATCAGCCAGCGACAGCTGCAGGGGAGATGGGGAGCACCGACACTGCATAAACTATAGGAGCCTATGGGTGACATCACTGCTAGACATGTGCAGAACGAAAAAAATTGTTTCATTTTGATTTGTTATTTACATAAATTAGTTTAGTTAAATTTGTTTAATACGTTTAATTTGTTTTCGGAATTCGTTTTGTTTATTCGGATTCGAACCGATTCAAAATTTGAATAGTTTTCGACTCAATTTAGAATAGTTTTCGAATTCGACTAGTTTTCAAATTCGAATTCGAAAAGTTTTCAAATTTAAATCATTTTCTAATTTGAATAGTTTTTGATTTGTTTTCCAATTTCCAAAGAGGATACAATAGAATAGAAAAAATAGAATAGAATAGGAAAGAATATAACAGAAAATAAAATAATATAATAGAGAAAAACAAAATAAAATAGAATGGAAAATAAAAGAACGGAATTCTATTCTATTCTTTTCTATTCAAATTTCCGAAGATGTTTATATTCTTTCTATTCTATTCTGTAGTTTTTTTTCTATACTATTCTGGTATTTTCTATTCTATTCTAATCTATTCTATCTATTTAAATTTGAATAGATTGTATTTTAATTTTGGGAAATGGTTATATTCTTTCTAATTTATTCTATTGTTTTTTGAATTTCTAGTCTATTCTATTCTTTTTTCTATTCTATTCTTTTCTTATGTATTCAAATTAATTCTATTTAAAATTCGTATTTCAGAAGATGGTTATATTCTTTCTTTTTTATTCTATTCTTTTTTTATTCTATTCTATTTGTTTTCTATTTGTTTCTATTCTATTCTGTTCTTTTAATTTCTATTCTGTTTTGTTCTGTTTTACTCTACTATATTCTATTCTTTTATTTTCTGTTATATTCTTTTCTATTCTATTCTATTTTTTTTCTACTATATTCCTTTATTTTCTATTCTATTTTAATCACTTTGGAAATTGGAAAACAATTCGTAAAACCATTTGAATTCGAAAATGATTTGAATTAAAAAATTATGTAAACAAGGCAGATCGCCGTTCTGACAGGAGGGAAGGCATGGATCTTGTGTTGCTGCAAAGCAGGGACATGGATCCATGTCTTCCACTAATAAAAGCACCTCCCACAGTACACTAAAATACTGGCTAAGCACACAGTTAACCCTTTGATTGCCCCTGATGGTTAACCCCTTCCCAGCCAGTGTCATTAGTACAGTAACAGTGCATATTTTTTAGCACAGATGTGTCACTGCTCCCCAAAAAGTGTCAAAAATGTCAGTTAGTGTCTGACTGTCCGCCGGAATTTTGCAATCCTGCTATAAGTCGCTGATCGTCGCCATTAATAGTAAAAATAAATAAATAAGAGTATCCCACAGTTTGTAGACGCTAGAACTTTTGCACAAACCAATCAATACACGCTTTTTGGGAGTTTTTTTTTACCAAATTCGATTCTATTTTTTTTTTTTAATTGGCTATATTTATAGCAGAAAGTACATTTTTTTTTTTTTTTTTTAAATTGTCTATTTTTTTGCTTACAGTGCAAAAAATAAAAACTGCAGAGGTGATCAAATACCACAAAAAGAAAGCTCTATTTGTAGGAAAAAAAAGGGCATCAATTTTATTTTGGTATAGCCTCGCATGTCTGCGCAATTGTCAGTTAAAATTACGCAGTGCCATATCGCAAAAAATGGCCTGGTCAAAAGGGGGGGGGGGGGAATCTTCTGGAGGTCAAGTGGTCAATCTAAATACTAGTGCAAATACAAACATATAAAATAAGGGAAAATGACACACCAATATGGAAACATTGTAATAAATGGATTATTGAGTGAATTGACCTAAAGTACTTTAATAAAATAATGTAGTGCCTGTATAAAGATGAATACAGTCATCCTCTAAGTAAAAATTGCAGCTCGGAGTAAATGTTCTGTGCACTATTTTGAGTAACCCGGGGTCTATTATTTGTACAGTTTTTGTACTCAAAATAGTTAATTCTAAGGAACCTTGAAGCAAATAGGAACAAGGCGTGTGAATAGCAATGACATTAGATCTGAGAATTTACAAGCCTATAAATGTGGTGTGCGTTGTACGGATGTGTCACTAAGCCAGTAAAACTACTAGCAGTGTTTTCTACTATTGTAACTGTTTGTTTTACTTGCTCGGTTTATAAATATGAACAGTTGTTTATTTTGGCTATTTACACTATGAGGCTGCTATCCATATGGAGGTGTAGGCGTTGTGCTGAAGCTGTTTGCAGGGTGCCTGTATACAAACATTCCTGTCCATGTGCTCCTCCACTCCGGGTGCACTGGAGCGTGAGCTGCTTTTATGTGTAGGCCCTCTCTGTAGCTGTTTGATGTGTCATAAAAAAACAGAGCTCTTTTTATCTTCGTTTTGTTTATTTTGTCCTTTGTAAGGCAGCCTTTGGGAAGTTTTATGAAAATGTGATAGTTGCTGGCCTCAATTTTTTTAAGTACACACACATATTCTATTCTATTGTTTTTTGAATTTCTAGTCTATTCTATTCTTTTTTCTATTCTATTCTTTTCTTATGTATTCAAATTAATTCTATTTAAAATTCGTATTTCAGAAGATGGTTATATTCTTTCTTTTTTATTCTATTCTTTTTTTATTCTATTCTATTTGTTTTCTATTTGTTTCTATTCTATTCTGTTCTTTTAATTTCTATTCTGTTTTGTTCTGTTTTACTCTACTATATTCTATTCTTTTATTTTCTGTTATATTCTTTTCTATTCTATTCTATTTTTTTTCTACTATATTCCTTTATTTTCTATTCTATTTTAATCACTTTGGAAATTGGAAAACAATTCGTAAAACCATTTGAATTCGAAAATGATTTGAATTAAAAAATTATGTAAACAAGGCAGATCGCCGTTCTGACAGGAGGGAAGGCATGGATCTTGTGTTGCTGCAAAGCAGGGACATGGATCCATGTCTTCCACTAATAAAAGCACCTCCCACAGTACACTAAAATACTGGCTAAGCACACAGTTAACCCTTTGATTGCCCCTGATGGTTAACCCCTTCCCAGCCAGTGTCATTAATACAGTAACAGTGCATATTTTTTAGCACAGATGTGTCACTGCTCCCCAAAAAGTGTCAAAAATGTCAGTTAGTGTCTGACTGTCCGCCGGAATTTTGCAATCCTGCTATAAGTCGCTGATCGTCGCCATTAATAGTAAAAATAAATAAATAAGAGTATCCCACAGTTTGTAGACGCTATAACTTTTGCACAAACCAATCAATATACGCTTTTTGGGAGTTTTTTTTTACCAAATTCGATTCTATTTTTTTTTTTTTTTTAATTGGCTATATTTATAGCAGAAAGTACAAAATTTTTTTTTTTTTTTAAAATTGTCTATTTTTTTGCTTACAGTGCAAAAAATAAAAACTGCAGAGGTGATCAAATACCACAAAAAGAAAGCTCTATTTGTAGGAAAAAAAAGGGCATCAATTTTATTTTGGTATAGCCTCGCATGTCTGCGCAATTGTCAGTTAAAATTACGCAGTGCCATATCGCAAAAAATGGCCTGGTCATGAAAGGGGGGGGGGGGGGGGGAATCTTCTGGAGGTCAAGTGGTCAATCTAAATACTAGTGCAAATACAAACATATAAAATAAGGGAAAATGACACACCAATATGGAAACATTGTAATAAATGGATTATTGAGTGAATTGACCTAAAGTACTTTAATAAAATAATGTAGTGCCTGTATAAAGATGAATACAGTCATCCTCTAAGTAAAAATTGCAGCTCGGAGTAAATGTTCTGTGCACTATTTTGAGTAACCCGGGGTCTATTATTTGTACAGTTTTTGTACTCAAAATAGTTAATTCTAAGGAACCTTGAAGCAAATAGGAACAAGGCGTGTGAATAGCAATGACATTAGATCTGAGAATTTACAAGCCTATAAATGTGGTGTGCGTTGTACGGATGTGTCACTAAGCCAGTAAAACTACTAGCAGTGTTTTCTACTATTGTAACTGTTTGTTTTACTTGCTCGGTTTATAAATATGAACAGTTGTTTATTTTGGCTATTTACACTATGAGGCTGCTATCCATATGGAGGTGTAGGCGTTGTGCTGAAGCTGTTTGCAGGGTGCCTGTATACAAACATTCCTGTCCATGTGCTCCTCCACTCCGGGTGCACTGGAGCGTGAGCTGCTTTTATGTGTAGGCCCTCTCTGTAGCTGTTTGATGTGTCATAAAAAAACAGAGCTCTTTTTATCTTCGTTTTGTTTATTTTGTCCTTTGTAAGGCAGCCTTTGGGAAGTTTTATGAAAATGTGATAGTTGCTGGCCTCAATTTTTTTAAGTACACACACATATTTAGGGTGCTACTACCCAAAGTACCTCTACCTGTAGGAGAATTTTACTGACCTAGTAGCAATGGACTATGTGTGTGCCAATAAGCGCGCTTGTTATCCATTGAGAACTACAAGTCTGTCTGTCGCAGTGGCAGATGGGACTTGCAGTCTATTCATTTATAGATCTTTGTGAATGAATGATGCGGCTGTGCAAGCAGAGCCCCGCACAGTCACGTTGTTTTTAAATTGTGACAGCAAGTGTGGGGGGAGAGGAATGCCCCCACTGTCATGAGGGAGGGGCTCAGGGGGTAAGGGTTTGGTTACTTAGCATTTTATGTCCTAAATACGGGTGTAACATATAACATGTTGCTAAAGGTGGAGATAGTCTTTAAAGTGGTTGTACACCCTTACAAACGACTTTGACCTACAGGTAAGCCTAGATTAAGGCTTACCTGTAGGTCCAATAAATATCTCCTAAACCTGCATGGTTTAGGAGATATTTAGAAAAGAATAGGCACCGCTATCTACGGCGCATGCGCCGTAGACAGCGGCGCACAGGCGCACTGTGCATGCCGAGATCGCGGCGATATGCCGATCTCGTGCGAATGCGCGGGAGTGACGTCATCGCCGCTCCAGCGAATGACAGCGCTGGAGCGGCGAGACTTTTTACATAGGCTTTACTTCCTCTTTAAGAAATTGATTGCAAATATTTCAACAACAAAACTGTAATGTGCAAGCACACATCCTATTTTTTTTCACTTCCTTTGCATGTAATTGGGAATTCAAAGTAAACACAGCTTTACCTTTTTTTATTAGCAGAAAACAAATACTCCTGCGCACAAATGAGCCAACCAGGTGGGCTAGAGTCCATAGTGGACAACGCCTTGCTGCCCTCAAGGAAAGGGGTATCCTAGCAGTCAAAAGAGAAATGGAAAAAAGAGGGCGCATCAACCTTGTGCGTTATCCTTGGATATATATTTTTTTTTTCCATTCAAAGTTTATTAACATTGAGAAATAAACATAGAGAAATAAACATACAAATGCACATTTGTTCAGGTAGAAGAAGAATAATTCTGCAATATCATTACAATAATGTAGTGTTTTCAACGACCAATAATCTGTAACAAACATGTGACTTATTGACTTTCCATGTATCAAACTTAAAGCGGTTCTGCACCCATTTCATTTAGTAAATCTCTTTGCCTTCCAAATCAGGCAAAGAGTACTAAATGAAATGTTTTTTTTTTTTTTTTTTTTTTTACTTACCTTGTAATTGATGACTTCCGGTCTTCTCTCTCTTCGGCGGCGGGCGGGGTCTCTGCGTCGATCGTCGTCACGCCGCACTGTCTCCTGGGATCTGGTGTCATTGATCCCAGGAGTCAGTGCGGGCATCTTCCGAAATCTCGCGAGATTTCGGCCACATCTTCCGAAATCTCACGAGATTTCGGCCACATCTTCCGAAATCTCATGAGATGTCGGCAGATGTGCCGTTACTGCGCACGCGCGAGTAACGGCGGTGCATGCTGGGCCATCTAAAGTGCCTGTGGGGTTTCACATGCCCACAGGCAAGATGGACCCCAGCAGACAAGAAGAAGACAAGAAGAAGATGAAGATGAAAACCGGCGGCGATCGAGATGGAAGATGGAACAGGTAAGTCCCCCAATTGAGCTATATGCCCTTGGCATATAGCCCAAAAAAAAAAAAAAGAGTGCAGAACCGCTTTAAGCGGGGACAAATGCCAGGTAGTCAACCAAATTTGGAGTAACTAGTTAACAAAGACTATGCATTTGTAGATTTTGGGTCATGTCATGACCCGCTCATTCAACGGGTTTAGGTATAAAAGGGGGGGGGGGGGGAGGAAAAAGAGGGGGGAGAAGGAAACAAAAAAGGACGAGAGGAAAGAAAGGAGGGGTATGAAGATAAAAGGTAAATAGGCGGGTGTGGACATAATAGGTTGTGTGGGATGGAAGGGAAGGGAAAGGTACAGGTACGTGGTGCTCGCACATCGGTGTAACAAGGCATGTGTAACTCAGCTGGGATCTAAGTTAATACTCTGACATGTGTCAGTATGACTGATCTCAAGATTCAGGAATCAGTAATATTATTCCTAAGGTCTTCGTAGTGTTGTGTGTATCTGAAGGTGAGCCATGGCATCCATGTTGTGTGAAATTTTTCAACAGAGTCCTTTGGCTGTGCTATAGTTTCCTCCATGTCACAAATGTCCTTTATTTTCGATAGCCATTCTTTGACGGTTGGGGTGCTAGTAGACTTCCAGTGTAGCGGTATAAGGGACTTAGCTGCGTTCAGTAGGTGTCTAGTCAGTGATTTTTTATATCGCCTGAGCGAGAATGAGGTGACATGGAGTAAACAGCAAGCCGCATCTAACCTCATAGAGGTCTCTGTGATATGCTGGATTATCTCTCTTACTTTTCTCCAATATTGAGCTATCATAGGACATTGCCACCAAATGTGTAGCAGAGTTCCTGTCTCCTTCTGACAGCGCCAGCATTTGTCTGACGACTGCGGGTACCATTTATGTACTTTATCAGGTGTAGCATACCAGTGAGTTAACAATTTATAGGCGGTTTCTTGTGTTCTGGTACTCAAAGAACATTTATGTGTTAAAATGCATACCTTTTGCCATTGCTTGTCGGTTATCACTATGCCCAAGGCTTCTGACCATTTCTCTCTGAGTCTCTCCGTCGGGCAGTCATCTGAGTCCTGTAGCCACGCATGAGCTAGTGAGGTGGCTTTCTGTACAGGATTACCCTCTAGGCACACTGATTCCATTTCTGTCAAACTTTTGGTGAAATATTCTTTGTGAGGTCTCTGATTGAGGTAGCTACGTAATTGGAAGTAAGACCACATCGGCATGTGTTGTAGGCTATTATCCATCTGTAGGGACGTGAAGTCCTTAATTTGTGCGTTATGAAAGCAATGTATGGCAAGGAGAGGCGAGCGTGGGTTCGTCGCTCTCAGGAACCGTCTGCCTTCGCCCGGTGGGAAATCAGGGTTTTGGTAGATAGGCGTGAGTGGACTCAAGGAGGTGGATAACTTAGAATTTTTAACTACTAGGTGAAAGATTTTTAGGGTAGTATTAATCAAGGGATGTTGTTTCAGATCCTGTGGATATTGGGACTCTGGGATCCACGGGGAGTATCTCAGCTGAAGTGAGCATAAGCCACTCTCCAGGGTCACCCAGTCCTTGATGTTATCATGGCAGTGCCAATCTATTATCCTGGCTATATGTGCGGCGTGGTAATACTGCTTAAAATTTGGCAAACCCATTCCTCCTCTTTCTTTGGATTGATGCAACAATGTGAATCTGATGCGCACTCGTTTGTGTGCCCATACAAATTGGTTCTGGGTAGATTGCAGTTGTTTAAAAAATGCTGAGGGTATGTGTATGGGCAGAGTCCTAAAGAGGTATAACAGCTTGGGCAGAACTACCATTTTGCAAATGGTAGCTCTGCCAAACCACGAAAAATTCTTGGGGTGCCACCCTGCCAAATCTGATGTTATTGTTTTAAGAAGCGGTGGGAAGTTGCATTCATATACCTGGCTGATTCGTGGAGGTAGCCAAACCCCCAAATATTTAAGTGCCTTAGTTACCCATCTGAATGGGTTGTTGTTTTTTACTAGTTCATGCGTGTCCTCCGGTACGTTTATGTTTAAGGCCTCTGACTTGGACAGGTTGATTTTCAGGTTTGATAAATAACCATACAAGGAGAATTCCTTTAAGAGGTTAGGAAGAGATATGTGGGGGTTGGTTAGAAAGAACAATAAATCGTCCGCGTATGCGGCTATTTTGTAGTTCAAATTTGATATGTGGAATCCTTGGATACTAGGATTTAATCCTACCATCCGGATAAAGGGTTCTAGTGATAAAATGAACAGGATGGGTGATAGTGGGCACCCTTGTCGGGTGCCGTTGGCTATATGCACCGTGTCTGACAGAGTTCCATTAATGCGGAGTCTAGCCGTTGGGTTCCTATAGAGGGTCTCTATCCATGACATCATATGCGTGCCTAAACCCACGTACCTACATGTCCCCAGCATGAAGTCCCAGGCTACTCTATCGAAGGCCTTCTCCGCGTCCGTGGAGAGGAGAAGGCCTTCGATTTTTCGCACATGGGCAGTGTGGATAAGGTTGAGTGACTTTGTCACGTTATCTCTCGCCTCCCTTCCAGGCATAAATCCTGCCTGTTCTGGGCCTATCAAAGTGTGTAAGCAGGGTTTCAGTCTGTTGGCGATGATTTTGGCCATTATTTTCACGTCTAGGTTAAGCAGTGAGATTGGTCTATAGCTCGTGCAGAGGGAGGGTTCCTTATCGGGTTTTAACAGTATTGTGATGTGGGCTTCTAGGAGTGATTTTGTGTTTTCCCTAGGAAGCATGAAGGAGTTTAAGGCTCATGTTAGGGGACCTGCCAGATGATGCCTGTATGAGGCGAAACGCGTCAGGACTCGGTTAGCTGTTACCACTGCGTTACCAGTAGACCATTATATGCTTTTACATGTCGTTTTAAATGTGAGTACCCATTTTTATATGCTTTGTCAAAATAAATCCCCTATGGTATTACACTATGTGGCTCCATTTTTCTCTTTATCGGTCCCACTAATTTGAGCACTACCAGTGGTATAACATCCATCATCCCTCCCTCCTGAGAGTTCTTTGGATATATCCAGTGAAGGATCTTGTCGTTTGGCACCATCCCCAAGTAGATGCTCCCACGGGTGTAGTGACACCAACTGCCTTTTGTGACTCATACGGCGTAATGCCTACCTGAGTTCACGCTATCTGGTAAGCGCATTCCCAAGAGGTGGTGGACTGCAACAGACAACTTGCACCAAGTCACCTGTTATATATTTCTTAACGCACCAATGTTGAATTTATGTCACTATTAGGTGGTGTTTTTTGCTTAGATCACTATTTGTAACACACGTTGCTATATGGTTTTGCTTATATGGTGATATATAGTCAAGATTTTTCTACTGTCATATTTATTGTATATGTGATCTATGCGATTATGTGATTAGTAGGTCTACCAACCCTTTCCATATATATGATCTTTTGATTCACAATCCATTTGATTTATCATATTTGTTTGTTCACTATTTTTAGTGACACACATTCATATATTAATTTTTATTTTTGGATACTGTATCATAATTTAGTATCATCACTTTTAGACATTGATTGTTATTTTTCATGCTCTATGAGCGCCGCACTTTTTTATATTCAAAGTATATCAATGAATGTCTTATAGTAGATAGAGGTATATCCATCTGGACCTGGGCTTTTCCCTGTTTTCAACTCTCTAATTGCTGATTGAACTTCATCTAATCTTATGGGTTGATCGAGGAGTTCACTATCTGCTTCTGACAATTTAGGCATTTTGGATGTAGTCAGGTAGTTCTGTATAAGTTCCTTTCTATCTTCTTTCAGGTCGGTTGGTCTGTGTTGTTGGGGGAGGTTGTATAGTTGCGTATAGTAGTCTTGAAAGTGTTTGGAGATCTGGTCATCTGTAATATCTAATCTGCCTTCCCTGTTAGATATGCCTGAGATGTGGTTCCGGAGACGGGGACCCTTTAGTGCCCTGGCTAAAAATTTGCCTGTCTTATCACCGTACTCATAGTACACCTTGCGTTTGAAGAATAGGAGTCGTTTGGAGATAGCCTCCAGAGATTGTTGTAGTGTTTTGCGTGTGTCCATCAGTTCCGTTGCCACAGTCTTGGTTAGGGATAACTTGTGTTGTGATTCAAGTTGGGATATTTTGTCTGTTAGTCTAATGATTTCCCTATCTCTGTCTTTTTTGCGTTGGGCTCCCATTCTCATTAGAATTCCCCTTATGGTGCACTTGTGGGCTTCCCAGATCATTAATGGATCCATGCCTTGCGTATTGTTGTGCTTGAAATAATCTCTCAGATGAGAGGTCACTTCTGGTAGAAGAATGTGGTCAGTCAGTAAGGAGGAATTTAGCCTCCACGAGGGGGGGCTTTTCCCTGGGTGTACAGTGGAGAGCGTAAGAGATATGGGGGAGTGATCTGATAATGTTTGGATCCCTATTTCAGCTTTAGAAAGTAGGTGTAAGTCTCTGCGGGAGATAAATAAATAGTCAATCCTGGTGTACTTAGTGTGGGGCGCTGAGTAAAAAGTGTAATCCCTCCCTTCAGGGTGGAGGAAGCGCCAGGCGTCGATCAGATGTAGGGTGTGTAGGAGCTTCTTAAATGATTTTAACACTTTATAGGCCATGTGCGATTTGCCCGTGGAGGTGTCGTATATTGGGTTCAAAGGTAGATTAAAATCTCCTCCTAAAATAATGCAGCCTTCACTAAAACTTTCTAACATGCGTATTAGTTTCCTGCAGAAGGATAGATGCAACCTATTGGGGAAGTAGACGTTAGTTAATGTGACCGGGTTGCCATTATAGAGACCTTTAAGGAAAATATACCTGCCCTCAGGGTCTATCAGTTTGTCTTTGAAGACGAAGGGGGCCTCTCTACTAATCAGTATCGAGACCCCCTTCGTCTTGGCTTGGTCATTAGTAGCATGGTAGGCTTCTATAAAGAAGGAATCAGTGAGCCTGGGTATGCCCGACGACTTAAAGTGGGTTTCCTGTAAAAAAAGCGAAGTGCGGCCTACCTTTCTTAAGTCCCCTCAGTAAGGGTGACCTTTTTTCTGGTATATTTAGGCCTTGTACATTGTGCGAGATGACCGTTGCGTGCTGGCTCAGTGTGGAGTATGCCATGGTTCCGGGCCGGAGAGACTCAGAGAGACGGTACCTGTGGGCGACACTCACAAGCAAGGCGTTAAACAAACGACAAGAGAGAGAGTAAAAGTACAAGTTAATAATCAGGTTCACTGAGTATGTCTGTTGCGTGTCAACCGATGTGAACACCGACCTGTTAAATTAAAAGGTTGAGAGTAAAGGTGGGGGTGGGGGTTGGTTGAAAGAGTGAATAGGTTCAGACCTAAGCAATAGTATCCTATCGAGTAGGTGTCAGTATAGTGTGTCCTGTTGTGACAATGGTCCCGACAGGACACCCTTTTGGGGGGTAGAGGGAGGCTGCACCTTTTTCTGGCAATGCAGAGCAGGTGGGTCTACTGGCTGAAAAGTAGTGGTCACACAGGGTGGAGGGTGGGAGACCGCAGCCTATTGTGGCAATGGAAAGGTGTTGGTTGGGCTCTTTGACACTGTAGAGCCTATCAATCTGTTGGCTCTTTAGCCAATACCATAGTGGATTCTATATTCAATTCAATTGAACTATTAAAACAGTAAACTTAACGTAACATTCTGGAAATATAGAAGCATTTCAGTAGTATATCATATACACCTATAGTCCCAATGACCATGAGAGACAGGCAAAATAAAAAAAAAAGGGAAAAAGGAAAAGAAAGAGTCCTGTTTTGTTTTGTATTCCTCGTTGTGTCGCTCCCCAGCTCCAGTCACTTCACCCATTGAAATCGTGCTTATCAACGTGGGTAGCATAGTGTATCAACCTTGAGTCGCATCTATGGGAGAGGTTCTCCAGCTGTAGCCTCAACTTGTTTGGGAGACAGGCGCTTCGGCGACCATACCTGGATAATGTGGTCTGTTCAACCATTCGTGGCGAGGGTAGGTCTATAGGTGGATATACCAAGTGGTACCTTTGTGTGACCCAGGGGTCTAAGTAGTTTTAGGCCTGTAAGCTTGCATTCTGCCAAGTCTTTTTCCATAGGCCTTGTTGAATGTGCGTCTCCGTGTGGTCAGTATCGGCGTTCATCCGTTGCGACCGTGTAGCGCGTATGGACGCGTTAAATGGCTTCAGGAGATAAGGTGTTCCTTATAAACTTGCGCTGGGTTGTAAAGCTTGTGTATATTCACGTATAGTGTGGAAGTTTGTGAGTGAAGCAGAGGAGCAGGACTGATCGGGTCAGCCTGTACATTCATGGTCTCAGGTAACAGCGTGGACTGCAATATAGATGTATATCGTCTCATGTAACTAGGTCTTGTCGTCTCGTGCTCTGGAAGCATGGGCTCTGCTGTTGTTCGGCGTGCCTGCTATCGATCCGCTGGGGCGGCTTTGCTTCAGCTTCTTCTTCTGGTGTCTTTTCTCAGGGGAGGTCAGTGGTGAGCCCGGAGGGCTACGTTCCAGGGGAGGTAAGCGGAATTCCTGATACCATTCAGGGAGGTCTACAGAACCCAGATATAGTGCGGAGCAGAACTCTTCTAGGTCTTCTGGTGACCTTAGTGCGTGTTGCCTACCATTGTGCATCACAATCAAAGCAAAGGGGAACCTCCATGTGTATCTGAGATCTTTCTCACGGAGTCTGTCCAGCAGGGGGCGGAGGGCCCTTCTATTTCTCAGGGTTATTTGAGAGAGATCTTGAAAGAGCATTATGGTTTCTCCATTAAATATGATCTGTTCGTTTCTGCGCGCCTTTTGCATAATCTCCTCCTTTAGTGTGAAGCTTTGTAGGCAACAGATTACATCCCTTGGTGGCATATTGTCAGGTCCCCTGGCCCTCAGGGCTCTGTGCGCCCGGACAAATTCTATGTCTGTGTCCTCCGGTCGTTCCAGTAGGCTATTAAATACTCGTCTGAGGGCCGGGTTGATTTGGTCGGCTTCCACTGTCTCGGGTATGCCACTGACCCTTATATTGCACCTCCTCCCCCTGTTATCGAGGTCCTCTAAATGTCTGTTCATCTCGATGAAGTGGTTTGAATGGGAGAGGGTGACCCTGTCCAGTCTGTGGATAGCCTTTTCCCTCTGTTTCCCAGCAGTTTCAGCGTCTATCATGCGGTCATTTAGCACCATGAGGCTGGACTTAAGATCCGTGATGGCCGCCGAAAAGGACGATTTAATGTCTGCCGCTATTATGGCCATGTCAGAGTATGTCAGGGGGAGATTGGGGTGTGAGGGTCCCCTACCGTTATCCTCTGTGGCCGATTGGGAGTCCTCGCTGAAGTCCTCTGCTACACGCGTCGGCGCCATCTTGGGTCCTGTACTCCCGGGTAGCGAGCGGGACTGGCTTTTGAATATGTCGGAGATGTTCCGTCCCTTCAAGGCTGCCGCCGACTTCCGTGACCTGGTGTGCGGTGTTCGGTATCCAAGTTTGCTCATTATCGGGGGTGTATAGTGTCAAAGAGCGGGTGTTAGGCTGCGGCTTCCCTGGAGCTCCTCTAGCAAGCTGCCATCTCCGTTGCGCGCCAAGCCACGCCCCCCCTTGGATATATTTTATTTAATTTGAGTAAATTAAAAAATACTCACAAACAGGTGAAGGAAAAACGCAATATATGTAGCCTTCAGATGATGGCAATCGGTCTCACGACAACAGACTCCAGATTGTAATGGAGAAGATTTTAAGGGCCACTGCCGGTTGACGCGTTTCGAAGGGATACCTTCTTCCTCAGAGCCCCAGGCTGGGTAGGTATTCTTTCACATGTTTGTGAGTAGTTTTTAATTTACCTTTTTTTTATTAAGCTGATGCACATGTCGGCTGCTGCTCAGTAAAATGTTACATGTTACACCCTAAATATGGGTATAATATGTTACAAAGGGTGAACGCATCCTTTATTTAAAACCTAGATGACTGGTTCAGACTGGCTGCACTTCTATGAGTTGTGATAATGCACCATATACGTATTGTGGTGCTATTTATTTTTAATGCACCCCATTGACACTTTGTAGTTCACTGGATTGCACAGTAAGGCCGGCCATAGACGAGCTGTGTGTGGGCAGGCTGAATGTACCAAGTTGATCGACTTGAGTACAACCAACCTGCCAGATTTTACTTGCAATTATCGCTAGAAATAATCACTGTCTTCTCCCGGCGGGGACGGCTCTCCCCTCCCCACACTGTCTGTGTTGATGGGGGGAATTGTGCGAACCTACGGTTGCGAGAAAGAAATTTGCATCGTCTATGGCCTGCCCAACACTTCACTGTGTGTTGTGGTGTGCTGCATCTGAAAAAAAGGTGCAGGTACCTGTAAGTGAAAGTGACATTTCAGCTGGGAAGTTCAGGTTCCTTCCCTGCCATGGAGTATTATGCTGTGTGGCAGTGTTATAAAATGTCAGGATACCATGAACCAACATACAAATCCTTTGGCAGGTAAAATATTTCTTATGTACGTACAGTAAAACCTTGGTTTGAGAGTAACTTGGTTTGAGAGCGTTTTGCAAGACAAGGAACATTTTTAAATACATTTTGACTTGATATACAAGCGTTGTCTTGACATACAAGTAGCGTCATGTCATAACTGAGTATAAAAGAGAAGAGAGGCGCCTCTAAGTGTAGCAATATGGTTAAATTTAATGAAGGTACAACGTTTAGCAACATATTGCTACACTTAGAGGCGCCATCTCTTCTCTTTTATACTCTGTAGCTCCTGCTGGATTTCTAATCCCCTTGTGGAGGCTGACATTTGTGGATGGACATTTTATGGTTACACAACCTACCACATCGCTATAATCTTTTTATATGGACTATAAACTGAAGGACTTATGAATAAATGATTGTGGAACAAATTATTTGAGATTCCATTATTTCTTATGGGGAAATTTGATATACAAGTGCTTTGGATTACAAGCAAGTCTCCGTAACGAATTATGCTCGAAATCCAAGGTTTTACTGTATTTCATCAGTATTTAGCTGTTTGCCTGGAGTTCTTCTTTACGGTATGCCTACAGTCTCCTCAGCATAAATCTGGGCCAATGAACAGGTATGGCATTGAACGCTCTTTCGTAGGTTTACATTCACAATTACAGATCTTGAATTTATAGTCTCCGTTCATTAGTGTAGGCATTTTATGAGTGTGATGCTGGGACCTGATTGATTCTGGCCTGTGGCATACGTACAGCAATAAGTAATAGGTGGAGCATGCCTCCCTACTTTCACTGAACATTTCTGACAGCCCAAGGAAGACATGATTGATTGGGTTCCCTCCTCTCCAATCACTGAATCAATGTCAATGTTGTATTCTAAATGCTAAATGGCTAAGACAATAGCAGGTGTTATGGTGAAAATCCCTCATCAAGGTTTAGCTAAATAGCAACTCCAGCAATAAATAAAATCAGTTAACTGCTTATGTTATCCTGCAAACACTGCAGTCAGGAAGTCTACGCAGTTTACTTTAATCTGAGTGTTATGTAATGCTTTGCCGCCTGATTCCTCAGGCTTTTCACTGTCCTTGTAGACAGAGATACAGGCTTTCATCAAACGATTCTGTGCCAGAAAATTGCTCTTTTATGCCCCAGTGTGAAGGCTCACAGAGAAGTACCATGCCTGTGAAACCCGAAGACGCTTGCACATCCAAATGCTAATTCATACCAGAATGTAAGTGTAATGGCAGCTAGCATGGTGGTCAAGTGTAGAGGGCGATTGAATAAAAATTGTTACCTGGCTGTGTTAAAAAGCACATATGTTTTATGCCATTAGTTCCTTTGAGAAATTTCCATCAACTTTTTTAGGCAAAATACATAAAATGATGTAAAATATAGGTAAGGGGAGAAGAATAAGAAACTTGTTCCTTTCCTGTACTAGCCAGTAACAGATCCTCATGGATCAGACTATTGGCAGTAGTTTGTGAATAGTAACAAAGAACAATGAACCAGCACATGCTGCCCACCGGCTTTTTTTTCCCTACAGTCTGTGTGTCATTGGGGTAATTCTCCTCCACTTCCTGTCCCAGAGATGCAACAGGAAGTTATAAGGAAACTCCCAATGTGAGTGGAGTTCCCCTCTTAGATAGTTGTCTTAGGAACAGGAGAGAATAATAAGACACTTGCTCTTTACCTCCACCAACCAGCAACAAATCCTCATCAATGCTCAGACTATTGGCAGTACACTGCCGGGTCTGTGTACCATTGGGTTAATCTTCCTTCACTACCTGTCCCACAATTACCATTAGGGAAATTTACCTTCACTTCCTGTCAGAGCCGCAATAGGAAGTTAGAGGCAAGCTCCTGAAATGAGTGGAAGTTCCCTTACCTCCTATTCTCGTGAATGGCAGCGGTGGGCAAATGGGCATTTAATTTAATTTGCGGGGCTAGTGGGTGTGCGCGTGCCCGCGCCCGCCGCGTACAGTGCAAACGTGCCCGCGGGTCCCGCGGACTCCGCGTCACGGAGTGGCAGAACGGGAAGATACCTATGTAAACAAGGCATTTTTCTGTTCTGCCTAGTGACATGACAGGGATCTACTACTCCCTGTCATCGGGAGCAGTGATCACTGTCATGTCAGTTGTAGCCCATCCCCCCCACAGTTAGAATCACTCCCTAGGACACACTTAACCCCTTGATCGCCCAGTAGTGTTTAACCCCTTCCCTGCCATTGTCATTTACACAGTAATCTGTGCATTTTTATAGCACTGATCACTGTATACATGACAATGGTCCCAGAATAGTGTCAAAAGTGTCCGATGTGTCTGCCATAATGTTGCAGTCATGATAAAAATCGCAGATCGCCGCCATTACTAATAAAAAACATTAATAACAAAAATGCCATTAATCTATCCCCTATTTTGTAGACGCAATAACTTTTGTGCAAACCAATCAATATACACTTATTGCGATTTATTTTTTACCAAAAATATGTAGACGAATACATATCGGCCTAAACTGAGGAAAAAAAAATAAGTTTTTTTATATATTTTGAGGGGATATTTATTATAGCAAAAAGTAAAAAATATTGCATTTTTTTTCAAAATTGTCGCTCTTTTTTTGTTTATAGCGCAAAAAATAAAAACCACAGAGGTGATCAAATACCACCAAAAGAAAGCTCTATTTGTGGGAAAAAAAAAGTCAATTTTGTTTTGGTGTAACGTCGCACGACCGCGCAATTGTCAGTTAAAGCGACGCAGTGCCAAATCACAAAAAGTGCTTGGCCAGGAAGGGGGTAAAATCTTCCAGGGCTGAAGCGTTTAATAAGGGGCACTTTATCTGCAACATCTACAAACATAAAGGGAGGTAGCCAGACTCTAATGTCGTGTACACACGGCCGGTGTCCTGTCGAATACTGTCCCCCCTGTCCCCCGTCGGTCCCCCTTGCGCAGTACGGAGGACAAGGAGATGCCGAAAGTCTCCGAAGATGAAGGGCGCCTGCGTACTGATTGCAGGTTCAAGCCCCACCATCCAAGTGGACATAGAGCTAGAATAAAAATTTGCCGAGCGAAGCGGGGCAAGCGAAGTAAGCCCGTGAGGGGCCCTGTTACTAAGTGCTGTTTTACATCATCTACCATATGTCCACTTGCATGGTGGGGCTTGAAACTGGCCTCAGGGCAGAAGGTACTATTAAGTGAGTAGGACCCGTTCATCTTCAGAGACTTTTGGCATCTCCTTGTCCTCCGTACTAAAACAGGCTCTATATCTAAGTCCGTTGGAAATGCCGACAGAAAAAGTCTGATGGGGCATACACACGGTCGGAATATCTGATGAAAAGCTCCCATCAGACTTTTCCCTTTTCTCTTTTTCTCTTTTTCTCCTGGAAAGTCCGACCGTGTGTACTCGGCATAAGGCAAACAGCCTTAGTGCATTGTTAAGGCATAGAAACATATAATATCTTGGGATACAAAATAAATAAATAGTGATGAGCGAATGTGCCTGGGTTTAGTTCATGGCCTGTTCATCAAACTGTAAAATCCCCAAATTGCAAACTTAAATTCCAACCCCACTGAAGTCTCTGGGGGTGGATATTTTCAAGGCTAATAGAACACTTGAACACATGCATGCATGAGGATACCAATACAATGTACCAATACAAAATCTTTTTTAAATATCTTTCAGTGGAAAGAAGGTTCTCATTTTTATACAAATTTGAGGGTAAGATTAAATAACACCAATCCTTCCAATTACAGGCTTGGGAGAGGCTCGCAATTTGTATTCAGTGTTACATAACAGTACGATTCAGCTGCACAGTGTCATTGTACTCCCTATTATGCCATCACATATTTTGCATGTGTTTTCTACTTTTACAGTATTGCTTTGTTTAAACGCAGCATCAGCAGCACTCCAATCTGAATCATTATAATTATATAAAAAGTTGCTTTTATAGGTAGTTTTTGGCTGTGACACTTAGTTTTATTTTGCCAGTGGTAATAAGCCTAAAATAAACAGTGAAAGTAGCAGCCAAAAAAGTTTCTGGAAATTCAACTCTTAAAAAAAGAAAGCTAACGCCCTCAACCTTGCACAAATTGGCCAGTGGCACAACAGCTTGATAGTACAGCCGCTTGCCGTCCAGCGCATGACGATATACGTAGGCACAATGGTACGGCTGCGCAAATGGGCGTACCTGTATGTCCCCTTTAAATCGCCAGCGGTGCGCACGGGCCCACTTGCCCGCAATTTGTAAGCTATGTAAGCAGCTTCTACTAGACCAAATTTTCACAAGGTGACAACAGGCAGGTTTATAATCAAGAAATCAAAATCATGATTTGTGCATACAGTATTCTTTATGAACACTATGTAAGCACCTTTACTAGACCGCAGTTTTCAAGTGAGAGACCAGCCGGGTTCTAATCAAGCTATGGCCAGTGGTCCAGCCTGGACCCCATATAGTCCATAGTGTACTCTCCTCACTTTAAGAGTGAATCATATGGTTTATGCACATTTTTACATTGGCAAATGCAGACCCTGCATTCTATTAGCTACATGTGCAGAACCAGATAAGAATTCTGGCTTCACTTGTTGCCCACTCGCACCAGGCCTGTGACTCAGGGCCAGTTCACACCATAGAAATGCAGTCCAGATGCGTTCCAGATGCTTTTCTGCATGCACATTTTTTGACGTGTTTTTAATGCATTATAGTGCATTTTTGGTGCACTTTTGAAGCAGTCCAGTGCTTTTCCCCCCTCATTTTTGTTAACCTTAAGGGCTGGTTCACATCAACTACTTTCCATGCGTTTTTGATGCATAAAAAAAAACACACTGCATGTGGTGTGAACTGGTCCTCAGAAAATATTAAAGTCAACAGAAGTTGGCAGAAGTTGACAGAAATGACAGGGCACCTATTTTCCCAGTACAGAATTCATTCATCTGGCCTTTATGAAGGATGTGCAGGATCAGTTTAGTGAATAGTTTATAATTAGAGCTAAGCTTCAGCCAAAGGTGCTAGATATAAATAAAGGTGATGTCACATGGGCAAACTGACACACAACCCTTTTCATAATAGTAAATCCCTGCATGTGGCACGTAGCATGGTCTGATATTGAGTTAAAGTTTTACCAAAATAAAGTAGAAGTATACTTCCAGGTACAAACTGTAAGGGCCCATTCACACGTAGTTACCCATACGTGTTTTGCTGTTCATTTTGAATAGCTCCCTGAAACAGACATATAATAAAAAAATAAGCACCAGTGCTATAGTCCACCACATCACTTAGATGCAGATGTTCTGTGTGTTGTGGTGCAATTAGACATGTGCAGAATGGAAAAATGTGTTTCGGATAGATTCGTTATGTTACTAATTTTGTTTCATTATGGAATTAGTATAGTTTTGTTTCATTTTCATTAAATTTAATTTTGTTTTTGTTAAAATTTTATTTTAGTTTATTCATTTGCTAACAAATTCCAACTTTTCAGAAATATTAGAATTCGGATTGGTCGAAAAACAATCGACCAATTCGAATTCTGTGTGAAAAAATAGCTGGTTGTTAAGCAGCAGGTCAGGAAGCCGGCTGCCCGCGTCCTTAACAACCATGAGTCATCATCTGTCAGCGGGCTTCCCCACTGACAGATGAATGCAAAGGAAACAATGCCAGCAATTGCCTGGCAATAAAAAAATGTAAAAGAAACACAGCAATTATTTTTTTTTTAAATGGCGTGGGTCCCCCCAAAATCCATACTAGACCCTTTTCCAAGCATGCAGCCAAACAGGTCCTGAAACATACTAGGCCACATGCCCTCAACATGGGGGGCTCTGCCCCCCCCCCCATGCCAAAGCATCTTGTCCTTGTTTTGATGGGTCTCTTCCCGATATTCCTGGACTGTGGTTGTCGGGGTCTGCGGGTGGCGACAGTTTTTGCCAAATTCTTTATTAAAAAATAAAAAACAGTGTCCCCCAATGTAGATCCGTTGTCAATCATGCCGCCCACCGACCCAAAAAAACAACAAAAAAAAACCTGCCACATCAACATGGGGACAATGTGCTTTGGAGTGGGGGGCGCAGAGCCCCCTTGCCCCAAAGCACCCAACCCCCATTTTGAGGGCATGTGGCCTGGTATGTTTCAGGAGGGTATGGCTCACCTGTCCCCCCCCTTTCCTAACCTGTCAGGCTGCATGCTCGGATAAGGGCCTAGTATGGATTTTTGGGGGGGGGGGGGCCCACACTGTTTAAAAAACAAAATTGGCATTTTTTTAAACAGTTTTCTTTTCTTTACATTCATCTTGTTTGGGTTTGGCGTGCGCCGTGAGATATATCTACATGGGGGGACATTGTTTGTTTTACATTTTTTTAATAAAGAAATTGTCAAAAGCGATTTTTTCACTTTTTACACATTTTTGGTGAATGGGTAGGTACCCCATACTCATTCACATGGGGAGGCGGGATCTGGGGGCATGCATGCTAGAGTCCGATAAGCCCCCACCAACCAGGGTTGTCGGGAAGAGGCCCTTGTCTCCATCAACATGGGACAAGGTGCTTTGGGGTGGGAGGGCAGAGCCCTCCTGCCCTAAAGCACACACCCCCCCATGTTGAGAACATGTGGCCTGGTATGGTTTAGTAAGGGGGGGGCGCTCGCTCGTTTCCCCCTTTCAAAGGACTTGGTATGGACTGGGGGGCCCCACATCCTTTTTTTTATTTTATTTTTTCTTTAAATAGCCGTGCTGAAAATAGCAACTGCTAGTCAATTCAAATGTGACTTGACAATTTTTTTCCTTTAGAAATACATCCTAGATTCCGATAAGCCCTCTGCCCGCAGACCCCCACAACTACCGCCCAGGGTTGTAGGGATGAGGACCTTGCTTTCTCGTCCCCCCCCCTTTTCCTGGCCTTCTGGGCTGCATGCTTGGATAAGGGTCTGGATATGATCTTGGGGGGGACACAGCGTTTTTATTTTAATTTTGGCATGGGGCTCTTCTTAGAATACATACCAGACCTGAAGGGCGGGAGGATCCCAAAGAGTTTTTGTTCTGAATTTTCTATTGCCAGCATTGTTTTGTTTACATTTCAGCTGTCAGTGGCGAGTTGTTAAGGACACGGCGGCCGGCTTCCTAGCCCGCTGCTTAAAGCGACATTCCAGCAGCACATTTTTTATTTTATTAAAGTCAGCATCTACAAACACTGTAGCTGCTAACTTTTAATAAGGACACTTACCTGTCCAGGGAACCCGGAATGTTGCCCCCCCTGAGGCCGATCCGTCAATTGGATTGGGTGCAGGCGCTGCCATTCCAACTAAGGGAAACTTTGTTTCCTACTGCGCATGAATGGCCCTCTCATCTTCTGGGGGACACACAGGTCCCAGAAGGCAGTGGGGGAGAAGAGGACGCGATTCACTGGGTCGTGACCGAGCTAGGACGGAAGTACACTATAGGTACTTCATAAAAGGTAAGTAAGAAAAAAAAAGTTATCCAAAATCGAATGGTGGAGGGGTTGTCTTTCCTTTAAGACAAAGTAGTAAAAGTGGGTGGAATTCCACTTTAACAACCAGCTATTCTTCACACAGAATTCGAATCGGTCCACCATTTGTCGACAGATCCGAATTCAAATTTTCCTAAAAATGTGGAATTCGTTAGAAAATTTATAAACTAAACTAAATTTAACAAAAACTAAACGAAATTCCGAAACCACCCTAAAGGAATTACAAAATAAAACTAAATTAGTAACATGACATATATACAAAATGAAACAAAATACATTTTTCCTTCTGCCCATGTCTAGTTCAAAGCATATAATAATACCAGTTTGTGCATTTCGGGGGACATGCCCCCTTATTCAGAGCAAGTAGGTTGAGGCAGAAATAGCAGATATAAGCTTCGGTTTGATCTACTCTGAAATGTCCAATCATGCCATGTATGTTTTGGCACACTCTCAGACTGTGGAATCACTAGTTGAAATACTGTATGTCTCATTGTTCTATTGAAATGCAGGCCCTCCAATACAACAACCCACTTCAAATTTTCAATTGATCCTACTGCTGAAGTAATTGCCTGACTGTGGCTGAAAGCTTTCCTTGCTTTTGATATGTGGGTCCCAGGAGAGGAACCTCCAAGTCTGTGAGATGTGAGGATCTTGCTGCTGTAAGATGGCCCACTCATCAGGGAATATATTCCAGCATCTGGAACGCGTCCGGTTTCGCTATTATTTGGAACTCTGTGACCCCTCCTACTGGAATAGGACAGATCCAAGGTGGAGGCCTCCAACCCAGTATTCACAACTAGTAACACTGGACTTGGCGTTCTTTCATCACCACAATAACCAAGGGATATGAACATATCAGCTTGGAATCACACCTGGTATGTGTTGCATTAGTTCCCACAGGCTGTCCCCCTGCCCTGGGAACACTAGTTTAATGGCCAGTGGGCAGAATACCTGTCTTCTTATGCCGCGTACACACGACCAGACTTTCCACCAGAATAAACTCTGACGGTCTTCCCAAAGGAGTTCCGACCGAACGGACTTGCTCTCACACGATCACACCAAAGTCTGTTCGTTTCAAACGTGATGATGTCTGCAGGACTAGAAAAGGAAGTTCAATAGCCAGTAGCCAATAGCTGCCCTTGCGTCATATTTGGTCCGTCAGACCAGCATATAGACGAACAGTTTTCCCGATAGAAATTGATTCAGTCGGAAAAGATTTAAAGATTTAAAGCATGTTCTATTTCTAGGTCCGTCTGGATTTTTGAAGAAAAAAGTCAGATGAAGCCCACACACGATCGGAATATCCGACGGAATGATTCCGTCTGACCTTTTCTGCCAGAAAGTCCGGTCATGTGTACGCGGCATTAGAGTTCCTTGCTATATAGTGTCTACAGCCTAGCTGTAATCTGTGCCAGGGTAGTGTGTTCCATGTCTGGTAATACCAGAATGGCTATCCTTGCATCATCTTCCAATGTTTTAACAGCCAGATCAGCAAGGAGGGCCTCTGGTGGGAGATTGGTGCTGTTGTACTTGAGTAACAGTGCTAAGTGTAGTCGGGGTCTTAATTAGGTACCTTGACTGGGAGAAATTACTCTCACAACATGTATATAGTGTGGCAATATCCATTATTTAAAATTCAATAAAGCTGGTAGAAGTAACAGACCACCATTCCTTGCATTGTTATTTAGCGATACAAAAGGAATACAGACTTAGTATGCCTCTTTCCTGTTCATTGTAGTATAGATTTGAAAAGGATGGACTTGAACCTCTCGCTGAGCTAAACATTTTCCCTCAAAAGTGGACACCTGTCCTTGTCCATTCACTCACCAGAAGCATGCCAAAACGTGGGTTTCCTTATTTAAAGGTTTCCCTTACTCAAGATGGTCACCAAAGTCTCTTGAGAGTTCTGTATCCAATCAGACTACTTTCTTCTCTCAAGACACTGAATGGAATCTCTATGACACCAATTCCCTTACAAGACACCCTTCCCTTGCAATAATGGTACTAGGTCACCTGCATGTGGAAATACTAACTGTACCTGCCTACACACTGCATTGGCAGAAATGGTGCAGGTACTTTTTTTGGGCATTGAGACTCATTTATTGCCTATTCAAATTTAATTAGATGCCTCAACACAACGTGCATGTGTTGACACACACAGAGAAGTATGCATGGGACCTTACTACAGTTACTATACCTGCTTTGCTGCATCACGTATTGTAAGCAGTCTAAAGCCCCATACACACGCGCAGATTATCCGAGGACCAGGTCCGTCGGACCATGTCCGTCACACTTTGTCTGATGTTGGTTTTGCGTACACACGGTCAGACAAAGTTGTCGGAAAATCCGATCATTCTGAACGTGGTGACGTTTGTTGCCTACGACGGGACTACGTAGAGGCTAGTAGCCAATAGCTTTGGTCTTGTAATGTGATCTGAGCATGCGTAGCACTTTGTCCGGTCGGACAACCGTACACACGATCGGATTTGGTGTGATCGGACCGTGTTGTCGGCAAATCTTTCCAGCAGGAGATAAGACTTTGTCCGTCGGACAATCCGACGTACACTGTCCGATGGTGCATACACACGGTCTGATTTTTCAACAACATTGTCCGATCGGACAGAATCCATGAAAAAGTCCGACCGTGTGTATGGGGCTTAACTCTGAGCACACACAATACAACCTAATTGCTCAATCTCCTTAATCGTTACCAACAATTATGTAGTGTGAGGGCCCGATTGGACGTAAACTGGAATGATTACTACACAGCTGTTGGTAAAGCTAAAGGAGAATGAACAAAGATTGTACATTTAGGTTGTAGCATGTGAAGCAGGTACAATGATGAGTTTTACTACTACCTCTGTGCCACTGATTGAGACTTCTTCAGTTACAAAAATATGTCTCCTGGCATACCTCTCCCTTCTGCTGCTGGCCAGTTGTCAGGGAAATCTCTGTATACATTCATGTGGTCAAGAACTAATTGTGGACATCTACAGAGTGGTGTACATTGTTACATACAACTTTACAATCAGAACAGAAATGATGCACAAAGTGCAGTAACACACATCAAACAATCAGACTGTAGTCCAGAATTTTCCAACCAGTGATACGTATACCCCAGGTAAGGGACTTCACAAGCAAATCACATTTTAAAAAGGGTCAAATTTGTCATCTGAGTTACTTAAATGCTTGGCGTTGCTTGGAAAATATTTGCAGTAGAAATCTGTTCATCATTATATACAGGCATCCATCTGCCAAATGTTTTGTATTCAGGACTGCGGGTTTAGGCTGATGGAGGAATGACCCAGACTGATCATGTTTGCCCATTCCAGGATCTTTACACATAACCCAGTAAGTGCGGAGAATATAGAAGCAGCTGCTGCCCTGTGAGATAATCTTAGTAGCAGCCTACTATTTTCCAGTTCTAGTCCTGTAATATAACAGATAAAGCTCTGGATGCATTTAGATCCTTCGAGCATGATCCATCAACATGGATGTCTGGCAACAATCTAAAGAAAAAAGATTTGTTACTTATCCAGAACTTGTCCAATTACAATGGAGAAGCTGATGATGTGGGCTCTTCAGATTCAATGCCTAATATACTATCTTTTTCATTCTACCGATATACTCTCGGAAACAGAGTGGATTTTTACAAGCTTGCTTATCGCCGTTAAGGTGGCACAGAGATTTGTGCCTGCTTCAAGGGCTTAGCGGCTAAAATCTCTGAGTACCAGACGAGTTGTTCACTCTGTTATTTATTTTCTATCTCCTGGGGCCCATCAGTCATTTTTGGGTAATTTAGTCAAGGAAGCTTTCATTCACTCATTTGCGGTTAAAAAACATAAATTACTCTTTGCATTTTCCAATATGTAATTTATTGGACTTGAATCTAGATCTATCAAGAATTATGTAGCACAAGGGCTTGTCTGGAAACAAATTGAATGGATTGTTTAGGTCGGTCCTCATATTGCATACAGTACATTTGGTAAATCTAAAGCAGATTATACAATCAGATTGTAAACCGTATCGCTGGCTTAACAGCGTGTGTTCTGCAATGCAATGCCATAAGATTGTTGCAAGTGGTGCTCATATTATTTATTATTTGCAATCGGTGCATTTATGGCTTGGTCAGATGTAGACTCACACTAAAACAATGAGGTTTGGGGGCCATTTACACTCTTTTGATAGACTTGTTCTGGCTCACTAAAAGGCATGTTTCATGGTTCCCCATTAGGTCTTAAGCCTCGTACACACGATCAGATTGTTGGCCAAAAAAAACGTGGAATTTTGTCCAAAGGGCGTTGGCCCAAACTTGGCTTGCATACACACCGCCACACAATTGTTGGCCAACAATTACAAATGTAGTGAAGCACTAGATGTACTACGTGTTTTTTCAGCTCTTTGGCACCACCCTTTGGGCTCCTTCTGCTACTTTCATGTTAGTAGAAGTTTGGTGAGTGTCGATGCACGTTTTTCATTTTGCGCTTTTCAGTTCGTTTCTGAACGGCCGTTCGTCAACCAGACATGTTGCAGAATCGGAGGAGATGACATGTTATTTATTATTGGCCTTGGAGTTATTGCTTTTGACATTATTTTTTTGGTTGAATAATGATTTGATTTGGTATGTTTTCTATATTTTTGGATGCATAGAATGCACTTTTTGGTTAAGTTCTATTGGCAGATAGCATGTCTAATTTTATTTGTTTTCTTTTTTTAATGCACAATAAAAAAATTGTGGAGAATAATACTTGGCTATGTGTTTTACTTCAAATGACAGTTTGGGAGTAGGAAGTTACATTTTAAAAAATACAATGTAAAATTGACAAGGGACACCAACATAACTGTATATTTGATCTTAAAAACTAAGTTGTGGTAACTTGCCCAAATAAAAAAAAATAAACAAACAAAACAAAAACATAATATTATTCTTGATATCACTAGAAAAAAAAGCATTTTAAAATTTGCAATAACTCCATCAGTATCACCAGCAAAGCAGCTTCATTATTATCCCATTAAAGAAGAAGAGAATTGTGCGCTGCATTTGGAGATTTCATTATTTGGAACGTCAAGAATGTTAATTACTTAAACGCTATTAATTCTTCACAAGCGTTAAACGCTAGTTTACAAGACCAAACGCTTCTGGCTCATCCTTGCTTCCGAGAATGCATGTTTGTACTTTGGACTTTTGTCCGACCGACTTATGTACACGCGCTCGGAAAATCCGAGAACACACATTTGTCCGCGGAAAATTTGAAAACCTGCTAGCCAACATTTGTTGGCGGAAAGTCCGACAACAATTGTCCAATGGAGCATATACACTGTCGGATTTACCGCCAACAGCCTGACATCGAATATTTCCCGTCAGAAAGTCGGATTGTGTGTACGCGCCTTAATTCACACTTGCTAATCCACTAATGACTAGATGCATGAGACCCAGCCAGGGTCCCAGCAATTAGCTGCAGGTGGAAGTCCTATTGAAAGCAATAGGAGGCTGATGGCTCCCGCAGCTAACTGGGGCCAGTTGCATGTGATTGCTCATGGAGCAATTATCTACTAATGCTCGGCCCTGGACACAGACAGTCTCCATGAGAGACTACATGCATGTAGCTGTGGTAGCTGTCAGCCTCCCAATGCTTTAAATGGTCCTTTGGCCCACAGCTAATCACTGGGAAGCCTCGCTTGGTCTCCTGCATCTAGTTGGGAGGCCCATAGAAGTCAATGTTAACACATCAAAATGCATATAACATGCAATTTGATGCATTGGCAACAGGTATTAATATGCTATGGTCAATAGCTGTTAACTCTATTCACTCCAAATCCTAGATTCAAAAATGCATCAAAACACATGTGAATGCATAAGGGAATTGCATGGTGACACATAACAACACACCTGCCTAACGCGCCCAAAAAAATTGCACCTCTCCTTATATGCATAGATCTAAATGGGCCTTTACTGTTTTCCTATATAAGCCTGTATCATATGCTAGCTGAAGACAGGGGTATTTTGCTGGCAGAGTAAGGTTATGTGTATCTAATGAATCACAGCAGAAATCTTTTATATTGTCAGTAGCTGGTGGACAGAGCGCTTGATCCTCCATGTGTTTTGTAAGTCACAGACAGTGCCATCCTGGTGTCACTTTTCTGGCTCCAGTCTGAAAATAAACAGACTTACAGATAATGTCATCAGACGTTAACCTTCTGACTATGGCCTAGGGACTGGGGTTATTTGGGAACAGCAATTTAATATAACCATGGCAACTGTGAATTATGCTTTGACACTTTTTTGTCCAAGTACACCATGGCCAGCCTGCTGCTTTAGACCCTTCACTTATTATTGGTTGCATATCAAATCTAGTTTGATGTATTTTTTTCTGAAATAGTGTAAGACCCCATACACACTATACAACATTTGTGGTCTGATCTCCTTTAGATTTACCAAAACCATGCAGTGCAAGGGCCTGCCTGATTGCATAGATATTGAAACTCTTAAGGTTTGACCTCATATTATATGGTTTTGGTAAATCTGAAGGAAAAAATCTAGAGAAAATTGTATAGTGTGTATCCAGCTTAAGAGGGCATGTGAATGGACAAGGCTGCTGGTCTGCATAGAGAGCCCACTGCTCAGCTCAGAGCATCTCTGCCAAGTACATTCTTCATATATAGCACTATTTATAAGTCTTCCATTTCCAGTTTGAAGGCGTCAGAAATAGTTTTAGTAGTCTGATTTAGAAAGGGAAGCACAAAGTGAATCATTGTGCCTTGATAGTGTTAAAGGTATCTATGTGATTGATATTCATGATTTAAGTCTATTTTACATTTAGAATTTACATCTGGTATCTGGATAAACTACTTAATTAAATTGTAAAAGCATTAGCCTTAGGACCCTTGCACACTGAGCGCCTAACCCCTGCGTGTCCAATCCTGGGGTTTTAGTGTGCCCATAAGGCACAGGTGCAGCGCCCAGCCTATCAAAGTCTATGGCAGGTTGAAATCTGCTGCAGCTGGATGAAGCTTAAAAGAGAAGTATGTTTTTAATTTTTTTTTTGCAGATTCATACTTACCTAGGTGAATGCAGCATCAGACCGATGCTGCATCTGTCCCCCGGCGCCCCTTCACTGAGAACCGAGCCACCGAACATCGCCGATGGCTCGGTTCTTTCACCTCCCCGAGCGGAGAGCTGCTGCCTGTCAATCAGCAGCTCTCCTGCTCTACTCCTTCACGCTCACTGGAGCGCTGAGCTGTGGAGGGGTGTAGAGCTGCCATCTCAGCGGCTCACTGAGAGGCTGAGACTGCCATCAGTCCAGGCAGCTGGCAGATCCAGACTTCCTAAGTCGGCATAACGCGGTGCCTGGACTGATTCCAGTGACGTCAGCAGAGAGCGGACTTCAGAACGCTCTCTGCTGAAAATGGGTCACAGGACTCAGGAGTGCGGAACTAATTGCATTCCTGTGACCCATAGGAGAAGCCCAGCCTAAAAATCTCAGGCTGGACTTCTCCTTTAACACTGTACCAAGAGGTACTCATGTTTAGGGTCCTATGCCTTCAAGGCCATATGTTCGGAACACAGGACACTTGCGCTCTGGGCATACTCACATGTGCAGGCTGTGGGACTGGGGAATGTGACCATGTTTCATGTTACACCATAAATATGGGTGTAACATGAAATTAGTTTAGAAAGGTGGAGTTAGCCCTTAAATGTACAACATATCTTTGATTTATTTGTATTGTATAGTCATGACCCATGTTTACCCCCAAACCTCCCTTTTCCCCCAGCAGAACATTTCCCAGCAAGAAATAGTTCTTCTGCTTTTGTTCCTGTAGTTAGAAACTGCTTGTTTTATTCCCTGTGACATCATCACCAAGCTTGTAAAATTCTTGGAAAGGCAGTTGCTGGGAGCTAAGTTTCTATTGACAAAGGAACACACACAGAACCACATCTCCCTGTAGCTCTTTCCTTACACATAATATATGGGCAGACTTCTGGGAGTGAACCAGCAGCATTGTTAAACTTGAAGAGAAATCAATGTATGCATGTGGAGAGTAGGTATGAGCTTGGGTTCGGTCCACATGGCTATATTCATCCAATGGTGTCACGATCATCTGTTCCCCTTTGTGTATGTGCACCTGCAGGGTGAAGAGTGCCTCAGCTGCAGCTAATTGGTCCAGCACTAACAGCTTCTTCCCAAGCTCCTCCCTTGTGGGGAGAAACAGAGACAGACTGGGATAGGAGGAGTTCTGTATTCCATCAGAAAGGAGTGACAACACTGCTTGGAAATACTGTGCAGCAGAAGCAGAATTGTCATTCAACAGAAGGAAGTTAGGAGCTTACTGGATTTCTGGCAGTACCATGAGGCATTTTACTGTACATGCAGCATTTTTTAAGATATAAAACACAAAGAGAGGTAGCGCCCTGCCAAAAGTTACATTTCGTTTTTGGCTTTACTGTACTCTGTAATGGGGTGATCTGTTTTCTTTTTTTGGTCTGGTCAGGTTTTCCTAAGCTTGGTGGTTGATTTTTCCTGTGTGCCTCTGAAAGAAGCTTCCACAGCAAAGAATGGGAGGATCAACCATTAAGTGATAAATATTTATCAGATCCCAGCCAATCCCATGGGAGGGGTGCCTAGAAGGTGGCTGGAGAGGTGATACATGTTTGGGAGGCCTGGGCAGAGTGTTCTTCTCTGCTAGGAGGGTTCCATTTCTCCTGGGGCTGCTTCCCCTGGGAGGCAGCTATTGTGAGACAAGAGTTGCTGTTTGGGCCTCAGCTGATACTGGGCTGAGGACCTGGAGAAGATTGTTAGAGCAATCTGCTGCAGGCTGTTGCTTTGGAAGTCCTGGTCTGGAGAAGGATTCTTTTTGTCTCCATCACTGAAGAGAGTTGTGTGGAAGCTGGGTGGCAGAAAGCTCCTGGGTCGTTGCTTTGTAAGGCCTGAGCTTTGGACTTTCATGTGTGCCTGCTGCTGTAGGACTTAGTGCCAAGAAGTTTGTTCCTATTTATTCCTGATATTGTTTTGGAGTATCCTACACCCTTTATACCTCTCCTGTTTAAAGAGGAGCTCCAGGCTCCTTCAGAAAAAAATTTAAGTCAGCAGCTACAAATACTGTAGGTGCTGACTCTAATATTAGGGCACTTACCTGTTCGGGGATCCAGTGATGTCAGCATCTGAGCCGATTTTTCAATTGGCTATCGAGTGCTGCCGCCACCATCTCCACTGAGGGAAACCGGCAGTGAAGCCGTTGAATAGGCCGACTGTGGGAGAAGGAGGAGGGGGCCGAACTCAGCCAGAAGTGGGACCGGTTACCTGTCAAAACCAGGTCCTCACTCCCCCCTCTCTCCCAAAAGGTACCAAATGTGGCAGCAGAGAGAAGGAGGAGGCCGACAAACGGAGCTTCACCTTTTGGGTGGAGCTCCACTTTAAGTTTTTTGCAAATAAAATCCACAAAAAGACAGCACCTAGACTGAGCCTGTGTTTCGGTGTGCTTTGAACTGTGTCTGTGGCGGGCAGCCTCTGTACTAGCAAGGAAGACCTGGTGTGATCTACAGTGGCCCCTCTGGGGGTGAAGGCTACAGAAACATGCATGTATTGCAGATATGCACATCAAACATTTTTTAATCATTTATTTATTTTGGCTAAGCATACACTTAAAGCTATTTTTTAACATATGATAACTTATACATAACTACGTAGCAACCGTGTTTCTGAGTACTCGGTTGCATGTTTGCACCCCCCACTCCAGTGACATATTTTATCAAATTATTTCTCTAGTGACTTGAAGAGAACAGCAAACAATGGAAAGCATTGCAGAGGAAAAGAAATGCCCCATAAAACTTGTATGCACCTGTATCAGAGACAGAAGCTTCTCTGTGACACTATCATGCTTGATTTATGGACATTACTAGTCACTGTAATACAGCAGTCCAAAGTTTCTGTCAGGGTCTTATTACTGTCTATGTGCTCATTTCCTGACCCTGCAAAATATATTCGAGAAATAGGTAGTGCTGTTGTCACCAGGACAAAAAAAACACTGACAGCAATAAAAAAAATATCAGATTCTAACCATTTCTCACTCTACTAAATATGTGTTTTGTTTTTATCTGTATCTCCATTGGGGAGACTTCGCATCACTTCCTGTCAGGACCAGTAAGCCTGTGGATGGCAATAAGAACCTAACAGAGGCTCCATCCATTTTATACTGTTTTGAACTTTAATTGTAGCAATACTGATTTAATAAATGTGTGGCAAAACCGTTAAGTAAGTCTCATAAATGTTTGGATATAAATGCAAATTCTTTTGGTGGGTAAACCAGCTCCTAAATATGTAATTATCTGTGTGTTTAACAGCCTGCCTAGAGTTGAGCTTTAATACATTTAGCCCTTAAAGCAGTGGTCTCCAAACTGTGGCCTGGGGGCCAGATTTGTCCCTTTGCTTGCCTTTATCAGGCCCTTGGGACACTATTCCCCCCACTGATACAGGGCACTACTCCTTCTACCCCAAGAATGGGGCATAATTCCTGTCACTGATACCAACATGAGGGCACTATTCCTTCCACTAACCACAACAATGACGCACCCCATTTATTCCCATTGACACCAATGATAGGACACTATTCCTCCCACTGGCACCAACTGTGGCTATTCTTCCCACTGACACCAATGTCGGAGCACTATTCCTTGCCCTGATATCAACAATGGGGCACTATTCCTTCCACTGACACCAATGATGGGGCACTATTTATTCCACTGATACCAACAATGGGGCACCATTATTCCCAATGACACCAATAACGGGCACTATTTCTTACCCTAATTCCAATAATGGGGCAATTAATCCCATTAATACCAATGATGGGGTATTCTTTACTCCCATTGATGCCAAGGCATTTTGTACACACACTGGCCACAGTCCAGCCCCCCTTAAGTCTGAAGGACAGTAAACTGGTCATTTGTTCAGCAAGATTGGAGACCCCTGCATCAAAATGCTTAATTAATGGCATGTGCAACCAACTCTTGCCAATATTTATAACCTTTATTTCTTTGTTCCCTTATTGTATAATAGAGTCCGATGTTCAGATCTGTGAGCAGAAGGCTCCAACATGCTGTACCAGGAAAATGGAGGAGAGCTACCAGGCTGCAGTGAAGAGGAAGATGGCTCATAATATCCAAGCTCTGAATTTTGAGCTCAAATTCACGATTGTTGCACATGCATCTGCCTTTCAAGGTGAGGATCTGACTGCTAAAATCATGTATCATCACAGCGAACTTCTTCAATTTTTGGCTCTGTGAGGTTCAAGGGTTTCTGGACCATTAGGTTCCTCTTCACACAAGTGCCTGCCTATTCATAGATGTTCTGTTGAATAAAGCCTGCTGTTTTCAAAACTCAAAAGCCCAAACTCAAATTTACACACTCAACTGGATGAGTAAAGCTAATCGTACACTATAAAATCTGATTATACAATATTCTTTAGACCAACTATAGGCTATGTAGTGCAAAGGTCTGCCTGACTGGAAGTAAAACCAATAGACTGTTTAGGTAGATCATCATAATACATAGTTTTGGTAAAACTAAAAGAGATTGCACAGATATTATACAATCATATTGTATGGTGTATGGCTGGTTTTAAATAAATGACTATTCCCCCCACCTTCCTTCTTGCCTGTCCTACTCAGAATGGGCCATATTGAGTTGCTATGGGAGACGGCCTGAATGCAAACAGCATCTTCTGTCAGCTATTTTGAAAACCCTTAATGCTCTACGAATCCTGCTTAATTGCGGCACCCTGTATTAAACCTATATTTGTAAAATTAAGATGTATTTGTATATAGTGAAAAAAGGATATTAGAGTTTAGTATACCAATGGATAATAATATATCTTTAAAATAACATTGACCCAGAACCATTATAATTCCCTTCAATTGTTTCTCAGAGTAGTCTGCCTTTGATGTGCCATTCAGGAATGCACAGTTGTGCTCATAAGTTTACATACCCTGGCAGAATTTATGATTTCTTGGCCATTTCTTGGCAGAGAATATGAATGATAACACAAAAACTTTTCTTTCACTCATGGTTAGCGTTTGGCTGAAGCCATTTATTATCAATCAACTGTGTTTACTCTTTTTAAATCATAATGGCAACAGAAACTACCCAAATGACCCTGATCAAAAGTTTACATACCCCAGTTCATAATACCGTGTATTGTCCCCTTTAACATCAATGACAGCTTGAAGTCTTTTGTGGTATTTGTGGATGAAGCTCTTTATCTTCTCAGATGGTAAAGCTGCCCATTCCTCTTGGCAAAAAGCCTCCAGTTCTTGTAAATTCTTGGTCAGTCTTGCATGAACTGCATGTTTGAGATCTCCTCAGAGTGGCTCAATGATATTGAGGTCAGGAGACTGAGATGGCCACTCCAGAACCTTCACTTTATTCTGCTGTAGCCAATGACAGGTCGACTTGGCCTTGTGTTTTGGATCATTTTCATTTTGGAATGTCCAAGTACGTCCCATGCGCAGTTTCCTGGCTGATGCATGCAAATGTTCCTGAAGTATTTTTTGATAACATACTGCATTCATTTTGCCAACAGTTTTGACCAAATTTCCTGTACCTTTGTAGCTCACACATCCCCAAAACATCAGCGATCCACCTCCGTGTTTCACAGTAGGAATGGTGTACCTTTCATCATAGGCCTTGTTGACTCCTCTCCAAATGTAGCGTTTATGTTTGTGGCTAAAAAGCTCAACTTTGGTCTTATCACTCCAAATGACTTTGTGCCCGAAGGTTTTAGGCTTGTCTCTATGCTGTTTGGCGTATTGTAAGTGGGATACTTTGTGTCATTTGCGTAGTAATGGCTTTCTTCTAGCGACTTGATCATGCAGCCCATCTTTCTTCAAGTGCCTCCTTATTGTACATCTTGAAACAGCCACACCACATGTTTTCAGAGAGTCCTGTATTTCACCTGAAGTTATTTGTGGTTTTTCTTTGCATCCCAAACAATTTTCCTGGCTGAAATTTTAGTTGGTCTACCTGACTGTGGTTTGGTTTCAACAGAACCCCTCATTTTCCACTTCTTGATTAAAGTTTGAACACTGCTGATTGTCATTCTCAATTCCTTGGATATCTTTTTATATCCCTTTCCTGTTTTTTACAGTTCAACTACCTTTTCCTGCAGATCCTTTTACAATTCTTTTGCTTTCCCCCATGACTCAGAATCCAGAAATGTCAGTGCAGCACTGGATGAAAGATGCAAGGGTCTGCCAGGAGTCCAGAGACTCACTGACCTTTTATACACACACACTAATTACAAGCAAACAGATCACAGGTGAGGATGGTTACCTTTAATAGCCATTCAAACCCCTTTGTGCCAACTTGTATGTTATCAGGCCAAAATCACCAGGGTATGTAAACTTTTAAACAGGTGTCATTTGGGTAGTTTCTGTTGCCATTATGATTTAAAAAGTGTAAACAAAGTTGATTGACAATTAATGGCTTCAAACCAAACATTAAAGTGTTTAGTTGAAGCCATACTAGCTCATTGTATGTATATGTATTACTTACCTTAGATCGAAGCCCCCGCAGCGGTCCTCGTTCACCGCTCCGGCCGGTGACATCGCTCCCGGAGTTACTTGAGGGTATCGCGGGCTACGACGCTGTGATTGGCTGGAGCCGCGGTGATGGCACAGTCTGACTGAAGCAACGGCACATACGTGCCATTGCTGCAGTGCGCATGTGCCGATGACGTCAGCACATGCAGATACAGAGGATATATCAAGCATAGCTACAGGTAAGCCTTATTATAGGCTTACCTTTAGCAAAAAGTAGTTGTAAAGGGTTTACAACCACTTTAACCATCAGTGAAAGAAAAGTTTTTGTGTTATCATTCATATTCTCTGAAAAATGACCAAGAAATCATAAATTCTGCCAGGGTATGTAAACTTATAAACACAACTGTATATAGAGAATGTGCTGTGTTTGAGCTGCGAAGACTATGCTATTCTGCTGTTATTTTAAACCCTGGGTGCATCAAGGTAAAAAGGAAATGTACTAAAATGTTGTGTATTTTTCTAATCTGCCTCTATCTGCTACCCAAGGCACTGGCACATGTTTGTCTCATGTTAAATATTAGTCCTGTCAAATCTGCATTACTAGTGAAGAAGACATGTTTTTCTCTTTTCTCATCTAAGATTCAGCCTGTGTATACTGTATATACATGTATACATGTATACTGTGTGTGTTAGAGACTCTCTGCAGCGTAGAGATGCCATAACAGCTGCGGAGTGCAGGAGCTTGACTGCTGCTCAATGTCTGTATTACCAATCATTTACTTAACTGACATGGTACTTACTTTTTGTACCATTAATTGGATGTATTTGCATGCACTTGACCCTAGAGCTTATTACATTTCAATTAGTTCTAGTGATTAACGAAAACATGTTTTCTCAGACCTACTGTATGCAAAATCATTTAAAGTGATACTAAAGTGATACTAAACCTTCAATGTTTTTTATTATAAAAAAACAAACATGTCACACTTACCTGCTCTGTGCAATGGTTTTGCACAAAGCAGCCCTGATCCTCTTTTTCTGGGGTCCCCCGCCAGTGCTCCAGGCCCCTCCTCTTCATCAGATGCCCCCACAGGAAGCCGCATTAACTGGGGGGCCCCCGTGTGAGCTCACTTCCGAGTCCCGCTGCATTCAATGACACAGACAGTGGGACTCGGCCCGTCCCCCCGCATCACAGCTTTTGATTGATAGCAGCGGGAGCCAATCAATCTGTCCAATGAGAAGAGTTACAGCGGCTTGAGCTGCTGCGCTCGTGTACGTTGATGATCGGATCAGGCTCTGGTAAGAAAGGGGGGGGGGGGGGGCTTTACAACCACTTTAATCCATTTATGTATTTATTCAAGAAACATAATTTACCAGAACTTTGATATTTAAAGAAACGTTAGGGGTTTCTAAAAATAAAAAAATAAACATCCATACTCACCTCTATGCTGCAGCATCGCTGCGCCACTGCAGGTGTCCTGCATCAGCTCTAAGATGGAGAATTGAGGGATCACATAACCACTGAGTACTCAGTTCTAATTCTGCTCATAGTGAAGAGTAGTAACTATCAGTCAATGCTCTCCGCAGTGCCCCTTCAGTGCTCCAGCAGGTCCAGCTAGCTTCAGCTCTCAGCCATGCGCTGTAAGATAGAGCCAGCTGTCAATCAGTCAGCTGGGTGGATCCTGACAACTGGTTGTCCGCTGATTCTGGGTCACAAGAGAGCACTCATATGACCAAAGGCCCAAAAAGGCTTTGCCATACTTCTCTTTTAAAATACATTTCCTAGTTGCCCTGTGACAAGCTTCTGAACATAAAGTGCATATTTTTCACTTTTAAGGATATTGCCTTACATTACTGACATTAAAGTGATATTAAAGGCTGTTTTTTTTTTTTTTTTTTTTGTTAAAATAATAAAAAAAAGATGTTATACTTACTTGCTCTGTGCAATATTGTTGCACAGAGCAAGTAAGTATAACATCTTTTTTTAAGCAGTTCCTTACCTCCTCTTTGGCAGTCCCCTGCTCTCATATGCTCCCGTTCCCTCCTCACAGAAGTTTGACTGACAGCAGCAGCAGATTTTGGTGCCACTTTAAGATTCAAGCAGCTCTTCCCAAAATTATATTTTTATGGTTGCTGGTTGCTTACAATTTGGAAAACATAATGGTGTCTGACTTAGCTTGGATTTTTTGTTATGAGAAATGCCTTCCCAAACTCCCAGCTCTGTTTAACTGTTTAACCGCTGCATCTCTTAGAAAAGTCAATGGATGGTGCCATACTCCCATGAAGGATTCTTATTAAAGTGGATGTAAACCCTCACATATACCCAGTGAAGTGAACTGCCTCCAATGATAGACAGATATGAAACACATCTCCCTACATAAGTTTTACATGTATATCTGCTGTCTTCATCTTTCTATATTCTTTAGAAAGTTCTGATCATGTTAGAAGATTTTCTCGTCCTGGTTAGCACTGCAGTGAAGCCTGGGCATACAGCCAAGACAGCTGATTGGAGGAAAAGCACACATCCCCTCTCCTCATAGGTAGAGACTTTCAGAGCTGTTTGTTGAATAGTTCAGCACTCTGCTAATCTATTTATAGCATCCTCCCCAACACAAATGTCAGGCTGCTTTTATCATATGTGACGGAGAACTCAGAAGTTATCATGCTGATAACCGAAGAGCAGAGCAGGAGAAAGCTACAGGACATAGTGCTGTGAAGAGAGATAAGAAAACACTGCAGAGATATGTGCCCAGCTCAAATTTCATGAATCTGGTTTACATCCAAAAAAAAATAATAATAAATATGCCATAAATATATCCCCTATTTTGTAGACGCAATTTTTATTACTAAAAATATGTAGATGAATACATATTGGCTTAAACTGAGAAAACAAAAAATTATATATTTTTTTTTTAATTGGGGATATTTATTATAGCAAAAAGTACAAAATATTGTATTTTGTAAAAAATAGTCGCTCTTTTATTGTTTATAGCGCAAAAAATTAAAACCGCAGAGATGATCAAATACCACCAAAAGAAAGCTCTATTTTGTTTGGGTACAGCGCCCGCACGACCGCGCAATTGTCAGTTAAAGCGACGCAGTGCCGTATCGCAAAAGGTGCTCTGGCCGTTGAGCAGCCAAATCTTACGGGGCTGAAGTGGTTAAAGTTCATTTACAAAAATACTTAAATGTCCTGGAAACACTTTCACTTTGATGTGCACCTGTAACTAATGCAAGCAGGGCATATACGGTAAATACAGACTTGCAAAACACAAGTTAATCAGCTTTCATATAGATACTTTTTAAAGTGTTTTCATGGCTGTAGACCATGGGAGGGTTTCTAAGGTTTGGATCATATTGGATGGGATCACAGTGCAGCCACTCTACAAACTGTTCCCTGCTGGTGTTAAGTGGGCAGCTTGTAATTCCCTGGCATTACTTCATAGGTGATAAGCACCCTTCATCTTCAAGTATTACCCGATTCTTACTGTGATAACCCTTATGGATATGAGGACCTCTGTCTCTCCGTTCAGCTGCCCTGCTTGGAATATGTACCGATTATGAGGCTGCAACAAAGAGCCGAGCCTATGCCTTGAAGCATGACAATAAATTGCTCACATCTTATTTCACTTAAAGATTAGTGTTGGCATTTGGCAGGACTTTAAACGAATCAATGTGCAGCTTGTTAGACAAATAACATTTGGTGACAAATAAGCTTTCCCAGCTCTAACTGTTGCTTGACCTTCCTTTGAAAAAATGTGCCCTTTATATCACTAGAACCATCATTACATCGGAATGATCATTTACAAAATGAAACATATTATTCAGAATACATATGAAACCTTTTAAAGGAAAACACAGAATACACACATAGTCATTAAAAAAGCCACTTGTTAATTTTATGTTATTACAGTAGAGTTAAACCTTCATTGAACTCAGCTGAATCAGCAAAATAAATATAAACTACACAGGAAGGGTCATTTTAAAAAATGTAATTTTTAAAACGTGCATTTACTGCTTGGAGACTTCATCTAAATAGTAGACGAATGTTTTGTATTCTGTTATACTTGGGTTAATAAAGCTGTTACCACTAATCCCTCCATAGTACATTTGATCCTACAAAACTACAGTATAGTGCATTTCCAAAGCACATTTATTTGAGGTTAGAAATGTAGTTTACTTTGCAGTAGTTCTTTATATGGCACTCACATTTTACATTTATGTTGTTCTATATTTCCATTGCTATATTAAATATATAGATTTGACACGTTTTCCCTTCTGTATCCAAAACTTAATAAAAAGGTTAATAGAGTTGGGCTTCAAGAAAAGGAAAACCAAAGACTGTATTTAACCTCCCTGGCGGTATGATTATTTCTGATTTTAGGTGCTGAAAGCGGTACAATTATTTTGCATGGAAATTTGGCGTTTTATATTGTAGGACTGCAATTCTTAGGAATAACTCACTTAAATCTGTTCAAACAAGAGTCTAGTAGACATCCTGGGTATGATAAAGTTTATAATATAATAAAAAAACTATAAATAATTATAACAAATAATAATAAAATGTAATCAAATCAAAAACACTGAAATTTGCTCAGTTGCATAATTGTCGCTGTCATTAGATTTAGTGTTTGATGACGAATTTCCCCACAAATCACTATCGCTCAAATCTGCAAGTGATTCTAATTTATTATCGCTGTTTTCTAGCTGGTCTAAAATCACTTTTAACATAAAGGGACACTTTTTGGTTGCTATGGTCAATCTCCAAATTCCAGGCAGAAAAAAATGTATTTATAATATAAAAGTGCATGCAGGGCACTGGACAGACCACTAGGGACAAAGGGGATGTGTATTTTTTTTTTTATACAGTACTGTAATCTGTAAGATTACAGTACTGTATGTGTTTTGTGTTTTTACTTTTTTGAATTCGGAGCCGTTCTCCGCTCCCGTGCGTCGGAACGTTGCAGGGAACGGAGCTCGGCGGGAGACAGCTCACACACACAGCGGGGAGACATCGCAGGATCCAGGGGACAAGGTAAGTAACTTTCCCTGGATACTGCGAAGCGATCCCGAGTCTGGCTCGGGGTTACCGCTTACGGTACTGAAGTTCAACCCCGAGCCAGACTCGGGAATACCGCCAGGGGGTTAAAGCTGAACTCACAAATGAACTGTCCATTTTTGTAAATACCTGAACTTGACCTGCAGTCCCTATTCAGCAAGGCTGGAGCATGAAAGAAAAAAGCAAGAAACACATTTATTAGCGGACAACGAGCATGCTGATAGGAGAAGGGAGAAATGTGACACAGAGATTAGCTAACCACTGTGCCATTTCTCCTTTCACTTTTAAAGTGGAACTTTACTCTCCCAATCAACATTGACTATTTTTTTAATCCACATGCTGCTAGCATTGGTAAATAGATAGGAAAGTATATCCTATTTAATTTCAAACTTTTATAATTTTTTTACATTTCTTCAGTTTCTCCCTGATTTCAGACATCCCAGGAGTATTCGGGAGGGGTTTTCTCAGCTAAGCCCACTCTACTGCATGCATTCATAAGCTAAGGGCAGATGGATTTCAGGAAGTAAATTTTACATCAATCATTTGCCTTTACTCAAGATTGTCGCAGCCAGAAATGCTAGGAAGGTGTTTTTCAAAGGGATTTCTCAACAAAATAAAACATGGAGACATGGATGGATGGGGGCGTTTACTTTTAACATTAAAAATGAATTAGTGGTGCTCAGATGCAGTGAAGATCTGCTTTAAGGGACTGGTCCAGGGTTCAGAGGAAGCAAATTAGTTGATGCTGGCCATAAGACAGATGGCATCCTCTGAAATAAAAGAAATACTGCAGTGGAGAGCTCTGGATTAAAAAAAAAAACAGCTGCTTTTTATTGTTATTACCTTTTGCTCACTGCCAGAACACATAGAAAGCAATTGTTTTCTGTGTGCCCCATGCACCCCACAACATTGGTGTGGTGCATTGCAGTGCAGAAAAAAGTCTACATTATTACACACCGCACTGGGAGCATGTCATAGCACACTATGCTTCACTCTTCACTATGCTACACTTCAAATAAAATAAAAAAGAAGACATGCATTATACACATACTATATATATATACACATACTATATATATATATATATATATATATATATATATATATATATATATATATATATATATATATAGTATTATTATTATACACGATTTATATAGCACCAACAGTTTACACAGCGCTTTACAATGTATAGGGGGGACAACACAATTACAGTACAGTTCAATACAAAAGGTACAGAAGGGCCCTGCTCTTAGAGTTTACATTCTAAATATATATTATACATATAAATATATACACTATATATATATATATATATATATATATATATATATATATATTTTTTTTTTTTGCTCTGGCCTGCCACCCACCTCCATTCTCGTTGAGGTGAGAATGACAGGTACTGCACTCCAGCAGCCTCCTGAGATATCCACATCACATATCCCAGCAGGCATCAGCCTATATGCAGTGGCTGGAGGAGGACACTTGTTGGCATGTTATCAGGAGCTGACTGCAAGAACCCAGAAGAGACATCTGGCTCCCAGTAACATCTAAAAGGAAGATAGTGGCGAAGGGCCAGACGTGTGGCAGATCACAGCAGGACAAAGCTGAATTTGCTGAGTGTATGAGGACATTATTTGAGCAAAACTAAACAAAAAGGGTAAGAGAGGGTTAAAAGCAAAATTACCCCGGGAAGGGGGGGGGGGGGAGTGAAGTCTCTCTTTGGGCATATTACCTAAGATAACAGCCAAGTACAGTGTAATAACAGTCTTGTTCAGCACTGAAAGTACTCTTATTTAAGACACCAGATATGACTAAGTAATACAGTATTGCCTTTTTCATGTGGATTTCAAGAACTTCTGGCTTAAAAGCAACCACAAGCGATTTTGTTCAGTTTCAAATTTCATGGTTTTTGAGGTTACTTTCACCACGTGATCTGCAACATAAAACTGCCCCACAGCGGAAGTATTGTGATTTCACTTGCAGCTTTAAGAGGTTACTTAGGGCTTAGTAAAGTATTTACTATGTACTATATGGTTAAGCTTATCAGGGCTAGTATCAATATAAATGTGATTATATTTTTACTTTTACATTTTTTATGTTATTCATTTAAATAGTTTCATATTTTGTTTTTTATATAGCACACCCGTCCGAGTAAAAGTTAATTTATTTTCACAACTTTTATGAGTGACATTATTTTGGAGCTTGAAGGGTCAATTCAAACCAGCGTATAAAAGGTTACATTTAAAAAAAAAAAAAAAAACAGTTTTGGACAGTTTTATATCATATACACACTTAATTAGACAATCCAGGTTCTCCCCATTACTAATATATATATTTAGTAATAAATTCCTTAAATCGGTGGGAGTATATTGGTAAAAACCATTATGCAAAACTGAGTTTAAAAACCTAATTCAACTTAACCACCAGAGGGAAAGACAACATGTAGTAGTAACTCACTGGGCTATATTAAATTGTTTCTTTTATTAGTTATCAAAAATGATTTTAATATACAAATCCATATATTAAAATTGGTACTGCAAACAACAAACACACCGAAAATCACACATACACACCTCTCATTCCTGGCGAAAAACACATTCCCCTATGCAAATTAGTTATAATCTATAATATATATATATAGAATAGGTGTGTATGGGGTATTTTTTTTTTTTTAAAAGCAACTTCACTTTTCAGCATTTTTATACTGTATCTGGACTTCAGCTTTAATTCCTGGTATTAAGGTAAAAAATATCCCACTATATGGTTCTAACCCCCCCTCCCCCAAAACAATTAATGTGACACCTCTCCAGTGCTGTCCCCACCAGAGGCCCCACTCTTCTCTCTTCCTGGAATCATAGGCTTCATTGAGAGAAACAGGAGCCATAGGCAAGACCGAGCTGTGCAGTGCCTGTGTCTATGGACACCCTAACAGGTGTCCCCATAGCACAGGGCTTGCTAAGGGGGTACACAGAAGAAAGGGGGAGCAGAGAACACTAGCAGGGGATTACCAAAGAAGAGGTAAGGAACTGCTTTTTGCAACATTGTTGAACAGCCCATGTAAGTATAATTTTTATTAATTTCTTAAAAAAAAAAAAACATAGACTTTAATATCACTTTACGCTTTATATTCTTGTTTTACATATATCTTTTCAAATATATATAGTGTTTGCTTTACAGATATACATTTAGGGCCCGTTCACATTGACCGGGTTCGTGTTGATTAGCAGGGTATCCATGAACAGATCCACTGTTAAACTGGAACTGAACAGAGCTGAATTTTTTCTTTTGTGACATCCATGTCCATTCACTTTTGCTCTCCCAGAGCTTAATGGTCCCATCTATGGGCAGGTGGATGTAAATGAACGCACATTTGTTTACATCAACCTGCTCATAGACTAAAAGCTTCCGTTCAGAGCTGCCTGAAAAACTGATCAGACTGCCCATGTGAAAGGGTCCTTAAAGTGTGTGTAAAGCCAAAAATGTTTTTTTTATTTTTGGGTAGAGAAGGGAAGGGTTTAGACCAGTGTCAGTTAATTTTGTATAGAGAAGGGAAGAGTTAAAACTAGTGTCAGTTTATTTTTTGCTGTCTGTATCCTGTTTTAGGGATTTCACTTCACTTAGGCTGGATTCACACCTTTGCATTTTTAGTGCTTTTTGCATTTTGCAGATTTGTACTACAGAACGTGTTCCATAGGAAACCTGGTTAAATGGACTGTAGTGCAAATCTGCAAAATGCAAAAAGCACTAAAACTGCATAGGTGTGAATCAGGCCTTACTGTCCTGGAGACCAAGTGGGAGAGGAACCCTACAATGTGAGTGAAATCCCCCTCTTAAGCTGGATTCACACCTATGCATTTTTAGTGCTTTTTTCATTTTGCAGGTTTGCACTACAGAACGTGTTCCATAGGAAACCATGTTAAATGGACTGTCGTGCAGATCTGAAAAATGCAAAAAGCACTAAAACTGCATAGGTGTGAATCCAGCCTTAGACAGCTGTCACTGGGACAGCTGTCCCTATTGGAAGATGCTTCCTCACCATTTGTTCAGGTGACAATTTTTGGGATTTTCAGTCACTTTCTGTGGCAGTTTACTCCAGGACAAATAGAGAGAGAGAAAATCTCTCCAGCAGTGACACAGACAGCAATACAAACCTGACAAGGGTTCTAATCTTCCCCACTCTATCCAAAACTAGAAGAAATAGTTTGGCTTCATAAACTTTTTGATACTTAAAGCGGTTCAGCACACATTTCATTTAGTAAATCTCTTTGCCTTCCAAATCAGGCAAAGAGTACTAAATGAAATGTGTTTTTTTTTTACTTACCTTGTAATTGATGTCTTCTGTCTCTTCGGGGGTGGGCGGGGTCTGTGCGGGGATCCTCGTCACGCCGCACTGTCTCCTGGGATCTGGTGTCATTGATCCCAGGAGTCAGTGCGGGCATCTTCCGAAATCTCGCGAGATTTCGGCCACATCTTCCCAAATCTCGCGAGATTTCGGACACATCTTCCCAAATCTCGTGAGATGTCGGCAGATGTGCCGTTACTGCGCACGCGCGAGTAACGGCGGTGCATGCTGGGCCATCTAAAGTGCCTGTGGGGTTTCACATGCCCACAGGCAAGATGGCCCCCAGCACAAAAGAAGAAGATGAAGATTTTTATCGGAGGAAAACCGGCGGCGATCGAGATGAAAGATGGAACAGGTAAGTCCCCCAATTGAGCTATATGGCCTTGGCATATAGCCCAAAAATAAATAAATAATAAAACCAGTGCAGAACCGCTTTAACAAAGGATTCCCTGAGCATGATGGGTTATTTAAAGAGACCACACAGCTGTACCTGCCTAGAGACACACCTTTGATAGAGTGATCTGACTGAGCCATCTGATAAAAGCAGGTTAATCAATGGTGTACATTTAAATTTGAGCATTTGGGGTATGAGAACAACAGGCTGTTTAAAGACTGGGGAAAGCATAAAAAACACGGAGTTCCACCTGCTAGCGCAGTTTTTTTTTTTTTTTTTTTTTTCTTTTTAAAGAAACATGTACAAAGGCATTATAATGTGCATTCCCTTTTATACACTTTGTAGCAATAGTGGGCCTCAGATAAATGAATCAAATGCTGAACCCCCGCACGTCTGTTTAAAATCTCTTGCTTTCTGCAGTAAACCAAAGTTCCCATCAAGGAGATCAGCAAGTCTTTAGCAATGTGCATCACTTTTAAAAATATTAATTCAGACACCATAAGCATTTTTTTTTCTCCTATATGATGAAATAAAAAGGCTTGCCTGAGGTGGAAGAAGATATCTCACTGGAGACAAGGATAATCTTCTAATTAATATATCTTAGTGGTGTCATCATCAGTGTGTGTTTTGGCACCATTGAAAAGCATGCTCATAATGAATGGTCATTCACCTTTGTCTGACCATGCTGCCTTTTAACCAGCGCTGTGGTTCTCCGGTGTCTGTATGAGCAGATGTTGTCTCCCAGAGGGTGATAGAAAGTTTGGTTTTAGGAACATGTAACCAGGTTCTGATTTCATCCAGCAGAGAGCATTTTATTGCAGAACTGCCAAGAATTTCCCTGTGTAAGTGAGAAACTGCTGACAGCCCTCAGAAGAGCTCATTGTTGTAGGGGTGAGGTTTCGAAATCCTTAATTATTGCAAGATGTTCGAGGGAATATGGCCAAAGTAGAGGCTACAGAACAAGGAAACATTCTCAGATTTACCTGAAATAAAAATGAATGAATGTGTAAACAGTGTTTTTGATTTGATCTTTTAGCTTATAATCAATTTTCCTGTCCAGCAGTTAAAATTGAACTTTTCAAATGGTGCAGTGCTATCGTTTTGTGCCAGCACATAAACTCAGCAAACCTTCGCAGTAGCAGGTGACTGAGGAGTCAGCAGAAATTGGGCCAAAATGACTGCGATACCAATGGATAAAATAAAAAATGGTGGTGATCTAATTACATTTTACAATTAGAACATTTTATCAGATGTAACTGCTTGTCTTGTTCTAATGTTACAGCTGTTTCAACTTTAGTATGGCAATATACAACAAAATTGAACCACTTATAGGTTGTATAAGGATAAACGACACTATTTAAAGCCTAACTCCAGCCAAAAATGAAATTTAAACAGTGCATTGTTCATCTATTATCTTACTGTGCAGTCTTGATTACAAAAACCTCTTCCCAATCGATTCCACAATGTGATGGATCAAAGTCATAGTTTCCTCTATGAGCCAAGATAATTTCCTGCACTGGGAACCAGCTCAGCTCACTCTGCTTTCCCTCCCAGGGCACCTACCCTAAGCTTACATTAGACATTAGAAGGCTGGAAAGTTGTCAAGTTAAGATTTTTTAATACATTTTTATTGTGTATCTCATATGTCCAATGGCCACAATTAGTTAAGTTAGTTAAAGTGATTGTAAAGCTTTGATTTTTAATTTTTTTTAAATAACAAACACATCATACTTACCTCCACTGTGCAGTTCGTTTTGCACAGAGTGGCCCCGATCCTTGACTTCTGGGATCCCTCGGTGGCTCCTGCAGCTCCTACTCTTATCAGATAACCCCCTAGGAGAAGCACTCTCCCGGGGGGTTACCTTGCGGGCCCACTTCCTAGTCCATCATTCGGCGTCCGTAGATGCCGAATGTAGGACTTGGCCCCGCCCCCCGGCACCCGCATCATTGGATTTGATTGACAGCAGTGGGAGCCAATGGCTGCGCTGCTATCAATCTATCCAATCAGGAGCCGAGAACCACGGGCAGACGGAAATTCTAGGGCTCAGGTAAGTAAAATAGGGGGGCTGGGGGGCCGGTCACTGCCAAGTGTTTTTTCACCTTAATGCATATGATGCATTAAGGCTAAAAAACACGAGGGTTTACAACCCCTTTAGGGTTGACCTAGAGTTATCTGCACAATAAGGAAATGAGAAAACCAATGGGAGCACTGAAACAGAAAGAAATTCTGGACTTCCATGTGTTCCTGACTGAGTATTATAAGCAGTAATTGTTTACTTTTTTCTTTATTTTCCTGAGATTACTTTTCTCTAATTAGATAAGTCATGATCAGGGTCATGCCAAGGGTCTTATAGCAGACAGTATTAATGAGACTTGAAGAAGACCTACAGAAGCCTTGTGCAGCCAATGTTTGTTAGCATGAGTAACTACAGCTGGAGGCATAGACCAGACGTGTGAACCAGAGCTGTAGTCAGGAAAGTGCAGGTGCAAGTGTAGTTGGAGTTCAAGAAACATCAGCATATGTGAAGTTGCAATCGTTGATAGTTGATCCAGAACACAATACGAAACTCACCCATAAGCTAATAAACTCTACTACAGGCAAACTGAGATTGTCGTAAAGGCAGCGGAACAAGTCAGGAGGAGGTCCAACACAACCAAAATAGCTGAACAACAGCTGGGGCTCAGGAGTGAACAGGTTTCCATTTTCTGCCTAAAAGGGAAAACCCCTGTAAGAAGTATTACTGCAAATAGATCTGTTCCAAATGCAGATGGCAAACTTGCAAAATGCAGATGGCCTCTTTTGTTGACTAGCTTGGCAATACATAAGGAAGAGTAGACAAACCTGACACCAGGCAAGGGTCAGTAACATGGAATAGTAAATAACCACGCACCAGTGAAATAAATTATATAATAATTAAGCTGCTTCCCAAATATTGTAGGTGACCTACTGTGCAAATTCAAAAGGTTGTGGTAGGTGCTGTTAATGAAACTTATAGTGAACCCATCATATGGAATACATAGTGGAAAAATATATATAAACAAAATGTCTATTATAAAAGTCCATCAATCTTCAGTGAAATATCCAAATATATTGTGATATATTAAAACAAATTGTGATAAAATCCGCTTTATTGATATCCGAATCACACCCAATGTGCTCAAGTAAAAAGACCTACTCACCAGATAGCCATGTGTCTCTGAGCTGGCTGCTCAGCTGTTGGCTAATTGCCAGCTCCTATCTCTCCACAGTGACTCACCTGTTGATGATATCCTGCTCGTCAGGCCTGCTTACTTAAGCTGTCCAGCCCAGATGATCTCTGCCTTCGCCTTGGCCACATCTCTAGAGACGCTCTCCTGTGTTCCTGTTAAAGATTTGCTTGGCTGAGATTGCTTCTGGCTCCAGATCGTGCTTGCTGTTCTACTACGCTGATCTCTGGCTCCCTGATGTTTTGTCTTGTCTGACTATCCGTTCCGGTTCCTGAACTCTGGCTATGTTTTGACTACGTTTACTCTGTTTACCCTTTTTTATTATTATTAAACAAGTGTGATTTAACTGTACTTCTGTCTTGGTCTTATTCATGGTTTCTGACAGTAGGTGAAGGCCATGAATTCAGAAGATGCAGTTAATCCACTTGTTAATATTTTTTCCAGATTGGATGACCAGGATCACTGCATGGATCAGTTTGCCATGGCGTTATAGAAGCTCCTGAGTCGCACGGTTCACCTGGAATCTCGCACTGTGGCCACTCTGGTAGAACCTGTGTTGCAGGCTGACCCTGCTGTTGGCCCAGTCTCTGTGCAGGCACCCACCTCGAGTATTACCTCTATAAGAGGTATGTCTGGTTTCGCTATACATCCCCAGTGATTTGGGGGCGATCCAATTCAATGCAGATGGTTTCTCAACCAGGTTGAGATATACTTTGAGATGCTGCCCCAGGCGTTTCCCACAGACAGAAGTGAAGTAGGTTTTGTGATATCTTTGCTTTCTAAGAGAGCCTTGACCTGTGCAAACCCTCTATGGGAAATGCAAAAACTTGTTGCCTTGAGTTACCCAGAGTTTGTGGCTTCCTTTAAAAGGGTATTTGATGTTACCGCACGCTCCAATTCTGCTGCCAAAAGCCTTGTGTCCATCAAACAGGGTACAAGAACTTTTGCCGATTACGCCATTGACTTCTGTACCCCGGCAGCAGAGGTTGTGTGGAACAATGAGGCCCTCATGGCTGCTTTTTCTCATGGTCTCTCGGATAACATCAAAGATGAGATAGCAGCCCGAGACATACCCACTGAGCTGGAGAGGTTTATCTTGTTTGCCATGCTTATTGACTCCAGACTCTGAGAGAGACCTTCCTTTAACAAGTGCTTGCAGAAGCCTCCTGTACCTTTTGGCTCCGAGCTTTGCAGTCTCAGTCTTGCCTCCCTCACCTTCCATGCCTCCTGGTACCGAGTCTGTCAGTGAAGGTGAACCCATGCACTTTGACTTCACATGTCTCTCTGCGGCTGAGAGAACCTTTAGTAGGAGGGAGAGATTGTGCCTTTATTGTGGCTAGGCAGGTCACTTTGTGAAGTCTTGTACTCCCCGTCCAGGGAACCCCCGAACCTTGAGGTCCTGTCACGGACAGTCCTTAGGTGGCGTTGCTTTGTCCCCAGTTATCCTGAAGTCCCGGGTTCTGGTTACCCTTTCTTGGGCTGAGTCGAGATACAGGCTCTAATCGACTCTGGGGCTGCAGGCCTGTTCATTGATGCTGCCTTTGTAGCAAAGCACTCGATTCCGCTGCAGCTGCGTGACACTCCACTTGCCATTGAGGCTCTTGACGGGAGACCTCTACAGCCTGCCCATGTAATTTATGAGACGTTGTCCATGGCCATAGGGGCTCTTCACCATGAGATAATCCAATTCCAAGTTATTTCCTCACCTAAGTTTCTGCTGGTTATTGGTTATCCTTGGTTACAGAGGCACAACCCCTCTTTTGATTGGCTCTGTGGTGAGGTTCTCTCCTGGTCGCCACAACACAGTAAGACATGCTTCCAGAAGGTAGCCAAGTGTAAACTGAGTGTAGAGTGTAAACTGTCAGCTTATGTTATGAATGATTGCTCCAGGAGCAAAAGTTTTTGTTCATAAAAACACATGCTGACAACAGTAGAAGCCAGGTACTACACTTGGCTGTCTTGGATCATAGTAGTACCTGGCTTGTACTGTTGTCAGCTTGTGTTTGAATGAACATGCTTTTCTCCAGCTGCAATTATTCGCAACAAAACTTTAAATTTTCCACTTTCTCTGATCTCCTGAATAGCAGGCTGCAGGTCCAGACTCAGTGTAAACTAAAGAGAAGAGATGAGGAGCCAGAGCAATGTTTCAGCTTGGGGGGGGGGGGGGGATCTGTGCAGGTTCTGTGTACACTGCCAGTCATGCCCCCTCTCCTGAGCTGTCTCTCAGAAACCCATTTTCGTTGATCAGTGTTGTCGGACAGCTAGATGGATGGGCAGGGCGATCTATTTGACAACACAGCCTAGCAACCCCTGCATGGATTTAGGTGGGACAAGTGCAATGCTTATAAGATCCCCTGGGGTGGTGGTGGGGGCTACGTCTGGTGATAATTCTTGTTTAACTCTTTTATGTGAAAACTGGAAGATCAGGGAAGCAGCACTGAGAGAGTAAGAGCTAGCACAATTAAAATGCACCGAAACTATATTTATAGTATAGGCGTGGGACTTTTAGTAAAAATTACACTTTTATTTAAATACACTTAAAATAAGACAATTTGATCCATATAACAACAGACTTTAATCAAATGCAATTTATAAAACCAATCAGTCTCAAACACTGTGCCTATGTGTATGTGCATCTATGTGGAATTGGCTAGGCCCAAGCATCAGTCCCCGGAGGAACACTATTGTATTGTGTGCTAAATAAATTGTTGTTGCATTTTGATATAATTACTAAAAGTTTGTCATTCCATTTAGATGGCATGTATAGAAAGTCTGTATTGATAGCTCCTGATGGAGAGGACCTTGTCCGAAAAATGTGTTGAACTGTAAAGACTACCATGTGCAATCACTGCAGAGTTTGAGACTGATTGGTTTTATAAATTGCATTTTATTATAGTCTGTTGTTATATGGACCAAAATTGTCTTATTCTAAGTGTATTTAAATAAAAGTAAAATGTTTACTAAAATTCTATGCCTTAAAAGTCCCTATAAATAAAGTTTAGATGCATCATGTTTTTGGGGATGCAGCATAGAAGTTGAATTATTAATTTTTGATCAGATAGCACCATTAAAAGTTGTAATCCGCAAGTGCTGAGGTAAGAATTTTAACACATAGCTTACTGGGGAATTAAAATTTTATTTTGAGTTTGAATTACACTAGAATTAAGCTGTACCCAAACTTCAGCTTTAAGAGCCGGAAGCTTATATAACACTTTCAAATACACTAGAATCTTTAGAGCTCTAAAAAGATAGCAACTTTCTTTGTCCCCCTCTGTAATAGGATGTTGTTTCTTGCAGAATTGCACTAAAAATAGCCAGGTATGATGAATTCACATATAAAGGGAATCCCGTGCCTGAGCGGTTTCGCCGATCACCGGCAGCGTCAGAGGCTAAGCTTGGAAGTTCCAAGCTTAGCCTCTGATGCAGCCAGTGGTGATCAGTGAAATCAGTCAGGCACGGACATTCTTTCCAACTCTCAACTTTAAACACATAGAAAATTTATGCTTACAGATGGGACTTTTTCCAGATGACCAGAATAAGCTCTGATGGATTTTCTGTTTGCACAATGACTGATAAGTATATCTCCTTTCCGGAGACAGAGCTGCTATATGCAATGTTGTATATTCATCCTTTGGCAAGAGGGTTACCTTAATCATATGGATAATCCACTATATGCTATCCATTTACATTTCATGATGATTGTGGTCATATGGCGAATGTTCAGCTTAAACAGAAGTTTCATATTCATATATTAACCCGACATGTTTCGCCTAAAAGCTTCATCAGGGAATATATGAATCAGTCAGGAAGTGTGTAAGACTTTACAAAAATTCAAAAGGGAACTAAATAGGTACAAGCTATCAAAAAACATATGTATCATTAAATATAAAAGTGTACATCACTTGCCAATGCCCGCCCCTAAGGAAGGAGAACCTACCACGCCAAACTTCCTGAAAGTCACCACTGCCAAGTAGGACCAACCAATCCAAGGGAAAGGAGCCCTGCACGGCCACAGAAGACACACAGTGACCAGGCTGTAAGGTGATCAAGAAAAAGGGGGGAAATAATTGTATAGAATATATATATATATAATATTTATAAAGTTTACCATACAAATACATTTGGCACCAGAATCGTAGTGAGGTGCCAAGCTAATAAAACAGAGATAAGGAAAAATTAGAATAGAGACTGAATACTCACTTAAAATGAATAAATTCAGAGCATAGGGTGGAGGGCATCTGGGGTAAAAAAAAAATTAAATCCAATAAGGATGTACTAGAGAACTCTAGAAAAGAAAAATAATAATAAGAAGAAGTTGGTAAAGCAAAAAGAAATAGGAAAAAAAAACAAAAAAAAGAAGAAAGGGGGATTGTACCAGAAAGGTGTAAAAAGCAATGATAACAATATGTAGGACAGGGGTAGATTTAGCGCTTCATGGTCAAATATACTGGTTGATCAGATTGTGGGTAAAGGGATCAAGCAGATACTAAGGTTTTAAGGGGATTTTTATATAGCAAGATGTGAAGATTGTAAATTATGGAAAGAACCATTGATGTCAAAAATACTATTTAAGAAATATCAGTAACAAGATCAACGATGCATCCAAAAATAAAGGGATGCACTGAACTAATTGTCTCAATATGATCCACATGAAGAAAATAAAAATGATAATTTGGGGATAATAGGAAACAGAGAAGAGGGGAGCCATCATATATCAGAGAGGGGAATATACCCTGTTTCCCCGAAAATAAGACCTAGCGTGATTGTCGGTGATGCCTGCAATATAGGCCCTACCCCCCCAAATAAGCCCTACCCTGTTTCCCTGAAAATAAGCCCTACCCTGAAAATAAGACCTACAAGGACTTTAACTAGGGCTTATTTTGGGGGTAGGGTTTATATTGCAGCCATCACTAACATTCACGCTAGGTCTTATTTTCGGGGAAACAGGGTAATACTAAAATGATAAGACAAGCAGGAAGGGTGTTATTGAGGTTTTCCCAAACTGCAACCATCTTCACTGGGAACATACTTGCACCTCCTCTAGACCACCAAAGATTCTGCCTTCATCTACTTGGGCGCTTTCACTGGACATTACAGCCGTAAATATCCCTCTAATACAGCACAACTGTGGATGCTCAGAGCATTGATCTCTGGATACAGTCACTACTGCGCTTTAGTGTTTTGACCTCAATACTGGTCTCTTGCAGATTGCACTCTGCAAGATTGCATGTGATATATACAATTTCCAGGCCCTTCAATTGTTTTTTTTTCCTTCCAACTATATTGGATTATCAAGGATTATCCTATCCAATACCCATATTGTGGGCGTAATATATATATATATATATATATATATATATATATATATATATATATATATATATGTATATGGAATTGTGTTGTGGATTGGTTTTAATTGCATATTGTGTGTAGTTTGTCTAGTATGGTACCCTTGTATATGTTATATATGATTTTCTAATTTTAACATTAATAAATACAATTTTAATTGATCAAACAAGTTCATATAATTTTACAGGGATGGTTGAGCTCAGTTTAGTTTTTTTATTTCAGTTGTTCATGTTCCAGCATGTGGCTGTCATGGCAGCCTGGCAGTGTTGGGTCTTTGAAGGAGGAGGACAATTCTGGATAATAGAATGGTCAGGACCCATCGGGGGGTATAGGGTTCTCGGGTACATTCGGTTAACAAGGGGTTTAACTCAGAATATGTAAATGGAGGTCACTGCGGATGACGAGGATTGTCTTCGAGCTGGTGTGTTGTGGCTGGAGGCCTAAGTTTAAGAAAAGGTTGTCGCAGTGACTAGGTTGTGTGTTGTTGCCCTCAAAGACCACCAAGCTCTATTTTCTCAGTTTCTATCTAAGGAATGTTATGTTAAGTTATTTATTTTATTGGAAGTTATGTATTTTGTTAAATAAAAGGCTGTGATGGCCATTTTACTCCAAAACCTTGTGTTTTTTATCGTATAGTTTGGGGGGTTGGAGGGGATAGTCTAGCAGGCTTGGGCAATGCTGGAGGTTATCTATTCAGCACATGTCATGTATGCACTGAAACATGTGCAGAGAATGCTATGCAAAGCAGTTAACAAAATTAATATGTGAGTTTGTAGATTGTTTATGCTAAAAAAATTTTACTTGGATAATGTTTTACTAGTCAGTGCAAAAGCAGTTAATCATATGTATCAAAGGAAAACATTCCAATGCTTTCTAAGGATTTTCCTCCCTGTGATAAGCATGGTGTTTAGATTTGCTCTGCTCATATGTGATGTTATTACTGGATTGGGGACTTTGCTTTCTCACTGCTCAGTCTCTATGGAATGTCATTATTGTGCTGACTTAAGTGTAGTATTTGTAAACTAGGCCCTAGGGAGATATATAGTGTTCACTTTGTTACCACCTGTTTTAGGACACAGCCAGAAATAATCAAATTATTTGCAAATATCCGTAATGAGGTGAGGTACAGTTTATGATACAATCTTGCATCAATCCTGAAATCCTATAGCGAAATAATTAGACTGGGGTATTGCAAGTCTCTTCTGACTTGCTGGTATAGCAATATCTTGCTCATGTTATCAGCCTTCTGTCCCAGCTGAGCCAGATAAAGGTATTCTGGGATGATTGACTTGTTGAGAATTGTAAACATATTAGAGGATTTAATTTTGAGTATTAACAAAACAGCCCCACACCATGAAAAGGCGGGGGGGGGGGGGGGTAATGTTAAAGAACAACTCCAAGCACCAAGTAAAATCAGTCAGTAAACTTTTAGGCTGGCTTCACACTGGGGCGGTGCGGGGCGGCGACGGTAAAGCAGGCTATATTTAGCGCTGCTTTACCATCGTTTTACCCGCGGTATGCGGCCGCTAGCGGGGTGGTTTTAACCCCCGCTAGCGGCCGCAAAAGGGTTAAAAACCTCCGCAAAGCGCCGCTGCAGCGGCGGTTTGCGGGCGGTATCCCCGCGGTTTCCCATTGATTTCAATGGGAAGGAGCGGTATAGGAGCGGTGAACACACCGCTCCTTCACCGCTCCAAAGATGCTGCTAGCAGGACTTTTGTTGCGGTCCTGCTAGCGCACCGCTCCAGTGTGAAAGCCCGCCGGCTTTCACACTGGAGTGAAGGGGGCCGGTTTTTTCAGGCGGTATACAGGCGCTATTTTTAGCGCCGTACCGCCTGAAAACCGCCCCAGTGTGAAAGGGGCCTTAATAAAGTCCAGGTAGCATGCCACTTGATATCTGATGGCTGGTTCTTTATCTTAGTGTTTATATTAATTGCAGGTATTTACAATATCTCACAAAAGTGAGTACACCCCTCACATTTTTGTAAATATTTTATTCTATCTTTTCATATGACAGCCCTGAAGAAATGACGCTTTGCTACAATGTAATGTAGTGAGTGCACAGCTTGTATAACAGTGTACATTTTCTATCCCCTCAAAATAACTCAACACACAGCCATTAATGTCTTACCCCGCTAGCAACAAAAGTGAGTACACCCCCCCTAAGTGAAAATGTCCAAATTGGGCCCAAAGTGTCAATATTTTGTGTGGCCACCATTATTATCCAGCACTGCCTTAACCCTCTTAGGCATGGAGTTCACCAGAGCTTCACAGGTTGCCACTGGAGTCCTCTTCCACTCCTCCATGACGACATCACAGAGCTAGTGGATGTTATAGACCTTGCACTCCTCCACCTTCCATTTGAGGATGCCCCACAGCTGCGCAGTAGGGTTTAGGTCTGGAGTCATGCTTGGCCAGTCCAACACCTTTACCCTCAGCTTTTTTAGGAAGGCAGTGGTTGTCTTGGAGGTGTGTTTGGAGTCGTTATCATATTGGAATACTGACCTGTGGCCCAGTCTCTGAAGGGAGGGGATCATGTTCTGCTTCAGTATGTCACAGTACATGTTGGCATTCATGATTCCCTCAATGAACTGTAGCTCCCCAGTGCCGGCAGCACTCATGCAGCCCCAGACTATGACACTCCCACTACCATGCTTGACTGTAGGCAAGACACACTTGTCTTTGTACTCCTCATCTGGTTGCCGCCAAACACGCTTGACACCATCTGAACCAAATAGGTTTATCTTGTTCTCATCAGAACACAGGACATTGTTCCAGTAATCCATGTCCTTAGTCTGCTTGTCTTCAACAAACTGTTTGCAGGCTTTCTTGCGCATCATCTTTAGAAGAGGCTTCCTTCTGGGACGACAGCCATGCAGACCAATTTGATGCAGTATGCGGCATAGGGTCTGAGCACTGACAGGCTGACCCTCCCACCCCTTGAACCTCTGCAGCAATGCTGGCAGCACTCATACATCTATTTCCCAAAGACAACCTCTGGATTTGATGCAGAGCACATGCACTCAACTTCTTTAGTTGACCATGGTGAGGTCTGTTCTGAGTGGAACCTGTCCTGTTAAACTGCTGTATGGTCCTGGTCACCGTGCTGCAGCTCAGTTTCAGGGTCTTGGCAATCTTCTTATAGCGTAGGCCATCTTTATGTAGAGCAAAAAAAATAAATTCAGATTCTCAGAGAGTTCTTTGCCATGAGGTGCCATGTTGAACTTCCAGTGACCAGTGTGAGAGAGTGAGAGCGTTAACACCAAATTTAACACACCTGCTCCCATTCACACCTGAGACCTTGTAACACTAATGAGTCACATAACACCGGGGAGGGAAAATGGCTAGTTGGGGGCATTTTCACTTAGGGGTGTACTCACTTTTGTTGCCAGTGGTTTAGACATTAATGGCTGTGTGTTGAGTTATTTTGAGGGGGCAGCAAATTTACACTGTTATACAAGCTGTACACTCACTACTTTACATTGTAGCAACATGTAATTTCTTCAGTGATGTCACATGAAAAGATATAATAACATATTTACAAAAATGTGAGGGGGTGTACTCACTTTTGTGAGATACTGTATATAGCACCAACAATTTACATGTTGCAAATTCACATCAGTCCCTACTTCACATACAGTACTTGGGCCAATTTAAATCAGTTTGTATATGCAGTAAAGCATGCTTGTTATACTCACTGTGAAGCCTAAGGGGTTAATCCTCCGCATTGCATAAAAAGGCTGTTTGACCCTGTATTCACAGATCCTCCTCTTCTTCCACTGACTCAAAAACAGGTCCGGTGTACTATCATTAGCCGTCCCCCATCACAAAGTGTGCGCTGTGTACTGCGCATGCAGTACACAGGACACCCATATTCCGAAAATTGCCGAGGATGAACGGCGCCTGCGCTGTGAGTCCACTTTCAAGCCCCACCATCCAAGTGGACATAGAGTTAGAATATAAAAGCGCCGAGCGCAGCGAGGCCGTGCCCGAAGCGTGGCGAGCAAAGCGAGCCCGCAAGGGGCCCTCTTAGTTTGAGTAGCCCTATGTCCGGTTGGATGGTGGGGCTTACACATCCACTCACGGCGCAGGCGCCGTTCATCCTCGTCAATTTTCTAAAATCTTTATGCTCCGTACTGCGCATGCGCAGTACACTTCGGACACCTGGTGATAGCCGGACTGTTCGTGAAAGAACACCGGATAACACAGATTTACTGGAGTCAGGCTGCACATGCTCAGTTTGGTGTGTATTCCTTGAGAGGTTTTTTTTTGTTTTGATCAGCACAGGGCCAATCAGCACTGTCCAGACAGAGGGTCAGGGGTCCTGGATCCTGACAGGACAGCCAGTGCAGTATGAAAACTCCTCCTACAAGCTTTAAAGTGATTGTAAAGTCTCACTTTAAAATAATAAAATAAAATAACAAACCTGTTATACTTACCTACTCTGCTGTAGTGGATTTGCACAGAGCAGCCCGGATCCTCCTCTTCTTGGGTCCCTCTTTGCTGCTCCTGAACCCTCCCTCCTGGCGAGTGCCGACATAGACCAGCAGCTTGCTATGGGGGCATCCGAGCCGAGTCAGAGCTCTGTGTATCCAGTCATACACAAAGCCTTGACAGCCGCAGGAGCCAATGGCACCGCGGCTGTGCCCCAGCCAATCAGGAGATGAGTCCCAGATGGTTGAGAGAATTGTGAACATCGCTGGATAGAGAAGGGGCTTGGGGTAAGTATTAGGGGGTGCTGGAGGGCCTGCTACACACAAAAGGCTTTTTATCTTCATGCATAGAATGCATGAAGATAAAAAACCTTTTGCCTTTACAACTCTTTTAACCAGGCACTGATGGAAGTCACAAGACTGCTATATACTCCTGATGAGAAAAGGTATTTAGCAGTTTATAGTTACTAAAATTATTGCATTTTCATGTTCCGTGTCTTGTGGGAGACCAGATATGGTAAATGCAGGGTCCTAGGCTTAGTAACACTTTAAATGCCAACTCTCCCCATCTACAAGTTTTATTTTGTTAAGAAATCAGCTTGAAAAACACTCCCCTGGCTTTTCTAGTCAGGGCAATCTTGAGTAAAGGTAGATGATTCATGTAGCATTTTCTTCCCGGAATCCCTCTGCTCAGACAAGGAGGCAGGAGGGTGTGTTTAGCTGACCCCTCCTCCAGATGAAAGAAAAAAAAATGCCCACGAAGACTCATTGGATGTATGACATCATTATGGCCTAGGCCAGAAACCAGGAAACAACTAATGAAATGTTGATAAAAAAATATATATATATATATATATAAAGACAGTGGCGGCTGGTGCTCAAAATTGTTTGGGGGGGCGCCAAACAAACAGCCTCACTGTGCCATCAAACGCTGCCACTGTGCCCATCAAACGCTGCCACAGTGCCCATCAAACCTGCCACTGTGCCCATCAAACGCTGCCACAGTGCCCATCAATGCTGCCACTGTGCCCCAAGTGCTGCCACTGTGCCCCATAAGTGCTGCCACTGTGCCCAAGTTCTGCCACTGTGCCCATCAGTGCTGCCATTGTGCCCCAAGTTCTGCCACTGTGCCCCAAGTGCTGCCACTGTGCCCCAAGTGCTGCCTATGTGCCCCAAGTTCTGCCATTGTGCCCCAAGTGCCCCCACTGTGCCCCAAGTTCTGCCATTGTGCCCCAAGTTCTGCCATTGTGCCCCCAGTTCTGCCATTGTGTCCCAAGTTCTGCCACTGTGCTCCAAACTCTGCCACTGTGCTCCAAAAACTGCCACTGTGCCCCTTAAGTGCTTCCACTGTACCCCTTAAGTGCTGCCACTGTGCCCCTTAAGTGCTGCCACTGTGCCCCTCAAGTGTTGCCACTGTGCCCCTCAAGTGCTGCCACTGTGCCCCCTGCCTGCCCTCTGCACTTACCTTGTCCCGGTATGCAGCTGGTGACGGCGTCAGGCGGCGAGCGGTGTCTCATCGTCGGATGTCTTCTTCTCCCGCGCTCTTCCTGTCTTCTGCTATGATTGGACGCCTAGCGTCCAATCACAGCGCCTGTGACTTCAGCCAATCAGGTGACAGGTAACAGACCTGGCAACCTGATTGGCTGAGAGGCGGGTCTGTGTTAGGGAAGCGATGTATTCGCTTCCCTAACACAATACTGTGTAATCAGCGAACGCACAGCCGTGCGCCCGCTGTTTACACTTAGGGAAGCCTATTAGAGCACACCGCTCTAATAAGGTCCCCTAGTAGAGCTTACAGCTCTAATAGGGGCGCTTCCAGCAACACCCCCCCCCCTCTGTAATTCAGATGCCCGGCGCCCGATCAGGGGCCGGACCCCTGAATAGGGGGCGGCAGCGGTGACAATAGATAGATTCATGCAATGCATGAATCTATCTATGGTGATAGAGCGGTGCAGGAGAGGGGGGGCGGCGCTCCTGTGCCCTCTATGCACGCACCGCCACTGTATATAGATATATACATATATATATATATATATATATATATACCTTCCTATCTATTTACTAATGCTACCAATCTAAGGATTACAAATAGGTAATATTGATTGAGAGAATTTAGTTCCACTTTAATTTGAGCTAGCAAAATTTCATGCAGTCAAATTTAGCAGGCTTCTCATGCTACCTCTTTGGAGAACATCAGGCTCTTGTCTTGACTTTGTGCTGTTCAGTCTTCATTGTGTTCTCCTGTGCATGTGAATGGGTTGTATTGGGCATTGCTGGAAAGATGGAACACCCAGAAGGTGAGAATATAGGCAATGCACATATATTATATTCATAGTTCACATACAGAAATCTAAAATTAGCTGTCAGCATGCAAAACTTGCCCAGAGGCAGCATTTTAAAAGGCAAACTATTTATTTATTTGTTTATTTATTTATTCATTTATTTATTTGATGAATCTGTCTTTTAAATAGTTAAAGGGGAGCTGAAATGATATTCCACACTAGCCCAAAGCCTCATTGTCCTCGCACTGCATTTATTAAAAAGTCGCAGTCCTCCAATATCTTCCATAACAATAGAGCAGGATTGGGCTTTCACCCTTTGGTTACATTCACTATATTTGAAAAGCCTAGGGATCTGTACATCAACAGATAAATAGACCTCTGGGCAATCCATTACAGTCATTAGAGCTGAGTGGCAAATGCCAACCTACTGAACCATTGTTGTGAAAGATACTGCTTAGCTCTAAGCTGAAGGAATGACATAAAACAGATCTGAATATTATGCACATGATGGGAAGGATGAGGAGGAAAGCTTTGAGCTAGAGTGGACTTAAAGCCCATTTACACTTTCCATTTAAATCAGCTAAATACATTCCAGGTGTATCAAAATAGAAGATGTTGTAATGTCCTACAGTTCATTTTCTTTTGAAATTAGCCACAGCCTGAGTAGAAAAGCCTGTTATCAGCCAGCAACTTCAGGGTAGGACCCTTGCTCTCTGTGGGACGCATTGGCCTCTCTGCAGAGATCCGACACACCCCCTGTTGTGTCAGGTCCAGACCAATGAGCTAATTTCAGAACTATTGGTCTCACTCAGCAGGGGGAGTGTCGGATCTCTGCTTAGAGACCACTACTTCCCCACAGAGGTCCCACTCTGTACCGAGCTTTTATAGTCTGTACTGTGGCTTCTTTAGAAATAAAATTAGCTGTAAGATATGGATGAATAGCCCAAACTTTTTTTCGTTTTGGATAGAGTAGGGAAGGCTTAAAACTCATGGCCCTTAATGGAATGGCGCTAGTCACAGTGACAGTGACAACAGTGTTTATCAAATATTACTTTAATTTTCTGGTCCTGAAGCTATTTAGGGTATATAGAGTATATATGTATTGATTAATTTATTTTTATATATATATGTGTACACAGTATCTATATATATATATATATATATATATATATATATTAATTTAAATTGAAATTCCTCATGACTTACATTTCAGTTATGAGTGGTTACTGGTGGGTTTAATCATTCACATACTCAGAAATCTAATGGTTTCTAGTTGTGAGGACTGCCTGGAGAAGTAACAAGCTTTTGGTGCCCAGTCCCGCATCTTGTTCATACCACAGGTCATTATTTATTCTGCCGCAGCATTCATAATGTTATATAGACCATTCTTCCCCAAACTGCCAGGGGGCACAGACGTGGGCCAACAAGAATAGAGGAAGCACTGGCAGGTGAAGCCACCACCTTTAAAACTTCACTGGTTGAGTCTAGCATTATTTGTCACAGTGAACTCTGTTCAACTCCTGTCTAATGCCACTAGCACAAAAGGATTGCTATCATCTGATTGGCTACCATGTCCATCACCTCCACTTATACAGTGAGGGGGAAAAAGTATTTGATCCCCTGCTGATTTTCTTGTTCAATATTTTTATTGAAAAATTTTTCATCAATATAACAAAACATTGTAATAACAAATATCCCCAACCGGGAGCCAACATGGCCCTTCGGTAGGGTTTATCAAAAACAAAATTTAAGAAGATATCAGAATGTTAATGTAACAACAAATATATATGACATATCGATGATACCAGATCCCCTGAAGGCTTGTTATAAACCATTGATCAGAGCAAATGAGTGACAATAAACTCTTTGTGTGCCATAGCTTAATAAGATTGAGCAGGGTTCGGCAGAGTATCAATATCTGATTTTGTTCCAGTCAGTTCAAGGGAGCACATGCCAGCCACCCCAAAAGGGATCTAGCTGTGGACTGTACGCGTCCCCCCGCTCCTCCTGGATATTTCGGTTCTGCCCTCTGCCCCCTCCCTTCCCCTCCATTTCAATTAATTAAATAAATGTATGGGCTGCCTAGGTACATTACTCCAAGTGAAATAAGTATTTGACAAGATTCTCCTGTGTAGTTGTGGGCTAATTCTTCACTGTTCTCATGATCATTGAAACTCCACGAGGTGAGATCTTGCATGGAGCCCCAGACAGAGGGAGATTGACAGTTATTTTGTGTTTCTTCCATTTGCGAATAATCACAACAACTGTTGTCACCCTCTTACCAACCTGCTTGGCAATGGTCTTGTAGCCCATTTCAGCCTTGTGTAGGTCTACAATCTTGTCCCTGACAATCTTGTCCTTGGACAGCACTTTGGTCTTGACCATGGTGGAGAGATTGGAATCTGATTGATTGATTGCTTCTGTGAACAGGTGTCTTTTATATAGGTAACAAGAGAGTTACCCTTTAAGAGGGTGCTTCTAACCTCAGCTCATTACCTGTATAGAAGACACCTGGGAGCCAGAAATCTTGCTAATTGATAAGGGATCAAATACTTATCTCAATCAATTTATAACTTTTTTGAAATGCGTTTTTCTGGATATTTTTGTTGTTATTCGGTCTCTCACTGTTACAATAAACCTACCATTAAAATTATAGACTGGTCATTTCTTTGTCAGTGGGCAAACGTACAAAATCAACAGAGGATCAAATACTTTTTTCCCTCACTGTACTTCTTATAGATAATCTTATAGCTATCCCTATATCATACACCACTGAGATTGTGCAGGACGTTTCAATCCAGTGCTATTATATTGTGGCCATGCCAATCAAATGCAATAAAGAACACAAGCTTTAATGCCATAAAACAGACAAAATTTGACATGATATATCCTGTTCTTCAGAGGACTTGTATCTGTTTCAGGGATAAGAGCCAAAATATGATACAGGAATGGTAAATTCAAGCAGCTGTAGCCTCTGTTTGGCAATACGAGTAAAGAATCTTCTGCAGGAATCCTGTAAGTGCTCATGGGGGAAATGGCTTTGCCAGGCCTCGTTAACTGTAATACCTCTTATTGCCTTTTATTTAATCTCGATATGTAAATTGTATTCACGGCTTAATATTGTATAAAGGAATAATATATCTGTTTGCTCTGGTCTGGTAATAATTATTGTTATAACATGAGATTGAGAACAATGCATAAAGTTCCTGCTTTTTTCTAGACATGGCATACATTCATGTAGTAATTTTATAGTACTGATTTAAGATAATGGAATGATGTATGCATATAGTACAGTAATATAGGCTGTCATTGTAAGTAGTAATATCTAGTAAAAATCATGAAAAAGCAAAACATGGAGAAATGGTATATTTGTTATACATTCATGGGCAAAATTAGATTACTGTAGCTAATTTGCCAATATGTGCCATATGTTTGGAGCAATTGACCCCAGGTGATCATTATCCATTCAATACTAAGCAGGAAGGATGGCAAATGCACTTCAGAAGTTGGCTTCCTTTTAAGATCCAATGTCAATTGGTACTTAGTTGCCCAAATACTTACTGCACAACAGAAACCCACATCTTATACCTGGGTCAACAGTAATGTCAGAACTTAGAATCAAGGTAAATTCTATGGCAGCAGTGGGCCGAAAACACATGGTGTAGGAGAAATGGCAAGTGCAAAATAATACTAAAAGGAGATTTGATACATGTGGCACAGAGCATACATACAGGGATATAATTGGAAAGGGGCTATGAAGCAAGACTGAAGGCCAGAGGACAAGGAACTGCAATACACAGGAGTAACAACTGAGAACAATTAGGAAGGGGCATGTTGACTGAGAGAAGGGATTGAGGAAGGTGTAAGGACAGTATGATAGCAGGGATAATTGGAATCTGGAATAACAACAGGACTGGCATCAAATGAATAAAGTAGAGGTGAGATGACTAGGAAAATAAACTGTACATTGACAGTCAAACTCAGGCAATGCAAGAGCTACGATATACAAGGCAAAAAGGCACAAAGCAGACAAAAAGGTGCAGATTAACTATTGAGGTTGAGGCAATGACCATTAGCCAAAACATTTGTTAGTTTGGGATAGAGTAGGGAATGGTTAAATCCCTTGTCAGTTTCCTTTTTTCTTGAATGTACCAAGACTGCCTAGCAAATATGCCAAAGGGTAGTATGTAAAAAAAAAGACATGCATATGTACAATTTTTGTGTTTTTTGTTTTATGCTTATAAATGATACTTGTGTTGTGGTTTATAATATATCTTTTTATTTTTCAAAAGGAATTGAGTATATGATTGGTACTTTGAAAAACTTTCTGAGAAAATCTAATAAAAAATTATATTATTTTTTTTTTGTGTTTTTTTTTTTTTTTTTGCTGTCACTGTAACATTAGGGACATTTCCCTTCATGTCCTGTCCAAGAGATGCATCAGGAAATTAGAGGACATCTCCCAAAGTGAGCGGAATTTCCTTCCTAGACAGTTGTCCCCAGAAATAATTTCCCCTTTAAAAGGGTCTTCTTACTTCTTGTTCTGGAAATAGCTTTAAAATTTTGTCCTCTTTTTTTTTTTTTTTCTCTGTGATAATGGTCAGCAGGACAAAGAGGGGCATGGACAGTAAGAAAAACTTACTAACCCTTCCCCAATCAATCCAAAATCTAGAGATATATTTTAAATCCAAAAAAAAAGATAGAGTTTAGGATGCCAAACCTAACTGGCAAAGTATTCAAGCAATTATCTGGAGTAAAGAAAGGGAGCTGATACCCAAGTGATTGCTGAAAGATTAGACACGGTTTGAAAAGGGCAAGACAGGCAGAAAAGACAGCACTGGCAGGCAGTAGCCACCAATCAAATGGACAGAGGAATTCAGTTCCATATCAAAAATAGGAAAAAAACATAGAAATGATAAGCTTCTAAGCAAAAACCCATAGAGGAACCTACAGTATAATATTTGAAGAAGGGCTTATCTATCAATAAACATTTTTACTCAACAGAAAGAAAAAACGATCAAACACACATGGATCTCTGTTTATTACAGTATATTCTGGAACACATATTAAATAGAAATAGATATAGCTTTCAAATTATACAGTATATACTATGTGGTCCTAATTGGTTCTGGTGCATAATTACTGTTTTCTACTTTCTCATTTCAGAGACATTTACTTATTTGATTGACTTGGCCACCAACAACACGCTTTCCTTGTTTCACAGCAAGTACCGCTCCATGGCCCAGGATGTACAAGAGACAGTGAAGGAGCTGTTCACTGACCTGTCCCTGAATATTATGGGAGCGGACATGCCACTGGAGGATGCATTCTCCCGGTTTTTAGATGCGCTTTTCCCTGTGGTTTACAACCACCTTATAAACCCAAGGATAGCATCACTGTCAGATGAGTACTTGGACTGCCTGCGTTTGACACGTCAAGACATTAACCCATTTGGAAACTATTCTAATGAGATGACTACAAGGTTGTCCAAATCACTGTGGACAAGCAGAATGATAAAGCAGGCATTAAACATGGCAGAGCAAGTCATTAACAGTACTGAGCACGCAGGCTTGACACGGGAGTGCACCCACGCACTGGTGAAAATGCAGTATTGTCCCCATTGTCAAGGGCTGACTCTCATCCGACCATGTGTTGGCTACTGTCTTAATGTAATGAGAGGATGTTTGGCCAGCCTGGCGAGTCTGGATGGTCCTTGGAGAGGATTCATCAGCTTAGTGGATCACCTTGCTAATCAGATTACAGGTTCAAATGACCTGGAGCAATCCCTTCTAGGGATCAGGGATGTCGTTGATCAGTCCATTCAACATGCAGAGTCACAGGGCTCTCTTCTCTCAAAGATGGTAAGCCAAAGCTTTTAATTTTCCCTGTGTGCATCATTATTGTTTAGCCCAGTGGTTCTCAACCTCAGGCCTTAAGTACCCCCACAACAGGCCATGTTTGCAGGTTTTCCTTTATTCTGCACAGGTGCTTTAAATCAGAGTAAATGGCTTGGTATTTTGGACAGCTATTTCATCTAATGCCCCGTACACACGGTCGGAAATTCCGACCACAAAATCCGTCGGATTTTTTCCGACGGATTTTGTCCGACACTGGTGTTGCATACACACAGTCGGACAAAGTTGTCGGAAAATCCGATCATTCTGAACGTGGTGACGTTTGTTGCCTAGACGGGACTACGTAGAGGCTAGTAGCCAATAGCTTTGGTCTTGTAATGTGATCTGAGCATGCGTGGCACTTTGTCCGTCGGAATTCGCTACACACGATCAGAAAAAGTCCGATAGGACTTTGTTGTCGGAAAATTTAAGAGCAGGATCTCAAACTTTTTCCGACGGAAATTCCGACGGAAATTCCGACGAAAAAAGTCCGATGGAGCCCACACACGGTCGGAATTTTCGACAACATGGTCCAATAGGACATTTCCCGTCGGAAAATCCGACTGTGTGTACGGGGCATAAGAGAAATTGCCAAAACATGGAAAACCTGTTGGGGGCACTTCAGGACTGAGGTTGAGAACCACTGGTTTAGCCCATCACAGATTAAAATACAGCTCTATAAAGATGAAGTCCACAGAGACAAGAATTAATTCAAAATGCATATTAAAAGGTGCAATTATACTTTAATTGTGGCTCCATACATTTTTTTTTGCTATTTTGGATAGCATACAGAAGGATTAAAACACATTTCAGATATACGATGTTGTCTGTGTCCCCAGTGGAGAGATTTCCACTAATTTCCTGTCCCTGTGACCACATATAAAGTGAAAATCATTCCCCCCAAAGGGAACACAGACAGCAAAAACACCTGACAGAGGCTCTAACCTTTTCCCTCTGTAGTGTTTATTGCTGTCCCTGTTGTGGAGTTTTCACCTGATTTGCTTCAAAGCACACTTTATATAAATGTAATCATCCTTTCCTTCACATGAACATGTCGATATACTAAGAAAATCATATTACATGTTGCCTTGTATTTCCAATATTAAAATAAGTTTATTATTGACCTTTTTGGAAGGCAGGGAGTCTAAATGTATTTCTCTTGAAGAGATAAAGGTGTTGGTGGCATCTGTGACACATCAATTTGTGCTCCCCAGCAGCAGACTGTGGTTCTACCCTCCAGCCACATTGTCACTATTGTGTCCTTTAGTGACAAGGCTGCCGCCCGGAGGAATCATGCAGCAAAGCAAGAGAGCAGGTATCTGACACACCCAGCCATGTCACATACCAACAGCACCTGTAGCATTTTTAAAAGAGGATTTGACTTGAGAGAAGATTTGGCTTGTTACGTGCCAGAAGGAAAATATTACCTATTTACTTTCACAGGCTCCATGTATTTAAATGTGTAAGGCCCCTTTCACACTTGTGCGACTTCAAAGTCACGAGATTTTACCACGATTTTGCCACGATTTGCGGCCGCGATTTTTGCCGCGATTTCAAGGAATGCCTGTGTAAGTGGCATCAAAATCGGACCAAAGTAGTGCAGGGACAACTTTGAAGTCGGAACGACTTGAAGTCGTACTAATATGAATGGCTGTCATTGGAAATCATGGGGAACAACTTGTCATGCTACTTGGCAGCAGCGTTGGTCATCTTACTTTAAAAAAGTAATTAGTTAAGTTACAAATTACTTCTCCCAAAAAGTAATTGCGTTAGTAACTCGGTTACTACATTGGAAAAGTAATTAGTTACTCAGCAAAGTAACTGTGACAGGGGTGGCAGCGGTGGTACTTGAGGGGTGGCAGCGGTGGTACTTGAGGGGTGGCAGCGGTGGTACTTGAGGGGTGGCAGCGGTGGTACTTGAGGGGTTGCAGCGGTGGTACTTGAGGGGGGTGTGGCAGTGGTGGTGGTGTACTTGGGGGGGGTGGCAGTGGTGGTGGTGTACAGTACTTGGGGGGGTGGCAGAGGTGGTACTTCAGGGGGTGGCAGCGGTGGTGTACTTGGGGGGGGGGTGGCAGGCAGCGGTGGTACTTGGGAGGGTTGCAGTGGTGGTGGTGCCATCCTCTCCCATCACCACCTCTGCCTCTTACTGATCCCATCCCCCACCACCACTGATCTCATCCCTACCCTATCCCCCCCATCACCTCTGTTGTAGAAGTGATGGTGGGTGGGTAGGGATGGGATCACTAAGAAGCAGAGGTGGTGGAGGACTTGGGATGGATTGATTGCACTGCAATTCGAAACGTCAGACAGTCACTTACTTGAATGCCTCCAGGGATGCCTCGTATAAGTGTGAAAGGGGCCTAAAGCTGGGCATACACCTATAGATTATCTGCAGATTTTCTATGGTTAGATGGAAAAAGTGCAACAGATTTCTCCATGTTCGCTAAACTGTGTGGATGGAGGAATCTCCCACTTTTTCCATCTAACCATAGAAAATCTGCAGATAATCTATAGGTGTATGGCCATCGTCTAAGAAAAGGATCACTTTAAAGAGCAGTTCTGGCAGCAAATATAATAAATCAATGTACTTCAAAATGTACTTCAATTACCACTACAGTTGTGTTTAAATCAGAAACTTCATTTAATTTGCTTCTTCTAGACTAGAGGGGGTCCCCGGGTTACGAACCCGTTAGGGACTGTTCTCCTGTTTGCAAATTGGAAATGTTCGTAAGTCGGCCGTGCATGCGCAGAACGACTATTACGGACATTTCCGATGTTCCGTTGAATGCCGTTCTGCGCATGCGCGTCAAATTACGGACATTTCGCTGTTCCTTTGAATGCCGCTCTGCGCATGCGCGGCAAATTACGGACATTTCCGTCATTTTCCGTGGCTTTGTCTGCCCGCACATGCACAGAACGGCCGATGTCCCTGTAGAGCGGCAGAGGGTCCCCGAAGTGCTCAATTCGTAAGTAGGGGTTGTTCGTAGGTCGGGCGTTCGTAAGTCGGGGACCCCCTGTATACATAATCCTTTCCAGCTATACTTGTAAAGCATCTCTCTTGGGAGAGATTGGAGCTTTAAATGATATAATTCTGTGCTCTGTGACCCTAAAGTGGTTGTAAACCTCAGTCATAAAATACGAACAAAGCATACCCTCTGTAGTGTGTACTTGTCTCAATTAAAAACACTAAGGGGGTTATTTACTAAAGGCAAATCCACTTTGCACTGCAAGTGCACTGAAAGTGCAGTCGCTCTAAATCTAAGGGGTAGATCTGAAAAATGAAGGGAAGCTCTGCTGATTTAATCATCCAATCATGTGCAAGCTAAAATGCTGTTTTTTTTTCCTTGCATGTCCCCCTCGAATCTACAGCGACTTTACTTCCAAGTGCACTTGCAGTGCAAAGTGGATTTTCCTTTAGTAAATAACCCCCTAAGTGTCATTTCTGTCTGCTGCTTTGTTCCTCTGCTATTAGCATGAGTCACTTCTGACAATTTTTCCGGACACCAAGAGAAAAATGGTGACAAGGGAGGGATCTCCTGCAGATTGACAGCCTCATCTCTGTTCCTGTGAGCTGTTCCAGGGAGTGTCTCTTCCCTCCAATCAGCTTTCAGACCTCTCCACACTTCACTCTCTGCCCCCTTTTTTTCCTGAATGCTCAGGAAAACGTATAAATTCAGCATTTTTGAGCGGATGTAGAGGAGAGAGGACTGCAAACAGGCAGCTACAACTTATGTAGGAGGATTTGGAGGAAAACAAATAAATAATATTTTTGCGCTCAGCCAGAAAAAACGGTGCAGACTGCTGCAACCCTAGTATCCTGAATACTGGGCCCAAAACAATAAAAAATAGGTGCACTGTCCTACATCAACTTTTTATATCATAAATAGGTTCAAAAGCAAATGTGTATGTGCTGACCCATCAGCCCCGCATGAATCAGTGCAAATAAACCAATATAAATCAATGTGCAAAAAATTGCAATAAATACAATAAAAATATACGTGGAAAAATGCATGTGTTTGTATTCATTTTTCGCCTGCACATGCATTTTTCCATGTATATATTTATAGTATTTATTGCAAGTTTTTGCACATTGATTTATATTGGTTTATTTGCACTCATTCATATGTAGCGCTACCCCCAGTTAAGAGAGCCGCTGGTTTGTTTTGGGTCCCTGAGTACAGCTCCACCAACCCCCGGCAATTTGGCTCTACCCGCTCTGGCACAGTTAGTAAAGGGGTACGTCCCTATGCACATAAAACTTAGCTTATACTCTAAGTGTAATTGGTATGAACTCACAAGCAGACTGCTGAGATAAGAATAACGGGCTTTACTTTTGTCAGTAAGGAAAAAGAATAGCAACATGCATTTAAACATATATCTTACAATACTTTAGCAGGTCCCTGCAATATGCACTTTAACATGTACACAGGTATATCAATCTAACAATGGGGAAACGGAGCGCCAAGTGTGGCGACCGTCTGCTATACACCCCTGAGGTGCAATCAATCTATCTGCGCCTACCTAATGGACCAGGCCTGATCCCTAGCAATAGAGCTCAGTCCTTGTACTAGTACAGTGTTCTTCACCGGCAATAAATCTGTAGAGGTGGTGCACATGTAGCTTTAAATGGTGTCATTTGTAATCCACAAAAGTAACATTGCTGCTCTGAGGTAAATTGCGCCTAGGCAGTTCAGTAGGCATAAAACGTGTGTGTCAATGCAGGATGAGCCTTCCGGCTCTCTCACCAATCCTTGGGGTACCGTCCTCCGATCCGGTCCCTCTAATGGCGGCTCTGGTCTCTTCAATGGCGGCGTCCGGTCTCCTCAGTCACAGCCCTGAACTCCGGTCATCAGCTCCGTCCGACCGACAGTAAGGGGAAGTCTCCGCTCCGCTGCTGTGGACTCTGAGGGGTGAGAGTCTCACTCCATCGGCTGCAAGGCCCAGGCTTCAGGCCTTCAGCTCCGGTCCGCACAGGTGTCTCTGCTGTCTGTAGTCTCCGCGTCACACGCTCTGTCAGCAGAGGCAGGCCAGTCCTGTCAGGCCTCAGAAGAGGAAGTGTCCCAAGAGGAAGAGGCGGTCTCCGCTCTTCCCTTTTATAATCTCCCCCAGCAGCCTCCCGGGCGGAAGTCAGCAGCCCTGGGGCCTGGGGAATCCTGGGAGATGTAGTCTCTAAGCCTAAAAGGGGTAGAACCCCGCTACACACTCCCCCCACTTTGAATCTTTGGTCCCCAAAGACAGTGTTCAAACTACAAACTTTCTCGGGAACAACATTTTCACATAATTTGGACAGAGGAGCTTCCCACCAATTGGCATGAGATGGGGAGCTGTCCTGTCTACAGGTCACTTCAGTGTGGGCGACCTGTTTAACTGTGCCAGAGAGTGAGCTGGGGTTGCCCTCCACTAAATGAACAGCGGGAGGGTCAGGGCTTTCAGCACTTCTCCTTGCTGTAGTAACAGAGTCCTCTGAACTTTCTCCCATCTTGGGGTAAGTTAACTTCTTGGGAGGCTTCACAACTCTGCGAGCTCTCTGTTCTCTTGGAACTTCTTCAGGAACACATTCTGGCAACATCTCTGGTTCTGGAACATCTTCTTCTTGTTCTGGGTAGAGACCAGGGATATCTTCCCAGCACTCAGGCACATCACTTAATGGCACAAACTCTGTGGCTTCTGGGTTCAATGTGTTATCTTCCACATCTTCAGTAGGTGGAAGATCTATGGCAGAACTTCCTGGAGTTGAGGAAGGCCATAGCCATTCAAGTTCTCCTCTTTCTTCCTCTGGTTGGGGATCCTGTCCATCCCTAGCTTGGGATGTCTGAGACCTAGTGTTAGGCCTGGGGGTATCCAGAATGGAAACAGATTCAGGTACATCTCTTACTGGAGGCATTCTGACTGCTTCTGTGAGTGGGAGCAAATGATTCCTATGCCAGGTCTTCAATGGCCCCACTCTTCCTTCTGGCTTCAACTTGTAAACAGGCAATCCTGGAAGTTTCCTACAGATGATATATGGTTCTGATCTCCATCTATCAGCAATCTTGTGCTTCCCAGGGATCCCTAGGTTGCGTAACAGTACACGGTCCCCAGGCTGTAGGTCCTGTACTCTAACTTTCAGGTCAAAGTTCCTCTTGTTTCGGGCCCCCCTCTGGTCGGAGGCCGCTTGAGCTTTCTCATAAGCTATCTTCAGACTGCGCCTCAGTCTGTCCACATATCCTTTGTGGGAGGCAGCAGAGGCATGGTCTAGGAAATGCCAAAGGCCAAATCCACTGGCAATCTTGCTTCTCTCCCAAACATAAGCCGGTAAGGGGAGAAACCTGTCACATCACTTGTGGTGCAATTGTAGGCATGCACCAGAGCTGATATGTGTTGACTCCAATGTTGCTTCTTCTCTGTTTCCAAAGTTCCCAGCATGTTCAATAGGGTCCTGTTGAACCTTTCAGGCTGGGCATCACCTTGAGGGTGATATGGTGTGGTTCTAGTCTTCTCTACTCCCAGAGAATCTAGTAGCTTCCTGATCAGGCGACTCTCAAAGTCCCTTCCTTGGTCTGAATGGATTCTCTGTGGCAGTCCATAGTGAACAAAGTACTTCTCCAGAAGTACCTTGGCTACTGTAGAGGCCTTCTGGTCCTTGGTTGGGAACGCCTGAGCATAACGAGTGAAATGGTCGGTTACCACCAGAACATTTCCCAATCCGCTCAAATCGGGTTCAAGGCAGAGAAAATCAATGCATACCAGATCCATTGGGCCTTCACTCTGTAGGTGGCCCATTGGGGCAGCTTGATGGGGTAAAGTCTTTCTCTGAATGCATCTTGCACAGGAATGGCAATACTCCTCCACTTCGGCCCTCATGCAGGGCCAATAAAACCGGTCTCTGACAAGTTGGAAGGTTCTCTCTGCTCCCAAGTGACCATGCTGGTCATGTAAGGCAATCAGCACAGTCTCTCGATGCTTCTCTGGGAGAAACAACTGCCACTTGTCTTCTGGTCCATCAGAGGGGCCCCTTCGGTAGACCACCCCCTGATGCACCTGCAACTTGTCCAACTCTCTCCTCAGTAGGCGAGCTTCTTTAGAAGGGTGAAGGCGAAGTCCCTCTGGACTCTTGTCTTCCAGGGCTTCCAGGACCAATTTCCCCATGGGATCTTCCAATTGGTCACACCTCAGCTCCTTCTTGGACAGCTTCGGTAGGCACTCCTCTGCCAGTTGAGTTACCCCACAGTAACACTTTGGGACTCCCACTGTGGTAACTCCTATTTCTTCAGCTCTGGATCCTCCTCTGGCTTGGAGTTCAGCCCCTTGACAAAGGGCTCGCACTCCATCTGGTGCCACTTGGGTCCAGTCTTCCCAGTCATCGACCATGACATGGGATCTTCGGGACAGGGCATCTGCATCCCTATTTCCAGCCCCTGGTCTGTACTTGAGGCTGAAGTTGAATCCAGACAACGCCGCCAACCATCTGTGTCCAGTTGCATCCAGCTTGGCGGTGGTGAATAGATAGGTCAAGGGGTTGTTATCTGTTTTTACAGTAAACTCGGCCCCATACAAATAGTCTCTCAGCTTGTCAACAACTGCCCACTTGAGGGCTAAGAACTCCAACTTGTGGGTGGGATAGTTCTTCTCGGAGGGGGTCAGGCTCCGGCTCACATAAGCCACTGGTCGTAGCTGGTCTTCATACTCCTGGTAGAGTACTCCACCTAGGCCTTCATGGCTGGCATCAACATGTAGCTCATATGGTCTAGTGGGATCAGCGTAGGCCAAAACTGGGGCTGTGGTGAGACTTCTCTTCAAGGTTCTGAAAGCCTCTTCACACCTTGAGTTCCACTGGTCTTGGACCGACTCACTGGACCTCCTAGGCCCCATTCCATCCTCCTCTCCTTCTGTCTTCAGCAGCTCGTTGAGGGGCTTGGCAATGCGGGCAAATCCATCCACAAACCTGCGGTAGTAGGAGCAGAACCCCAAGAAAGACCGAAGTTCTGTAACTGTTGTGGGCCTTGGCCACGAAGTAACTGCCTCCAGCTTCTCAGGGTCTGTAGACACTCCTTTTTCAGACACTATGTGTCCCAGATAGTTCACAGAAGACTGATAGAACCGACACTTCTCTGGAGAAAGTTTAAGTCCCTCTTCACTGAGCCTCTTCAGTACTTTCTCCAACCTGGCTTCATGTTCTTCCAAAGTCTTTCCAAAGACAATGACATCGTCCAGATACACAAGGACTTCTATGAGGTTCATGTCTCCAACTGTCCTTTCCATTAGGCGTTGAAACGTAGCAGGAGCTCCAGATAGGCCCTGAGGCATCCTGTTGAACTCAAAGAATCCCACTGGGGTTATGAAGGCAGTCTTTTCTCTATCTTCTGGATGCATGGGGATTTGATAATACCCACTCTTTAGGTCCATCACACTGAACCACTTAGCTCCAGATAGACTCTGTAAGGCATCTTCTATCCTTGGCGTGGTGTACTGGTCAGGAATGGTCCTCCTGTTGAGAGTTCTGTAGTCAATGCAGAGTCTCAATGACCCATTCTTCTTCCTGACTACCACAATTGGGGAGGCGTAGGGGCTTCTGGACTCCCTAATCACTCCCGTCTTCTTCAGTTCCGCAAGCTGCTCCCTCAGATCCTCCAGATCTGCTAGCGGGACTCGCCTGACTCTCTCTCTGAATGGCTTGTCCTCTTGCATGCGGATTCGATGGGTGGCACTCCTCGCACACCCCACATCAAACTCATCTTTGGAGAAAATCTTCTCCCATCTGGTCAGCTGGGCCTTGGCTCTCTCTTTCCAAGCTCCAGGTAGGTTTGGGTTTTCCATGGAGAGTTTCTTCCAGACATCTTCTCCTTCACCCGTCCCCTTCACTTCTGACCAGCCAACTGGGACAGCAGGACTCACCTGTCCCAGAAGCATCCTGGCAGGGATCTCCACGGGCTGCCACGTGGGGTTCCTCACACTGACAGGGACTCTTCCTTTAGCCTTCTTCAGGTCCTTCAGTGAAATTACTTCTGGTATCACCTCCAGACCTGAGTGACCCTCCATCGGGTCGGGTTCCAACATTACAAAGGGGCCAGGCTGCTCCCAGGTAAGTTTTACCGTGGCTCTCATGCAGGTCACCTCTCCAGGCTGTAACACTGCTCCTTCTTTTCCAAGCCTCCATACCCTTCCTATCCCCTCACTTGGGGTCTTCTGCTCTAGGACCAACCGCTGGTAGGCTGCCTTCAGCATGGGATGGATCTTGGGAGGTGAAAGATTCTCTTTCTTCACCAAGGGGGTCAGAAGCCTTCTGACTAGGTCCGTGTTCGTCCCTATAATCAGGGACGTCTTGCTGGTTCCTGGTGGGCGGGGACACACCACTGCTAAGGTGTCGAACACTTCAGACTTCCCAGCTACGGATGGGTCAAACGTCAATCTTATGGGTAAGTATCCATCATAGGGGAAACTCTGGGTTCCCAATCCCCTTATCTCCAACTCTTCTATCTTCTGTATGGGCAGATGACTCAGGTATCTGTCGTAGAAGTCCCTGTACAATAGGGTCACTTGTGCTCCAGTGTCTAGAAGAGCCTTCGTGTACACTCCTTCCACTTGGATGGGTACAGTAGGGGATGGACCAACTAGCTCCTCTGGGTAGGGCCTAGTTGATGCTGTCCTCTTCTTTGGACTCTTTGCTTTACCAGCACTTGATTTGCACTTGCTCCTTTCTTGAGCCTGATATGCATTGATTTTCTCCCTCTTACTGGGAGTGTGAACCCGTTGAGGGATATTGTTATCTCTCACTTTGAAGAGTTCACGCTTGGGGGTGCTGTGTCTCTCCGGAGGGGTCTTGCCCCCTTTCTCTGGAGTGCACCTTGGTTGAGGATCCCTGGGTTCCTTCCGAGGGGTTTGGTCTCCTCGCTTTCTCTTCCTGTTGTGCTTCTTGGAGCTCACTGAAGGTGATGGGCACCCGGTTGACTCCTTCACCGGGGCCCTTTGGCGTTTCCCGCCGGCTGGCGGCTTTCTGCCTTCTTCTTCTTGGGACTGGCACATACAGCTGCAATATGACCAATTCCTCCACAATTAAAGCAAATCATCTCACCATAGTCAGGTGGGGACGCTGGTGCTGAAACAGCTGGAAACAATTCCTTCCTGCCTGTTTCCTTCTTGGGACTGGGCGTCTCTTTCGCCACTAGAGACGTCAATATCTCCATCATCTGGGACATCTGCAACTTCAGGGCATCTACCTCTGTGTCTCTTTCAGGGGTTAAGGCCGTCCTGACCGTGGCCACTGGAGGTTTTGTAGACCCCATCACTTGCTTCTCCCTTTTCTCTTCCAACATGGCCTCTTCTTCTCTGACCATTCGGATGAGGTCAGGGTAGTCCAGGCTCTTCCCATCCTGCCGGGTGCGTAGAATTAGTGCGACAGGGTCCAAGGGTTGGGCTCCCCTCATCACCTGCTGGGCACGGGCTTCATCTACCTTCCCCGGATCTATCCCCTTCTTCAGGATAATCCTATGCAGGATCTTGTCTATGCGTCCCATGTACTCTGACAGCTTCTCCCCTGTCTTCTGGTAACAGTGTTCCAGTTGATAGGTAAGTTCTGTGACTTTTTCTGTCCCACCAAACACACCTTCCAGGATGTCTATGTAGTCCTGGGCAGTGCAATCCTTTTTACTCGTCTTCAGATTGCGTATGGCCTCTAAGGCAGGTCCTTTTAGGCTTTCAACAATCCTTTGCTTCTTCCTGCCTTCTGAGACCTCCCATTCTTCTAGGGCCTGCGTGGCACCATCTAACCACTCTTCAAATCCCTCTTCTCCCGAGGGTACAGGTGTCCTCCCTGAAAACATCCGGAGTTTCCTGTATCCCGACATTGGGTAATCCCCGGGGTCTCTTCTGCACTGAGTCACAATTTCCCCTAGGACAGCACACAGTTCTGCACTAAGAGTAGTGTGTGCGGGTGCGGGACTTTCCGCGCCCTTCTGCTCTTCCTTCTTTGGGGATAGAATGGCTTTCATAGGAGAACCTTCTCCCTTGCGCGGCAGCGCATGCAGCACTTGATAGGCCTGACCATTCGGTGCTTGTATGCTTTGGCTCCTGAACTGCTCTGGAGTCTCTTCCTTCCATTCTATTAAGGCGTATGTGTACCCAGCATCATTTCTCATGTCCATTATCCATGACTTCTGGCATGGGGATAATGACATTATGAGCTGCTTCACTGCCTCTCTCTGCCATATCCCTGGCAGTTCAATGACTGCTGCTGCGGCTGGGTCAGCGGCCCATGTTGCGGACCACCGTCCCACTTCTATTGGGTCCATGCCGGCACCTTCTGGCGGCTTTTCCCGCTGACTCAGGATCCCGGATTACGAGCCCCCACGTGTAGCGCTACCCCCAGTTAAGAGAGCCGCTGGTTTGTTTTGGGTCCCTGAGTACAGCTCCACCAACCCCCGGCAATTTGGCTCTACCCGCTCTGGCACAGTTAGTAAAGGGGTACGTCCCTATGCACATAAAACTTAGCTTATACTCTAAGTGTAATTGGTATGAACTCACAAGCAGACTGCTGAGATAAGAATAACGGGCTTTACTTTTGTCAGTAAGGAAAAAGAATAGCAACATGCATTTAAACATATATCTTACAATACTTTAGCAGGTCCCTGCAATATGCACTTTAACATGTACACAGGTATATCAATCTAACAATGGGGAAACGGAGCGCCAAGTGTGGCGACCGTCTGCTATACACCCCTGAGGTGCAATCAATCTATCTGCGCCTACCTAATGGACCAGGCCTGATCCCTAGCAATAGAGCTCAGTCCTTGTACTAGTACAGTGTTCTTCACCGGCAATAAATCTGTAGAGGTGGTGCACATGTAGCTTTAAATGGTGTCATTTGTAATCCACAAAAGTAACATTGCTGCTCTGAGGTAAATTGCGCCTAGGCAGTTCAGTAGGCATAAAACGTGTGTGTCAATGCAGGATGAGCCTTCCGGCTCTCTCACCAATCCTTGGGGTACCGTCCTCCGATCCGGTCCCTCTAATGGCGGCTCTGGTCTCTTCAATGGCGGCGTCCGGTCTCCTCAGTCACAGCCCTGAACTCCGGTCATCAGCTCCGTCCGACCGACAGTAAGGGGAAGTCTCCGCTCCGCTGCTGTGGACTCTGAGGGGTGAGAGTCTCACTCCATCGGCTGCAAGGCCCAGGCTTCAGGCCTTCAGCTCCGGTCCGCACAGGTGTCTCTGCTGTCTGTAGTCTCCGCGTCACACGCTCTGTCAGCAGAGGCAGGCCAGTCCTGTCAGGCCTCAGAAGAGGAAGTGTCCCAAGAGGAAGAGGCGGTCTCCGCTCTTCCCTTTTATAATCTCCCCCAGCAGCCTCCCGGGCGGAAGTCAGCAGCCCTGGGGCCTGGGGAATCCTGGGAGATGTAGTCTCTAAGCCTAAAAGGGGTAGAACCCCGCTACACATACGTGACCCAAGGGTCAGCACATACAAATTTGCTTTTGCACCTATTTATAAAATAAAAAGTTGATGTTGTTGTAATTTAAAGCACACCTATTTTTTATATGTAAGGGTTTACAACCACTTTCTTTAACCAATGTGTGAGTCTGTAGTGTACACAGAGGATGGAGATGGAACCAGAATGCTCAGATTCAGGATCATTTTAAGGGGTCCAGTTGTTTAGGGCCTTGCCTACTAAGCCACAACCTTTTAGTAACTTCAAAAGTTTGCATGAATACATTTCTGACATGTCACAATATAAGGCATCAGTATGATTTTTCAGAAAAGAGAACCCCTGAGCTCCAGTTAGCACCTTTGCCTAGGATGAGTTGATGTCTTTAGTCTGCTGCAGGTAGGAGAAGTAATTTCCTCAGTCTCCTCTCCCCCTAATGATAAGTCTGTGTCATTGTGATATTGTATAAGATCACAAGATGAGAGCCAATTAGACATTTGAACAAGTCTGCCAAAAACTGCACATACAGCAGAATTGTGTCAGCATCTCAGTCCAAGGAGTAGACATCATAATGCCTGAACAAAGATGGCCAATCCTTCTGGAGAGAAAAGTAGATAAAGGCATTGTTGGGGGGGGGAGCGTTTTGATCTCTATGATTGGTAATTAAAAAATGTAACACAAACAGTTTTTACAGCACTAAACATGAAAAGGTAAATCTGATGCTAGGTTCACTTTAAAGCGGAATGTCACTCAAAAAGTGAAGTCCCACTGGTTTGTTCCCTCCCCCCCCCCCCCCCCCAGCCAGAAACATGTTATTTTTTGGGGGGCGAGGGGGGGATATATATTTATCGGTACCCACTTCCAGTTCCGCAATACTCACCTTGGCGAAGATGATGTCCCTTGCCTCCTGAGACACGTCACATGTCCCAGGATGCTACAGAACCACCGTGCATGCACAGTGAGGAGCCAGCTGTGGTTCCTAAGAAAGCCACTGCCGCCTGCCGTATCTAAGATGGTGGTGCTGGGGACCTGCAGCAGTAAAAAAATGGCTGCAAGAAGACAGTGCTGGATCCCAGGCACTGGTAGGTACCTGATATTAAAAAGTCAGCAGCTACAGTATTTGTAGCTGCTGATTAAAAAAAAAAAAAATGAAGGTCCACTTTAGGGAGATCATACTTCCTACTTTCCTCCATGTGCCTGCAACATCTTTTTTTTGCTTAGTAATCTCTCAGTTATATCACTCACTTCTGGTTTCTGGCACTACTATAGTTTCTTCAGTACCTGATACACAGCCAGCAGACATCACATAACTATTTGGATGCCTAGATTCTTGCTTTACACAGTTAAAATGTATGTATGTGTGGACTCAGGAGCATCTGAGGTTAATATCTCCTTCAGCTGCCCTCAAACATTCGGGAGTCAGTATACATTTACGATCTCCAACCAGAGTCCTGTTCCATTTTTGCTGCCCCATTTAGTTGCTAGGACACTGGCACAGCAACCAATGATGCTGTGGCATGTCACCATCATCCTGAACGAATTGCTAGGATGCTGCCAGCTGGACTGTACAGCACCATAGGTTGTTATGGCCCCTCTGCCAACATCCTAGCAACCAGTTCAGCAATGCTGCTCTGTATATACAGGGCAACATTACTAAACTTCCCTGAATACTCCAGTTTCCAGTGTAGACACTCCAGACCCTCATCAAGTGCCACCTGAGGTTGTCCCCCTACTCGCCTCATTGGCGGCATATCCCTGTGTGGACTGTTTAGCCCGTGGAAAATGTGCTGTTCTGTTCACTTGTGATTTACACACCCAACCACATTGCGTGGCAAGGTAGGTGTTTTCACTTTTTCCTTCATTACTTTAAGAACAGTTTTATGACCTCCCTGCATTAATTCTGCTGATTGGGCAACAAAGGAGAAGCTTATATCACTTGAGTTCTCTAGCTTCTTGCAAGTGGGCTCCCAGTTTTAGATTGAAAGCATTGCGGAATGCAGTAAAGCCTTCCTTGGCTCACAGCAAAATTGAATCGTGATGTGAAAAAAATTATGAGGGCTAATATAGAGACAGATGCTAGCAGTATTTAAAAATATATTTAATTGATAACTAGATTAAAGGGTGGCTTTTTGATGTGATCTGGGATTCAGTTTACGTATGACTACGATGTAAATACAACATATATATATATATATATATATATATATATATATATATATATATATATATATATATATATATATATATATATATAACCAGAGGAATGGCTACATTGATGCTTTGAGGTCGCTGAAGGATGTCTTGTTTTTTCAATCATCAGTGCAATTTTTTTTATATTTGCTTAGTCCTACTCATTAGTAGTTCTGTGTGGTAACAGCCTTTCACTTTTGTTAGAAAGTGTTGCCCGTTTCGGAAACAAGAGTACAAAGGCTGCTATAATATTTTCTTTTATAGAAAGTCATTCTCTGTTGAAAAATGCCTCTGTGGTACTCGTCACACTCTGTCTGTTACAGCAAATACGTTTCCCATAGTCCACTGAAGAGTTGAGCTGACCTCAGCAACCGTTAAAGCTTCTCTGAAGGCTGAGCCGGGCTGTTGGTGCCAATGCTTGACTCATTTCCCAAACCTTGAAACATCTGCTGGCCTCCATTCTGAACTACGTAATTATTTTCCCTACTGGTTTCCTGGCGTCTGAGGGGGATACCGGCCTCCATCAGCCCTGAACATGATGATATGGACATGTATCTGACTATTATAAGCCACAAGAGATTGTAGCAGTACGTTTATACGGATAATACATGTTGGACATCCTTGAGATGGATCATACTTGTCTGTGGCACATACTGTACATGTCTCCAAGATTAGCAGTGTGTTAATTACGTCAACAGAAGGGTGGTAAAGTCAATGAGCAACAGGCTGGGAAAGGTCTGAATGAGGAGAAGCCAGCTGACTGTCAGTCTTGTTAGTTACGATCTGAAAAAACTGAGCTGTAATTAAACTGTACATTTTATCAAAACCCAAGTTCATTTTTGCAAGCTGATACACATCAACAGCCGTAGTTTTTTCTACCTGTTTATTCACAGGACCTTGACATGACTTTTCCTTTTGTAGCCAAAAGTGAAAAAACATTGCTATTGCTGACCTCTTTCTTAAAATGCTAGTTGCCTGCCTGTCACGCACTGCATAGAAGGTTTAGAAGTATCTATTATGAAGGATTACATACAGTAGGGTGGTGTCACCAGGTGCAGTAAATAATGATGTCACCCCAAGTAATTTTGATTTGATTTTGGAACTGACCTACCGACAACAAAGTGTGTTGCTACAAGGCCCTATAGTCAGCAAGCAGAAGACAGTATCTGAAAGGGAGATGCACTCTGCAGGGGGCGGGACCATATGACGTAATTGGTTACTAGCATGCTGGCAGTCCTAGCAACCAATGACAGCTCCCAGCAGAGATGTGGCTTGCCTGGATCAAGTAAAACCCAGGTCTGCAGATTGAAGGGCTGACAAACCAATAGACTATACAGTATGGGTAGGGGGCAAAGACAAGGGAAATTGCAAGAGGTGACGCTGGGTGTATGAATAAGGATCATGGTTTAAGATTGTACAGCGGGAGGTGCAGGATAGTTAGGTCAGTGGGGTTGGAGTATATTGTAATGGATATGGTACCTGGGACACTTGGCATGTATGCTGCTGGGATTAGTCCTCCTGCTGTTCCCTGTTAGCCACCCCACATCAGTCTGCCTCTGCCTGCTGCACTGATGTTATTGATAGCTGTCAGCCTGCTCTGAGCCTGATACTGATTCCCTCAGCCGAAGTCTGCCCCGTCCTCAGCACTTACTTGCTGAAGGAGGCAGGCAGCAAGAAATCCGAGTATATCACCGTGAAAGTTTGGACCCAAATAACGAACCCCATTAAAGTCAATGGGACCCGAACGTCAAAAATCTAAAGTGCCCATTTTGAAGACTTATATGCAAGTAATTGGGCATGCAATGGTTATAGGGGTGCGGGTCCTGCCCTGGGGGACATGTATCAATAAAAAAAAAAGTTTGTGAAAAACGTAATTTTTAAATGAGCAGTGATTTTTTTGATTTTTAAAGTGAAAGCATAAAAAATAAAAAATTCCTTCCAATATAGTGCCTGGGGGTCCCCTTATGCCGCGTACACACGAAGGGACTATCCCGCGGGATTGTCCGCTGGACTCAAGTCCACCGGACAATCCCCTCGTGTGTGGGCGCCGGTGGACTTTTTGGCGCCAAAAGTCCGGCGGACTAGGTTTTAAGTTTTGTTTTAAAATTGTCCGCTGGACTTGGCAGTCCGGCGGACAATCCTGCCGTTAGTAGGCTAGTCCGCCGGACTTTTGAAATTAACGGACTTGCCGCTCATTGGAAAGTCCGCTCATTCCCACGGACTTTTTCCAGCGGATTGTCCGCCGGAGAAGTCCGGGCGTGTGTGGGCAAGTCACACGCTCAGAAGTCCGGGCGTGTGTGGGGAAGTCCCGCCGGACTAGGTCCGGCGGACAATCCGCTGGACTAGGCCCGGCGGACAAAGTCCGAACGTGTGTACACGGCATTAGTCTACCTGTAAAGTGGCAGATCTGTACCATGTCTAGAATCTGCAGAAATAATTGCATTTATAAAGCCCAAAAAAATGTTTTCCCTGCAAGCTGCCTTTAATTTGCTCAGCATCAGCTGGGGAGCCAGTGTGTATAATGAGGCCACAATGTAGTGCACTGGGAGCAAGATTAGAGATTTTTTGGATACATTCTGGTGTCACTTTGACTTCCCACCGTAACCCTATAGAGGTACTCTTAATGAAAGCAAGAATCGGCCTTGCTGTAAAAAATTTCAATAATATCCACCTGTCAAACAGGTGCAGAAAAATTGGTCTTTGAGTGTCAGTGGCGCCTTCCCACCGTAACCCTATAGAGCAGGGGTGCCCAACCTTTTGAAGAGCGAGGGCCACTTAAGCGACTTTGTAACCAGTTGCGGGCCACACGGAGCAGAGTGGGCAGATGACAGCTCGGGGTCCACTCTGCCTATGCAAAGGGGATACAGACACAGCCTACTCTTCTCTATGGGCCCTCTGATCTGATCAAATGGAAGGGACCGGATCCACTTCTATTTTTTTAGCAGTTTCGATTGGAGGTAGGCGGGTATAAACGCGGGTATAAACACAAGTCTGTTTACATCTCCCGCTCCGGAGAGGTGAATGGAGGGTGCAATTGGGTCAGACTGATCATGTTAAAGGGGCCTAAGGCTGCTTTTACACTGATGGTCTGTGGTCTACCCACACCGTGGGTGCAGCGCAGTACACCTGTGGCTTTCCTGCGGGTTAGTTGTACTTTTCCATAAAATTCTATTATATCCTGCAGGTGTGGTGCACTTCTGAGAGTGCACCAAACCTACAGGTAAAACCAGAAGTCTATGGCTCAGTGCAGGTAAGCCGCAGGTGCTCTGCACTACACCTGCAGATCAGTTTGAAAACAGCCCAGTACCCACTGCAGAACAGATATGTCCCTATATACACTGTGATTTTAGTAATAAACTTGCTGTCCCAGGCAGAGTGCATTTGGTATCACTCCGTCTATGACAGGAGTCGGTGCTATACAGGAAGCATTGGCTTATGCAGCTTAGTTCCGCAGTTGCTTGCTTTCTCTACCACTGGCTTCATTCACAACACTGATGCTCTGGCATGGCGGGTGGGCAACCTGCAATCTGGGCTTGCCAACCCACCATCCCAGAGCAGGAGGTCACGCGCCACATCAGATGGCTCCGCGGGCCACATGTGGCCCCCGGGCCACTGGTTGGGCACCCCTGCTATAGAGGTACTCTTGATGAAAGCAAGAATTGGCCTTGCTGTAAAAAATTGCAATGATATGCACCTGTCAAACAGGTGCAGAAAAATTGGTCTTTGGGTGTCGGTGGCGCCTTCCCACTGTAACCCTATAGAGGTAATCTTGATAAAAGCAAGAAGTGGCCTTGCCGTAAAAAATTGCAATGATATGCAGAAAAATTGGTCTTTGTGTTAATTGTGCCCATGAAACCTATACCAAAAAAATTCTTCCAGATGAAATGATTGAACACCCTCAAAGCTAGGCAGCCTTGAAGTCCTGCAGATATTCCACATCCAAAAACACTTAATCAGTGACATTGGCATCAGGGGCTTCATAGCTGGTGTTGCGGTGTAGTTACCACTAGTACCAAACATCCACCATATCACCCCGCTGCCATATATCACTTGCAGAGACAATGAAAAGTAATTTGCTGTGTTTTGTTTTTGTTTATTGGGGGTACAACTTGGTTGAGTAAAGGGGTATATGGGATGCCCATAGAATAGTTCACTTTGCCATTATATTTTAGAGATTTGACAGATTAGCACATACTGTAATTTGAGCCTGAAGAAATGATGCGCATGTGTAACAGCTACAGTCTTATCCCTGCATCACCATACAGACTATTGCTCCTCCTCTGCGTAACTCCTGCAGACTATTGCTTCCAGAACTTCCTCACCCATGACTGTGTAAGGATGAGGACATCACTCTTGACCGTATAAGGGTGATGTTCCCAGAAATCCTCTCCTCCTGCACAAACTAATGTCACATCTTCTGTATGCAAAAAGGACCCACTCTGAATAGTTCCTCATGCTGACTCTGGTTGCTCGCTGCTACTAGCCCAGAGGCATGCAGTACCTCTCCCTGGAGGCCTAGTAGTTTAAAAGCATATTCTGGATGGTGGACTACTGTTCCCAGCCAGCCCAGCTTGCAAATCCTGTGCCCTCAGGCCACATTGATTTGACACTTCTCCCCGCAGTCTCTCCTCTGATCCAGGACTCCTCATCATTGACCGTGGAATAAGGACTTCACTAATGACGTGTAAAAGCGAAGTTCCCTCACAGACTTCCTGGCACATCCAGCCCTCCACTGTGGTAGACTCACCGACCTTTCTCTTTTCCCCCCCGAGTCCTTGATGGAGAACTTGACCGGACCGTACGTTCTGACAGCTTCACCTGCCCCTCTGCTCCAGGAGTTCCTCATCAATGAATGTAATGATGAGGACTTCGCCAATGGCCAATGTAAAGGCGAAGTTCCCCCACGGTTCTCCCTGGGCCTCCTCCTGCGATCTGTGTACCCCCCTCCCCAGGTGGGGGTGCCCTCTTGCTGCTGTCTGGTACTCCATTCTCCAATTCACCCGGCCAACAACTCCTTCCAGTGACATATTACCTCAGCTTATATAGGAGACCCGCCCCCTGCCAATACCAGTTGAGGATTGGTCTGGGCTCCCACATGAGCTGCCTGCCACTCCAGTTCTAGGCCCTGCATCTGTTCCAGAACATTCTCCCTGGAAGTAGGGGAATTGCCTCAGAACTAGAGCACAGGTGGTCACACCCACTGCTATTCTAACCACTCCTAGCCCCCAGATCAAAACAGACAGGCCTAGCTTGCAGCAAAGGACTGCCTAAATTTACCTGTGCTGACAGTCTCACTAGTAAAAATCCCATACTAGCACCTACCTATTGGTAGAGGGTGCTATACTGGTAATCCAGGACTGATTCATTTTTATAAAAGTCAAATGGTCCACGGAGTCTGTGGACAGACACGTTCTATGATCAGTAACGAAACCTCCTGCAGGACTGAATGCCCATTCTGAAAGCACGCTGGATGCAGGGCAGCCCAACAACTCAATAGCATACTGGGCAAGTTCTGGCCAGTGGTCTATTCTCATGACCCAATAAGTAAGTGGATCGTCAGCTGGAAAGCTCTGCATCTCTGTTTTGGCCCAGAGGTAATCGTCCACCATGTGATGCAGATGCTGCCAATGGGATGTAAAAGCTGCCAGCCCTGGGCGGCGAGGACTAAAAAAATGTAAACCATTATCGCACAGCACCATTCCTGGCTCCAGCTGGCATGGTGTGAACCACTTCTGGGCCTGTCCCTGCAGAGCTGCAAGAATCTCTGCTCCGGTGTCGTTCCTGTCCCCTAAACACACCAGCTGAAACACTGCATGGCACCTTTTAGCCTGACTCTAGGAATAGCCCTTTGAACGCTTAGGAGGTACCTGATGTTCATAGGACAGTTATGCAGAGGAGGGCATGGAGGAGGCGGAGGAGGAGGAGGAGGGGGAAGAGCTCACAGGTCTGGCATTATCACCACCAGCTGTATGGAGAGGTGGGGCACAACAAGCTGCAGCACTGAGCCCTGTCCTGCATCCTTTCAAGTTGCAAGCAGCGTTACCCAGTGTGCTGTGAACAAAATATATCATCCCTGCCCATGCTTGCTGTACCACGTGTCAGCAGTAAGGTGGATTTTACAGCTGTCTGCCTTGCCCAACGATGCCAGAACATTCCCTTCCACGTGATGGTATAGAGGTGGAACGGCCTTACATGAAAAGTAGTAGCGACTGGGAACCGTTGTGGTACAGCACATTGTGCAAATTCACGGAAGGGGGCAGAATCCACCAGGCTGAAAGTCAGAAGTTGGAGAGCCAACAGCTTTGACAAGCTTGCATTTAGACACTGGGCATGTGGGTGACAGGGACTCTAGGACTCTATTTTTTTTCCACTGCAGCGGATGGGGCAGAGAAATTTGCCAGCTATAGTCTACAGCTGGTGGTGTGCTGCTGGCAGATGTGCTGCTAGGATCTGGGACACCCTGTGCTATACCATAATCCCTGTAAGTGGAGGCTGCTGAGAGGTAATGACTCAGTATCGCAGGGGCAGATTGAAGTGGGTAAGGAGGAGGGACAGATTTGTGCCCCTTTTGTGTGGCTTTTAGGTGCTCTTGCCAACGGACTGAGTGGTTGGACGTTAAATGCCTTGTTAAACATGTGGAACCCAAATGGCTGGTGTTTTTGCCACGTTTGATATGCCTGAGATACAGTTTGCAGATACCAACAGTGCGATCTGCTGCAGATGTGCTGAAAAAGGCCCAGACAGCTGAGCTTTGGGGAGTGGGACGGGAGATAACAGCTGCAGAATGTGATGGAATAGGGTGGCTGCTCTCTACTCTTTCTCGATGTCAGCCCTTCTTGGGGTTGTGACCCCTTACCTTCAGTTTACTCCTCTGCTCTATCTGGCACCCAAGTCACATCAGTGAACTCATCACCATCATCATTTCCGTCTCCTCCATCATCATCATTACCACTGGAGACAACTTGGCAATACGCTGCGGCTGGGGGAACATGAATGCCAATTTGTTTACCAGTGTTCTTCCCTCTCTCTAGGCTCATGTTCCTATTATCCTCAACCTCAGAACCAAGATCTGAATCCAGTAATGGCTGGGCATCATCAAGGAGCACAGGGCTGATGCTGTGGTCAAATAACTCAGCTGACTCCTCCATGGCTGATGTTGGGGCTATGGCAGGAATAGATGTGGACAAGGAGGCAGGTTTATCAACTCTGGCAACTGCAGGGGACTGTACACTTGACTCTGCTTGCGTGATAGAGGATGAGGAGGATGAGAAAGATTTAGTAAGCCAGTCCACCACCTACTCTGCATGCTATGGCTAGATAGCATGGGCAAACTCACTAAACAGGGGAAATTATGCCCTGCCTGAGGACTGACCACCACGTCCACTTTTGTCTGTGGACACATTTGTTGCTGGCCCCCTTACAGTGCCAAGGGAACGTCTACCTCTCCTTGTTGTCCTTCCAGACATTATTGGGAGGGAGGGGTGGTGCTTATAAGCAAATGTAAAGAAGAAGTGGAAATCTGTACGTAGATGCACTTTATTAATGTAAAGTGGTGTTTCGTGCACTTTAATTTGAGTACTCATACTACACAGACAAACTCCACGGATACACATATATAATATACAGCAATATAATCCGCCAAACATACAGTGATGAACAGAACTATATGGCATTAAACTTTCAGTAACGCACACAGAAGTAAATGGCTTAAAACTTGCAGTAACGCACACAGAAGTAAATGGCGCTATACTTGCAGTAGCGCACAAAACTATATGGTGTTAAACTGGCAGTAACGCACACAGAAATATATGGTGTTAAACTGGCAGTAACACACACAGAACTATATGGCGTTAAACTGGCAGTAACGCACACAGAACTATATGGAGTTAAACTGGCAATAACGCACACAAAACTATATGGCGTTAAACTGGCAGTAATGCACACAGAAGTAAATGGGGTAAACTTGCAGTAACACACAAAACTATATGGCGTTAAACTGTCAGTAACGCACAAAAAACGATATAGCGTTAAACTGTGTGTGTGTGTAGGTCAGTGGTCAGTGTGTGTAGGTCAGTGGTCAGTGCATGTAGGTCAGTGGTCAGTGTGTGTAGGTCAGTGCATGTAGGTCAGTGTGTGTAGGTCAGTGCATGTAGGTCAGTGGTCAGTGTGTGTAGGTCAGTGCATGTAGGTCAGTGTGTGTAGGTCAGTGCATGTAGGTCAGTGTGTGTAGGTCAGTATGCATGTAGGTCAGTGTGTGTGTAGGTCAGGCAGGTCAGTGTGTGTAGGTCAGTGGTCAGTGCATGTAGGTCAGTGTGTGTGTAGGTCAGTGCATGTAGGTCAGTGTGTGTAGGTCAGTGGTCAGTGTGTGTAGGTCAGTGGTCAGTGTGTGTAGGTCAGGCAGGTCAGTGTGTGTAGGTCAGGCAGGTCAGTGTGTGTAGGTCAGTGTGTAGGTCAGTGCATGTAGGTCAGTGTGTGTAGGTCAGGCAGGTCAGTGTGTGTAGGTCAGTGCATGTAGGTCAGTGCATGTAGGTCAGTGTGTGTAGGTCAGTGTGTGTAGGTCAGTGGTCAGTGTGTGTAGGTCAGTGTGTGTAGGTCAGTGGTCAGTGTGTGTAGGTCAGTGGTCAGTGTGTGTAGGTCAGTGGTCAGTGTGTGTAGGTCAGGCAGGTCAGTGTGTGTAGGTCAGTGGTCAGTGTGTGTAGGTCAGTGTGTAGGTCAGGCAGGTCAGTGTGTGTAGGTCAGGCAGGTCAGTGTGTGTAGGTCAGGCAGGTCAGTGTGTGTAGGTCAGTGTGTAGGTCAGTGGTCAGTGTGTGTAGGTCAGGCAGGTCAGTGGTCAGTGTGTGTAGGTCAGTGGTCAGTGTGTGTAGGTCAGGCAGGTCAGTGTGTGTATGTCACGCTGGCCAGTGGTCATTGTATGTAGGTCAGTGTATGTAAGCCACACATCCCCACCACCCAGGCCAAAAAATAAAAAATAAATGCCGCAAAACCGCCCGCCCCCCCCCCCCCCCCCCGGTTCTTCGACCTCGGGCTGAAGCCCCTGGTCTTTTTGCCACCTAGCAACGCCCCTGACAAGAAAGCTTGCAAACAGTTTGCTGAAGACAAGCAGACTAAGGGCATGGATTACTGGAACCATGTCCTGTGGTCTGATGAGACCAAGATAAACTTATTTGGTTCAGATAGTGCCAAGCATGTGTACAAAGTACAAAGACATGTGTGTCTTGCCTACAGTCAAGCATGGTGGTGGGAGTGTCATGGTCTGGGGCTGCATGAGTGCTGCCGGTACTGGGGAGCTACAGTTTATTGAGGGAGCCATGAATGCTAACATGTACTGTGACCTACTGAAACAGAGCATGATCCCCTCCCTTCGGAGACTGGGCCGCAGGGCAGTATTCCAACATGATAATGACCCCAAACACACCTCCAAGACGAGCACTGCCTTGCTAAAGAAGCTGAGGGTAAATGAGATGGACTGGCCAAGCATGTCTCCAGACCTAAACCCTATTGAGCATCTGTGGGGTATCCTCAAACGGAAGATGGAGGAGCGCAAGGTCTCGAACATCCACCAGTTCCATGATGTCATCATGGAGGAGTGGAAGAGGACTCTGGTGAACTCCATGCCCAAAAGGGTTAAGGCAGTGCTGGAAAATAATGGTGGCCACAAAAAATATTGACACTTTGGGCTCAATTTGGACATTTTCACTTAGGGGTGTACTCACTTTTGTTGCCAGCAGTTTAGACATTAATGGCCGTGTGTTGAGTTATTTTGAGGGGACAGCAAATTTACACTGTTATACAAGCTGTACACTCAATACATTGTAGCAAAGTGTAATTTCTTCAGTGTTGTCACATAAAAAGATATAATAAAATATTTCCAAAAATTTGAGTTGTACTCACTTTTGTGAGATACTGTAGATTTTTACTTACAGCCCCTGGTGAGAAAATACCTTCTTTTCTAAAGGATACTAAGGATACCATCAAATTATTTAAAAAACATTAATATTCAGGGAGATTACTTGTTGGCAACAGCAGACGTGGTCTCACTATATATACGTGTATTCCCAATCATTTGGAATTGGAGGCGGTGGAATATTTTCTTTCTCAAGGTGGTTCCCTACCTTTGTCGCAACAAAGTTTTATTACAGATTTTTTTTCAGTTTGCTACCAAGAATAATTATTTCTGGTTTGAAGGCAAATTATATTTACAACAAAAGGGAGTTGCGATGCTAAGTTTGCCCCCAGTTTGGCTAATTTGTTCATGGCCAAATGGGAGGCATTTCTGTGTCTTATGAGGCCAGTAAAGAAAGAATACATTTTCTTGACCTAGAGATAGAATTTATAAATCAACAATTTAAGATTAAAACTTACTTTAAACCTACAGACAGGTTCATACCCATAGACAGTTGCCATCACAAGGCGTGGCTTTGTTCAGTTTCCCGCAGTCAGTTTCTCCGACTGTGGCGTAAATGTACTAGTACCCAAGACTTTGAACAACAGGTCTCAACCCTGAGACAAAGATTCCTTGAAAAAGGTTATAATAGCAGAGAAGTAGACACTGATACAGAGGGCCCTTTGTGTTGGTAGGAGCTTTTTTCTGGCAGATTAACCCTACCAGGCTAAGGAAGACACATTCAAATGGTCCTTCTTTACATCTTTCTCCATTCAACATGGGCAAATTAAGAACATCTTCAAAAAATATTGTGATGTTCTTAAGAATGTTCGCATATTAGGCCCTATACTGTCAGATAAAGCTAAGGTGATCTATAGGGGAGCCCGCTCTCTACAAAGTAAGATTGTTCCCAATGTAATTAATCCTCCAACGAAAACTTCCTTTTTTCATAATCTGGTGGGCTATTACCCTTGACGTAAGTGCCATGTATGCTGCCATAATTCTTGTGGCAGAAAAAAGATTGATGTGTTTAAATCCACAGTCACTGATCATATGTACTCCATGAAGCACTTTACCACCTGCACTACCAAAAATATTGTATACTTGTTGACCTGCCCATGCGGGAAGCAGTATGTTGGAAGGACCATTCAACCTTTTTCTGTGAGGGTAAACACACATATTGCAAACATTAAAAAAGGCCTGACCCACCATAGTGTTTTAAACATTATTTACTGCATCATAATAGAAACCCTAAGGGCACACATTTTTTCTATCATAGATAATGCCCCCCATGCCCCCATGGAGAGGAAGTTCTAATAAAAGGGGGTTTCAAGATTAGGAACTTTTTGGATCTACGAGTTGAGATCCTACTCCCCATATGGAATGAATGTGAAGTGGGACATCAGCACCTTTATTAATGCAGCATGTCTCCTTGATACACAACTTTATGGTGGAGATACGGTTTAGTATGCATACTAGATACTCATGTCTGCATAACATTCCTCTCCCTTTTTCAGGGCTAGAGTTTGTATGTATTTTAGTTAAAATTGAGTGATTCACATAGAGAATATATTGTCTAGAATTGTATTTATGGATAATTCTTCTTTAAAGGGGTTGTAAAGATATTTTTTTTGTTTTTTTTAAATAACAAACATGTTATACTTACCTCCACTGTGCAGCTTGTTTTGCACAGAGGGGCCCGAACCTGGTCTTCTGGGGTCCCTCGGTGGCTGTCTCCGCCCTCCCCCCCTGCAAGGACTTCTCACATTCATGCAAGCTCCCTCGCATGGTGAGAAGTGCTTGCGGGCGCACTCCCGTGATACAGCCAGCGGCCATAGCAAGGCATTTGGAGATACTTTTATAACCCTTTCCAGCTTTATACAAGTCAACAATTCTTAATCGTAGGTCTTCTGAGAGCTCTTTTGTGCGAGGCATCATTCACATCAGGCAATGCTTCTTGTGAAAAGCAAACCCAGAACTGGTGTGTGTTTTTTTATAGGGCAGGGCAGCTGTAACCAACGCCTCCAATCTCATCTCATTGATTTGACTCCAGTTGGCTGACACCTCACTCCAATTAGCTCTTGGAGATCTCATTAGTCTAGGGGTTCACATACTTTTTCCACCTGCACTGTGAATGTTTACATGGTGTCTTCAATAAAAACATGGTAACATTTAATTCTTTGTGTGTTATTAGTTTAAGCAGACTGTGACTGTCTATTGTCGTGACTTAGATGAAGATCAGATCACATTTTATGACCAATTTGTGCAGAAATTCATATCATTCCAAAAGGGTTCACATACTTTTTGTTGCAACTGTATGTTTATATCAACTCATTTGACTCCACGGTCTCTGGTAAGCGCACTTACCCTCCTTTGGTGGCAGATAATCACATCTTGGTGACTTTCACATGGATATTCGTGGCTGCTATCCTCAATTATTTGAATAGCACTTGGATATAATTATTGAACTTTTTCACCATTTATTTGGACTATCACAGTCATATACTATTTTCCATTCTATATGTACTTTGCAATTTATAGAGAATATACTAAATGCTCATGGTTTGTATTTTGATTATGCATATTTTGATCTATATGGTTCACTTATATTGAATCACTTTCAAATAGAGTAGCACTTGTACTATATTTATTTTTGCACAATGGTTTGTCAATTGTAATGCTAGCAGCTTCGATTCCCTAGACTAATAGCGTGGTATCCTTTGTAATATATTTCCTTGATCTCCCAGTCACCAGTGTGAAGAATTTCAGCAGATCACAAGGTGAAAGCAAGCAGCAAAAAAAAAAAGTCTATGTGACACAATGAGGCATATTTACTAAAGATTCTACACACAATAAACTGTATGAATATCCACTTCAATTATCTATTCATGTAAAAAGCTAATTCCTGTGTATGTATTTCATCTTCTCATGATTGGGTATTTTAAAGTGAGTAGGAATTGGCTTTTCACATGATCGGATAATTTAAGTGAATTTTCACAACATTTATTGTATGCAAATCATATTCTTCTTTAGTAAATCAGTCCAGCACATAGTGGATACTGCTCAGGCCCCAGGATTTATGTGAATATGTCCTCTAGGGGAAGGATTTTAATACATGAACTCTAAGCAAAGATGATGCAAGCCTCCTGGGGAGAAAAGAAGAAGATTGTCAGAAGGAATGTACTTGATGTTTTGTCTTCTTATACACTTACCTCCCCAACCCTAGTATAGATCATCTCAGTTTCAAAGTGTACTTATAGTTTTTACCCCTTTACCTTGACCTAAACAATCCTGCCCTCCCCTCCTAGATGTATACTTACTGACATCTGACAGCCAGGGCCTCTTTTTTTTGTTTACATCCAGGGGGTGAAAAGCTCCCTCTTCTGGTTGTGCCTGCACAGTACAGACTTATAGGCTTCTATGGTTCTTCTCTTCGTAAGTCTCTTGGCCAGGAGACAGCCCATAGAACTCTATAGGGCCCCAAAGAAGTCTGCGGGGCAGTTAACCTTTAAAGCAATCCCATTAATTACCCCCTATTCTGTTGCATACTTTACTCAACTTGGGCTGGCAGCCACTGTGCAGATAGCATGGAGATCGGGAGCTAAAACCAAATGGAACTGCATCGCCCCTGCCATCCTTTCACAGTTTACTGTCCATCAATTGTGACACTATTAGGAACTCCAGTGGATATAAACACTATACTGTACTTGGTATGTACTTCAAAGCCAGTGGATCACCTAAGGCTAAGGGTGGCTGCAGTATTAGTTCATGTCAGTGGCTCGTCCCTGCAATTTTCTTGATCAGGTAGGAACAATGGTACTTAAAACATGAGTCTCTGTTACTTTGTGCATCAGGTGTCTTTATGTGCTGATACTTAGTCATCCTCCACATGGTGATTATATGCTAGCTACACCGGCTTCCGACAGCAAAAATTGGAAGATTCTTGGAGCTGAGGTGACAGGTATATAGGAACAGTGGTGGCCACTTAACTGCTGGTAGTGTGGATACATTTGAATAGTGATGACTCTTCTCAACCTGTAAATTCTTATATTTCCCTGCAGACAGGCTGGGAAAGATCTGGGTCATTTGACAGCTGTATATAGATTAGGAAAAAGTTACTTAGATTTTTTTTTATTATTAAATTAATTACAGTGCCATCATCCACATACAGAAATAGAAGGGATAATGTAAATGAAACAGTGTGTATTTAATATCACTTTAACTGTCTTACTGGTCTTGACTTTCAACCAAGAAAAATAGTAAGAGCAGCCTGTCATGTTCTGTGCATTATTTTCCAGCTCATGATAGAAGATTAATACTAGAACTCTGGTTGCTGTTATAGCTAAGTGCATTTTTATTCTTTTGATGCCTTTTCATCTTTCAAATTCAGTGCTGTTTTGCCTACTTATACTACAAGTAAGGGTTTGTGTTTAACTCCCCTTTCAATCAAGTTACTACCTCTTTCAGACACTACTCTAAGATAGGACAAGAGTTCAAGTCTAGTTCTCCCATATGTTTCTAAACCAAAATCTTCAACATTCATCTTATATTAAATAAATTTAGCATATAAAAGGCTTTAGTTTCAGTGCCAAGTCCTGTTAAACAGATTTAAAATAATAATTATAATAATCCTTTTAGTCACGATATTGCAGTAGTCTGACTTCTAGGAAAAGAAGTATTTTTAGTTGAAGGTTTTTGTTGGCAACAAATGGTTTACCCTGGAAACATCGATTCACTGCACAGACCTGCTTGGAATCAATAAGCTTCCTGCCTCTCTGATAGCAGCTGGAATAAGAATGTGGAGCTCTCAAAGATTTCATTTAGTAACAACATATGTCTCTTTTGAAAATGTCTCTTTGTATTGTGACTTTATCTACAGATTGTCAATGTGTCACACCTTTATGACACTTGCACATATCCCAGAGCCACCTGAAATTATACTTGCATTTGATAAGCCATTCTGCAATCTGTCAGATGTTTATATAACAAAAACAGACGAGCGAGAATATATATATATATATATATATATATATATATATATATATATATATTGTGATATTGGGGTTCTTTAGCGTCTGTGTAGAGCATACCAGTGAGCAGAGTCCACGCCAGTCATGCGTTTAAAGGCTTGTTGGCCCACTTTTATTAAAAGAAAGGAAGGAAAGAAAACAAAGTTCCATAAATGAAAACAAAAGATGGTTTCCCTCGCAGGGGGTTTGAACTGCCAGCAACAAACAAAAGGATATTCAGCCTCCTGGCTTAAACATGCAGCATTGCAAAATACCGAGCCACCTGGCTCTCTTCAGCAGCGGATGCACCACTGCTCAGGCTCCCACATGGAGCTCTCCTGACTTCTGTCAGCAACCTCAGACTTAGGTCTCTGGCTAGTTCCGTGCACACCTGCACTCTCTGGGTCCTCCCTTGCAAGCCTGGACTCCTCGGGAGGGTGGAGCCCAGAATCATGGTCAGGTGTCTATAAATAGCCCAGCACACACCTGACCAGTCAGTGTGCTGGGGGATCCCAAAACCCGGATCCAGGATTGGGGATTGGGGATTTCATCCCACCCGGATCTCTAAGAAATCCCCGGGCTCCAGGTCCCAAAGTGGACTTTAATAAACATGGAGGAAACTGAAAAGCCAGTTTCCTCCGAAATAAGAAAACACCCTGGAGCCCCTCAACCCGCCTGGTTGAGAACCCTGCATCATTTTGCTGGTGGGGTACCACACCACCACATATCCCCCCCCCTTGTTTCGACCCAGAGGGCGGAACACACAAGTTTATTTTGGCACCTCTGTGCCAGCTACCATTTACAGGAGTCCAATCCTGTCCAACCTCACTTCTCCTAAAGGGGAACTCTACCCAATGCCTCCTTTGGTGTCTCCCTCTAATCCTCACTGTCCCTCTGCTATGATCTTTGATGCGACCTTCCCAACTTTTCTTCCGAGTGCATTTCCATAAGCACTTCCTCTCCTGAAATTTTAATGGGTGACCCCTGGTCTTTCTATCAACCCTTCTGCCTCCACGCTTCAGGTTCCCAGGTTTCCCAACACCTCTCTCAGCATTTGTTAGGGCAGTGTCTGCAGAGGGCACACACACCGGAGGTTGGCAATCACCCACGAGAACCTCACAAGATGCCACCTCCCATGGTGTCACCCACTCAGCAGGCAGCTGTCCTACCACCTGATCCTTTTTAATACCACCTGGATTTCTATCCAAAACCGGAACAGGCGAGCTCTCGTCTGATCCGTATACCAACCTTACTGTACTTTTTACCCATTTTCCTGTCTCAGGGACGTTGTCAGGTTTGTCACATAAACCTATTATTGGACTGGTGACCCCAGTCTCACTAACCACCTCTGTCTGAGTCCCGGTCAGGATTTCTGCTGTTTTCTGGTCCATGCTCGGCCCTTCCATCTCATGTGGTGCTGTATACACGCCCTTCACCGTCACCAAAAACTGATCAGCACCACCCTGAACCATAGCAGCAGAAATGCTTTCCGCCTGGCTGTTAAGAGGTGAAACCTCAGACATTTTGGGCTCATTTTCCATTTTCCCAAACTCTCTCTCATATATTATACCTTCCGGACGTAATCCAGAAGCATACGCAGTGGCAACTTTTAGTAAAACTAGCAAATTCAGGAACAAACCATTCCTGTCCTGTTCTTCTTTGTTCCGTACAGCCTGCCATCTAGTGCTCCCCCTAGTTGTACTCCGCAGTACCAGACCATCAGACTGTGGAGGAGACACACTAGTATGGATTGGTTGTACATCCCAAAGTTCAAGCATCTCTTTTAATGCTTTAGTTACAGCCCAGACCCTTGATCCCAGACCCAAGTCCTTCCTGGGGACTGTTATTACACTGGGAATGCAGACAGACTCATTCGCCGAGACTTGAGAAGTTGCAACTTTCAACTGAACATCCTCCCAGCTGGAGGTAACCACAGCCTGGTGCTCACCCAGGGTGCTGCCAGGTGCTGGACTCATATGCAAATTTTCAGGCTCAGCATCAATGAACTGCTCCAGATTATTACTAGTGAAAATGTCACTTGGACACTCCATGCCGACATTACTTTTGTGGATCATGGGCAAAGTTTCTGCTGTGCGCTCACCCTCATTTGGTCCATCTTTCCCACAAGGGTTAACCCCTGCAGCAGCCACCGCACCCTCAGGTACAAGCTGTTCTGCAGTCCCTACAGGAGAAACCGTGTCCACCTTATTTTTGGGCATAAAAGCCTTATCTATCAGGGAGATTAGATTTTCACCCCAACTAGTCCAATCTACTATATGTGCGCTTCCTTCAGCGGTACTCCTCAGCACCGATCCATCTGCCCAAGGAGACACATGAGAACAGATTGGCTTAGCTGCAGACTCATTACACAAGTCATTGTAAATCAGGTCAGGTTGTGGTAATACGTATTTTAACACAGCAGGTTGCAATACATCATATTCACCACCATGCTCGGATGGCGCTTCACAAACTTCAGCGACCTTTGCACTTTCTACAGGTTGCATTAACCCACTATTCACCTGCACACATTTAGTATTAGCAGCTTGCACTAAGACATCACCACTATAAGGTGCAGTTCCACTCTGCTCCACCAGAGTGACATCACCGTTGTCCAGGGCAACCTCCGGCTCCAATACATGAAGTTTCCTGGAGATGTCTGGGGACAACTGTGCTGTCTTACCACCAGTTGCTATGGGCAACGGCCCATCTTTAACCACAACGTTTGCTTTGCAAGAACCTGGGGTTTTCCCAACAGCAGTACATTTTCCATAATCATCAACATTAATAGTATTTGTACCTCTTGCAGGCTGTCCTAGCCCACGGCCAACTTGAGACTGGTAACCATTAGACATATCACTATGCCCCTCTTGAGAAGCACACACAGATGCAGGTTTGACTTTAACCCCTGCTTCCCCACTGTACAGGGTGCTGCACAGGGAAAAGTCCCCCCCAAGAACACCTTCAGTGGCCCCACTAACTGGGGTCACTTTCACATCATGAACAGTCTCATAACCAGTCTTTTTCCACATAAACTCAGCATTTCCAGTCATCATTCCATTAAAGTCAGTCTTACCCACCGCAGTAGTAGGGGTCACCATCTTCACTTGAGTACGGCGTCTCACGAACAAGTCCTCTGCTGTACTTTTACTGGGCAACTCCTCCTGGTGGCCACGGGATGAAACTACAGCAGGTATCTCCCACTGTTTAGCACCCCCTGCCGACACAAAAGGAAACTCCTTCTTGTTGCTAAGGGTGACTGCAGACATATTTTCACCGGAATCTGAGCCTGCAAACGAAAACTTTTGCTCAGCAATATTATCTCCAGCCGCATTCCATAATCTAGGGCAAGAAAATATACCATGCCCCAGCTGGCCACATTCCAGGCATGGTACTGGACGACTTTTTCCCAGGGTGCTTCTCTCCTGGCGACTCACAGATGGCAAAAACGCACAGGCCTCTTTGTGGGGACGTTGAGCCAAATCTCGCCTGCAGCTCCTCCCTCCAGGCAGAACTTCCACTCTCGTTGCCATGGGAGATCGCATTCTCCCAGCAGAGCTTTGCTGGATCTTTTGAACATGCTGTTTTGGCTCCTCCAGAAGCCACTTGTCACGACCCTTGGCAGGCATACCCCATGGTCCACAGACAGCCCGACTGGCCTCCTCTGTGTTGCTATGGGCAACCACTCTCAGTCCTGGCCTTTGGTCAGCCTCTCTTCTGGCACATAACAAAGGCTTCCCTCCGCTGGACCCTGTCTTAAGCTGTGTCACTTTCACATTTTTCCCAACAACTGCTGGTTTAACTACAGCAGTGTTGCCAGGGGAAATCACACCCCTCTCCCAGGTATGGACATCCGGCAGCTCTCTCTTTGTAACAAAGGTTGGCTTGTCTTTCACTGTAGCTTGGTCCATTCCTGCCAGGTGCCGCTTGCACCAATCCACTGCAGATTCAAATGCTGGTGGACTCTCCATACTTGCAGTTACTTCACTGCACAGAACAACAACAGGAGCACTGTCTCTTTAAGGGGCCTCTCCCTTCCAGGTACACCACCTGCTGCACACACTGCAGAGCAAAAGCAGTTTCTGGCAATAGCTCACTGGTATATGCGAGGATCTTTAGTTATGCCCGCATCCGAGCACCACTTGTGATATTGGGGTTCTTTAGCGTCTGTGTAGAGCATACCAGTGAGCAGAGTCCACGCCAGTCATGCGTTTAAAGGCTTGTTGGCCCACTTTTATTAAAAGAAAGGAAGGAAAGAAAACAAAGTTCCATAAATGAAAACAAAAGATGGTTTCCCTCGCAGGGGGTTTGAACTGCCAGCAACAAACAAAAGGATATTCAGCCTCCTGGCTTAAACATGCAGCATTGCAAAATACCGAGCCACCTGGCTCTCTTCAGCAGCGGATGCACCACTGCTCAGGCTCCCACATGGAGCTCTCCTGACTTCTGTCAGCAACCTCAGACTTAGGTCTCTGGCTAGTTCCGTGCACACCTGCACTCTCTGGGTCCTCCCTTGCAAGCCTGGACTCCTCGGGAGGGTGGAGCCCAGAATCATGGTCAGGTGTCTATAAATAGCCCAGCACACACCTGACCAGTCAGTGTGCTGGGGGATCCCAAAACCCGGATCCAGGATTGGGGATTGGGGATTTCATCCCACCCGGATCTCTAAGAAATCCCCGGGCTCCAGGTCCCAAAGTGGACTTTAATAAACATGGAGGAAACTGAAAAGCCAGTTTCCTCCCAAATAAGAAAACACCCTGGAGCCCCTCAACCCGCCTGGTTGAGAACCCTGCATCATTTTGCTGGTGGGGTACCACACCACCACAATATATATATATATATATATATATATATATATAATGTATTATTTTCCCAAGTTTTTCCCTTTAATAATATCTGTTTAATAAATACAAAATGAAAACCTGCTGATCCTGACAGAAATTCAACGCTGTCCTGTGTCCTGTGCAAAAACACTCTCTCACTATACTGTATTTATGGAGGAAAAGCTTTGTCATCCTAGGACAGGGGAAATTTGGATGTTGGAGACATTTGGAGCCTGTAACTCTTGCATACGTATTAGAGACAAGACCAGAAAGTTTGAGTCAGTGGAAAGTACCACCATATGTGCAGCATGGTCCCAGTTCAGGTTGTTAAGCTCATAAAGGTGGGTAAGGTCTGCTGGGATCTGCACTCCTTGATCACTTTAAATCCCATTTAAAGGGAAAGTTGTCTGAAAGATGTTGTCTGTCGCCTTTGGGGAGACAGATGTCAAGGGTTTGAGACATAGAGGATATAGATCCATATAGAGGTGTTGGTGTTGTTTGCCTATTATTAGTATACCTTTTATAGCCCAGATTGTTCTAGGATCTAGAGCAAGGGTGGGCAGGGCTGACATGTGCCATTGCAAATTAGTATTGGATTGAATTTAGGGCCAATATTGTGGACTGCTGCAGTTAGGGAATAGATGGCCATAGTTTAATCAAGTAAAATCCCCAATCAAGGCAATTTGCCTTCAGCATTTATAGAGAGAGGGCAAAGGTGATGTTTTTATTTAGCAGCATAATTAATATGGGTAAGGGCCCATATGGTACTATCCTGTGCCTCTTTTAGAGACCATGCCATACATGTTCTGTATGAATTAGGAATGGCATGTGCGGTGTCAGTTTGGATAACTTTGGCATAGATCTTTAAATCAACACTAATAAGGGATTACTAGAACATTGGGTGCAGTTCTTTTTTTTTTTATGGATCAGTAGGATGTGTGTTTCTCTAAAAAAGGGTGTCTGTGGTGAGTTAGCATTGTAATCATGGATAAACCCCAGACTTTTACCTGAAAATAGGGAGGATGTAGTGTTTTGGATTTCAAGTCAGTTGAGTGCAGACAGAGCATTAATGGCGGACTGGGACAAAGGGGGGCATTTGATGGACCTCATTTATCCTGCAGATTAAGGTAGGCAACCAGAAGGGAAGTTATAGTTGGGGATGGAGGTGAATATTACAAGGCTGTATGATATTCTTGAATTGCTGAGGGCTGTTAACTACATTTCCCTTGGAAGACACAATTTTAGGCATTTGGTTCAGTATTGTTTGGCACAGAGGCATAGATAAGAGGAGGGATAAGGATGCCCAAATCCCTCCCAGAGCTTCTGTGGTGCAGCGCAGCTGACAGTGATCAAGGGAACTAAAGCAGGAGCCAAATCACTCCTGCAGCTTGTCAGTTCAAAGTGAAGGAGGTACTTTGTGTCACACACTCCTAACCTAACCCCTGCAAATGTTATACACTCCTGACTCCTGCTTCCTGTGTCTTATGCACACCTGACCCTTGAGTAGGGATGGGCGCGGTGTTCGATTCGAACCCATGTTCGAATCGAACATTGGGCGTTTGCCCGTTCGGCGAGCCCAGAACTAATTGGGCCGCTCGCATCAAATTCGTGTGATGCGAGCGGCCCGCAATGCATTGCGCCAGTCGCAGTGCAATGCTGGCTGATGATTGGCCAAGCATGCACTGTGACCCCGCATGCTTGGCCAATCACAGCGCCGGCAGCGAGGAGAGCCATAATTGGCTACAGGCAGGATAGCTCAGGGGCTTTAGTACACGCCCCATGGTACAAGAGGCGCGGCGGCAGCCTCGCATATTGTGATATTGTGTTTCAGTGTCAGCGTGTCAGTGTGCTGCTGACTGCCGAGAATATGTGCTCTATTTCTGGGGATTTGTGTGTGCGTGCTGTTAGTACAGCATTGCAGTATCACATCTGGGGGGTGTCTATAGGTTGCCTGTGAAGGGGGGCAGGTTTCCTGTGCTTAGAACTGTCCCTGCAAAAAGTGTCATTTTTGCAGGGAAAAAAGCTATTTAAAAGCACTCGCGGCTAATGAATTGATGGCTCCCATAACACAGAGAACTGTCATTCATTGATACAAAACAAAAAAAAAAGCGTGGGGGTCCCCCCAAATTCAATAACCAGGCCCTTCAGGTCTGGGATGGATATTAAGGGGGACCCCAGCCAAAAAAAAAAAAAAAAAAAATGGCGTAGGGTCCCCCTCAAAATCCATACCAGACCCTTGAGGTCTGGGATGGATTTTAAGGGGAACCCCAGCCAAAAAAAAAAGGCGTGGGGTCCCCCTCAAAATCTATACCAGACCCTTATCCGAGCACGCAACCTGGCAGGCCGCAGGAAAAGAGGGGGGGACGAGAGCGGCCCCCCCTCCCGCCTGAACCGTACCAGGCCACATGCCCTCAACATTGGGAGGATGCTTTGGGGGTCTGAGACCCCCAAAGCACCTTGTCCCCATGTTGATGAGGACAAGGGCCTCTTCCCCACAACCCTGGCCGGTGGTTGTGGGGGTCTGCGGGCGGGGGGCTTATCGGAATCTGGAAGCCCCCTTTAACAAGGGGACCCCCAGATCCCACCCCCCCCTACCATTTCACCAAAAAAGTGTCAAAATTTTTTTTTTTTATAACGGAGGGCACCTGGTGACCCCGCCCCCTCTGACACACGGGGACGTCATGGGGAATTCCCTATGGCTTTCCCCATGACGTCAGAGGGGGGCGGGGTCACCAGGTGCCCTCCCTTATAAAAGACCTGTCAGACGGAGCGAAGCCTCACACAGCGGGAGCCTCCCATTGCGAGGAGCGGCCCGAGAACAGACGCCAACGCCAAAGCCATGGAAGAAGATGCCGGACGAGAAGGGCGAGAAGACCAGCGCAAGAAGAAGTGGATCGGAGGAAGAAGAAGATGGAAGAAGATGGAAGAAGATGACGGAAGGAGAAGATGAAGAAACCGAAGGATGAAGAAAGAAGAAAGAAGATTTTAATAAAGGAATTGTCAAAGACCGTCTCCTGTCATTTTTACAATTTTTGACACTTTTTTGGTGAACCCTTACCATTTCACACAGGGGGGGGGCGGGGATCTTGGGGTCCCCTTGTTAAAGGGGGCTTCCAGATTCCGATAAGCCCCCCCCGCAGACCCCCACAACTACCGGCCAGGGTTGTGGGGAAGAGGCCCTTGTCCTCATCAACATGGGGACAAGGTGATTTGGGGGTCTCAGACCCCCAAAGCATCCTCCCAATGTTGAGGGCATGTGGCCTGGTACGGTTCAGGCAGGAGGAGGGGCCGCTCTCGTCCCCCCTCTTTTCCTGCGGCCTGCCAGGTTGCGTGCTCGGATAAGGGTCTGGTATGGATTTTGAGGGGGACCCCACGCCTTTTTTTTTGGCTGGGGTTCCCCTTAAAATCCATCCCAGACCTCAAGGGTCTGGTATGGATTTTGAGGGGGACCCTACGCCATTTTTTTTTTTGGCTGGGGTCCCCCTTAATATCCATCCCAGGCCTGAAGGCCCTGGTTATTGAATTTGGGGGGACCCCCACGCTTTTTTTTTAAATTTTTTTTATTTTTTATGAATGACTTTTTTTTTATGAATGACTTTCAATGAATGACTGTTCTCTGTGTTACGGGAACCGTCAATTCACATTAGCCGCGACTGATTTTAAATAGCTTTTTTTCTTGAAAAAATTACACTTTTTGCAGGGACAGTTCTAAGTACAGGAAACATGTGCCCCTTCACAGGCATACTATAGACACCCCCCAGGTACGAAATTTAAAGGAATATTACACTTTTATTGTTTCAATTTAAGCATTATTAAAATAACTGCTCCTGAAAAAATGGCCGTTTTTAAAAAAAAAATTTGCATTGATACATGTCCCCTGGGGCAGGACCCAGGTCCCCAAACACTTTTTATGACAATAACATGCATATTAGCCTGTAAAATTAGCACTTTTGATTTCGAACGTCCACATTCATTATAACTAATAGGGTTCTAAAGCTTGCACGGACTTTAGGTTCGTTCGCGGGTTCTGGTGCGAGCCGAAGGGTGGGGGGTGTTCGGCTCATCCCTACCCTTGAGCTCTGTGAGATCTGCACTCCTGACCTCTGTGCCCTGTATGTTTCTTACCACTAATCCCTGCACTCTACGCATCCCTGACCTCAGTACTGTGTACGTTACACACTCCTGACCCCTGCTCTCTGTTTTAGCCTTTGGCTTTTGTGAGTATGTACTCATTGGTTTTCTTTCATTAATACAATTATCTTTGATAATGCACTAGGCCTCTGTGCCCTTTTGTTTTGTTGATGTTTATATGCCAAGATTCCAGGGTCTGAAGAGGGCAGTATTGGCGTAGCTTATCAATTCTCAATGGGAGCTGACATCAGAATGGTCATCTACAACAGCTCTTTGTGTGTGATAGGCACTCCTGACCTCTGCACTCTGTGCGTTACACACTTCTGACCCCTGTGCCCTGTGCAATGGGATTTAGGCTTTACCCACTGTTAGTGCAATTTGCCACAGCGTGCTTCGTGTGCTGCCTACTTTTTTTTCCTCTGCATCTCCTAGGTTAAACCCCCCCAAGAAAAAAAATATCTACGGCCCTGAGGGACAGCATTGCTAAATGCAAATTTGTTTGTCCTGAAAAGTCAATGTTTGTTGGTTTCATTGCATGAACAGCGAGTATCGAATTCTTTATGGAAATTTTCAATGGGAATCAAATTAGCGCTTTCTCTAATGCAGTCCATAGCCCTCTGTCTTTTTTCGAATCATCCCTTGGTAGGTTTTGATAGCTTGCTTCAAAACATTATCAGGTTGAATGGCTCATTTCCGATTCATATTCAACTTTTGGACGGATAGCCTCACATGCTGAGACCCTCTTCTCTGCCGCTATCTCTCAGGTCTCGTTCCGCCATGTTTTTGTGTGACATCATCAGGAGAAAGCTGCCGGCTCTTCCGGGCCCAGCTGGATGGCCTCCCAATGTGCCACTAGGCATGCCCCCTCCTCCTTTTGTGAATTGGCACCTGTGGCACTTGGCATGCATATCCGAGATGGCATGTTCTGTATGAATTAGGAATGGCATGTGTGGTGTCAGTTTGGATAACTTTGGCATAGATCTTTAGATCAACACTAATAAGTGATAACTAGAACATTGGGTGAATGAATGAATGAATGATTTGTATAGCGCTGCAAATGCAAACTGAATCACCTCAAGGCGCTTGTCTGCTCTTGTTGTCCTGCGATATTAGAAGAGGTGGGTCTTGAGTTTTTTCCTGAAGGCCTGATGGTTTTCTTCCAAGCGGATGTTGTTTGGTACAGCATTCCATAGCCGAGGTCCCTGTACTGCGAATCTTCGTTTTCCCTTCGATTTGTAGCAGGCTTTGGGGATGAGAAGGCGGTTCTGGTTTGTCGATCGAAGGCTGCGATTTGGTATGTATTTTTCTATTTTCTCACAAAAGTATTGAGGAGCATTTCCTTGTGTACATTTGTGGGTGAGGCAGAGGGTCTTGAATGTGATCCTATCTTTTACCGTGAGCCAATGGAGGGTCCTTAGGGATGGGGAGATGGATTCCCAGGGTTTCTTTCTGGTGACTAGTCTTGCTGCTGTGTTTTGGACAACTTGAAGGCGTGCAATCTGGTAATCCGGTAATCCTATGTAGATCGGTGCAGTTCTTTTGAAAGGGTGTCTGTGGTGAGTTAGCATTATAATCATGGATAAAACCCCAGACTTTTACCTGAAAATAGGGAGGATGTAGTGTTTTGGATTTCAAGTCAGTTTATGAGTGCAGACAGAGCATTAATGGCAGACTGGGACAAAGGGGGGCGTTTGATGGACCTCATTTATCCTGCAGATTAAGGTAGGCAACCAAAAGGGAAGTTATAGTTGGGGATGGGGGTGGATATTACAAGGCTGTATAATATTCTTGAAATGCTGAGGTTAAGTCATGAGGGCTGTTAACTGCATTTCCCTTGGAAGACACAATTTTAGGCATTTGGTTCAGTATTGTTTGGCACAGAGGCATAGATAAGAGGAGGGATAAGGAAGCCCGAATCCCTCCCAGAGCTTCTGTGGTGCAGCGCAGCTGACAGTGGTCAAGGGAACTAAAGCAGGAGCCAAGTTACTCCTGCAGCTTGTCAGTTCAAAGTGAAGGAGGCACTTTGTGTCACACTCCTAACCCCTGCACTGCAAATGTTATACACTCCTGACTCCTGCTTCCTGTGTCTTATGCACACCTGACCCTTGAGCTCTGTGAGATCTGCACTCCTGACCTCTGTGCCCTGTATGTTTCTTACCACTGATCCCTGCACTCTGTGTGTTACGCATCCCTGACCTCAGTACTGTGTACGTTTCAGACTCCTGACTCCTGCTCTCTGTTTCAGCTTTTGGCTTTTGTGAGTATGTACTCATTGGTTTTCTTTCATTAATACAATTATCTTTGGTAATGCACTAGGCCTTTGTGCCCTTTTGTTTTGTTTATGTTTATATGCCAAGATTCAAGGGCCTGATAAGGGCAGTATTGGCGTAGCTTATCAATTCTCAATGGGAGCTGACATAGAATGGTCATCTACAACAGCTCGCTCTTTCCCCCCCCCCCCCCGTGTAGGCCCCCCCCCCCCACCGCCAACCCCAACCCCCCCCCCCACCCCCCCCCCCCCCCCCCCACCCCCCCCCCCCCCCCCCCCCTGATAAGCACTCCTGACCTCTGCACTCTGTGCATTGCACCCCCCCCCCCCCCCCCAACACTTCTGACCCCTGTGCCCCTGTGCAATGGGCCCTCCCCCCCTCCCCCCCCCCACCCCCCCCCCCCCTCCCCCTCCCCGCCCCCCCCCCCCCCCCCCACCCCCCCCTTTAGGCTTCACCCACTGTTAGTGCAATTTGAACTACCTACTTTTTTTTCACCCCCAACCCCCCACCCCCCCCCCCCCCCCTCCATCCCCCCCCACCACCAAACACCCACCACCCCCCCCCCCCCACCCCCCCCCCCCACCCCCACCCCCCCCCCCCCCCTCTCCAACCCCCCCCCCCCCCCCCCCCCGCACAGGAACCCCCCCCCCCCCCCCCCCCGCCCCACAGGAAGCACAGTGCATGTCATTCGCCTAGGCAATTGACGAGAATGGAGAGCTTGACTGAAACCTATTCATTGAAAAAAATGTAAACAAACAAAAAAGAGAGATATATTTGCATAGCGGAGAGGAGCAACGTTTTTTTTTTTTTAAGATTTACCTAAATGACTTCAAGTGGCCCAGGACTTAAAGCAGCAAATCAACTCAAAACCATTGCATTTTCATCACTATACTTCATAGTTGTTCTTCTGAAATACTATCTTTGCGGTTTATAACAAACATGTCTACTGTTATGCCCCGTACACACAGTCGTATATTCCGATGGAAAAAGTCTGATCGGATTATGTTGTCGAAAAATACGATCGTGTGTGGGCTCTAGCGGGCTTTTTCCGACAACAAAATCCAATCAGACTTTTTTCCGATCGTGTGTAGAGAATTCCGACGGACAAAGTGCCACGCATGCTCAGATCAAATTACAAGACCAAAGCTATTGGCTACTAGCCTCTACGTAGTTCCTTCGTACGCAACGAACGTCACCACGTTCAGAATGATCGGATTTTCCGACAACTTTGTCCGACCGTGTGTATGCAACACCAGTTTCGGCCAAAATCCGTCGAAAAAAATCGGATGGGTTTTGTGGTCGGAATTTCCGACCGTGTGTACGGGGGCTTACTGTGACCTAACAACTCTATCTTTAATTGATTAGTCTTCAGAACATTGATCCAGAAGGTCTGGTGTTTGCCTAATCATTTAATGATAAACTGTAGTCTTGCTATAATGTTCTTTTTTTTACAGCATAGGCTTTTTCTTAACACATCTCTCATACAGAAAATATAAAATTTTTGCAATCTCATTCTGATTGCAGATGCATGTGTCTTGATCCCAACTGTTACAAGGGTTACCTAAACACCCTGTGATAACATTTTGGGGTTCTTGGAGACTTCTTTTTACATCAAGGGGTGATTTCTTGGGCTGAATTTGCTGAGCGTTGTTTGAACTCTACATCACTTGTAGATCATTTTTCTTAGAGTCGTATGATTGATTTCAAATTATTTGGTTTGGGTGCCAAAGGAGCATGAGCTTTTGGGCGACAAGATTCACGCAATGTGGTTTGCTGCGATTTATGGTGCCACAATTGTGGCAATACCACGTTTAAGGTTCTATTAAAGATGATTAGATTTTGATAATAGATTATGAAAATAAATACATGTGATAGTTTTATTAGTCATTAATTCAAGTTTATCATGTTTATCTGTAGGCACGTCAGATCTTGAATCAAGATCTAATGTTTTCAAAAATGTCAAATAAAATCAACAATTTTCATGTTTTCAGTTATTTTTTCACATGACTGTATGTATGTATATTGTATATACTTTATGTCATCAGGATTCTTCAAGTGGTGGTAAACCACGTCATTTAAAAAAAAAATCTCCTGCAAGGCAAGGGCATAATGTACTAGCATGTATCACATACTAGCACATTATGAAATACGTACCTTAAAACAAAGCCCTTCAGTGGTGTGCTGTCACCACTGACAGGGCTTCCATCTTCATATAAGAATTTGTTTTCAGTGTGTGTCTTATCACCATCTCTATCGGCTAATAAAAAAACAAGAAAAGAAGCCAATGTACCATCAGTGGTGAATTGTGGCTTGCTTTGTGCTCACTGCTGCATGCCTCAGTTTCACCCAGAACAATGTGATCTTGTGTACTAATCCATCAATGGAGTCGCGGATGGCTGTGAAAAATGATGGTAATTCCAGGAACCAGCTAATTGTTGTACTGGAAAGCTCGTAGGTCATTCTGTGCCATCAAACTTCATGGTCTGTTCATTAGAACTGCTTATTTTACAAAAGAGAATAGCATTAGGAAGTAGGAAAGTAGGAAAGGTCTTATTCTATTATATATAATGGGTGCGGAATAGATTAGTTCTAAGTTAGTTCTTCTTGTATCTACAATTCTCCGTTTATTTAACAAATTGTATATGTTTTTCAATTTACCGTACTACCATTCTGAGACGCATCAAAAGTGAAAGTAAACCTATATTTAACAGAAATAGTGTCTGCCAGTGCTGACATCTCCTCCTGAAAATGCTTATTACCTGGCCACCATGCAAATTTATTTATTTGTTTTACTGACCCAAAACATTTATGGAGATAAGTCTTCTGACTTTTCTTTGCCTGCCCTGATCTGCAAAATTTTTATTTCAATGACTTAGACCAGTGTTTCTCACCCTTTTTTCAGTCAAGGCACCCTTTAAAATTCTACACAGCCTTGAGGCACCCCTTTCTAAAATGTAAAAAATGTATAGTTTTACCTAATACAGCAACATCCACAAGCTTAGGACACCCAACCTTAGAGGTGATGCAAACGCACCTTTGGAAGCTGGTCATGACTAGTATTTCATTGTTTCTTTTTCCTCAGTTTCTCTCCCTCACTCTGCTAATGTGACCCCAGTGCTGATGGAGAGTGGCAGGGGAGGGGTAAATAAGGGGTGCAGGGACCCAATGTCCTCCTCATCAACTGATGACATTAGTTTTTAGGACCCTGGCTAGAAAGTTGTAATGGTGCACAATGAAAACCTGTATCTTTGTGTAACTAAAAGGCTTCATCTACCCACTAGTTTGTATACATTTTTGGGGAAATTTTAGGCATTTTGCAATGGCACCCCCGAAGACACCCTGGTTAAAAAAGTCTGATGAGCCACTGAGTCAGCATGACATCCAGGTAACTAGCAATTCAAAAGAAGGTTTGCAATTGCAGTTGTCATATTTCTCTTATGAACAGGTTGCTTGAAATATTCTTCAAGTTGAGAAACTCTAAACAGAAGAATTCTTATGTTTAGAAGGTCATTGTAAGAATTGCCTTTCTTACATTGGTGTTTAGTGATGAAGAGCTCTCTTACTTTGGTTGTCATTGGAAAAGTGCCCCCTTAAATTGTGTTCCTCGCATTACATTTGTGATAGGTGTACTGCCCTGCTACATTGATGGTCGGGGAGAAATGTCCCCTTATATTGATTGACAGCAAAGAAGTCACATTATGGTTGCCACAGAAGTGCCCATTTACATTGGTGGTTAGTGGAGAAATATCCTTCAATTTGGTAGTCAGTGGAGAAGTGTCCCTTACATTGGTAGTCAGTTAAGATTGGCCTCCTTACATTTGTAGTCAGTTAAGATTGGCCTCCTTACATTGGTAGTCAGTGGAGAAGTGTCCCTTACATTGGTAGTCAGTTAAGATTAGCCTCCTTACATTCGTAGTCAGTGGAGAAGTGCTGTTGCCAGTGGTAATTAGTGGAAAAATGCTCATTTACTTACACTGGTGTGAGCCCCATTATACTGAAAGAGAGAGCCCCATTATACTGAAGTATCCACATATTTTTCCAACTTAAATGTGAAAAGTGTTTATCAACATTCTTTTAAAAAGGGCAGTTTAGCAATTTACCGGGGCCTCAATTTGGTAAATGAAGCTTATTGCCAGTTCAGGCATCTGTAATTGGGCTTTACTGTAAAGTGTAAGTGTATATAGCACTTGGGCACCAGTGACATACTTATATTAATTGACACCTGGGGCAGATTATTTTTTAAAGTATATGTGATCCTTCCCCTTGTAAAATACTGTAACCCATTAAGTTTAAAATAGAATATTAAGATGTTTGTGTATATATATATATATATATACTGTAACCTGGGGGACAGGTAGCAGATACAAAGCTCCCTGGGATAAGCAGTCTTTCAGGCAAAGATACCAAATCCAGTGAGGTAGTGACAAACAGTGCTGTGTTTATTGGTGATATATACAAGTCTATATACAGGTGCTTTACAGTGTTCCAGAAAACAAATAGGAACAAAAATAGCAAAACAAAACCTAGCCGTGTCTCAGCACTAACTATATACAATATATACAGGCCCTAACTACCAGGCTGAGCAAGCCTACAGCTTGTCAGCTTCAACAGATACGGCTGAACAGCTTTTTACCAACCTTTCACTCTCACAGACCAGTGTTGTCTGTGTTTCCCAGGCCGAGAGCACAGGCTGTCTGTCTCAAGTGAGTTTAAATTAGCCTGGGGGAAAGGACCAAGATCCAAACTGGATCGTGAATCAGAGATTTCTGAATGTGTATGAGAGGAGCCTGGGAGATGTATAAACCCCGAATAGGACTTTTCCCAGCTCACTCTGGGATGCACTGCTACAATACATGCAAAAATATGAATGGCTTGTTTTTTTTTTTCAAGTGATCATATTCCCTCTGTTCTCAACTCCCTAATGGGCTTGGAGAGGTGGGGGTGGAGACTGCAAGGTAGCGTGTTAACAGGAGGCAGAGAAAGAGAAATACACGGATCTTCCCAGTGAAGAACTGTGTAGGGGGCGTGGCAGCAGAAGTCTTGACCATTGGAAGCAGGCATGCTGTGCTCCCAACACAACCAGAAAACTGATCATGCTGGAATGGAAGTGTTTCTATGCCTAGTCTAGCATGGGCAGTTTGAAATAGGAAAGCATGGGAACTGGCAAGATATTACACAGGTATTTCACACAAAGGAAAAATAATAAGAGAACAGGATACTTTTTAATACAAAGTACATGGTACAACATATACCTATCAGAAATATGAAATGTTGTGGTAACATACACGTTAACACAAATGCTCCTCACTATGTCAAAGTTATTTTCAGTAGTAATCGCCAAATGAATACCAAGGATAGGCATAAACATTTGTGTCAGTGAAGATTGGTTATCTGAATGTTTTATAAATACAGTCAGGTCCATAAATATTGGGACATCGACACAATTCTAATCTTTTTGGCTCTATACACCACCACAATGGATTTGAAATGAGATGAACAAGATGTGCTTTAACTGCAGACTTTCAGCTTTAATTTGAGGGTATTTACATCCAAATCAGGTGAACGGTGTAGGAATTACAACAGTTTGTATATGTGTCTCCCACTTTTTAAGAGACCCAAAGTAATGGGACAATTGGCTGCTCAGCTGTTCCATGACCAGGTGTGTGTTAGTCCCTCATTATCCCATTTACAAGGAGCAGATAAAAAGTCTAGAGTTAAATTCAAGTGTGCTATTGGCATTTGGAATGTTTTGCTGTCAACTCTCAATATGAGATCCAAAGAGCTGTCACTATCAGTGAAGCAAGCCATCATTAGGCTGAAAAAACAAAACAAACCCATCAGAGAGATAGCAAAAACATTACGTGTGGCCAAATCAACTGTTTGGACATCCTTAAAAAGAAAGAACGCACCAGTGAGCTCAGCAACACCAAAAGACCCGTAAGACCACGGAAAACAACTGTGGTGGATGACCGAAGAATTCTTTCCCTGGTGAAGAAAACACCCTTCGTGGTAGTGTCATGGCGTGGGCATGTATGGCTGCCAATGGAACTGGTTCTCTTGTATTTTTTGATGATGTGACTGCTGACAAAAGCAACAGGATGAATTCTGAAGTGTTTCGGGCAATATTATCTGCTCATATTCAGCAAAATGCTTCAGACCTCATTGGACGGCGCTTCACAGTGCAGATGGACAATGACCCGAAGCATACTGCGAAAGCAGAAGTGGAATGTTATGCAATGGCCAAGTCAATCACCTGACCTGAATCCAATTGAGCATGCATTTCACTTGCTGAAGACGAAACTGAAGGGAAAATGCCCCAAGAACAAGCAGGAACTGAAGACAGTTACAGTAGAGGCCTGGCAGAGCATCACCAGGGATGAAACCCAGCGTCTGATGATGTCTATGCGTTCCAGACTTCAGGCTGTAATTGACTGCAAAGGATTTGCAACCAAGTATTAAAAAGTGAAAGTTTGATGGATGATTCTTAATCTGTCCCATTACTTTTGGTCCCTTAAAAAGTAGGAGACACATATACAAACTGTTGTAATTCCTACACCGTTCACCTGATTTGGATGTAAATACCCTCAAATTAAAGCTGCAGTTAAAGCACATCTTGTTAACTTCATTCAAATCCATTGTGGTGCCGTATAGAGCCAAAAAGATTAGAATTGTGTTGATGTCCCAATATTTATGGACCTGACTGTAATCCTGTTGCCTAAAAAAAAACTAAAATTCTAAGTTTTAATAGCAACAGCACTGAGAAACAAGGGGATAATAACAGTGTGCCAAATAAAATACAATGTAAGGCCCGATGGTTTTCTTCCATGTGGATGCTCGTGGGTAGAGCATTCCATAGCCGAGGTCCTTGGACTGGAATCTTTGTTCTCCCTTTGATTTGTAGCGGGACTTGGGGATGAGGAGGCAGTTTTGGTTAGTTGATCGGAGGTTGCGATTGGGTGTGTAGTGTTTTATTTTCTCACATAAGTATTGAGGAGCGTTTCCTTGTGTGCATTTGTGGGTGAGGCAGAGGGTCTTGAATGTGATCCTATGCTTTACTGTTAGCCAATGTAGGGTAATGGATGGGATGATGGATTCCCAGGGTTTTTCTCCCGTGATTAGTCTTGCTGCCGTGTTTTAGACGACTTGTAGGCGTGCAATCTGGTATTTAGGTAGTCCTATGTAGAGGGAATTTGCGTAGTCGAGTCGCGAATTGATGATTGTTCCAACTACTATTGCTTTTTTTATTTTTCTGTAATAAAGGGGATGAGTCTACGTAGCAGGCAGAGAAGATGGTGGGATCCGCTTACTACTGATCCTTTTTGTGCATCCATAGACATCTCTGAGTCGAAGATGACTCCGAAACGTTTGGCTTTGGTACTTGAGGAGATGGTCTGTCCAAGGATGGTGGGTGGAATCCATGGGGTCTTAGTTTTTGTATTTCGGTTTGCGTTGAGGAGAAGAAGCTCTGTTTTCGATCCATTGAGTTTGAGGGAGCTTGTGTTCATCCAGTCATCTATCAATGTGAGGCATTTTTCTAGTTCCTGATATTGGTCTTTTTGTCCGGTGATACGGAAGTAGAGTTGAGTGTCATCAGCGTAGGAGTGGAAGCATAGATCCGATTTGCTAATGATTTTGAGGAGTGGATGGATGTAAATGTTGAAGAGCACAGGTGACAAGGGTGATCCTTGAGGGACTCCATAAGAGATTGTGTGAGATTCAGAGGCAAAGGCTCCTAGTTTCACTGTCTGTGAATGATTTCCTAAGAAGGAAGCAAACCATGGTAGATCTGAGTCTGTAACTCCTGCTACTTCTCTGATGAGAAGAGTATTATGGTCCACTGTGTCGGTCCACTGTGTTTATTATAAATAATACATTATAATATTTTAATATAGTTCTCATTGACTTCACAATACATAAGAAAAAAAGCCAAGCCTGACAATATACCGGCCCCAAACAATTAATTGGATACAGTACACAGGCAACAACCAGTTAATTGTTTCAATTTACAGGCAACATATTGGCAATATTTATAATATGTGCACAGAAAACAATCTTAATGCTAATTATGTGCTAGAAGGAAGCAAGTTAGGATGATCTCACCCTTGATCAATAAAGAGATGATGCCATCTCCTCAGGTGTGAAAAATGAGTGATAAAAGACTAAATTAAATACAAAATTGAGACTAGGATACTACATAAGTGTTCATGTTGTGGTGTAAGGTAATATCATACAAACATAGGAAATCACACTCTATAGTCACATAGATCACATATATAGATATACCAGATTGAAGGGACACACCATAGATGGGGGCGTCTATGAAGTCACACTATTTGCCCACATAAATCTTATAGATGGGTGTAACAGAAACTGTGAGTGGCCACACCATAAATAGGGGCATCTATAAACAGAACATCACTAACAAATTAGGTTGTATGTAAAGTCCATAATCAATCTGATATCGGGTGGTATTCTTAGGAGGAAGCTTGAAACCAATATCCTCTTGATGTTGGATTCAGTTGCAAACCAGTAGAAGTAAAGGAATACGGTACGCTTACCACATCAGGTGGACCCTCTAACCGATGGTTGGGGGTCAATCAGGCTCGATATCCTAAGGCTTGCGCCTATATCGGATTGATGCTTGGAGTGGAGCTCACCAAAGATGTCACTCCACACTCACCGGACACCAGTGGTTCACCAAGACGTATTCACCAGTCAAACTTCCACAGAACGTGCACGGATCAACTCGACACGTAGTAATATATAGATAAAGAAAAAAAGAAAGAGGGCCTCCTCATAGTGTAAGAAAGTCCAGGTTGGGACTCAATTTAATAAAAAATTGTTTCCGGAATACATAGCAATAAAAATTGTAGTATTAAAAACAAATCCAATAACTCAGGGCGCACTAAAGTCGGTATATAAGCAAGGTTCTCCCGACGCGTTTCATCTGATAAAGACTTCAACTGGGGCTCATTGCAAATAGACTGATAGTGCGTTGTATTTATATGCTATAACCACTTGAATATGACTAATTGGGAACAGCCCAACTCCTGGTATGGCAACCTTCTGAGTTAGTTGCACTGTGATTGGCTCAAACTAAGCCAATAATCAGTCACCAAAACTCTAGCATTATCAGACCACAGAGTATTCATCCAATCAAAAACAAACGCTCCTTACCTTTAAAGAAAGCCAGCCAATGATGGCGGGCTGTAGCACTGACAATGTATGTGAAAGGGTAAAAGGAAAATGGACCAATGGAACGAAGTGAATGTCCTAACCTATCTGTGTTAGGACTTTTGGCGCCAAAATATGTATTCAATTGTGGTAGGAGTATAATCTCATAACATCCGTTAGTGTCATCACCAATGGATGTGCGTGAAATCAGCGCGGGGACGCCAGGGCAGACCGTATCGGAAGAGCTTCAGAACGGATGCCGGGCGGTGCCTTCACCAATCAGCGCGGCCAGCACGGGGCACGTGACACGACGGCGTCATGTGAACATCATGTGTCGGGGTCATGTGACGCGAAGGCACCGAAAAATAGGAATCAGATCTAAACCAATCATCGAAGTCAGGGAAGAACACGTGACACAACACTGTCACGTGAGCGCCAATGATGGAATCATGTGACACGAGAACGTCACATGGTGAAAAGAATGACGTGAAGGGGGTGCGTGCACATATGGATAGAACGTCATTGGAGATTGGCCAATACAATTAGACTTCCGCTTGAACCCGAAGGACGGGCCGACAGTTACGTCAAACGTAAACAACACTCACGTGGTAGTGCCTCAACCAAAGAAGTGTAAGGGGTGGCGCATGCAGGTGTGCGGCCTCATAGAATCAACATCGTTTGATTTCAGGTCACTAGGAATGAAACGAGTGCGCAAGTGCCATGCATATAGGAAGTTATGTGAAAGACTATCCCGTATAATGAAAATTTACGTACAGTTATAAATATAATGTGAGGACTGCATGAATGAATGTGGCCTGAACCAATATCTAAATACTAATGATATATAAGAAATCGTAAAAACGGCCAATCATCAACATTCTAAACAAGTAAATTTGAATCAGTCCATTGAAAAATAGTGAAATAGCTAAATATTAGTATGGTGATACAAAAAAGGGGAACCGTGGCTAGGCTGTTCACAATGAATCACCCGGATCCCCATAGATATTCCATACAGAAGAGTCAGATGGCATCACATTATGGTAAACATCAAACCAGTCAAATGACATTATGGTGGAATAAGAACTCATAATCGACTCGTACTCGAATCATATGCCGTCATGACAAGTATTGATTATTCGTGTGTCATGGGATATACAGATAATACGCAACTATGACACAACAAGGTGAGTACAGATTATAGTACCAACCTAATCAGGTACAGATTACAATTTCCAATAATGAATAAAGCTATAAGGCTGTAAGGCCAAACAATAAAATGAGAAACAAACAAGCACTCAACCTAACTAAAGGGTCTATTCCCATGTAGTGTGGGGAAATGCCCCAAACGTACATCAAAAACCGAAAGGGTGTAGTTCAGCACCCACCCGGAAGTGGAAATCTTTATGCTGATATTGAAGATTAGTTGGAAAATTACCCCATAATAAAGGGCAAAACGTAACAAGTGAATCAGAGTTAGGAGCGGTTGATGAACGCATTTATGTCCCACTCGATATTGAGGCCGAATGGGACATAACATTTCATCTGATGTATCCAAAAAGTTTCTAATTTGGATACTCCACGTACATTAGATTCACCTCTCCAGTGCGGTACGAACTTGTCTATAATCTGAAAGGTTGAACCAGCCGGATTTTTACTGTGATGAAAAAGAAAATGTTTTGGAACACTGTGATTAGTGCGGCCAGCCCTAATGGCCGCAATGTGTTCATTCACTCTAATTGCAAACGTACGGATGGTACGACCGATGTATTGTTTCCCACAAGGGCAAGTGATAAGGTAGACAATGTACCTCGTGTGGCAATTGCCCCTAGCTTGGCCAATTTATTTATGGCTAAATGGGAGGAGGATGTCGTCTATGCCCTGGACCCCCCACAGTTAGTGTTGTGGTCCAGGTACATCGACGACATCCTCCTCCTATGGAGGGGTTCTATAGATTCCCTTGACCAGTTCATGTCACAGCTCAACGATAACAACAGAGGAATAGAGCTTACGCATGAAGCTAGCCGATCTACCATACATTTCCTTGATCTAGAGATCAGCATATGTGGAGATCGATTTGTGACCAAGACGTTCTTCAAAGCTACCGACCGGAATGGTTACATTCCGGTCGACAGCTGCCATCACGCTTCATGGCTCAAATCAGTGCCCCGTAGCCAGCTCATGAGGATCAGACGCAACTGCTCACAGGTGTCCGATTTTCTAGAGCAGGCTGTGACACTCAAAGGGAGATTCCTTGATAAAGGATACGACCTTGCCCACATCGATGATGAGATCAAAAAAGTGTCCTTAATTGATCGTGAGACTTTACTAACAGAAAGACCTCTCATTGCTAAGGAAAATAAACATAAATGGTCGTTCCTTACCGACTTTTCCGTTCAGCATAAACAAATCAAAAATATCATACTTAAGCACTGGGGAGTGCTAAAAAATGATCAAGTTTTGAACTCTATTCTCCCTGATCGGGGGGGAGTGATTTACAGAGGCGCTCCATCCCTGAGAGGGAGAATCGCACCAAACATCATAAATCCTCCATGCCCTCCCACTTTCTTTCACGATATGAAAGGATTTTTTCCATGCCGCAAGTGTAATGTGTGCAAAAACAACTCCTTTAACAGAAAACGTGAAAACTTTGTATCAACCCACACCGGCAAGCAGTATAAGATGAAATGTTTTGCCACGTGCCACACGAGGTACATTGTCTACCTTATCACTTGCCCTTGTGGGAAACAATACATCGGTCGTACCATCCGTACGTTTGCAATTAGAGTGAATGAACACATTGCGGCCATTAGGGCTGGCCGCACTAATCACAGTGTTCCAAAACATTTTCTTTTTCATCACAGTAAAAATCCGGCTGGTTCAACCTTTCAGATTATAGACAAGTTCGTACCGCACTGGAGAGGTGAATCTAATGTACATGGAGTATCCAAATTAGAAACTTTTTGGATACATCAGATGAAATGTTATGTCCCATTCGGCCTCAATATCGAGTGGGACATAAATGCGTTCATCAACCGCTCCTAACTCTGATTCACTTGTTACGTTTTGCCCTTTATTATGGGGTAATTTTCCAACTAATCTTCAATATCAGCATAAAGATTTCCACTTCCGGGTGGGTGCTGAACTACACCCTTTCGGTTTTTGATGTACGTTTGGGGCATTTCCCCACACTACATGGGAATAGACCCTTTAGTTAGGTTGAGTGCTTGTTTGTTTCTCATTTTATTGTTTGGCCTTACAGCCTTATAGCTTTATTCATTATTGGAAATTGTAATCTGTACCTGATTAGGTTGGTACTATAATCTGTACTCACCTTGTTGTGTCATAGTTGCGTATTATCTGTATATCCCATGACACACGAATAATCAATACTTGTCATGACGGCATATGATTCGAGTACGAGTCGATTATGAGTTCTTATTCCACCATAATGTCATTTGACTGGTTTGATGTTTACCATAATGTGATGCCATCTGACTCTTCTGTATGGAATATCTATGGGGATCCGGGTGATTCATTGTGAACAGCCTAGCCACGGTTCCCCTTTTTTGTATCACCATACTAATATTTAGCTATTTCACTATTTTTCAATGGACTGATTCAAATTTACTTGTTTAGAATGTTGATGATTGGCCGTTTTTACGATTTCTTATATATCATTAGTATTTAGATATTGGTTCAGGCCACATTCATTCATGCAGTCCTCACATTATATTTATAACTGTACGTAAATTTTCATTATACGGGATAGTCTTTCACATAACTTCCTATATGCATGGCACTTGCGCACTCGTTTCATTCCTAGTGACCTGAAATCAAACGATGTTGATTCTATGAGGCCGCACACCTGCATGCGCCACCCCTTACACTTCTTTGGTTGAGGCACTACCACGTGAGTGTTGTTTACGTTTGACGTAACTGTCGGCCCGTCCTTCGGGTTCAAGCGGAAGTCTAATTGTATTGGCCAATCTCCAATGACGTTCTATCCATATGTGCACGCACCCCCTTCACGTCATTCTTTTCACCATGTGACGTTCTCGTGTCACATGATTCCATCATTGGCGCTCACGTGACAGTGTTGTGTCACGTGTTCTTCCCTGACTTCGATGATTGGTTTAGATCTGATTCCTATTTTTCGGCGCCTTCGCGTCACATGACCCCGACACATGATGTTCACATGACGCCGTCGTGTCACGTGCCCCGTGCTGGCCGCGCTGATTGGTGAAGGCACCGCCCGGCATCCGTTCTGAAGCTCTTCCGATACGGTCTGCCCTGGCGTCCCCGCGCTGATTTCACGCACATCCATTGGTGATGACACTAACGGATGTTATGAGATTATACTCCTACCACAATTGAATACATATTTTGGCGCCAAAAGTCCTAACACAGATAGGTTAGGACATTCACTTCGTTCCATTGGTCCATTTTCCTTTTACCCTTTCACATACATTGTCAGTGCTACAGCCCGCCATCATTGGCTGGCTTTCTTTAAAGGTAAGGAGCGTTTGTTTTTGATTGGATGAATACTCTGTGGTCTGATAATGCTAGAGTTTTGGTGACTGATTATTGGCTTAGTTTGAGCCAATCACAGTGCAACTAACTCAGAAGGTTGCCATACCAGGAGTTGGGCTGTTCCCAATTAGTCATATTCAAGTGGTTATAGCATATAAATACAACGCACTATCAGTCTATTTGCAATGAGGCCCAGTTGAAGTCTTTATCAGACGAAACGCGTCGGGAGAACCTTGCTTATATACCGACTTTAGTGCGCCCTGAGTTATTGGATTTGTTTTTAATACTACAATTTTTATTGCTATGTATTCCGGAAACAATTTTTTATTAAATTGAGTCCCAACCTGGACTTTCTTACACTATGAGGAGGCCCTCTTTCTTTTTTCTTTATCTATATATTACTACGTGTCGAGTTGATCCGTGCACGTTCTGTGGAAGTTTGACTGGTGAATACGTCTTGGTGAACCACTGGTGTCCGGTGAGTGTGGAGTGACATCTTTGGTGAGCTCCACTCCAAGCATCAATCCGATATAGGCGCAAGCCTTAGGATATCGAGCCTGATTGACCCCCAACCATCGGTTAGAGGGTCCACCTGATGTGGTAAGCGTACCGTATTCCTTTACTTCTACTGGTTTGCAACTGAATCCAACATCAAGAGGATATTGGTTTCAAGCTTCCTCCTAAGAATACCACCCGATATCAGATTGATTATGGACTTTACATACAACCTAATTTGTTAGTGATGTTCTGTTTATAGATGCCCCTATTTATGGTGTGGCCACTCACAGTTTCTGTTACACCCATCTATAAGATTTATGTGGGCAAATAGTGTGACTTCATAGACGCCCCCATCTATGGTGTGTCCCTTCAATCTGGTATATCTATATATGTGATCTATGTGACTATAGAGTGTGATTTCCTATGTTTGTATGATATTACCTTACACCACAGCATGAACACTTATGTAGTATCCTAGTCTCAATTTTGTATTTAATTTAGTCTTTTATCACTCATTTTTCACACCTGAGGAGATGGCATCATCTCTTTATTGATCAAGGGTGAGATCATCCTAACTTGCTTCCTTCTAGCACATAATTAGCATTAAGATTGCCATCACTGCCAGTGTTTGAGTGTCTGACTCTTATTTTTGGTTATATGGCTCACATTTGACTGCATACATTTAATCTTATTTTCCGTAAATCAGCGTATTTTGTCTAGTGGATATACTAGCGTCACCATCCCCCTTCACGAGGATGGACTGACGTGGCCGTTCCCACTATACACATCTGATTGGGATGAGATTTGTTTGTCAATCATTTTATGTTTTTCACATAATGCTCACTTGAATAAAGTTTTCCACTTTTTTCACATTATACCAGAACACACAGGAATGGCCGTGATTTTATAGTCTCGTCCGGAATGAGTGTTCTCACATGTTTTATTTAGCGCTACATTTTTTGTCTTTATATATTTGAGTACAATCGGTCATATTGTTGTATGTTGGCAGCTATATTTATTTGTTCCATATTTTTTGGGGTGGCGCAGCTATTCACCCACACTTTTAACCGCCGATCACTGACAGTCAGTGTAGGAAGCGCGGGGAGAGGTTTGTTTACACAGACCTCTCCCCGTTCTTCAGCTCCGTAACCCGATCGCGGGACACCAGCGGCGATCGGGTCCGCTGGTCCCGCGGCCGGGGTCACGGAGCTCCCGACCGGGTCGCGAGCGCGCCGCTAGCGGCGCGCGCGCGACCCACGGGCAGGCACATGCACGATCACGTACAGGTACGTGATTCTGCCTGCCCGTGCCATTCTGCTGACGTATATATGCAGTGGCCGGTCGGGAAGCGGTTAACTGACTAGTACCCATTTCCCTTTTAGATTGTAAGCTCTAAGGAGCAGGGCCCTCTGATTCCTACTGTATTAAAGTGTATTGTATTTGTGCTGTCTACCCTCAAGTTTTAAAGCGCTACGTAAACTGTTGGCGCTATATAAATCCTGTATAATAATAATATAAATGTAATTGCAATTTTGGTGGATTACCCTTAAGTACTAATAAGAGCTGTTTGTGTTGCCCACACCTACCAGTCATACTCAAGCTTTTAGAGTCTAACTGCAATTTAAGATCTAAAGGTTTGAATCTAATTGGGGACTGTTGGCTACTCTTAATCTAGTTACAAGCGTATCATTTTTATACATTTTTCTGTCTATCATGCCACACTCATGTTCTGCCCAAGACCAAGCCTGAGGTGAGTCAGGTGGCAAAAGTGTTGCAAGTATTCCTGAGGGCACTTTTATAACTGAGGTCATGAGTGCCATAATTAGCATTAATTACAATATCTACTTGTGCATGTCTAGTGGAACGTATTGCAGATCCTCTGGATGAGACACTGCCAACTATGCTCAAACATTCCAGAAGAAAAAAGGACATTAATGTGTTCCTTGCCCTGTGCCCACTAATGCCTTAATGTCTTGCGGCTTGTTCATGATTACGTGCACAAAGTCCACAACAGCACAGAATGTCCTATTAGCAGGGTAAATACATGATTGTAAGCATAGCGTGCATCATCAGGTATGTTGTGTTCATCTAGGAGGCTGATTTGTGTTTACCGCACAGCCTTGTATAATGTCTGCATTAGACAGAGTAACCACAGACAGCTGTGCTATGGCTGACCTCCAGAAGCCTGAAATAGTCTGCTAAATTGTTACACAAGGGAAGTGTAGACAGAGCACCGGAAGACCTGCATACAATCTCCTGACTCATAGATGGTTTATGAACAGCTGTATGTATAATGCCTTACTCACATATCCGTTATTATCACTTATACTAGCAATACCCCTACTCTGCACAGTGTACAAGGAGCATGAAAGAAATTGGAAAATGAAGGGGAAATAGATATAGGGCATGGGGCTTAGCTTGTACTGCAAGTGTTAATAGAGAGGATCTTACTTGGAGAATGTCTTTCAGGGTTCATGTTAAATACTATCAGTATGTTTTACAAAAAATGCACCGTTACGGTAAATTCGGGTTACCTGATATTCATACCCATGAGCCCCTTTTTTGAACTGTAGCTCAGTTGAAGTCAGTGGATTCTGTAATTTTTCTTTAGGTAATACTCACAAATGCCATTCCCAGCTTTATTTTAAGTGGGCTTAAACTCAAAAAGTGAAGATGTGCTATTGTATAGAAAAAATTTACATTATGTTCTTATTTCCTCAGCAGTACACCTCCTAGTATGTCAGGGTGTCTAGGTACGCCAGTGCCTACCACCTCATAGCTGTATGTCTGCAGTGTGAGATCTAAGACCCTACTGCCTCTAACTGGTAGTTTCAGGATATTTGAAGTGAAATTGAGTGATAGCATAACTGCTCACTGTTCTCTGTGCTGAAGGCTCTGTCACGAGGAAGTAAAGCCCTTTCTCCACCAAGATAGCCATTTCCACACAGAGACACAGTGCAGAACAACACATGGTAAGTCTATAATGGAGAAAGATCACCTATGGGAACACCCCTGGCAATATTGGTAACTAGTCCTATACCCTCTGTCCATCAATGTTTGGCCATTACTTCCTCAGCAATTTCACCTCAGATGGTCAAGGTAATGTATAGCTTTGTTGGTCATAAAAGAAAGATGGAATTATTGCCTCTGCCTGCTCTTAAGTTCTATGCCTGGGAGGTCAACATATGGGCACTCTTTGCATCTGACAAGGGACGAATCCCCTTGGTGGTATATGTGAAGTCCGTAGTTACACCACCCCCTTTAAGGCATTCAGTGACGCTTTTTCCAGATGGTATAACTATACAGTATCTAATGATCCTTAGGTGTCCGGACAGCAGCGGCTTCTTTTGTGGGAACCTCCATGGGGGCTTCTTGAGATCCTGTGGCGCCGATGCCTCACTGGTTCCTCCACCCAGGCAGACACAATAATTCCATCTTTCTTTTATGATCAACACCGCTAAACATTACCTTGACCATCTGAGGAGAAATTGCTGAACACATGCATCTCTTTTACAATACCCCCGAAGAAAAGTTGTTGACCTGACCTCTGAGTATCCTGTCACTCCCTTGGACTAATGGAGTCTGGAAACTCTCGCTACTATTGGAGACCTAACCCTCTCTCCCTGTGAAGCTGGAGCAATAAAACTTGAAAAGACCAAAGAGACTGGTGCCCTTTACTGTCATGTGATGCTCTCCACTGTGACCATGGATACACCCTGAGGTAAATGCTAGTCTTCTCCCTGCTGGAGGTGAGTCTTTCCCACTACCCCATGCAGGAGGGGTGCTAAACCCTTTTTTTTTTCAAAAGTTCTGTTATGTGAGCATGCATTTCTTCTTCCTGATAGTGGGGGTGGGGTAACAGGACACTGTGCAAACACACAATGTGCCTGTTTTCCAGTGTTCAGCCTGCGGCAAGTTGCAGGATGTATTTATACTGAGATTAAATTACACACAGGTTGACTCTATTTACGAATTAGGTGACTTCTGAAGGCAATTGGTTCCACTAAATTTTAGTTAAGGGTATCAGAATAAAGGGGGTTGAATATAAATGCATGCAACACTTTTCACGTATTTATTTGTAAAAAAAATTGAAAACCATTTATCATTTTCCTTTAACTTCACAATTATGTGCCACGTTGTGTTAGTTTACCACATAAAATCCCAATATAATACATTTACGTTTTTGGTTGTATTCAAGGGGTATGAATACTTTGTCAAGGCACTGTACACATGTGAACACACACATAGAAAAAAAAAATAGGGTAACATACACGTTAATGTGCAAAGCTATTTTGTACCTGTAGATGTTATGTTGTTACTGTCTCCAGGTGCCTAGTACTCAAACACTACAATAAGACATTACATGGAGCCACTAAAACATTTATAGAACTGCACTACACTAAAGAATCTTTGAGCTGCTGTATCAAACACCCTTATATTATCACTATGATATAACATAATTTTTAACTATAGTAAAGTACAACAGATATCCACATAAATTCATAGTGTCCTTTTAATATAAAGTGTCCCGTGCTTTAAGCCAAGTTCTTTGTGCTCTTTTAGTACTTATGAATCGCTCCCTGAAGTCGTTGGTTGATGAACCGCGTAGGGGAAGAGTTATGGACACTGACGTCATCACGCACGGAAGCCACGCTCACACTGGTAAATGAGTGGAGTCAGCTACCACATAAGACTAGGCTGTCATATCCAAGTGCTGGTAAATATGAGTGTATAATTTTTATTTATTTTAAGTTTGTTTTATTATAGCTTTTCAATATTATATTGACTTGTTTGCTTTCCCTATGGCGTATGGAGAGGATACTGGAGAAAGAGAGAAAGCATTGAAGAGAGCAGTGGAGATACCCCTTGGGGGAAATAAACCACTATGTGATGCACTTATAATTTAAAGGGGTCAAAAGATCTGGTGAGTTCTATCAGAGTTGGAGGGGATGTGCACAGAAGGTGTAAAGCACTTTATGGTATGGGTTAAGGGCTGCTCTTCAGGACTTAGACTGGGAGTGAATATTGGCATCGATGGACACAGAACAGAAATTGGAATTCTTCAAAATGACTATATGTGAACACACTGCAAAATATATTCCCATGGGCAATAGGTTTAAAGGACTTGAAATAAAACATATGTGGCTCACGGTAGAAGTCAAAAAAGCCATAAATAATAAGAAACAAGCTTTTAAAAAATATAAAAATGAAGAGACACTATCTATCATCATTTAAATGTTACAAGGAATATAACAGAATATGTAAAAAGGTTCCTGTAGATGTTATGTTGTTACTGTCTCCAGATGCCTAGCACTCAAACACTACAATATGGCATTACATGGAGCCACTAAAATGTATATAGACCTGCACTACCCTAAAGAATCTTTTATCTGCTGTATCAAACACCCTTATAGTATCATTATAACACAATTTTTAACAATATTAAGCATATTGAGCATATTATGCAACAGATATCCACATAAATCCATAAAGTGTCCTATTCTCTAGGCCAAGTCCTTTGTGCTCTTTTCTCTACAATACTTTGGTGCCAGTGTACAGCAAATGACTCCTTGCTTCCACATGTCCACATATCCAACTCAAACAACATACCGTATTTATCGGCATATAACACGCACCGGCATTTTTTTTCAAAACTCTTTATTACAAAATCTTTTTCCTTACATAATAATTTACATTGTACATTTTTATATGCTTTTACATTTCTTTATATAATACAAATTATAATTACATTTTCTCCTCTCGTTCATTCCATTCTCTCTCACCATCTATGGTCACCTTATACTATGTTTTCAGATGTTCCTATATCCACTGTTAACCATAATCTATTCCACTTTGCCCATATATTTTCATATCTCCGCCCATTTCCCCTTTGTTCATACATTATTTTTTCGTAGGGTAGGACCTGGTTTACTAAATAGAAAGATGAAAAACCGCGCTATCTAACAGTGGTGAATGTAGCAGCCTGCACAACAATAATTGTATGGAAAAAACGTGAATATATATAAAGTGCGGTGCTCCTAAAGTGTTTCAAAAAATTTATATTTGAACAGGTAAATAAATAAAACTATTAGAATATAGATTGTGAATGAGTAGTGAAAAATCAATATATGCTGAAAATTATTGATAATAAATATGCTGAAGGATATTAATAATAAATATTCATAATCAATTAGAAGTGATTATATGAGACAATAATAAAAAGCAACAATATTACACCAAAAATAGTGACATAGGTGTGTGCAAAATATTATAAAGTGACTTGTGCGGCTTGTCTGAAGTTTTCAATCACCAACTGGACAAAAGGCTTACCGACTTTCGTGGACTCAGTAGGCTTATGCCGTGTGAGTCAAACGTGCTGAATAGTGTTTAGACTACACCTAGATGAGCAGCTGTTCCAGGATTATGATGCAGTGAAGACCACGGATAAATGCAGACAGTGGAGGCTCAATGGAAGCCCAAGGTGGGGGTGGTGGAAGGTGTACAGTGTAGTTCATCCCCAGCAGTATTACCGGCAAAAAAGGAATGAGGCCATTTATTTTTAAAAAAGCAGATGGGTACTCACATGTGCAGAGAAAATGCAAGCATATATGGAAAGAATTGGCAGCAGTGGCATCAGCAAATTAGTCTCCCGACATGTTTCGCCTTATAGAGGCCCCCAGATGATGCCTCTATAAGGCGAAACATGTCGGGAGACTAATTTGCTGATGCCACTGCTGCCAATTCTTTCCATATATGCTTGCATTTTCTCTGCACATGTGAGTACCCATCTGCTTTTTTAAAAATAAATTTTATTAGCCTATACGGTATTACACTATATGGCCTCATTCCTTTTTTGCCGGTAATACTGCTGGGGATGAACTACACTGTACACCTTCCACCACCCCCACCTTGGGCTTCCATTGAGCCTCCACTGTCTGCATTTATCCGTGGTCTTCACTGCATCATAATCCTGGAACAGCTGCTCATCTAGGTGTAGTCTAAACACTATTCAGCACGTTTGACTCACACGGCATAAGCCTACTGAGTCCACGAAAGTCGGTAAGCCTTTTGTCCAGTTGGTGATTGAAAACTTCAGACAAGCCGCACAAGTCACTTTATAATATTTTGCACACACCTATGTCACTATTTTTGGTGTAATATTGTTGCTTTTTATTATTGTCTCATATAATCACTTCTAATTGATTATGAATATTTATTATTAATATCCTTCAGCATATTTATTATCAATAATTTTCAGCATATATTGATTTTTCACTACTCATTCACAATCTATATTCTAATAGTTTTATTTATTTACCTGTTCAAATATTAATTTTTTGAAACACTTTAGGAGCGCTGCACTTTATATATATTCAGGACCTGGTTTACTGCTCTCACCCATTGGGTTACTGTCGGGGGATATGGCTGAATCCATTTTTCTATTATTTGTTTTCTTGCCAAAAATAGTACCTCCCTTAAGAAGGTATTATTGTCTCTATTGTCTCTCTCTTCCCTTAGTATCCCCAGCAAACATAATTCCATAGTAGCCATAAAAGGTTTATTCAAAACTTTTCCTATTTTCCTAGCTACCGTATTTATCGGCGTATAACACGCACCGGCGTATAACACGCACCCTGATTTTAAGAGGGAAGTTTCAGGAAAAAATGTTTTCACAGCACACAGACTCCCCTGCACAGCACACGGACCCCCCTGCACAGCACACTGACACCCCCCCCTGCACAGCACACTGACACCCCCCCTGCACAGCACACAAACCATGGGACAGCGCTGCCAGCATACCTTTAGGGGTTGAGAAGCCTGTGTCACCATCAGTGTAGATGGGGGGCTTCTGTGTGCCTCCATTAAAGCAGCTCTCGTGGACCCGGTCATGTGACTCTCCTCTGCTGGTTCATTCACGCTCTCCTCCAATCGAAAGCTACAATCGAGGAGGAGGCGGAGCGGGAGGAGAACGATCATGTGACCATCAATGAGCAGAGGAGAGTCACATGACCGGGTACACGAGAGATGAAGCCGCCTCCTCCAATCACAATCGAGGAGGAGGCGGAGCGGGAGGAGGAGAGCAGCACGGCCGGCTTCTGATTACAGGTACCGGCAACGTGGGTGACGCGGGGATAGATTTGTGGGGGGGGGCTTGCATTTACTGAACCAGGGCCAGGAAGGGCGGGGGCAGCCGGCCCGACACCCTCCCAATGAGGCGGACCGCCCGATCCCCGCCCCCCCCCCCTCCCCATCTGTAAAAAAAAAAAAATATATATATATTTTTTTTTAAAAATAAAAGTGTATATCGGCGTATAACACGCAGGCACGATTTACCCTCATTTTTCAGGGTGAAAAAGTGCGTGTTATACGCCGATAAATACGGTACCTGTTGCCAATATTTTCCTATTTTACCACAGTGCCACATTACATGAAGAAAGTCTGCTCCCCCCTGCCCACAAGTAGTACATCTTGGTTCAGCCATCCTCCCCATTTTATACAGTCTGTTTGGAGCCAAATACGTCTGATGTATTATATTTATCTGTATTATCCTGTTGTTCATTGCAGGGGATACATTCAAGTGAGAAGTGCAGGCTTCATCCCATTCATGATCGCTCATGTCTGGGATAGCCGCCTGCCATTTATCCCTTATTTTCAGTGGTTCACCTTCTATTTTCTTCTGTAGCAGATGTGTATAGATTTTGGCTATTAATCCCTTTGGTCCCTGCGATCTCAAGATGCCTATAAGGGGATATTTAAATATTTTTAATTCCTCCCTTCTAAACTGTACCTGTAGCACCTGCCTCAGCTGAAGGTATCTGTAGAACAGTTTACTCAGTAAATTATATTGTTTACATAGGTTTTCATAGGTTAATATTACATATTTATCATAGAGCTGGCCAAAAGTTAATATCTTGTTCTGCTTCCAAAATTTACTGTCCTCAAATGTTTCCAGATGTTCGAATTTTGGGTTATTCCAAAGGGCAGTTTCTGTTGGGATACCAACAAATCCCGTCAATTTCTTAGCCTCCATCCATACTGTCCTTGCCACTTTCAGTAGGGGGATTTTTACTCCCACTCTCCTCAGATCTTTTAATTCTAATCCCATCATTAAATCATCTATTTGCATTTTGCTAAGAAGATATTCCTCTATCCTTGTTATTTTTTCCTGTCCTACCCATGATCTTAAATGTTTCAGTTTCCCTGCCAAATAATATAAATATAAGTCCGGGAGGGCCAACACGCACCGGCATTTTAAGGAAAAAAAGTTTTAGGAGGGAAGTTTATGCCCAGCGTCATTTGCAGCTTGCCCACCGTCATTTGCAGCTTGCCCAGCGTCAGTTGCAACTTGCCCAGCATCATTTGCAGCTTGCCCAGCGCCATTTGCAGCCTTGCCCAGTGTCATTTGCAGCTTGCCAGCGTCATTTGCAGCTTGCCCAGTGTCATTTGCAGCTTGCCAGCGTCATTTGCAGCTTGCCCACGATTAAATTTCCCGCCGCCGAGACAGACCACGCGAGCGCCGCTGAAAAAGACCGAGCGCCGACGAAAAAGACCGAGCCGACTATTCGGCTACACTCGCAGTCCCGCCTCCCTGCTGTTTCGGGAGCGAGCGGGACTGTTTCGGGACTTCTATTTTTACTTAATAAACACTGATCTGAATTACTACACTATGGGGCATACTACCTTCTTTTAATCCCTACATACCGGTGAGACCCTCTACCCTGGACACCCTATAACCTACATATAAGGGGACGCCCAAAGGCAGGATAGGAATGCCAGGACCTGGGCTGCCACACTGGGATCTACTATGGGGATGGTCACCAAGGACCACAAAGATACATATATTCATGCTGTAAACCTTATAGCGGTAAGGTAAGGGAACACCCATACAATTACCACAAAGGATCGCACAGGACACCCATAACCTCGCAGCACTCTACAGTGGTGTGAAAAAGTGTTTGCCCCCTTCCTCATTTCCTGTTCCTTTGCATGTTTGTCACACTTAAGTGTTTCGGAACATCAAACCAATTTAAACAATAGTCAAGGACAACACAAGTAAACACAAAATGCAATTTGTAAATGAAGGTGTTTATTATTAAAGGTGAAAAAAAATCCAAACCATCATGGCCCTGTGTGAAAAAGTGATTGCCCCCTAAACCTAATAACTGGTTGGGCCACCCTTAGCAGCAACAACTGCAACCAAGCGTTTGCGATAACGTGCAATGAGGCTTTTACAGCGTCCTGGAGGAATTTTGGCCCACTCATCTTTGCAGAATTGTCCTAATTCAGTTAGATTAGAGGGTTTTCGAGCATGAACGGCCTTTTTAAGGTCATACCACAACATCTCAATAGGATTCAGGTCAGGACTTTGGCTAGGCCACTCCAAAGTCTTCATTTTGTTTTTCTTCAGCCATTCGGTGGTGGACTTGCTGGTGTGTTTAGGATCATTGTCCTGCTGCAGAACCCAAGTTCGTTTCAGCTTGAGTACACGAACAGATGGTCGGACATTCTCCTTCAGGATCTCTTGGTAGACAGCAGAATTCATAGTTCCTTTTATCACGGCAAGTCTTCCAGGTCCTGAAGCAGCAAAACAGCCCCAGACCATCACACTACCACCACCATATTTTACTGTTGGTATAATGTTCTTTTTCTGAAATGCAGTGTTCCTTCTACGCCAGATATACTTGGACACACACCTTCCAAAGAGTTCCACTTTTGTCTCATCGGTCCACAGAATGTTGTCCCAAAAGTCTTGGAGATCATCAAGATGTGTTGTGGAGAAATTGAGACGAGCTTTGATGTTCTTTTTGCTCAGCAGTGGTTTTCTCCTTGGAACTCTGCCATGCAGGCCATTTTTGCCCAGTCTTTTCCTGATGGTGGAGGCATGAACGCTGACCTTAACTGAGGCAAGTGAGGCCTGCAGTTCCTTGGACGTTGTTGTGGGGTCTTTTGTGACCTCTTGGATGAGTCGTCGCTGCGCTCTTGGGGTAATTTTGGGCGGCCGGCCACTCCTGGGAAGGTTCACCACTGTTCCATGTCTTCGCCATTTGTGGATAATGGCTCTCACTGTGGTTCGCTGGATTCCCAAAGCTTTGGAAATGGCTTTATAACCCTTTCCAGACTGATAGATCTCAATTACTTTCTTTCTCAATTGTTCCTGAATTTCTTTGGGTCTCCGCATGATGTGTAGCTTTTAAGGATCTTCTGGTGGACCTTACTGTGTCAAGCAGCTCCTATTTAAGTGATGCCTTGATTGTGAACAGGTGTGGCAATAATCAGGCCTGGGTGTGGCTAGAGAAATTGAACTCAGGTGTGGACAACCACAGTTATAGTATGTTTTAACAAGGGGGGCAATCACTTTTTCACACAGGGCCATGATGGTTTGGATTTTTTTTCACCTTTAATAATAAACACCTTCATTTACAAATTGCATTTTGTGTTTACTTGTGTTGTCCTTGACTATTGTTTAAATTGGTTTGATGTTCCGAAACACTTAAGTGTGACAAACATGCAAAGGAACAGGAAATGAGGAAGGGGGCAAACACTTTTTCACACCACTGTACTAAGGGGATGGTCACCAAGGATCACAAAGATACATATATTCATGCTCTAAACCTTATAGCGGTAAGTTAAGGGAACACCCATACAATTACCACAAAGGATCGCACAGGACACCCATAACCTCGCAGCACTCTATATGTTATTTCTAGGGATGGGCCCGGTGCTCGATGCGAACCCACGTTCGCATCGAGCACCGGGCGTTCGCTCGCTCGGCGATCCCAGAACTATTTTGGCCGCTCGCATCACGTTCGTGTGATGCGAGCGGCCCCGCAATGCATTGCGGCCGGCGCGGCCGGCGCAGTGCATTGCTGGCTGATGATTGGCCAAGCATGCACTGTGACCCCGCATGCTTGGCCAATCACAGCCCCGGAAACTCGAAGAGCCATAATTGGCTACAGGCAGGACGCCTGTAGCCAATTACAGCTCAGGGGCTTTAGTACACGCCCCCCCCTATAAAAGGCCGCCACGCCGTCTGCGCCGGTCACATGCTGTTCCGGCGCAGATAGAGCAGGATAGATCTGTGACACTCTGCTGGATTTAGTTAGTTAGAGAGATTTACTTAGAGAGATTGAGTTAGATAGATTCATTTACAAAGATTGATTTAGAAAGAGGGGCTTGTAGTGTGTTCGTGGCAGGCAGGCAGAGCTCCTATATTTTGTTCCCAGAAGCACCTATAGGACTTGTAGTGTGTTCGTGGCAGGCAGGCAGAGCTCCTATATTTTGTTCCCAGAAGCACCTATAGGACTTGTAGTGTGTTCGTGGCAGGCAGGCAGAGCTCCTATATTTTGTTCCCAGAAGCACCTATAGGACTTGTAGTGTGTTCGTGGCAGGCAGGCAGAGCTCCTATATTTTGTTCCCAGAAGCACCTATAGGACTTGTAGTGTGTTCCTGGCAGGCAGGCAGAGCTCCTATATTTTGTTCCCAGAAGCACCTATAGGACTTGTAGTGTGTTCCTGGCAGGCAGGCAGAGCTCCTATATTTTCTTCCCAGAAGCACCTATAGGACTTGAAGTGTGTTAGTCCCATCACACAGAGATCATATATTTTGTTCCCAGAAGCACCTATAGGACTTGAAGTGTGTTAGTCCCATCACACAGAGATCATATATTTTGTTCCCAGAAGCACCTATAGGACTTGTAGTGTGTTCCTGGCAGGCAGGCAGAGCTCCTATATTTTGTTCCCAGAAGCACCTATAGGACTTGTAGTGTGTTCGTGGCAGGCAGGCAGAGCTCCTATATTTTCTTCCCAGAAGCACCTATAGGACTTGAAGTGTGTTAGTCCAATCACACAGAGATCATATATTTTGTTCCCAGAAGCACCTATAGGACTTGAAGTGTGTTAGTCCCATCACACAGAGATCATATATTTTGTTCCCAGAGGCACCTATAGGACTTGAAGTGTGTTAGTCCCATCACACAGAGATCATATATTTTGTTCCCAGAAGCACCTATAGGACTTGAAGTGTGTTAGTCCCATCACACAGAGATCATATATTTTGTTCCCAGAAGCACCTATAGGACTTGAAGTGTGTTAGTCCCATCACACAGAGATCATATATTTTTGTTCCCAGAAGCACCTATAGGACTTGAAGTGTGTTAGTCCCATCACACAGAGATCATATATTTTGTTCCCAGAAGCACCTATAGGACTTGAAGTGTGTTAGTCCCATCACACAGAGATCATATATTTTGTTCCCAGAAGCACCTATAGGACTTGAAGTGTGTTAGTCCCATCACACAGAGATCATATATTTTGTTCCCAGAAGCACCCATAGGACTTGAAGTGTGTTAGTCCCATCACACAGAGATCATATATTTTGTTCCCAGAAGCACCTATAGGACTTGAAGTGTGTTAGTCCCATCACACAGAGATCATATATTTTGTTCCCAGAAGCACCTATAGGACTTGAAGTGTGTTAGTCCCATCACACAGAGATCCTATATTTTGTTCCCAGAAGCACCTATAGGACTTGAAGTGTGTTAGTCCCATCACACAGAGATCATATATTTTGTTCCCAGAAGCACCTATAGGACTTGAAGTGTGTTAGTCCCATCACACAGAGATCCTATATTTTGTTCCCAGAAGCACCTATAGGACTTGAAGTGTGTTAGTCCCATCACACAGAGATCATATATTTTGTTCCCAGAAGCACCTATAGGACTTGTAGTGTGTTCCTGGCAGGCAGGCAGAGCTCCTATATTTTGTTCCCAGAAGTACCTATAGGACTTGTAGTGTGTTCGTGGCAGGCAGGCAGAGCTCCTATATTTTCTTCCCAGAAGCACCTATAGGACTTGAAGTGTGTTAGTCCCATCACACAGAGATCATATATTTTGTTCCCAGAAGCACCTATAGGACTTGAAGTGTGTTAGTCCCATCACACAGAGATCATATATTTTGTTCCCAGAAGCACCTATAGGACTTGAAGTGTGTTAGTCCCATCACACAGAGATCATATATTTTGTTCCCAGAAGCACCTATAGGACTTGAAGTGTGTTAGTCCCATCACACAGAGATCATATATTTTGTTCCCAGAAGCACCTATAGGACTTGAAGTGTGTTAGTCCCATCACACAGAGATCATATATTTTGTTCCCAGAAGCACCTATAGGACTTGAAGTGTGTTAGTCCCATCACACAGAGATCCTATATTTTGTTCCCAGAAGCACCTATAGGACTTCTAGTGTGTTAGTGGCATCACACAGAGCTCCTCTGTTTTCTTCTCAGCAGCACCCACAGGACTTCTAGTGTGTTAGTGGCATCACACAGAGCTCCTCTATTTTCTTTGCAGAAGCACCCACAGGACTTCTAGTGTGTTAGTGGCATCACACAGAGCTCCTCTATTTTCTTTGCAGAAGCACCCACAGGACTTCTAGTGTGTTAGTGGCATCACACAGAGCTCCTCTATTTTCTTTGCAGAAGTACCCATAGGACTTCTAGTGTGTTAGTGGCATCACACAGAGCTCCTCTATTTTCTTCTCAGCAGCACCCACAGGACTTCTAGTGTGTTAGTGGCATCACACAGAGCTCCTCTATTTTCTTTGCAGAAGCACCCACAGGACTTCTAGTGTGTTAGTGGCATCACACAGAGCTCCTCTATTTTCTTTGCAGAAGCACCCACAGGACTTCTAGTGTGTTAGTGGCATCACACAGAGCTCCTCTATTTTCTTTGCAGAAGTACCCATAGGACTTCTAGTGTGTTAGTGGCATCACACAGAGCTCCTATATTTTCTTCTCAGCAGCACCCACAGGACTTCTAGTGTGTTAGTGGCATCACACAGAGCTCCTCTATTTTCTTTGCAGAAGCACCCATAGGACTTCTAGTGTGTTAGTGGCATCACACAGAGCTCCTCTATTTTCTTCTCAGCAGCACCCACAGGACTTCTAGTGTGTTAGTGGCATCACACAGAGCTCCTCTATTTTCTTTGCAGAAGCACCCATAGGACTTCTAGTGTGTTAGTGGCATCACACAGAGCTCCTATATTTTCTTCTCAGCAGCACCCACAGGACTTCTAGTGTGTTAGTGGCATCACACAGAGCTCCTCTATTTTCTTTGCAGAAGCACCCACAGGACTTCTAGTGTGTTAGTGGCATCACACAGAGCTCCTCTATTTTCTTCTCAGCAGCACCCACAGGACTTCTAGTGTGTTAGTGGCATCACACAGAGCTCCTCTATTTTCTTTGCAGAAGCACCCACAGGACTTCTAGTGTGTTAGTGGCATCACACAGAGCTCCTCTATTTTCTTTGCAGAAGCACCCACAGGACTTCTAGTGTGTTAGTGGCATCACACAGAGCTCCTCTATTTTCTTTGCAGAAGTACCCATAGGACTTCTAGTGTGTTAGTGGCATCACACAGAGCTCCTATATTTTCTTCTCAGCAGCACCCACAGGACTTCTAGTGTGTTAGTGGCATCACACAGAGCTCCTCTATTTTCTTTGCAGAAGCACCCATAGGACTTCTAGTGTGTTAGTGGCATCACACAGAGCTCCTCTATTTTCTTCTCAGCAGCACCCACAGGACTTCTAGTGTGTTAGTGGCATCACACAGAGCTCCTCTATTTTCTTTGCAGAAGCACCCATAGGACTTCTAGTGTGTTAGTGGCATCACACAGAGCTCCTATATTTTCTTCTCAGCAGCACCCACAGGACTTCTAGTGTGTTAGTGGCATCACACAGAGCTCCTCTATTTTCTTTGCAGAAGCACCCATAGGACTTCTAGTGTGTTAGTGGCATCACACAGAGCTCCTATATTTTCTTCTCAGCAGCACCCACAGGACTTCTAGTGTGTTAGTGGCATCACACAGAGCTCCTCTATTTTCTTTGCAGAAGCACCCATAGGACTTCTAGTGTGTTAGTGGCATCACACAGAGCTCCTCTATTTTCTTTGCAGAAGCACCCATAGGACTTCTAGTGTGTTAGTGGCATCACACAGAGCTCCTATATATTCTTCTCAGCAGCACCCACAGGACTTCTAGTGTGTTAGTGGCATCACACAGAGCTCCTCTATTTTCTTTGCAGAAGCACCCATAGGACTTCTAGTGTGTTAGTGGCATCACACAGAGCTCCTATATATTCTTCTCAGCAGCACCCACAGGACTACCGACTACAATGGCTGGAAGACCGCCAAGGGGAGGCAGAGCGTGCAGAGCCAAGAACACAGGGCAGGCAGGCTCTGTTTCTAGTGGACGTGGCCGTGGCCGTGGACGTGGTCGTGCATCGTCATCAGCACGTGGCCATGGGACACGCGCGTCTTTGTTTTCGGCAGCTGGACATGTGGAGCCGCATCATGCTGAAGGCTTGGTAGAATGGATGACCAAGCCCTCCTCATCCTCCTCATCCTCTCTCACCCAGGCTCAGGGTACTGGCAGAGCATCATCAGCCACCCCTTCCCTAGACCCACCATGTCCTCCTGAGGAGTCCCCCCGAACTCTTTGAGCACAGTGTTGGGTACATGCTCCAGGAGGATGCCCAACGATTCTAAGGCTCGGATGATGATACCCAGCTTGAGGAATCTGGCAGTACTGTTCCACCAGCTGCAGCTTACTGCCAGGTTTGCTCTAGTGGTGAAGAGGGAGGGGATGATGAGGTCACTGACTCCACGTGGGTGCCTGAAGGGAGAGAGGATGAGGAGGAGGACGAGGAGGAGGAGGATGCGGCGTCACATGTCCAACGAGGCAGGATGCCCCCTGGAGGCCAGGTAGAGGCCAGCACAGCAACTGTACAACACCGCAGAGCTCCGCCTGTGCAGGGCGCTGCCTCTGCACGTTATCAGAAAAGTTCTTTGGTGTGGGCCTTTTTTGAGACGAGTGCATCAGATCGCACCACTGCTATTTGCAATATTTGTCTCAAGCGTATCTCGCGTGGCCAAAACATCAGCCGCTTGGGCACCACAAGCATGACCAGAGATATGGCGACCTGCCATGCAGCTCGTTGGCAGGCACACATAAAAGACCCACACCAAAGAACTAAGCGGACCTCTCCTTGCTCCTCCTCAGCTGGGATCTCCATCCCCACTACACCTTCAGTCCTCTCTGAAAGCTGCTCTGAGAGGACTGAAGGTGTAGAATTAGGTGTGTCACAACCAAGTACTTGCAGTACACCGACGTCCGATTGCAGCAGGCAAATTTCCCTGCCCCAGCTGCTGGACCGTAGAAAGAAGTACACTCCCAGCCATCCACATGCCCAGCGGTTGAATGCTAGCCTGGCTAAATTGCTAGCACTTCAACTGCTGCCTTTTCAGTTGGTAGACTCGGCCCCCTTCCGTGAGTTTGTTCAATGTGCGGTTCCTCAGTGGCAGGTTCCCAAACGCCACTTTTTCTCACGGAAGGCGATTCCGTCTCTCTACCGGCATGTGGAGGGCAATGTCCATGCCTCGCTGGACAGGGCGGTCAGCGGTAAGGTGCATATTACCGCTGACTCATGGTCCAGCAGGCATGGACAGGGACGGTACCTTTCTTTCACGGCCCATTGGGTCACTCTATTGGCAGCTGGGAGGGATGCAGGACAAGGTGCAGTAGTGTTGGAGGTTGTTCCGCCACCACGCCTCCAAAACGCTACTACTGCTACTGGTTGTGACACACCTCTCTCCTCCACCCCCTCCTCTTCTTCTTCCTCCAGTGCTCTGTCCTTGGAACCAGCGGTGCTCCGTAGGCGTACAAGGGGCTACGCAAGTACGCAGGCAAAAAGATGCCATGCCGTGCTTGCGCTGGTGTGTTTGGGGGACAGGAGCCACACTGGGCCAGAGGTTCTGGGAGCTCTGCAGGGGCAGGCCGAGAGGTGGTTGACGCCACGTCAGCTTAAGCCAGGAATGGTCGTTTCTGACAATGGCACCAACCTCCTCTCCGCCCTGCGACAGGGGCAGCTCACCCATGTGCCCTGCATGGCTCACGTCCTCAACCTGGTGGTGCAGCGGTTCTTGGGCAGGTTCCCAGGCTTACAGGATGTCCTGAGGCAGGCCAGGAAAGTCTGTGTGCATTTCCGCCGATCTTATAATGCCAGTGCTCGGCTGACTGAGCTGCAAAAGGAGCTGAACCTGCCCAAGAACCGCCTAATATGTGACATGCCCACCAGGTGGAACTCAACGTTGGCCATGCTGCAGCGACTGCACACGCAGCAGAGGGCCATCAATGAGTACCTTTGCGACTATGGCACCAGGACAGGGTCAGGGGAGCTTGGTTTTTTTTTCCCCACGTCAGTGGAGCATGATCAGGGATGCATGCACTGTCCTCTCACCATTTGAGGAGGCCACGAGGATGGTGAGCAGTGACAGTGCATGCATCAGTGACACTGTCCCTCTTGTCCACCTGTTGGAGCATACGCTGCGTGGGATAATGGACAGGGCACTTGAGGCAGAACAGAGGCAGGAAGAGGAGGACTTCCTTGCCTCTCAAGGCCCCTTTATCCGGACAGTGTTCCTTCTGTCCCACCCATCACACAGGAAGAGGATGAGGAGGAGGAGGAGGAGGAGGATTGTGTGAGCATGGAGGTGGAGCCTGGCACTCAGCATCAGCAGCAGCAGTCTTTTAGGGATGATGTACAGTCCCAACAAACCAGTGGACTTGTACGTGGCTGGGAGGAGGTGGCTGGCGATCATGTCATCCTCAGTGACCCAGAAGACTCCGGACCGAATGCCTCAGCTAACCTACGCTGCATGGCCTCCCTGATCCTGCAAAGCCTGCGGAAGGATCCTCGTGTTCTTCGGATCAAGGAGAGGGACCATTACTGGCTGGCCACTCTCCTTGATCCGCGGTACAAGGGTAAGGTTGCGGACCTTATCTTGCCGTCGCAGAGGGAGCAGAGGATGAGACATCTCAGGGAGGCCTTGCAGAAAGGTCTGTGCAACGCGTTCCCAGAAACTGGGAGGCTACAAACTCCTGGTCCTGGGCGACGAGTTGCCGAGGCTTCGGTCAGTAGCAGAAGGAGCGGTGGGGAAGGTGGACGTCTGACCGATGCGTTCAGACAATTTTTTAGTCCGCAGCCCCAAGGTATGATCGGTTCCAGCAACCATCGCCAGCGTCTGATATACATGGTGCAGGAATACCTTGGGGCAAGGTCAGACTTGGACACCTTTCCCACCGAAAATCCTCTGGCTTACTGGGTCCTGAGGATGGATCACTGGCCAGAGCTTGCACAGTATGCAATTGAGCTACTGGCCTGTCCTGCCTCCAGCGTTCTTTCCGAACGCACATTCAGTGCTGCTGGAGGATTTGTCACCGATCATAGGGTGCGCCTGTCCACCGCCTCGGTTGATCGACTGACCTTCATCAAAATGAATCAGTCTTGGATCACCACCAGCTACCAGGCACCTGAGGCGGATATAACCGAATAAGTTTTAATATCACATCCCTTCAAGACTGCCTATGCTGATGCTGAGTGACTGTCCTCTTATGTTCACTGACTATCCTCTTCCTCCTCCTCAATGATCCATGCCACCACACCAGTGCCTACGGCACAATTTTTCAGCCCCTGTTTAACAGGGGCGTGTACATACAATTTTTATAAAAAAATGCTTGGCAACACGTGTGACTGCTGTGCTCCAAGTACAGTATCTGTGAGGGGTTGCAGTGTTGTGGCACCAGCACCAGTGCCTAAGGCAAATTTTTCAGCCCCTGTTTAACAGGGGCGTGTACTTACAATTTTTAAAAAAAAATGCTTTGCAACACGTGTGACTGCTGTGCTCCAAGTACAGTATCTGTGAGGGGTTGCAGTGTTGTGGCACCAGCACCAGTGCCTAAGGCACAATTTTTCAGCCCCTGTTTAACAGGGGCGGGTAATTACAATTTTTTAAAAAAATGCTTTGCAACACGTGTGACTGCTGTGCTCCAAGTACAGTATCTGTGAGGGGTTGCAGTGTTGTGGCACCAGCACCAGTGCCTAAGGCACAATTTTTCAGCCCCTGTTTAACAGGGGCGTGTACTTACAATTTTTTAAAAAAATGCTTCGCAACACGTGTGACTGCTGTGCTCCAAGTACAGTATCTGTGAGGGGTTGCAGTGTTGTGGCACCAGCACCAGTGCCTAAGGCACAATTTTTCAGCCCCTGTTTAACAGGGGCGGGTAATTACAAATCTTGATCTAATAGTTCACAGCAGGGCCCATTCCTGCGCCCACCAAGAGTAACTATGAGGGCCTACAGTCTTGTGGCAACACCGTCCACCACCACCGCCAAAGGCCCAATTTTTCTGCCCTGTTCATCAGGTGCTTGCAATTACAAATCTTGAACTAATAACTCACAGCAGGGCCCATTCCTGCGCCCACCAAGAGTAACTGTGAGAGCTTACAGTCTTGTGGCAACACCGTCCACCACCACCACCACCCCCAATTTTTCTGCCCTGTTCAACAGGTGCATGCAATTACAAATCTTGATCTAATAACTCACAGCAGGGCCCATTCTTGCGCCCACCAAGAGTAACTGTGAGAGCTTACAGTCTTGTGGCAACACCGTCCACCACCACCGCCAAAGGCCCAATTTTTCTGCCCTGTTCATCAGGTGCTTGCAATTACAAATCTTGATCTAATAACTCACAGCAGGGCCCATTCCTGCGCCCACCAAGAGTAACTGTGAGAGCTTACAGTCTTGTGGCAACACCGTCCACCACCACCACCACCACCCCCAATTTTTCTGCCCTGTTCAACAGGTGCATGCAATTACAAATCTTGATCTATTAACTCACAGCAGGGCCCATTCCTGTGCCCACCAGTCTTGTGGCTACACCAACATCTAATAGGGCAAATTTCTGCAGAGTATATACGCCAGGCCCCTACTTTCAAACATCCAACTTACAAACGACTCCTACTTGCAAATGGAAAGAGAAAACAGGAAGTGAGAGGAAATCTACCCCTAGGAAGGGAAATTCTATCCTGTTAGATTTAATTTGGGAAAAAGGTATCTCCTCTCTACTGATACTTTATCACCAATCCTTGTTTCAATTAAAACCCCACTTTTTCCAAAAACATTTGTCATTGGGACAGAAAGTTAGGTGACATGTTCTGAACAGATGTGCAAAGACAGCAAATGTTACAGGGGTGATAACCCCTCCCTATGTTCTCCAAAAGCTTAAAAATAGATTTTTTTGGGATGGAGCTACACTTCATAATGTACCTGTTCAGATTCTACTTAAGAACAAACCTAAAGCCGCAAGTGGTTTTAAATGGCTTCTTTTTTTCCTTTACAAATGACATTTTGTGCAAGGACAGTTCTAAACACGGGAAACACATGCCACTTCACAGGCATACTTTAGACACCCCCCAGGTACCATATTTAAAGGAAAATTTCACTTTTTTTTTTTCACTTTATGCATCATTAAAATGACTGCTCCCGAAAAAACGTTAGTTTTTAAAAGTTCTTTTTGCATTGATATATGTCCCCTGGGGCAGGACCCGGGTCCCCAAACCTGTTTTATGACATTAACATGCATATTGGCCGTTGTAATTAGCACTTTTGATTTCGAACGTTCGCGTCCATTATAACGTATAGGGTTCGAAAATTCACGCGAACTTTCGGTCGGTTCGAAGGTTCTGGTGCGAACCGAACCCGGGGGTGTTCGGCTCATCCCTAGTTATTTCATCCACTAGCACCAGCACTATATTTTCTGGATCCGGAGCATTACCACATTGTGCCCTTATGATTGATATGGACGCTATTATCTATGGACACTTTTAATTCATTTTATGGTTTCACCGTTTAATATTTATTTATTGTTTTTTGGTTTATAATATTTTGAATTCCACGACCTATTATTAGCACTTCATTTATATATTTATTATTCTTTTAGCACGTGGCTCCACCATCACTATTACTTACAGCCACATATGTATGTTTTCTCTTTTAATACACATTCCGTGTATGGATACACAAGCTCTTGATTTATGTTTTTTATGTTGGTTTTAATCAAGCATTATATCACATATTAACTATGTTACTGTTTTTTTACATTGTTTTTGGATTTTTGACTTATTGAACTGCATCACCTACTACTATTTTATTGCCGTTGGCCATCTTATTCTTTTTAGTTAATCTTTGTATAGCGCACCACTACCTCCTCTATTGCTTTTACCTTTGGGTTCAGACATTTCCCTCAGTGTATGCAGCAGTACGCTAGCTAGTCTTCTTTGAGTTGGTGCAGGACTATCTCTTTTTTCTCAGGTTTGCAGTTGTGCCATACTCTTTCCATTTTCGAATGATGGATTGAACAGTGCTTTGTGAGATGTTCAATGCTTAGGATATTTTTTTTATAACCTAACCCTGCTTTAAACTTCTCCACAACTTTATATCTGACCTGTCTGGTGTGTTCATTGGCCTTCATGATGCTGTTTGTTCACTACAGTTATCTGACAAACCTCTGAGGGCTTCACAGAACAGCTGTATTTATACTTACACACAGGTGGACTCTATTTACTAATTAGGTGACTTCTGAATGCAATTGGTTCCACTAGATTTTAGTTAGGGGTATCAGAGTAAAGGGGGTTGAATACAAATGCACACCATACTTTTCACATATTTATTTGTAAAAAACTGTGAAAAACATTTATCATTTTCCTTCCACTTCCCAATTATGTGCCACTTTGTGTTGGCCTATCACATAAAATCCCAATAAAATACATTTACGTTTTTGGTTGTAACATGACAAAGTGGAAAATTGCAAGGGGTATGAATACTTTTTCAAGGCACTGTATATTTTGTGCATTTAGGAAAGAATCCAGTCCAAAACTACTGAGTTGGCCAGAACCAGCTCGTAAGGGAGTCTATTCCACATTTTCACAGCTCTCACTGTGAAGAAGCCTTTCTGTGTTTGGAGAATTAAATCTCTTTTCCTCCAGACATAAGAGTGCCCCCTTGACCTCTGTGATTACCTTAAAGTGAATAACTCTACATCAAGTTCACTATATGGACCAATTATGTATTTATGCATCTTGATCATACCCCCTTAATCTCCTCTTCTCAGAAGAGAATAAACTCAGTCCAGTTAATCTTTCCTCATAGCTGAGCTCCTCCATGCCTCCTTATCAGTTTGGTTGTCCTTCTCTGCACTTTCTCCAGTTCCCTGATATAATTTTTGTAAACTGGTGCCCAAAACTGAACTGCATATTCCAAATGAGTTCTTACTAATGATTTGTACTGGGACAAAATGATATCTCTCTCTCTGGAGTCCATACCTCTCTTAATACAAGAAAGGACTTTGCTTGATTTGGAAACCACAGCTTGGCATTCAATTCATTAATAATCTTATGATCTACCAGAACCCCCAGATCCTTCTCTACCATGCATATTCTTAGCTCCCAAATGCATAACTTTACATTTATGAACATTGAACCTCTGTTGCTACATAGTTGCCAGGGCCGGACTGGCCTACCGGGATACGGGGACATTTCCCGTGGCTGTGGCTGCAGCATAGCTCAAAGTGGAGGCGAGTCACGCTGTGTCATGGAGCTCAGTGTGACTGTGAAATATGCCGCGATGTTACAAAAGTCCCGCCCTCCCACTAGACCAGCTCGTGTGATAGGCGCAGGGCGGGACTTTTGTAACAGTGCGGCCAAACATTTCCGACTGAGCTCCGTGACACAGTGGGAAATGCGCGCTTGGGGTAATCCACTGGCACAGGTGCTATATGAGTGGTGTCACCTTTTGAATCTGGAGTTCCTCTTTGTGGACAATTTTCGATGCATGCAGCTGATCAGAATTGGCGTCTTTTTTTGGACTTTACTGTAGAAAAACCATTTTTTCACATCGGATGGTTTTAACCTATTTGTCAATATTTCACAATTAGTATTATTTGTATGTTTATTATAAGATACACTTTTTTGCATACTTTATTCATTTATGTACCGTTACTTCTAATTTTTAGTAAGTACATGTATGCTCACTTTCACAGTATTTTATCACCAATGTGTTAGTTTATATTTTGCAGCGCAGTCATTTTTCTTTATTTTTCTTTATTTATTAATCCACTGGCACAGGCACTGACTGGTGAGGCGGCAATGTTGGGCGAGGTAAGGCAGCAGTGATGGGCCCAGTAGTATAGCTGCAATGATGGGCACGGTGGGGCGGCAATGATGGGCACGGTGAGGTGGCAATGATGGGCATGGTGAGGTGGCAGTGATGGGCACGGTGAGACAGCAATGATGGACACGGTGAGGTGGCAATGATGGGCACGGTAAGGCAGTAATGATGGGCATGGTGAGGCGGCAATGATGGACACGGTGAGGCGGAAATGATGGGCACGGTGAGGCTGCAATGATGAGCATGGTATAGCTGCAATGATAGGCACAGTATAGCTGCAATGATGGGCACGGTGAGGCGGCAATGATGGGCATGGTGAGATGGCAGTGATTGGCACGATGAGGCGGCAATGATGGGCACAGTGAGGCGGCAGTGATGGGCACGGTGAGGCGGCAGTGATGGGCATGGTGAGGTGGCAGTAATGGGCATGGTGAGGTGGCAGTGATGGGCACAGAAAGGCTGCAATGATGGGCATGGTAAGGTGGCAATGATGGGCATGGTGAGGCGGCAATGATGGGCACGATGAGGTGGCAATGATGGGCACAGTAAGGCTGCAATGATGGGCACGGTGAGGCGACAATGATGAGCACAGTGAGGCTGCAATGATGGGCACAGTGAGGCTGCAATGATGGGCACAGTGAGGCGGCAATGATGGGCACAGTGAGGCGGCAGTGATGGGCACGGTGAGGCGGCAGTGATGGGCATGGTGAGGTGGCAGTAATGGGCATGGTGAGGTGGCAGTGATGGGCACAGAAAGGCTGCAATGATGGGCATGGTAAGGTGGCAATGATGGGCATGGTGAGGCGGCAATGATGGGCACGATGAGGTGGCAATGATGGGCACAGTAAGGCTGCAATGATGGGCACTGTGAGGCGACAATGATGAGCACAGTGAGGCTGCAATGATGGGCACAGTGAGGCTGCAATGATGGGCACAGTGAGGCGGCAATGATGGGCACAGTGAGGCGGCAGTGATGGGCACGGTGAGGCGGCAGTGATGGGCATGGTGAGGTGGCAGTAATGGGCATGGTGAGGTGGCAGTGATGGGCACAGAAAGGCTGCAATGATGGGCATGGTAAGGTGGCAATGATGGGCATGGTGAGGCGGCAATGATGGGCACGATGAGGTGGCAATGATGGGCACAGTAAGGCTGCAATGATGGGCACGGTGAGGCGACAATGATGAGCACAGTGAGGCTGCAATGATGAGCACAGTGAGGCTGCAATGATGGGCGCAGTGAGGTTACAATGATAGGCAGTGAGGCTGCAATGATGGGTACAGTGAGGCTGCATGGGTGGGCACAGTGAGGCTGCATTGATGTACACAGTGAGGCTGCATTTGATGGACACTGGTGAGGCTGCATTGATCTCTTGTATCATGTCTACATTCTCTTACCATCTTTAGTATCATGTCCTCAGTCTCTAATTGTAATGGATGTGATCATGGTGAAATGTCTCTTCCAATACATGCTTTATATATCTAACATATATCAACCTTAAAAAACATATTCAGATATTTTCAAAGCTTAGCTTATTCCTCCCTTGCTGCTGTGGAACTGAAGAGTTAACAGAAGGACAGTTAACAGAAGAATCGCACCTCTTCTAATGCCCCATACACACGGTCGGATTTTCCGACGGAAAATGTCCTATCGGACCATGTTGTCGTAAATTCCGACCGTGTGTGGGCTCCATCGGACTTTTTCCGTCGGAGTTTGATCTCCTGCTCTCAAATTTTCCGACAACAAAGTCCGATCACGCAAATTCCGATCGTGTGTAGCCTAGTCCAACAGACAAAGTGCCACGCATGCTCAGAAGAAATTCTGTGATGGAAGCGCTCGGTCAGGTAAAACTACCATTCCTAATCGACACAGCACATTCGTCACGCTGCAATGTTAAAATGTGTTTAATGCAGCGCATTCTCTTTTTCTTTACAATGCAAGAAGAATGACATTTTTTAGCTGCTCATATTCACACTGACTTCTCCCAAACTTCTTTCTTTATTATTTTTCCTGATTTATTGGCTTGAATTTTTTTATTCGTCAGATCTTAAGAATGTTTATTTTCTTTTTTTTTTTTTTTTTTGCATTTATAGTGTTTTTTTTTTAAATCCTTTATTTAAAATTTCCTTTATCTGTCTTTTTTTTTTTTTGTGGGGGGGGGGGGGGGGGGGGGTGGTTTGTGTGTCTCAACTTATCCCAACACCATTATTATCATTTGTATTTTTTGCCTAAATTCACTAGGAGGTTGCTTGGTGTTGGTGCCCCTTGTTAATTTGACTTTATGATTTGTGAAATGTACCTGCCTACTCACAAATAAACTGTCCTTTTTGAAGTAAAACACATAGGCAAGTATTTCTTCAAACCAAAAAAAACCTTTATTCGGTGTCATAAACAAAATAAACAGGAAGGCAACGCTGGAGAAACTGGTCCATTTCGCGAAGCCTTTTGGTCCCCACGGCAGACATCAAATATGTAATAGCAAAATTGGTGGCCTGAGGAGTACATATCTGAGAGAGTTCAATCTGGTCCAGAAGTCCAAGCGATCAGGAAGGTCAGATGCCATCTATGTCCCCAGGATGTTGTCAGACAAGAGGCTGCATCTTCTGACAGACCAGACGGAACTCAGGCCATCACTATCTGATCTTCCTAAGGCACTTCCCTCCAGGCTTCCTTCCAGGCTGTGGCTCAGATGTTCGAGTTGTGGCAGCAGGTGGAGGAGGAGGGCAAGGGGCAACCTCCCAGCTGCCACTTGCCACAGCCTCCTCCCGGCTGCCACTTGCCACAGCCTCCTCCCGGCTGAGGTCTTCCTGTGTATGAAAATGGGACATAGTTTTAGTTCTTTGTTCATCAATCACACTATTTTCAGCTCATGACTGTTGCAAATAGAATGTTAAGAAATAGAACATACTATCATTCAGAGCCCAGCATTTTTCATTCCTGGCCCAATCCTCTTTGATCACTACTGTCTATTGATATGTCAACCACTTTGTTAAATCACAACTTAACAGATCAATAATAACATCTAGTTAACATCATTAAATGTACGTCAAGAAATATGTTCACCAATGCTATACCTGTCTCAAGCTGGGCCCCTCCACATGTTGTTGCCTGGAAGGCCCAGGTTGGACATCGGAAGCCTCAGCTGGGTGGGAAGGAAGCCTTGAAGGAAGATGGTAAGGTGATGGCATGGGTTCCCTCTGGTTTGCCAGAAAATGTAGCCTCTCGTAGAACTTCATCCTGGGAACATAAATGGCATTCGGATCTCCTGATCGCAAGGAATGCTGGTACCTCTGTCGCTCCCTCAGATAGGTGCTCCTCAGGGCACCAATTTTGGCCATCACATGGGTGATGTCTGCTCTTTACGGCGCAGTGGGGAGAGCACATGGTGGGGACACAGCAGGTGCGCCCTAACTATTCCAGCAACGAGGAGGAGGACGAGGAAAGCCCGGAGCCAGAAACGTCCCGATCCCAGAGGCTAAAATTTAAGGCGTCAAATATGTCTTTTGGAGAAATGTTGGAGATGGTGGTCATATTCAAGAGGAGCGACTATGATGGGAAGTATGGGCCTTACCCCAACCCAAATGTCAGAAAGGCCAAGATCATAGCTAAAGTTGTGAAAAGGCTGAAAAGGAATTTTGGGTTACAACGATCCAAGAATCAACTGAGGAAACGCTGGTCAGACCTGAAACTGAGGGAGCACGATCAGTACAGAAATATCAAGCGAGTTCTTCAAAAAAGTAAGTAGTTGTTGTGTGTTCATCTTTTTTTTTCTTGCTTGCATACTGCTCCATGTGCTTTGTTTTTCAATGTTGGACATTTGAAAATGGCCACTTTCATGTTCGTGTGTCCATTCGATCGTGCTAAACCTCTATCGTTCGGCCACTTATAATACGCTGTTTGGTGAAGTTGGAGTTAACTACATTGTTTCAGGCCTGGTTTTAGTCAAAGGAAGTTTGTTGTCTATAGGGGTTTTTTCGAGAATGAAATGCAAACTTAATCAGTGTAAAGGAGAGGTGACTCAGTAGCTGTTTACACATCTGGACTCTAGAGCACTAGTGCTGGGACACCCAAACACCCTTTTTTTTAGGGTGTCCTACACATGTGCTCCAGTGGATACTATAGGGGTGTCTCCATCTGACAAACTTGCACCAAACAGATAATAAGTATTGCACCTTTACAAAGTGTCAAAATTAATGTTGTTGGCCTTTGAACTTGGCCACAAACAACTATTGTACGTCACTTCCAAGCAATGTTTCATATTTCCGATTTCTGCCCTCATAGATTGGTGTGCCAAGTATTCCTTTTGTACATTCTCATAGGGGAGAGAAGACTCGGGGCGTCTGAGGACACCAGGAACCCCACCCCCCCAAAGAAGGGGAATTACCAACACCAGAAGCAGAGGAGGAGGATGAAGGAGAGATTGTAGAAGTTGGAGAACTTGTCACCACAACAGGTGAGTGTCGGAGACCACAGCTACAGGTAAGCTAATCAATGTATGCCTGCATCTTAAAAATACCCCGTTTTGTTTTTGTTTTTTTTTAGGTGATGTGGATGTTGTGGAAGAAGAATCGCATTTTACCAGTGAAAGTGCACACGTCCTCATCGGGGAGATAATGGTGTGCAATTGAGATCTAGATGATATCAAGAAAAACATCAATGATGTTCAACAAAAAATGAAGAACATCATTGATGTTTTAGGGAAAATATGAAACCACACAAACGACTTATCACACATTTGTGGGTGTGTAACCCAAACAATTTTACGTCAGAAACAAATTTGGAAGATGCACACAGTGTGTCAACATGTGCTAGCTCCCATCATGGTGGATCAATGGCAACGTTTTGTGGGTGCAACCACTTTACTAACTACTAAATGTGGCTGAGGTGAAGGGGTTGCACCCCCAAAACACGTACATTGATCCCCATGATGGGAGATTGCACATTTGGACATTCTAGGCATGTGTTCTTGCATCAAATGCCCATTTTGATCTCCAAATTGTATGCATGTTCTAAATTTAGCTTTTCCAGGGGTGACACCCCATGTGATGAAGGCACGATCAAACACAGTTTGGACATAGTCATGTCTGATCTTGTCTTCACTTTTCAAAGTTGAACTTTGTAAGTTTCTGTGTTCAGTATGTTTTGCTTTGCTACATGCCTGGTTTACACAAATGCGCAAAGTTAGTAAAGAATGTTCTAAAGACCAAAGATCTTTTGAGTTTCCAAAAGCCTTTTTGAAAGGCACTTGTGAATGTGTTTGAAGTAAAATTTTACCATATGAACAATGTGTGGCTTCCTTATTCCAAACCCCAAAAGCATTATTTGTGTCAAAAGTAGATGAATTTGGTGACAATGGGTGTTATTTACTAAAGGCTATTCCACTTTGCACTCCAAGTTCAGTTTCTGGTGCACTTTTGCAGCGCACTTGTAGTGCATAGTGGATTTGTCTTTTAGAAATTACACCCACAGTGCTTTGTAATACAGTGCCTTGAAAAAGTATTCCTACCCCCTGAAATTTTCCACATTTTGTCATGTTACAACCAAAAACGTAAATTTATTTTATTGGGATTTTATGTGATAGACCAACACAAAGTGGCACACAATTGTGAAGTGAAAGGAAAATGATAAAGGGTTTGTCAAATCTTTTTACAAATAAATATGTGAAAAGTGTGGCGTGCATTTGTATTTAGCCAATACTTTGTAGAACCATCTTTTGCTGCAATTACAGCTGCAAGTCTTTTTGGGTATGTTTCTATCTAGAGAGTGACATTTCTGCCCATTCTTCCTTGCAAAATAGCTTAAATTCTGTCAGATTGGGTGGAGTGCATCTGTGAACAGCAATTTTCAAGTCTTGCCACAGATTCTCAATTGGATTTACGTCTGGACTTTGACTGGGCCATTCTAACACATGAATATGCTTTGATCTAAACTATTCCATTGTAGCTCTTGCTGTATGTTTAGGGTCGTTGTGCTGCTGGAAGCTGAACCTCCACCCCAGTCTGAAGTCTTTTGCAGACTTTAACAGGTTTTCTTCTAAGATTGCCCTGTATTTTGCTCCATCCATTTTCCAATCAACTCTGACCAGCTTCCCTGTCATTGCTGAAGAAAAGCATCCCCACAATATGATGCTGCCACCACCATTTTTCACGGTGGGGAGGGTGTGTTCAGGGTGAAGTATAGTGTTAGTTTTCCACCACACATAGCATTTTGCTTTTAGGCCAAAAAGTTAAATTTTGGTCTCATCTGACCAGAGCACCTTCTTCCACATGTTTGCTGTGTCCCCCACATGGCTTCTCACAAACTGCAAACAGGACTTGTTATCTCTTTCTTTCAACAATGGCTTTCTTCTTAACACTCTTCCATAAAGGGCAGATTTGTGGAGTGCATGACTAATAATTGTCCTGTGGACAGATTCTCCCATCTGAGCTGTGGATCTCTGCAGCTCCTCCAGAGTTACCATGGGCCTCTTGGCTGCTTCTCTGATTAATGCTCTTCTGGCCCGGCCTGTCAGTTTAGGTGGACGGCCATGTCTTGGTGGGTTTGCAGTTGTGCCATACTCTTTCCATTTTCGGATGATGGATTAGATAGTACTCCATGAGATGTTCAAAGCTTGGGATATTTTTTTATAACCTAACCCTATTTTAAACTTCTCCACAACTTTATCACTGACCTGTCTGGTGTGTTCCTTGGCCTTCATGATGCTGTTTGTTCACTAAGGTTCTCTAACAAACCTCTGAGGGCTTCACAGAACAGCTGCATTTATACTGAGATCAAATTACACAAAGGTGGACTCTATTTACTAATTAGGTGACTTCTGCAGACAATTGGTTCCACTAGATTTTAGTTTGGGGTATCAGAGTAAAGGGAGCTGAATACAAATGCACGCCACACTTTTCAGATATTTATTTGTAAAAAATTTAGAAAACCATTTATAATTTTTCTTCCACTTCACAATTATGTGCCACTTTGTGTTGGTCTATCACATAAAACCCCAATAAAATACATTTACATTTTTGGTTGTAACATGACAAAATGTGGAAAATATCAAGGGGTATGAATACTTTTTCAAGGCACTGTAAACCACCTATCACGCCATTTTCAGGAATACACACATTTCTGTAATGGTGATGAAAAGGAGTATTTTTGGGGTCAGTTATGCACTACATACCTTACCTAGAAAAACTATTATGTATCAGACCCACAACATGAGAAGATTCTTTTTAGGAAGAAGAGACTGTAACCTCCTCTCGCCAAGAAAGCATTCCCACTGTTGAAGATAAAGGCCCAAAAAGAAAACAAAAAATAAGCTAGATCACACCTGCAAGAAACACAAGCAGTAAATGAAAAGAAATCTTAGTTCAGTTTCCAAAATAAATTTATAAAAAAATGCCTCTCACACATCGTCTGGCATATCAATGGCCCCCCTACCCACAAAGTACTCCATATACCTCTCGTGGACTTCGCGGGTATTTAGGGGGGGCAAGCCAGGACGTGCAGCTTGAAGGGCTGTGAGGTTATCATTTTGTGGCATGTCTGCATCAGGGCCAACAGACACAACATAGTTGGTGCTATGTCATTTTAAGAAATTGTGCAATATGCAGCAGGAAAGCACAATGTGGTTCAGTTTATATTCCGCCATGTGGATAGGTGTCAAAAAGAAGTGGAGGCGGCTGGCCATGATCCCAAAGGCGTTCTCCACCACTCTGTGGGCTCTGGACAGCCGGTAATTAAAGACCCTCTGGTCTGGGGTGAGGGTCCTCTTCGGGAAGGGCCGCATCAGATGGCTTGACAACGCAAACGCTTCATCCGCGACAAAGACGAAGGGGAGTCCTTCTGCATTCTCCTCTGGAGGTGGCGAGCACAGACTGCCACTCTGGAGACGCCAGTTGAACTCCGTGTGCGCAATGGCACCACCATCCGAGATTTGAAAGTATTGAGCCAGCCCCTTGCACTACAGGCTTTGCTGAATTCATCCCTAAATATGACCACTATAAAGAGGTAGGTATATAGTGTGTATTGAGCTTGGCAAAGCCAGCAGATAGAGGATTGGCATCATCTGACCGAGCAGTTGGGGGAGGGGGGTTCCTAATGAGTTTGGCACACAAAAAAAAAAAAAAAAAAAGGGGACTCTGCATGAAGTAAAACACACAGAAAACGTTTGTGCATATTTTAGGGGGTGTTTGGGGGAAACCAATACTATGGAGCAGACAAAATACATTGCTTAAGTGATTAGGCCATAGGTGTATATTGGCCCAGAAGAGCATGCTGGGGAGGTAAGTGAAGGCAAAAATGCATGAAGGACAAAAGGGGCACAGCATATTAGAGCATATTGCAATCATGGTAATTAGGGAAGGAGGTCAAAAATACAAGACATTAGCAAACAGAGCATACATAGAAGGGAATAGTAAAGGAGAAATGTTACCTTAATATAGTCCTCCTGCAGGACCTGGATAATAGCAGAACAGGTCTGGGGAGAGATACCTGTGGAGAACTTCAGATCCTGAAGGCTTCTCCCTGTCGCCAAGTACCTCAACGTGGCAACAAGCCTTTGCTCCGGAGTGCAGGTATCCTGCCTGCTGATAAAAGGGGTCAGCAAAACCAACAGACGGTGAAAAACAGGAAAGTTCCTGAAATCATCAGGATTATTCTCACGGATCTCACGAAGCAAAGACATGTGCGAGAATTGGTCACGCTGAAGCAACCAATTCTTGGTCCATGAACTCCTCCTCGCCCTGTTCATGGACTGGTCTTGGGTCAAAGCTAAAAGCCAGACACCAAGTCCCTGCACAGCACGAACTCTACGACGAGTACGTATACGAAACATAGCTCACAAACGGTCGGCTGGTCAGAACGGACAAACAGAAAGCACCGATAAACAGCAAGGCCTGAAAGAACGAAATGAATACCAGAAACGAGCAGACAATAAGCAGTGAAAATCAAAGCGTCCTATATCAAGATATAGGCCGCAATGACCAACAAATGCGAACTGACTACACGCACCGATAAACAGATACGTACGACAAGCACAAACTGAAGAGCAGTAACAATCTGAGTCTGAAAAGCGCGAATCGAATGTAACGAAACTTCTACTAACACGCGATAAACACGGAATCAGCAGAAGGAGCCCAACGGGAGCCGGACGTGGTGCTGAACTTCCCTTTTATAGTCTCGTGGAACACGGCTTACGTCACGGCATTCTTGAAGACCGGAAATTCCGACAACGTTGTCCGACCGTGTGTACGCAACACCAGCTTCAGACAAATTCCGACAAAAATAGTCATCGGAAAATCCGACCGTGTGTATGGGGCATAAGAATACACTCAAAGTTAACACCATTGCAGAAGAAGCAAGAACGCTGCTGCAAGAACAAAGCTACTTCCTCAAATGAGCACCAAGCTAAAACCAATGTTTTATCACTGTATGTATTTTTACATTCGTGGTTTGCATGCGCCAGTCTTGTTGACGTGTCTTAATCTTTAATGGAGTTGTATAAAAGTATTGAGAAGCGGAAATATTAAACAGAAAGTATTTTACTCTGAACGCAGTGTCAGCGTATTACTTCAGCACGTGCACGTTATATTCAATCTGATCAGGGGTAGATATAATAATATCGGACTGTTGTTCTGATCCAAAACATAATCATCTCCTATACCATGCCCGCAGCCTCTGACCATCTCCTGTACTATGCCTGTAGCCTCTAACCATCTCTTGCATCATGCCCGCAACCTCTGACCATCTCGTCTTATATCATGTCTGCAGTGTCTGAGGGGGAGTCTGGAGAGGAGTCAAGAGTGGGAGTGCCGCCGGGATGGGGGTCATGGGAAAAGTCAGATGTGTGTGGACTGTGGAGAGGAGACTATAGGAAAACCAGAGCCACCAAGCTGGAGCTGACTGGCTGAGCCCTGGCGGTGCACCAGAGAGGAGGTCAGTGACAGCACCGCCAGGCCAATCTGAGGGGGGTCACTGATGTAAGGGGGGAGTGAATACAATAATGTAAGGGGACACTGATATAAAGGTTTCCCCTTTATATAAGTAACCCCCCCTTACCTTAGTGTATTCTTTCTGCGAATGGTGGTCTCTGGTCACCAGAGTTCCCCCCCCCCCCCACATTCCCAGTTGTCCCCCTTGATGATTGCTCCACTTTTACTACTTTTAACTGAAATTTGCTTTTATATATATATATATATATATATATATATATATATATATATATCCCTAGCCCTATGTGCTTTCATATCTGTCTTATCTATATATAATACGCTCTTTAAATGTGCTTTAAAATGCATGGTTTTCCCTTTCATGAACAAGTAAAGAATTACGTTATGCCGTTGGGCTGGTATTATAATGATATGGGGCTGGTATGAAATTATTTCCAGTGCTGGTTTTTATTCCCAGTCCGGCCCTGATAGTTGCCCAATTAAACAGTGCATTGAGGTTGGCTTGTAAGTTGGAGACATCCTGTAAGGACGTTATTCCACTGTGTAGCTTTGTGTCATCGGCAAAGACTGAAATGGTACTTTTATTCCCAGACCCTATATCATTTATAAATATATTAAAAAGTAATGGTCCCAACACTGAACCTTGGGGTACACCACGGATAACCTTAGACCATTCAGACTAAGAATCATTAACCACTACTCTCCGAATTCTGTCTTTTAGCCAGTTTTCTATCCATTTACAAACTGATGTTTCCAAGCCTGTAGACTTTGCCTTATACATGAGCCATGTATGGGGAACTGTGTCAAACGCATCTGCAAAATCCAAGTATACCATGTCCACAGCCACCCCTCTGTCAAAGGTTTTACTTACCTCCTCATAAAAAGAAATCAGATTTGTCTGACAACTTCTGTCTTTCATGGTCTGTTGCTTAAAGTGAAATCAAAAAAAGGGTAAAAACTGAGGACACACCCGATAAATGGGTAATTTATAAGCATGGTTTGGGACTTAATATGAATCATGTAGCCAGGAAGGTAGCGGAGCATAATGATGTATCGTGGGTGTACCATATTTGTGAACATACGTGTTATATTAGAACATAATATAGTATAAACAATGTAATACAATAAAACTAAGGCGGTCACATCAAACTACTGGCCTCTCATATACTGATAGCCGCACGCCTCGCACTTGCAAAAAATGGAAATCACCAAACCCCCCCACAATGTCAGACCTTATCAACCTGCTGAACAATCACTTCAAACTGGAATTCGCCTTCGCTAAAGCCAACTTGACCACACCTTCCTTTTACAAAAACTGGGCACCCTGGATCATTGATCAAAGAAGCACAGCACTCTAACGTGTAGGGACTTCTCAGTAGCTACCCCAGACACCCCTAGTCCATATCTCATTTCAATTCCATTGATATACCACACCTTATGAGACAGTATGCTTCTATGCTCATATAGCTCAGTGTTACTGACTTTGTTTCGTTAATAGTGTCTATAGTATCAACCAACGATCAACCAACGAGATGTGCAGCATTGTCATTGTTACTGCTTACTGTTCAACCACTCCTTGTGAGCCTTCACATATTGCTGTTCAGATATACAAGCTCTTATAGCTTCTCATATTTTCTTCAGAAGGCTAAGAATGATGGCCACTGAGACTGTGGCCGGCTGTATTGCCTACAGGCCTACGATACAGTTAGCTCTCAAATTGGTGTGTCGGGACGCGTGGGCGGTGCAGCTGCCACACACATGGTACCAACATTAAGTTTGCTATTTAAGTTCCAGTATGATTTCTGTCATGTTAACGTAACTCATTTGATCTCTTACTGTAAGTTCCTTTTCGTTTTTCCTTCATGAATAACCAGAAATGTCATTGCTTTAATTGGATAATATGTGAAAATTTCAATAAAAACATTGTTAAAAAAAAAAAAAAACTAAGGAAACATAGATTCCAAAATGTAATACAAAATAGCAAATTGGCATAACAGAGTGTCTCCACAGTGCTAGATATATACTGTTTGCTACCCAATAAGATATAGACTATGTTTGGCACATGAGTCCATCCCCAGTAGGACGGATATAAAGAAGGAAGAATTTGGGACTTTATATGAGGACATCAAAATGTACCTCCATCCCGGCAATTAGATAATTAGGAGCAATGTTTGGGACTTTATATGAATCATGCAGCCAGGGAGATGACACGGCATAATGATGTCTGGCAAGTAGTACATGCTTGTGACCATTGCTAATGCATAGTAACAAGGTACATACAAGATAAGGTAAAAAATGGAAAAACTTTAATTCCAAAACATAATATACTTGCATTACTATATACTATGCATTAGCAATGGTCACAAACATGTACTACTTGCCAGACATCATTATGCCGTGTCATCTCCCTGGCTGCATGATTCATATAAAGTCCCAAACTTTGTTGCTTAAAGTGGTTGTAAAGCCTAAACATTTTTTTACCTTAATGCATTCCTTGCATTAAGGTAAAAAAAAGTTTAGGTGGCAGCATCCCCCCTCTCCCCCCCTCTTTTACTTACCTGAGCCCTCATTCCATTCAGCGCCGAGCATGTCTGCAACTTTTCTCTCCCCTCACTTCAGTGTCTCGCTGGCTTTGCTGGGGCACTGGGAGCCATTGGCTCCCAGTGCTGTCACTCACTCAAGCACACTCAAACACACAAGTGCCCCATGGGAAACGGCTTCTCATGGGGGCACTGGACAGAGGGGAGGGGCCAGGAGCGCCAGCAGGGGACGCGAAAGGAGGAGGTTCGCGGACGCTCAGTGCAATTCCATTTCACAGATCAGGTAAGTATAGACATGTTTGTTATTTTTTTTTATTATTATTATTTACCTTTACAATCACTTTAAAATATTTTTTTTCTAGCAAAAACTCATCTATGTGTTATTTTAATGATTTATTCCCAGCTAAAGAAGTTAAACTAATTGGCCTTATGCCAATCCAGTGGTACCATCCCAGTCAATAAAGTGTCTCTAAAAAATAGAAACAATGGCTTTGAAATGACAAAGCTGAATTATTTTAGCACGTATGCTATCCGATCCAGGTGCATTATTAACCTTTATTCTGTCTAAATATTTCTGGACCATATCAAATTTGAGCCATAGTAGATCATTTGGGGTTTAGTTAATACCATCCCGTTATGGACATGAGCTCCCCCATGCTCCTTTGTATACACAGAGCTGAAGAAGGTATTTAATAAAATGTAATAAAATTAGCTTTCTCTTTGTCCCCAGTCACCCACTCCAGGTTATTCTGTAAAGGGCCAACATGCTCAGATCTGACTTTTTTACTATTAAAGTGGAAGTAAACCCCCCTATTGTTTTCAGCCAAGGAAGCTGCCATCTTTGCCTCTGTTTAATCTTCAACTGCCACGGTGCTGCACATGTGATCTGTTATGACACCAGCCATTGGATGGTTTGACTGTTTGGTTGAGAGCACAGCCAATGTGCAGTTAGCATTCCCGGCATGCCTTTTTTTTTTAAACTGTTAAATCGATGGGTTTACTTCCGCTTTAATATATTTGAAGAATATCTTAGGGTTTGTACTATTATCTTTTTGCAATCTGTAATTCTTTATGAATTTTTAAGGCTCTGATTTCCTTTTTAAATATTCTGTTCTATATAACATTTAAATATAACATTTATATATTATAATTTTATAATTATATCATTTAAACTATGATAGTGTCTCCTAATTTTTATATTTTTAAAAGCTCTTTTCTTATTATTTATAGCTTTTTTAACTTAGACTGTGAGCCGCATAGGTTATAGGTTTTATTTTTAGGCCTTTTAAACGTATTGCCCATGGGAATATATTTTGCAGTGTGTTCACATACAGTCTTTTTGAAGAATTCACATTTCTGTTCTGTGTTCATCGATACCAATATTCCCTCCCAGCAGCCCTCAGCCCAAACCATAAAGTGCTTTACACCTTCTATGCACAGCCTGTCCAACTCTAATAGAACTTCCTTGACCCCTATAAATTATAAGTGGGTCACATAGCGCTTTATTTCCCCCAAGTGGTATCTTCACTGCTCTCTTCAATGTTTTCTCTCTTTTTCTATTATCCTCTCAATATGTCACAGGGTGAAGACAGAAACGACAATATAATATTAAAAACCTATAATAAAACAAACTTAAAATACATAAAAATTGTACACTCACATTTACCAGCACTTGGATATGACAGCCTAGTCTTATGTGGTAGCTGACTCCACTCATTTCCCAGTGTGGGCATGGCTTCCGTGCGTGGTGACGTCAGTCTACATAGCTCTATCCCTTCGCGTTTCATCAACTGACGACTTCAGGGAGCGATTCTGCAGTATTGAAAGAGCACAAAGCACTTGGCTTAAAGCACAGGACACTTTATATTAAAAGGACACTTTATGCATTTATGTGGATATAGTATCTGTTGCACTTTAATATTGTTAAATATTGCTCTTTATGTTTATATATAAGTGTGGTATAGCTAAATATTGTGTTAGGATTTTGACACTAACACTGCTGTATAAGAAGCGCTGTATAATAATTGGTTATTGCATGGAGCCAGAAGATGGAGATCTTTGCAAGACAAGGAAGTGCAAATACAATGTTGAATCCACTGCCAGAACAGGAAATTGAGATTGCTGGCATACAATTACATTTTATGAATTGGGAATGGATTAAAGTGGAACTAAAGCCTGCAATACTTATCTCTGCTCCAGTGATGGAGTGTTCACGAGATTGCTAACCCGTGCCAATGTCTTCACTCGGTTTTTATCATCTCTGGTCATCTTGGTTGGCTGGAATGATATATCTTCTGCACATGTACATAGAAGTTCATTCATTCTGGCACCAAGGAATGCTGACAATGTACAGTATAATGAGCTGCAAATGCAGTCATAATTGTTTAAATAATAAATCTCCCAAAAAATAAAGTATACTGAATTATTAGGGATACCACAACATGTAGGATCACCCCATGGAGATATTTTATGGAGGAATTGAGAGGAGAACTGAGATCCAAATACAGCCACATGTCCCTTTTATGATAGGTGCATATTCAATTTTCAAAATCGCCTTCCTTTGTCATTCTTGGCATTTGGTCACATGACACATAGGAAGTTGGTGTGTGAAGAGTTCCCTTTTCCAGACATCCTAATCACAGATCGGAACAGGGAAGGATAGCTTTTTTTTTTGCCCCGCATTTGTCACTGCCTGCAGATCCTATTCTTATCAATGTGTAAATGGTGAAGCATCTCCACTCAGCGCAAGCAGCCCAACACATCTTATTAGGACTTAGGCAGGCCATACATTACACAATTTTCTTTCCTTCCACCATGGAGGGAAGGAAAGAAAATTGCTCAAATTGCTCAACACTAACTGAATCCCTCCCGCATCGCTATTGTGTTTTGCTGGCGCGGAGCACAGGGAGCCTTCCCTACCTGCAGAGCACAATGATTAGTGGTGCTGGCTTTTAGCCAGGGCCGCCATCAGGGGGGTACAGCTGTTACAACTGTAAGGGGCCCCGGGACTCAAGGGGCCCGCCCGTGCCAGAAGAAGGCAGGATGGGTGAAGGGGATCTGTGCTGTGCAGTAGCGAACAGATTTCACAGTTTCTGCAGTTTCGTCTCATTGATTTTAGACATTGGGCTCATTACTGCCACCTCTGGCTACTATGTGCATGTGCACCCCTCGTGTGACAGTGATCTGACTGTACTATGCTTCTCAGCAACGTGTCAGTTTTGTAAAAACGAGCTGAGCCTGGGACCAAGTAGGAAGTTACAAGTAGGGGCTGTGAACGAAAGGGAGGGGGGATGTTTGTGTACAGGGAGGGGCCAGAGGCTTGTGTGTGTACAGATTTGTGTATGTGGGGCAGCCATATATACAGGTGTGTGTGTGTGGGGCGTTGACATATATACAGGTGTGTGGGGGGGCGCTGACATATATATACAGGTGTGTGTGGGGGGCCGCTGACATATATACAGGTGTGTGTGTGGGGGGGGGCGCTGACATATATACAGGTGTGTGAGGGGGGCTGCCATATATACGTGTATGTATGGGGGGGCGCAGACATATATACAGGAGTGTGAGGGGTGCTGCCATATATACGTGTGTATGGGGGGGCTGACATATATACAGGTGTGTGTGAGGGGGGCTGCCATATATACAGGTGTGTGTGGGGGGGCTGACTAATATACAGGATTGAGGGGGGGCTGAGTGCGTACAGGTGAGGTGGCCAGTGTGCGGATTTGGTAGGATGGCCCATTGGCAAACCCTGGGGAATGTTAGTGGTCAAGCTCGGGGGGTGCGGGGGCCCAGGTCTAAAGCTGTGTAAGGGGCCCAACAAGTTCTGATGGCTGCCCTGCTTCTAGCCCAAACCGTTTAGGGAAAACCCGACAGGCTGGTTGTACACAAGTCAATCGATGGATCGACTACAACTAGGGTGCCCATACAGTAATCCAAATTTGTCTGGTCCCTGCTGAAGTGACCAAATTTGGAGTCATGTATGACCAGCTTTAAAATCTTATTACAGTACTATGAAAGTTCCCCCAACCAGTCCTCTCCTGGAGGCATTGAAGATTGTGATAGCACTGGCAAACTGCATATCTAATGTCTGGTTGACCTAGATGCTTTATGAGCTAAGCTAAATATCTTATCCTAGTGGTAGCAAATAAGGTCTCCTAACAGTTTGAGCTAACATGTAAGGCGTTAGACTTATTGAGCAGACTTTAAAAGTGGTAACGTTTTTATAGTAAAATTTCATGCCAACAAATATGTTGAAACATTTCTAGGGTACTGACAATTTTTTTTATTAAAACTTTTCTTCAGAAAGTAAATGCTCCATAAATCCAAGTTGGGAGTGGAAGTTTGGCCTTTGAGTAAGTCTAAAGAGCTCCTGCCCAAAGATGTATTGAGGTGCATTGCTTGTAAAGTACCTATAAATCTCCATTCAAGGCATTAGGCAGTTTGCGTTCTTTTTGGGAATAAAAGGATTTTAAATACTGGGTACAAAGATGATGTCCTAGGAGATATTTGCCATGATTCACGACTTTTGCTTAGGACCTGAGGGAGTTACTCTGTCAAGTTTTTCTTTTATTAGACTTTACGTAAATTTTAATAAGTAACATATACTATGCTCAATACCTGACACATCACGGTAAGTAGTTAGAACTCTGAAAGCCATGTTCAATGCATACCCCTTTAAATATTCAACACAGCAATAAAAACAAACATAAAAGGGTTAACTCAGGTGACTTTAATTTGTAGCAAATCAGATATTTTTTTATGTTTTGTTTTTTAATTCAATTTAATTTTTTGTAATGATGAGGATAACACAGCATAAGCACAGCATCCTATATGTCAGCAAATAAAAGTTAGTCCCAAGGTTGCCAGATCATGCTGAATCTATACAGGGAATTGTTCCAGCTTGCTCTAAACTTTCCATGGAGTAGACATCATTTATGCAACAATATAATTTGTCCCATGAGGGCAGTGTCTGTTTTTTCCATTTCAAAAAGATCAATTTACAGTATAGAGATCTGAAGATTTTTTAAGGTAAACCATGAAAATGCAGCAGGATCTAAAGGTGGCAGGTACATAACCTAGGATCCTAGGATTTTACTGACCATTCACCAATATGACTATGTTTTTGTGCAAGTCCAGAAGGTACAGCACATGGAACCTGCTGCTCCATAACATCCCCAACTAGGTTGGAATTGGAAGGGTGGAATTTCCTGTAGCCTAAAGGTCTGTGTTAACAGGCTTTTGACTTATTTTGATGGCAAATGGGTTTGGTTTTGCTTCTGACATCAGAATGAGATGCTTCTGAGGACCTTCCGAATTTATTGCAGATACAATAGACATGTAGATGACTTTCTTTGACCTGCTTCAAGCTGCTTTTGCACTTCCATTGATTTGCATGAGGAGCAAAGTAGATGTGAAGTGAAACAAAGCCTGTAGGCACAAGGCCAAGAGGTAAATCAAATCTGTAGCTAAAAGTAAAAAAAATCCTACCTGTAAAGGAAAGAATCAATACTTAGGAAAGAGTTAACACATATACATCCAGCATGGTCCCCCACTGAGAGATGTTGTTCCATTCACTCTTCTCTACATTACTAATGAATGAGCTTTGTGGTGTGTGGTTTGCATCTCTATTTGATACCATATAACTGGACAAGGGTTGGATTGGTGACCTCCCTATTTTCTTAATTTCAGGCCACTTGTTCTAAGGGTGACAGTGAAATACGTTTTTTTGGAGATGGGAGGCTTAACAATAGAATATTTAGACAAAAAGGCCTCCTTGTTTCTTTCCCTAACAATACTTTTACATCATTTTTGTCTATGGTAGATCCCTATAGGGTACAGGAGGTTGTGTTGTATTGACTTTAAAACCTTGGTAGGAATAGCTATTTCTAGATTTCAAAGGTACTACCATTTAAGCAGTCTTCAAGCCTGTTTGAACAAAGGGGCGAAGTTTGAAGTTGATAGTTGGGAACATGTGGTTGTCACATAGACATCTAAATACTCCTTCCATGCATAGAGAAATTGTAGTTCAATAGTTTAAGCTCCTCTGAGGGTATATGGAAAGCTAATACTTTGTATTAGCTAGGTACAATGGCTCTCTTGCTGTAACAGCAGGCAGTATTTTGCTGTTGGCATATACTTGGGGCCCTAGCATAAGTCCCAAATAAGGCAAGGAAAAAAACATTCTAAAACTGTTTTTTGTAGGTTTAGGTTATTCCATTAGGATGCATAGAACCTAACTTGGAAATCATGTGAGATCATTTATAGATAACCCCATTAGAACGTTTCCAACAAAATAAAGAACAGCTGTGAAAAAAAATTTGTAACTTCAACCTCTCCCAGTCTTATACTCATTGCCCCCAATCCAGTGAGATATCGGCTGTGCAACCTCATCAACACAGCACAGCTGCTTGTCAGAATCATCCCGGCGGGGCCCCCACATGGGCTCTGCACTTTCATTCAGTCTTATGAGATTTATTCTGCATTACAATCTCAAAAAATCTTTACAAAAATAGCTTTACCTTATAAAAAACAATTGTGAAATTAGACATTTGTAAACCTCAGACATGAAATATGAAAAAAAAACATATCCTTCTATAGTGTGTCTCAATTAAGAGCACTAAGTATCATTTCTGTCTGCTGCTTCATTTCTCTGCATGAGTCACTTCTGACAAGTATTCCTGACGCCAAGAGAAAAAAGGTGACAGGGGAGGGGCCTTCAGCAGATTGACAGCTCTGTTTCTGTGTGGAGGGTGTGTGTATTTTCCCTCCAATCAGCTCTCAGAGCTCTCCTCACTTGGAGTGTAATTTCAGCTCTGTGCCCCCTTTTTTTTCTGACAGCTCAGACAAGCTTTATGAATTTGAATGGATATAGAGAAGAGAAGACTGTAGATAAACGGGCACAACTTATGTAGGAGAATTTGTCTAGTCTCTGTGTATCACCATTATTACCATATTAAGGCCAGTCACTTAGATGGGTATGTGTAAGGGTTTACAAGTGTTAAGTAAAATTCTTCATTCAACCCATACACTACTATAAGCCCTGAACTTCCAGCACTGAAACTTGCAGTTCCAGCTCTAGTACAGTGATGATGATGATGGGTCACTTGCTCTTCAGCTCTCAAGGAGACATGTGAGGTCCATCCATTCCTGCTCTACCACCTTGCTGGTGGGATCACTAGGAATGATTAAATTAAAAGAAGAAATTAAAAAAAAAATACATAGTTGCTAGGGCCGGACTGGCCTACCGGGATACGGGGACATTTCCCGTGGCTGTGGCTGCAGCATAGCTCAAAGTGGAGGCGAGTCACGCTGTGTCATGGAGCTCAGTGTGACTGTGAAATATGCCGCGATGTTACAAAAGTCCCGCCCTCCCACTAGACCAGCTCGTGTGATAGGCGCAGGGCGGGACTTTTGTAACAGTGCGGCCAAACATTTCCGACTGAGCTCCGTGACACAGTGGGAGATGCGCGCTTGGGGTAATCCACTGGCACAGGTGCTATATGAGTGGTGTCACCTTTTGAATCTGGAGTTCCTCTTTGTGGACAATTTTCGATGCATGCAGCTGATCAGAATTGGCGTCTTTATATGGACTTTACTGTAGAAAAACCATTTTTTCACATCGGATGGTTTTAACCTATTTGTCAATCTTTCACAATTAGTATTATTTGTATGTTTATTATAAGATACACTTTTTTGCATACTTTATTCATTTATGTACCGTTACTTCTAATTTTTAGTAAGTACATGTATGCTCACTTTCACAGTATTTTATCACCAATGTGTTAGTTTATATTTTGCAGCGCAGTCATTTTTCTTTATTTTTCTTTATTTATTAATCCACTGGCACAGGCACTGACTGGTGAGGCGGCAATGTTGGGCGAGGTAAGGCAGCAGTGATGGGCCCAGTAGTATAGCTGCAATGATGGGCACGGTGGGGCGGCAATGATGGGCACGGTGAGGTGGCAATGATGGGCATGGTGAGGTGGCAGTGATGGGCACGGTGAGACAGCAATGATGGACACGGTGAGGCGGCAATGATGGGCACGGTAAGGCAGTAATGATGGGCATGGTGAGGCGGCAATGATGGACACGGTGAGGCGGAAATGATGGGCACGGTGAGGCTGCAATGATGAGCATGGTATAGCTGCAATGATAGGCACAGTATAGCTGAAATGATGGGCACGGTGAGGCGGCAATGATGGGCATGGTGAGATGGCAGTGATTGGCACGATGAGGCGGCAATGATGGGCACAGTGAGGCGGCAATGATGGGCACAGTGAGGCGGCAGTGATGGGCACGGTGAGGCGGCAGTGATGGGCATGGTGAGGTGGCAGTAATGGACATGGTGAGGTGGCAGTGATGGGCACAGAAAGGCTGCAATGATGGGCATGGTAAGGTGGTAATGATGGGCATGGTGAGGCGGCAATGATGGGCACAGTAAGGCTGCAATGATGGGCACGGTGAGGCGACAATGATGAGCACAGTGAGGCTGCAATGATGGGCACAGTGAGGCTGCAATGATGGGCACAGTGAGGCGGCAATGATGGGCACAGTGAGGCGGCAGTGATGGGCACGGTGAGGCGGCAGTGATGGGCATGGTGAGGTGGCAGTAATGGGCATGGTGAGGTGGCAGTGATGGGCACAGAAAGGCTGCAATGATGGGCATGGTAAGGTGGCAATGATGGGCATGGTGAGGCGGCAATGATGGGCACGATGAGGTGGCAATGATGGGCACAGTAAGGCTGCAATGATGGGCACGGTGAGGCGACAATGATGAGCACAGTGAGGCTGCAATGATGAGCACAGTGAGGCTGCAATGATGGGCGCAGTGATGCTACAATGATGGGCAGTGAGGCTGCAATGATGGGTACAGTGAGGCTGCATGGGTGGGCACAGTGAGGCTGCATTGATGTACACAGTGAGGCTGCATTTGATGGACACTGGTGAGGCTGCATTGATCTCTTGTATCATGTCTACATTCTCTTACCATCTTTAGTATCATGTCCTCAGTCTCTAATTGTAATGGATGTGATCATGGTGAAATGTCTCTTCCAATACATGCTTTATATATCTAACATATATCAACCTTAAAAAACATATTCAGATATTTTCAAAGCTTAGCTTATTCCTCCCTTGCTGCTGTGGAACTGAAGAGTTAACAGAAGAATCGCACCTCTTCTAATGCCCCATACACACGGTCGGATTTTCCGACGGAAAAATGTCCTATCGGACCATGTTGTCGTAAATTCCGACCGTGTGTGGGCTCCATCGGACTTTTTCCGTCGGAGTTTGATCTCCTGCTCTCAAATTTTCCGACAGCAAAGTCCGATCACGCAAATTCCGATCGTGTGTAGCCTAGTCCGACAGACAAAGTGCCACGCATGCTCAGAAGAAATTCTGTGATGGAAGCGCTCGGTCAGGTAAAACTACCATTCCTAATCGACACAGCACATTCGTCACGCTGCAATGTTAAAATGTGTTTAATGCAGCGCATTCTCTTTTTCTTTACAATGCAAGAAGAATGACATTTTTTTAGCTGCTCATATTCACACTGACTTCTCCCAAACTTCTTTCTTTATTCTTTTTCCTGATTTATTGGCTTGAATTTTTTTATTCGTCAGATCTTAAGAATGTTTATTTTCTTTTTTTTTTTTTTTGCATTTATAGTGTTTTTTTTTAATCCAGATTTCCTTTATCTGTCTTTTTTTTTTTTGTGGGAGGGGGGGGTGGTTTGTGTGTCTCAACTTATCCCAACACCATTATTATCATTTGTATTTTTTGCCTAAATTCACTAGGAGGTTGCTTGGTGTTGGTGCCCCTTGTTAATTTGACTTTATGATTTGTGAAATGTACCTGCCTACTCACAAATAAACTGTCCTTTTTGAAGTAAAACACATAGGCAAGTATTTCTTCAAACCAAAAAAAACCTTTATTCGGTGTCATAAACAAAATAAACAGGAAGGCAACGCTGGAGAAACTGGTCCATTTCGCGAAGCCTTTTGGTCCCCACGGCAGACATCAAATATGTAATAGCAAAATTGGTGGCCTGAGGAGTACATATCTGAGAGAGTTCAATCTGGTCCAGAAGTCCAAGCGATCAGGAAGGTCAGATGCCATCTATGTCCCCAGGATGTTGTCAGACAAGAGGCTGCATCTTCTGACAGACCAGACGGAACTCAGGCCATCACTATCTGATCTTCCTAAGGCACTTCCCTCCAGGCTTCCTTCCAGGCTGTGGCTCAGATGTTCGAGTTGTGGCAGCAGGTGGAGGAGGAGGGCAAGAGGCAACCTCCCAGCTGCCACTTGCCACAGCCTCCTCCCGGCTGCCACTTGCCACAGCCTCCTCCCGGATGAGGTCTTCCTGTGTATGAAAATGGGACATAGTTTTAGTTCTTTGTTCATCAATCACACTATTTTCAGCTCATGACTGTTGCAAATAGAATGTTAAGAAATAGAACATACTATCATTCAGAGCCCAGCATTTTTCATTCCTGGCCCAATCCTCTTTGATCACTACTGTCTATTGATATGTCAACCACTTTGTTAAATCACAACTTAACAGATCAATAATAACATCTAGTTAACATCATTAAATGTACGTCAAGAAATATGTTCACCAATGCTATACCTGTCTCAAGCTGGGCCCCTCCACATGTTGTTGCCTGGAAGGCCCAGGTTGGACATCGGAAGCCTCAGCTGGGTGGGAAGGAAGCCTTGAAGGAAGATGGTAAGGTGATGGCATGGGTTCCCTCTGGTTTGCCAGAAAATGTAGCCTCTCGTAGAACTTCATCCTGGGAACATAAATGGCATTCGGATCTCCTGATCGCAAGGAATGCTGGTACCTCTGTCGCTCCCTCAGATAGGTGCTCCTCAGGGCACCAATTTTGGCCATCACATGGGTGATGTCTGCTCTTTACGGCGCAGTGGGGAGAGCACATGGTGGGGACACAGCAGGTGCGCCCTAACTATTCCAGCAACGAGGAGGAGGACGAGGAAAGCCCGGAGCCAGAAACGTCCCGATCCCAGAGGCTAAAATTTAAGGCGTCAAATATGTCTTTTGGAGAAATGTTGGAGATGGTGGTCATATTGAAGAGGAGTGACTATGATGGGAAGTATGGGCCTTACCCCAACCCAAATGTCAGAAAGGCCAAGATCATGGCTAAAGTTGTGAAAAGGCTGCAAAAGAATTTTGGGTTACAACGATCCAAGAATCAACTGAGGAAACGCTGGTCAGACCTGAAACTGAGGGAGCACGATCAGTACAGAAATATCAAGCGAGTTCTTCAAAAAAGTAAGTAGTTGTCGTGTGTTCATCTTTTTTTTTCTTGCTTGCATACTGCTCCATGTGCTTTGTTTTTCAATGTTGGACATTTGAAAATGGCCACTTTCATGTTCGTGTGTCCATTCGATCGTACTAAACCTCTATCGTTCGGCCACTTATAATACGCTGTTTGGTGAAGTTGGAGTTAACTACATTGTTTCAGGCCTGGTTTTAGTCAAAGGAAGTTTGTTGTCTATAGGGGTTTTTTCGAGAATGAAATGCAAACTTATTCAGTGTAAAGGAGAGGTGACTCAGTAGCTGTTTACACATCTGGACTCTAGAGCACTAGTGCTGGGACACCCAAACACCCTTTTTATTAGGGTGTCCTACACATGTGCTCCAGTGGATACTATAGGGGTGTCTCCATCTGACAAACTTGCACCAAACAGATAATAAGTATTGCACCTTTACAAAGTGTCAAAATTAATGTTGTTGGCCTTTGAACTTGGCCACAAACAACTATTGTACGTCACTTCCAAGCAATGTTTCATATTTCCGATTTCTGCCCTCATAGATTGGTGTGCTAAGTATTCCTTTTGTACATTCTCATAGGGGAGAGAAGACTCGGGGCGTCTGAGGACACCAGGAACCCCACCCCCCCCCCAAAGAAGGGGAATTACCAACACCAGAAGCAGAGGAGAAGGATGAAGGAGAGATTGTAGAAGTTGGAGAACTTGTCACCACAACAGGTGAGTGTCGGAGACCACAGCTACAGGTAAGCTAATCAATGTATGCCTGCATCTTAAAAATACCCCGTTTTGTTTTTGTTTTTTTAGGTGATGTGGATGTCGTGGAAGAAGAATCACATTTTACCAGTGAAAGTGCACACGTCCTCATCGGGGAGATAATGGTGTGCAATCGAGATCTAGATGATATCAAGAAAAACATCAATGATGTTCAACAAAAAATGAAGAACATCATTGATGTTTTAGGGAAAATATGAAACCACACAAACGACTTATCACACATTTGTGGGTGTGTAACCCAAAAAATTTTACGTCAGAAACAAATTTGGAAGATGCACACAGTGTGTCAACATGTGCTAGCTCCCATCATGGTGGATCAATGGCAACGTTTTGTGGGTGCAACCACTTTACTAACTACTAAATGTGGCTGAGGTGAAGGGGTTGCACCCCCAAAACACGTACATTGATCCCCATGATGGGAGATTGCACATTTGGACATTCTAGGCATGTGTTCTTGCATCAAATGCCCATTTTGATCTCCAAATTGTATGCATGTTCTAAATTTAGCTTTTCCAGGGGTGACACCCCATGTGATGAAGGCACGATCAAACACAGTTTGGACATAGTCATGTCTGATCTTGTCTTCACTTTTCAAAGTTGAACTTTGTAAGTTTCTGTGTTCAGTATGTTTTGCTTTGCTACATGCCTGGTTTACACAAATGCGCAAAGTTAGTAAAGAATGTTCTAAAGACCAAAGATCTTTTGAGTTTCCAAAAGCCTTTTTGAAAGGCACTTGTGAATGTGTTTGAAGTAAAATTTTACCATATGAACAATGTGTGGCTTCCTTATTCCAAACCCCAAAAGCATTATTTGTGTCAAAAGTAGATGAATTTGGTGACAATGGGTGTTATTTACTAAAGGCTATTCCACTTTGCACTCCAAGTTCAGTTTCTGGTGCACTTTTGCAGCGCACTTGTAGTGCATAGTGGATTTGTCTTTTAGAAATTACACCCACAGTGCTTTGTAATACAGTGCCTTGAAAAAGTATTCCTACCCCCTGAAATTTTCCACATTTTGTCATGTTACAACCAAAAACGTAAATTTATTTTATTGGGATTTTATGTGATAGACCAACACAAAGTGGCACACAATTGGGAAGTGAAAGGAAAATGATAAAGGGTTTGTCAAATCTTTTTACAAATAAATATGTGAAAAGTGTGGCGTGCATTTGTATTTAGCCAATACTTTGTAGAACCATCTTTTGCTGCAATTACAGCTGCAAGTCTTTTTGGGTATGTTTCTATCTAGAGAGTGACATTTCTGCCCATTCTTCCTTGCAAAATAGCTTAAATTCTGTCAGATTGGATGGAGTGCATCTGTGAACAGCAATTTTCAAGTCTTGCCACAGATTCTCAATTGGATTTACGTCTGGACTTTGACTGGGCCATTCTAACACATGAATATGCTTTGATCTAAACTATTCCATTGTAGCTCTTGCTGTATGTTTAGGGTCGTTGTGCTGCTGGAAGCTGAACCTCCACCCCAGTCTCAAGTCTTTTGCAGACTTTAACAGGTTTTCTTCTAAGATTGCCCTGTATTTTGCTCCATCCATTTTCCAATCAACTCTGACCAGCTTCCCTGTCATTGCTGAAGAAAAGCATCCCCACAATATGATGCTGCCACCACCATTTTTCACGGTGGGGAGGGTGTGTTCAGGGTGAAGTATAGTGTTAGTTTTCCACCACACATAGCATTTTGCTTTTAGGCCAAAAAGTTAAATTTTGGTCTCATCTGACCAGAGCACCTTCTTCCACATGTTTGCTGTGTCCCCCACATGGCTTCTCACAAACTGCAAACAGGACTTGTTATCTCTTTCTTTCAACAATGGCTTTCTTCTTAACACTCTTCCATAAAGGGCAGATTTGTGGAGTGCATGACTAATAATTGTCCTGTGGACAGATTCTCCCATCTGAGCTGTGGATCTCTGCAGCTCCTCCAGAGTTACCATGGGCCTCTTGGCTGCTTCTCTGATTAATGCTCTTCTGGCCCGGCCTGTCAGTTTAGGTGGACGGCCATGTCTTGGTGGGTTTGCAGTTGTGCCATACTCTTTCCATTTTCGGATGATGGATTAGACAGTACTCCATGAGATGTTCAAAGCTTGGGATATTTTTTTATAACCTAACCCTATTTTAAACTTCTCCACAACTTTATCACTGACCTGTCTGGTGTGTTCCTTGGCCTTCATGATGCTGTTTGTTCACTAAGGTTCTCTAACAAACCTCTGAGGGCTTCACAGAACAGCTGCATTTATACTGAGATCAAATTACACAAAGGTGGACTCTATTTACTAATTAGGTGACTTCTGCAGACAATTGGTTCCACTAGATTTTAGTTTGGGGTATCAGAGTAAAGGGAGCTGAATACAAATGCACGCCACACTTTTCAGATATTTATTTGTAAAAAATTTGGAAAACCATTTATAATTTTTCTTCCACTTCACAATTATGTGCCACTTTGTGTTGGTCTATCACATAAAACCCCAATAAAATACATTTACATTTTTGGTTGTAACATGACAAAATGTGGAAAATATCAAGGGGTATGAATACTTTTTCAAGGCACTGTAAACCACCTATCACGCCATTTTCAGGAATACACACATTTCTGTAATGGTGATGAAAAGGAGTATTTTTGGGGTCAGTTATGCACTACATACCTTACCTAGAAAAACTATTATGTATCAAACCCACAACATGAGAAGATTCTTTTTAGGAAGAAGAGACTGTAACCTCCTCTCGCCAAGAAAGCATTCCCACTGTTGAAGATAAAGGCCCAAAAAGAAAACAAAAAATAAGCTAGATCACACCTGCAAGAAACACAAGCAGTAAATGAAAAGAAATCTTAGTTCAGTTTCCAACATAAATTTATAAAAAAATGCCTCTCACACATCGTCTGGCATATCAATGGCCCCCCTACCCACAAAGTACTCCATATACCTCTCGCGGACTTCGCGGGTATTTAGGGGGGGCAAGCCAGGACGTGCAGCTTGAAGGGCTGTGAGGTTATCATTTTGTGGCATGTCTGCATCAGGGCCAACAGACACAACATAGTTGGTGCTATGTCATTTTAAGAAATTGTGCAATATGCAGCAGGAAAGCACAATGTGGTTCAGTTTATATTCCGCCATGTGGATAGGTGTCAAAAAGAAGCGGAAGCGGCTGGCCATGATCCCAAAGGCGTTCTCCACCACTCTGTGGGCGCTGGACAGCCGGTAATTAAAGACCCTCTGGTCTGGGGTGAGGGTCCTCTTCGGGAAGGGCTGCATCAGATGGCTTGACAACGCAAACGCTTCATCCGTGACAAAGACGAAGGGGAGTCCTTCTGCATTCTCCTCTGGAGGTGGCAAGCACAGACTGCCACTCTGGAGACGCCAGTTGAACTCCGTGTGCGCAATGGCACCACCATCCGAGATTTGAAAGTATTGAGCCAGCCCTTTGCACTACAGGCTTTGCTGAATTCATCCCTAAATATGACCACTATAAAGAGGTAGGTATATAGTGTGTATTGAGCTTGGCAAAGCCAGCAGATTGAGGATTGGCATCATCTGACCGAGCAGTTGGGGGAGGGGGGTTCCTAATGAGTTTGGCACACAAAAAAAAAAAGGGGACTCTGCATGAAGTAAAACACACAGAAAATGTTTGTGCATATTTTAGGGGGTGTTTGGGGGAAACCAATACTATGGAGCAGACAAAATACATTGCTTAAGTGACTAGGCCATAGGTGTATATTGGCCCAGAAGAGCATGCTGGGGAGGTAAGTGAAGGCAAAAATGCATGAAGAAACAAAAGGGGCACAGCATATTAGAGCATATTGCAATCATGGTAATTAGGGAAGGAGGTCAAAAATACAAGACATTAGCAAACAGAGCATACATAGAAGGGAATAGTAAAGGAGAAATGTTACCTTAATATAGTCCTCCTGCAGGACCTGGATAATAGCAGAACAGGTCTCTGGAATAATGATTCCCAGAGCCTGGGGAGAGATACCTGTGGAGAACTTCAGATCCTGAAGGCTTCTCCCTGTCGCCAAGTACCTCAACGTGGCAACAAGCCTTTGCTCCAGAGTGCAGGTATCCTGCCTGCTGATAAAAGGGGTCAGCAAAACCAACAGATGGTGAAAAACAGGAAAGTTCCTGAAATCATCAGGATTATTCTCACGGATCTCACGAAGCAAAGGCATGTGCGAGAATTGGTCACGCTGAAGCAACCAATTCTTGGTCCATGAACTCCTCCTCGCCCTGTTCATGGACTGGTCTTGGGTCAAAGCTAAAAGCCAGACATCAAGCCCCTGCACAGCACGAACTCTACGACGAGTACGTATACGAAACATAGCTCACAAACGGTCGGCTGGTCAGAACGGACAAACAGAAAGCACCGATAAACAGCAAGGCCTGAAAGAACGAAATGAATACCAGAAACGAGCAGACAATAAGCAGTGAAAATCAAAGCGTCCTATATCAAGATATAGGCCGCAATGACCAACAAATGCGAACTGACTACACGCACCGATAAACAGATACGCACGACAAGCACAAACTAAAGCGCGAATCGAATGTAACGAAACTTCTACTAACACGCGATAAACACGGAATCAGCAGAAGGAGCCCAACGGGTGCCGGACGTGGTGCTGAACTTCCCTTTTATAGTCTCGTGGAACACGGCTTACGTCACGGCATTCTTGAAGACCGGAAATTCCGACAACGTTGTCCGACCGTGTGTACGCAACACCAGCTTCAGACAAATTCCGACAAAAATAGTCATCGGAAAATCCGACCGTGTGTATGGGGCATAAGAATACACTCAAAGTTAACACCATTGCAGAAGAAGCAAGAACGCTGCTGCAAGAACAAAGCTACTTCCTCAAATGAGCACCAAGCTAAAACCAATGTTTTATCACTGTATGTATTTTTACATTCGTGGTTTGCATGCGCCAGTCTTGTTGACGTGTCTTAATCTTTAATGGAGTTGTATAAAAGTATTGAGAAGCGGAAATATTAAACAGAAAGTATTTTACTCTGAACGCAGTGTCAGCGTATTACTTCAGCACGTGCACGTTATATTCAATCTGATCAGGGGTAGATATAATAATATCGGACTGTTGTTCTGATCCAAAACATAATCATCTCCTATACCATGCCCGCAGCCTCTGACCATCTCCTGTACTATGCCTGTAGCCTCTAACCATCTCTTGCATCATGCCCGCAACCTCTGACCATCTCGTCTTATATCATGTCTGCAGTGTCTGAGGGGGAGTCTGGAGAGGAGTCAAGAGTGGGAGTGCCGCCGGGAGGGGGGTCATGGGAAAAGTCAGATGTGTGTGGACTGTGGAGAGGAGACTATAGGAAAACCAGAGCCACCAAGCTGGAGCTGACTGGCTGAGCCCTGGCGGTGCACCAGAGAGGAGGTCAGTGACAGCACCGCCAGGCCAATCTGAGGGGGGTCACTGATGTAAGGGGGGAGTGAATACAATAATGTAAGGGGACACTGATATAAAGGCTTCCCCTTTATATAAGTAACCCCCCCTTACCTTAGTGTATTCTTTCTGCGAATGGTGGTCTCTGGTCACCAGAGTTCCCCCCCCCCCCCACATTCCCAGTTGTCCCCCTTGATGATTGCTCCACTTTTACTACTTTTAACTGAAATTTGCTTTTATATATATATATATATATATATATATATATATATATAATATATATCCCTAGCCCTATGTGCTTTCATATCTGTCTTATCTATATATAATACGCTCTTCAAATGTGCTTTAAAATGCATGGTTTTCCCTTTCATGAACAAGTAAAGAATTACGTTATGTCGTTGGGCTGGTATTATAATGATATGGGGCTGGTATGAAATTATTTCCAGTGCTGGTTTTTATTCCCAGTCCGGCCCTGATAGTTGCCCAATTAAACAGTGCATTGAGGTTGGCTTGTAAGTTGGAGACATCCTGTAAGGACGTTATTCCACTGTGTAGCTTTGTGTCATCGGCAAAGACTGAAATGGTACTTTTATTCCCAGACCCTATATCATTTATAAAAATATTAAAAAGTAATGGTCCCAACACTGAACCTTGGGGTACACCACGGATAACCTTAGACCATTCAGACTAAGAATCATTAACCACTACTCTCCGAATTCTGTCTTTTAGCCAGTTTTCTATCCATTTACAAACTGATGTTTCCAAGCCTGTAGACTTTGCCTTATACATGAGCCATGTATGGGGAACTGTGTCAAACGCATCTGCAAAATCCAAGTATACCATGTCCACAGCCACCCCTCTGTCAAAGGTTTTACTTACCTCCTCATAAAAAGAAATCAGATTTGTCTGACAACTTCTGTCTTTCATGGTCTGTTGCTTAAAGTGAAATCAAAAAAAGGGTAAAAACTGAGGACACTCCCGATAAATGGGTAATTTATAAGCATGGTTTGGGACTTAATATGAATCATGTAGCCAGGAAGGTAGCGGAGCATAATGATGTATGGTGGGTGTACCATATTTGTGAACATACGTGTTATATTAGAACATAATATAGTATAAACAATGTAATACAATAAAACTAAGGCGGTCACATCAAACTACTGGCCTCTCATATACTGATAGCCGCACGCCTCGCACTTGCAAAAAATGGAAATCACCAAACCCCCCCACAATGTCAGACCTTATCAACCTGCTGAACAATCACTTCAAACTGGAATTCGCCTTCGCTAAAGCCAACTTGACCACACCTTCCTTTTACAAAAACTGGGCACCCTGGATCATTGATCAAAGAAGCACAGCACTCTAACGTGTAGGGACTTCTCAGTAGCTACCCCAGACACCCCTAGTCCATATCTCATTTCAATTCCATTGATATACCACACCTTATGAGACAGTATGCTTCTATGCTCAATTAGCTCAGTGTTACTGACTTTGTTTCGTTAATAGTGTCTATAGTATCAACCAACGATCAACCAACGAGATGTGCAGCATTGTCATTGTTACTGCTTACTGTTCAACCACTCCTTGTGAGCCTTCACATATTGCTGTTCAGATATACAAGCTCTTATAGCTTCTCATATTTTCTTCAGAAGGCTAAGAATGATGGCCACTGAGACTGTGGCCGGCTGTATTGCCTACAGGCCTACGATACAGTTAGCTCTCAAATTGGTGTGTCGGGGCGCGTGGGCGGTGCAGCTGCCACACACATGGTACCAACATTAAGTTTGCTATTTAAGTTCCAGTATGATTTCTGTCATGTTAACGTAACTCATTTGATCTCTTACTGTAAGTTCCTTTTCGTTTTTCCTTCATGAATAACCAGAAATGTCATTGCTTTAATTGGATAATATGTGAAAATTTCAATAAAAACATTGTTAAAAAAAAAAAAAAACTAAGGAAACATAGATTCCAAAATGTAATACCAAATAGCAAATTGGCATAACAGAGTGTCTCCACAGTGCTAGATATATACTGTTTGCTACCCAATAAGATATAGACTATGTTTGGCACATGATTCCATCCCCAGTAGGACGGATATAAAGAAGGAAACAAAGAATTTGGGACTTTATATGAGGACATCAAAATGTACCTCCATCCCGGCAATTAGATAATTAGGAGCAATGTTTGGGACTTTATATGAATCATGCAGCCAGGGAGATGACACGGCATAATGATGTCTGGCAAGTAGTACATGCTTGTGACCATTGCTAATGCATAGTAACAAGGTACATACAAGATAAGGTAAAAAATGGAAAAACTTTAATTCCAAAACATAATATACTTGCATTACTATATACTATGCATTAGCAATGGTCACAAACATGTACTACTTGCCAGACATCATTATGCCGTGTCATCTCCCTGGCTGCATGATTCATATAAAGTCCCAAACTTTGTTGCTTAAAGTGGTTTTAAAGCCTAAACATTTTTTTACCTTAATGCATTCCTTGCATTAAGGTAAAAAAAGTTTAGGTGGCAGCATCCCCCCTCTCCCCCCCTATTTTACTTACCTGAGCCCTCATTCCATTCAGCGCCGAGCATGTCTGCAACTCTTCTCTCCCCTCACTTCAGAGTCTCGCTTGCTTTGCTGGGGCACCGGGAGCCATTGGCTCCCAGTGCTGTCACTCACTCAAACACACAAGTGCCCCATGGGAAACGGCTTCTCATGGGGGCACTGGACAGAGGGGAGGGGCCAGGAGCGCCAGCAGGGGACTCGAAAGGAGGAGGTTCGCGGACGCTCAGTGCAATTCCATTTCACAGATCAGGTAAGTATAGACATGTTTGTTATTTTTTTTTATTATTATTATTTACCTTTACAATCACTTTAAAATATTTTTTTTCTAGCAAAAACTCATCTATGTGTTATTTTAATGATTTATTCCCAGCTAAAGAAGTTAAACTAATTTGCCTTATGCCAATCCAGTGGTACCCTCCCAGTCAATAAAGTGTCTCTAAAAAATAGAAACAATGGCTTTGAAATGACAAAGCTGAATTATTTTAGCACGTATGCTATCCGATCCAGGTGCATTATTCTGTCTAAATATTTCTGGACCATATCAAATTTGAGCCATAGTAGATCATTTGGGGTTTAGTTAATACCATCCCGTTATGGACATGAGCTCCCCCCATGCTCCTTTGTATACACAGAACTGAAGAAGGTATTTAATAAAATGTAATAAAATTAGCTTTCTCTTTGTCCCCAGTCACCCACTCCAGGTTATTCTGTAAAGGGCCAACATGCTCAGATCTGACTTTTTTACTATTAATATATTTGAAGAATATCTTAGGGTTTGTCCTATTATCTTTTTGCTATCTGTAATTCTTTATGAATTTTTGATTTCCTTTTTAAATATTCTGTTCTATATAACATTTAAATATAACATTTATATATTATAATTATATAATTATATCATGTAAACTATGATAGTGTCTCCTAATTTTTATATTTTTAAAAGCTCTTTTCTTATTATTTATAGCTTTTTTTAACTTAGACTGTGAGCCGCATAGGTTATAGGTTTTATTTTTAGGCCTTTTAAACGTATTGCCCATGGGAATCTATTTTGCAGTGTGTTCACATTGTCACGTATCGGGTATGGCGGGGAACAGGAGGTGGATCCCCTATGCCAATGAGGCGATAGCACGGGTTGTATTGGAGGACCGATTCTAATGTTGCTACTGGTTTTCACCAGAGCCCGCCGCAAGGCGGGATGGACTTGCAGCAGCGGTAGCAACCAGGTCGTGTCTTCCAATAGCAACTCGACCTCACTGACAGCTGAGACAGGCGCGGTACACAAGGATTAAGCAGAGGCGAGGTCAAACGTAGCAAAAGGTCAGGGCAGGTGGCAAAGGTTCGTAGTCAGGGGCAACGGCAGAGATCTGGATACACAGTAGGAGCAAACACAGAAACGCTTTCACTGGGCACTATAGGCAACTCAAGATCCGGCCAGGACAGGAAGGGGAAGTGGGTTTAAGAAGGGTTCTTAGGAAACGTTAATTGGACCAGGCACTAATTGATGTGCGCTGGCCCTTTAATAGCAGGCAGAGTCGCGCGCGCCTGGGGAGCGGGGGCGTGCGCACGCCAGAAGAAGAAGACAGGGGAAGGTGAGGGGAGCGGGATGCGATCCCCGGGCGGGACGTGGATCGCATCCCGGAGACAGAGCAGCGCCTGCGGTCAGGGGAGCTGACCGAGGCGCTGCAGGGCAGAGGACGCCGTGAGCGCTCCGGGATGGATGGGGCACCCGGAGCGCTCAGCGTTACAGTACCCCCCCTTGGGTCTCCCCCTCTTCTTGGAACCCAAGAACCTGAGGATGAGATCCTTGTCAATGATGTTACCCTCAGGTTCCCAGGACCTCTCCTCAGGGCCACAATTCTCCCAGTCAACAAGATAGAAGCGTTTACCTCGGACGGTTCTAGAAGCGAGGATCTCTTTAACGGCGAAGATGTCGGAGGAGCCGGTGACCGGAGCAGGAGCGGTGACCTTGGGGGAAAAGTGGTTAAGAATAAAGGGTTTGAGGAGGGAAACATGGAAAGAGTTGGGGATCCGGAGGGAAGGAGGAAAATGCAGTTTATAGGACACGGAATTGATCCGAGCCTTGATCTTGAATGGACCGAGATAGCGGGGGCCCAACTTGTAACTGGGGATGCGGAACCTGATGTACCTGGAGGAGAGCCACACCCTATCACCAGGGGAGAATACAGGAGGAGGTCTTCTTTTACTGTCAGCATGTTTCTTCATGCGAGAAGAGGCCAGGGCAAGTGACTTTTGGGCCTCCTTCCAGATGGACGACAGCTCTTGGGTGACTTCGTCTGTGGGATGGAAGTCCATGAAGGCGAAAAATCTGAAGGAAGAAATGTTTCGCGAGTATAGGTGCAGAAGGGAGCCCTGGAAGCGTGACAAAATGTGCCATTTTGGAGAAACGATCCACGACCACCCATATGGTAGTGTGGCCGTGGGAAGGAGGGAGGTCCGTGATGAAGTCCATAGCTATGTGGGCCCAGGGTCGTTCAGGCACAGGCAGAGGGTGAAGAAGACCTGCAGGCCTTTGGTGAGGGGTCTTGTTTCGAGCACATATGGTACAGGCCTGTACGAAGTCCGTCACATCCTTTTTTAAAGAAGGCCACCAGTAATACCTGGAAATCAGTTAGGAGGATTTCTTGATTCCAGGATGACCAGCCAGATGAGAGGAGTGACCCCATTTGAGGACCTGAAGCCGAAGACGTGGAGGGACCAGGGTTTTCCCCGGAGGGACTTGCAGTAAGGAGGCCGGGGCTGAAGAGATCAGGCACTCAGGAGGTACAATGTGTTGTACAGGAGACTAGGACTCAGAGGTATCGGTGGAACGAGAGAGGGCGTCAGCCCTGACATTCTTGTCTGCAGGACGGAAATGGATCTCAAAGTTGAAGCGGGCAAAAAACAACGACCACCTAGCTTGATGTGGGTTTAATCGCTGGGCGGACTGGAGGTAAGAGAGATTTTTGTGATCAGTGAAGATCGTGATGAGATGAGTGGACCCCTCAAGGAGATGTCTCCACTCCTCAAGTGCTAGCTTAATGGCCAGTAATTCACGGTCTCCGATGGAATAGTTCTTTTCAGGGGGGGAAAAGGTCTTGGAGAAAAAACCACAGGTGACGTTCTTGCCCTTGGAGTCTTTCTGGAGAAGCACGGCTCCAGCTCCCACAGAGGAGGCATCGACTTCCAGGAAGAACGGTTTCAGGGGATCAGGCCTGGATAGAACGGATGCAGAGGCAAAGACGGACTTGAGGCGGTTAAATGCCTCATCAGCTTGAGGAGGCCAGGACCTCGGATTCGCACCTTTTTTGGTTAGTGCCACAATAGGCGCGACAATGGTGGAGAAGTGGGAAATGAACTGGCGGTAATAGTTGGCGAATCAGAGGAAACGCTGGATGGCCCGTAGCCCGGTAGGACGTGGCCAGTTCAGGACGGCAGAGAGTTTCTCCGGGTCCATTTGGAGACCTTGTCCAGAGACCAAGTACCCCAGGAAGGGAAGACTGCAGCGTTCAAAGAGACATTTCTCTAGTTTGGCGTACAGACGGTTATCACAGAGTCGCTGGAGCACTTGACGGACATGAAGACGGTGCTCCTCCAAGCTAGAGGAGAAAATCAGGATATCATCCAGATAGACAACAACACAGGTGTACAGAATACCACCGAGTGGCTCCATCTTCAACTCAGTATGGTCCTTGTTAAAAGGCAGGACGATATGGAGAATCGCCTGAGAAGGTGTAACCTGCGGTTCGTGGGACTTCAAGAAGGGTTCATGGGACTTCCCGAAGGGGCTGAGGGCTCGGACCCACCGTCATTTTTGGAAAACCTCCTTACCACTACTTTTGGCCGTGCGGAGTTCTCAACCTCCTTTGTGGTGGAGCGGGCCCATAGATTGGCTTCTAAACCTCCCCCGCAAGGGGCACCCCCGAGGACATTTATTGCCAAGCTCCTAAACTTCCGAGACCGAGACGCATTCCTCCGGTTCACCAGACAAAAGGGCAACATACCGTACAAAAACTGCAAGATCAAGGTATTCCCGGACTTTTCGGCGGAGGTCCAAAAGAAGAGAGCGCACTTCAACGAAGCCAAGCGTCGATTGAGGATCGCCAACTACTCGTACGCCATGCTCTTTCCGGCTAGACTGCGAGTCGTGGGGGATGACCGAACACACTTCTTCGATACGCCGGAGGCAGTTTTCCAATGGCTGGAGCACAGAGCCGCGCCGGACCGCGCACCGCCACAAGATCGCCGAGACCGGAGCCCACAGCCCTGAGACCCTGCCAACATGAAGATCCGGACTTGCTGAGGTTGAAATAGGCACATATGCTTATCACATGCGGAGACAAGGTACTGTGCACTCCATACCTTACCCCTTGTTGCCCCTGGTCCCCCCCCTCCACCAACTAACTATCCCAAACCCCTCACCGCCCAAGTACACTATGCCGCTTCACCTAAACCTTTACGGTTTAGGAGATATTCCCCTTTCCGCCATCTCCTGACCTGGCTGGAGCAGCCGGGTGCACTGGAACTTGTGAAAAAAAACGAAGAACACTGACATTAGCCCTTTGGCCCTGTAGTTAAAGTGTAAGTAAAAAAAAAAAAACATGTCAGCGGGTTTACTACCGCTTTAAAGGCAGGCTGTCACCCGTCATGACGCCCGGAGCATGGACCTCAAAGTGCATATCCTTTCCTCCTCCTTTGAGGGACTATCCTGGTGCCTCCATGCTGGGCGGCGTGCCCCTCGCATTAAAGTTTGATCTTCAGAGAAGAATCGTCCCTCTAGTTAGGGGAGCCCATCTGGGCTTCACTTTTACCAATGCCATTTGTGTATTCAGATTGTATATGGCACAAGCAATGTTTCCCCGGTCTGGACGGTCGCAGCGCACGACACCTGGTGGTGGACTGTTGCGCGAGACGGCCGGACAGGTCGGTGCTTTCGTTTACATGTACATGTTGTACTGTTTGATTAAGGTTAAATTGTTTAAACCTACAATGAAGAGTGATATATATTGGTGTGTAATACTGCTGTGTGGTGATTATACCGGGACCCCGCGCCTGCTGGTGGCGATGGGGCCCTGGGGACCCGTTTACTATGTGCTATGCTTTGGACCTTGCACCCTGCGAGCGCGGTCACGCCCCCCCTCCAGTTTGTGGGGGGCGGCATGGCAGCGTCCAGGGATCATAGATCCGGGGGAAACATGGTGGATGTCCATAGCCATGACTAGGTTATTGAAATGCATTACCTGGAATGTTAGGGGTATCAGGGCTAAACCCAAAAGGACTGCGGTCCTCTCCTATCTTAAGGCTCAACGGGCCGACGTAATTGTTCTGGTTGAAACCCACCTTACTGGTCAAATGATGATGGCTCTCAAAAAACCATGAGTGGGATGGCTGTATCAGGCCCCCCACACTGCCAACTCCAGAGGGGTCGCAGTGTTGGTGGCCAAATCGGCACAATTTGTACTCCTAACACTCAAATTTGACTCACAGGGCAGGTATATATTTTTACATGGCAGAATATGCGGACTGGAAATATTGATCCTGGCGATCTATATACCTCCCCCTTTTCAATTTGCGGTGCTACTGGAGGGGCTGTCCTTTATGACCCAATTCCCCACGGTACCAGCGATGTGGTTAGGAGACTTTAACAATGTTGTAGATAAGAGACTTGACAGACTATTACCGTCACCCCCGGCTGACCCCACCCACTCCCAGACAAGATTTGGTAAGATGATGAATGACCTGGCTCTAGTTGACACGTGGAGATATCGTCACCCCAACGACCAAGCATTTTCTTGTTTTTCTGCGACTTACAACTCCATGTCCAGAATTGACCTCATCCTGATATCTAGATCCCTTTTGCCCATTCTGGGAGATGTAGGCTTCAACCCCCGTATCCTCTCTGACCATGCCCCATATTGGGTACTGATACGGTTGGACTCTCCGCCGGCAACATACACCTGGAAACTCAACCCCTTCTGGCTGAAGGTGGTGCCAGATATGACAGACATGGGTACCGAATAGGAATTCTTTTTCCAAACCAACAGGGGGACTGCATCATACGATGTAATTTGGGACTCCTTTAAATCTCATGCGAGACTGTTGATGTCCCAGCGAATAGCGAGGTATAGGAAGTCCTCGGCCCATGTAGTGACACAGGCAGAGCTAGCGCTAGCTGACATAGAAAGGGACTTTTCTGCAGACCCGTCCCCAGCTAAAGCGGAACAACTCAAATTACAATCTAGAGTGGTGAACAACTTATTATTTGAGAGAGCGGAAAGGAAGATATTTTATGTCAAACAAAGAGTGTATGAGTGCGGGGAACGTGCGGGACGCCTCCTGGCCTACCTGGCCCACATGGAGCATAAGCCGCCAACTGTGGTTTCACTACATAGACCGGATGGCACTATGGCTACTGACCCAATGGAGGTGGCTGGGGAGTTCCGCTCCTTCTTTGCATCCTTATATTCCTCTAATACTGACAAATCCAGGGAGGACGTTGAGACGATGCTATCTCACATAGTCGTCCCCCAACTATCACAACCCCAAGTAGACATGCTTGAGGCTCCAATCATCTCAGAGGACATACTAGAAGCCCTATCCAATCTTAGCCCGTCCAAGGCCCCGGGCTCGGATGGGCTACCCTTGGAATTTTACACCACGTATGCTGATGTGCTGAACCCCAGGCTGTGTGAGTTGTACTCTCATATGTTTCGAACGGGAGCTATACCCCCCACAATGAGCGAGGCCCACATGGTGCTTATACCCAAACCAGACAAAAACCCTGCACTCCCTGAATCATATAGACCAATTTCCCTTCTTCAACTCGATATTAAAATTTTGGCCAAGGTTTTGGCGCTGCGGTTAAATAAAGTGATTCTATCACTGATCCACCCAGACCAAAACGGTTTCATGCCAGGTAAAAACACGGCACATAATCTCCGGAGACTGCACATGAATATCCAAGCTGAACATGATCAAGTGGGATCCCGGGTAGTGGTATCCCTAGACGCCGCTAAGGCGTTCGATTCGGTCGAATGGACCTACCTTTGGGAATGCCTGTCTAAGTTTGGGTTTGGACCCAACTTCATCAGGTGGATCCGCCTGTTATACCATAACCCCAGCGCCAAGATCCTAATTAACGGGAAGGTATCTGAGCCCTTCCCTCTTTCTAGGGGCACTCGCCAAGGATGCCCCATCTCCCCCCTACTTTATGCGTTGTCGGTGGAACCCCTAGCTGCTTCTTTGAGGAATCACCCAGGCGTACAGGGCCTGCGACGAGGAGAATTTGTGGAAACTGTCAGTCTGTATGCAGATGACATGCTGCTATACCTGGCGGACGCAGGCCCATCCCTACACAAAGCCCTAGAACTGATACAGACCTTTGGCACGTACTCGGGCCTTAAAATAAATTGGGATAAATCCCAAATTCTCCCTATTGATCCATGTGCCCCGACGCAACTGCAGGCGACCTCCCCTTTGATCAGGGTTAGCTCCATGAAGTACTTAGGAATCATAATTACCCGCCACCCAGAAGATTTTACAAACCACAATCTAGAGCCGCTAATTAAAACCATAAAATCTAAGACACAGACTTGGGCCAAGCTGCCCCTTGGGTAATGGGTCGTGTAAATCTTATAAAAATGATCCTACTGCCTAAGCTGCTCTACATACTCTGGCACGCCCCCACATATTTACCCTTCAGAATATTTAAAGTCATGGAAGCTATCCTCAATTCTTTCGTTTGGGGGAATACTCGCCACAAATTATCCTGGAAAGTACTCAAAAACCCCACTGACCTGGGAGGGGCAGCTCTGCCGGACCTCGGTCTTTATTATCTGGCTGCGCAACTATCCCACTTATACCACCTTGACAAACAAGATAGGGAAAGATGTATGACGCTACTATGCTCTCCGCATGCCTGTAGATTTAATCACCCTTTTCAGATTATCTTCCGTGAACCATCAGACCCCTGGACGCTAGGCAATCGTAAGGGAATACTATACAACTACTGCAGGACCTGGGAAGTAGCGAGACGCAAACTGAAAGCCCCGCCTACACACTCCCACACACCACTGTGGGATAACCCAGGCCTCAAGGAACTACAAACCATTCCCGACCATGGTGTCTGGATTGCTAAGGGAGTTAATATATTATCTGACATGTACTCGGGGACTATCCTCAAATCCTTCCAACAACTGAAGGAAGACTTCAATCTGCCCAACTCCATGCATTACCGATTCCTCCAGCTTCGCCATGCGCTACAAGCCCAATTCCAAGACAACCCCCCCAACCTAGAACGACTGGACGTCCTAGAAGTATTATTGGGGCAAGACCCCTCAAAACTTATCTCCATCTTCTACAACTGCCTTCTCCGCCCCTCCGCAGTAATAATAGCATATGGACTGAAGGATAAATGGGTGGGTGATGTAGGGGAAATTGAGGATGACGAGTGGGAAGATGCTCTAGATGCTCACAAAAAAGTCTCCACCAAACTCTCAGACCGTCTCACACAAATCTATATTCTGCACAAGTCTTACCTGACCCCCCTTCGACTGGCCAAATACAAACCCGACCAAAACCCACTGTGCCCTAGGTGTGACAGCCCCTCCAGCACCTTCTTCCACCTGATATGGTCATGCCCAGTTATACAAGACTATTGGTCTCACATTGTGAAATTTATCCACGATAAAATGGGATCTCCCCTGACCCTCTGCCCCAAACAGTGCCTGCTAGGCATATTCCCTGACCCAGACTCAGATAAGTACCATAAAATATTCCTACAGGAATCGTTTTTCCTAGCCAGACTACTCGTAGCGAGGAGATGGTTGAGGGCCACACCACCAACAATCCAGGAATGGATAACAACGGTTAACAATGTTCTACCGCTTAAGAAAGAGATATATGCTCACAGGGGCTGCCCTGCAAAATATGGGAAGATATGGGACTCATGGCTGGGAAGTGCAGACACCTGCAGCGAAATCCCTGATTGATTGATTTCCTTAGTGATACCACACTATATGGCAGGGTGGGTGGAGCACCGCCTTTTGGTGGTACGTACCTAGAGCTGTACTCCATATATGGACAACCAAAAGCTATCTGTTTGTAAATGTGTAATGCATACTGTCATAAACTGTACACCTGTACTCTGGAACGCACAGTTTAATGTGATTGATATGGGATATGAGAGCACTGTTATTATCTCTCACAGTTGTACCTCTCTTGAGGTTTTCCTGGATGTAGTCTGTCATAGCTTGTGTCTCCGGGATGGAGAGAGGGTAGATCCTGCCACGGGACGGGGTGGTACCAGGGAGGAGATCAATAGGGCAATCAAAGGGTCTATGTGGTGGCAAGACCTCCGCTTGTTTTTTGCAAAACACATCGGAAAAGTCCTGGTAAGGCTTGGGAAGACTAGGCAGAGCGGCAGCGGTGGAAACTTGTTTAATGGGCACCGCTTTGAGGCAATGCCTGTGACAGGAAGGACCCCATGATTTTTTTTTTTCATGTGGTGTGCAAAAAAAAAAAATCGGAAAAGTCCCGGAGTCCAGAAAGGCTACAGCGGAGAAAGAGGATTTCTTGGTCAGAGAAATCCTCACCGGAATGGTCAGACGTGGAGAGGAAGAATACACACCTAGCAGCGCCTCTCCCACGTTAGCTAGGTGCGAGCGTTTCCCTGACGCTGAGGGCGGATAGAGCAGTCCTTTAAGAAATGGTCGGGACTGGCGCAATACAGGCACAGATTATGGTCTCGGCGGCGAGTCCTCTCTTGTGTGGTCAAGCGTGACCGATCCACTTGCATAGCCTCCTCAGCAGGAGGAGCAGGAACGGGTTGCAGAGGATTCTGGAAGAGAGGTGCCAGGTGAGGAAACCGCCTGACGTGACCAAAGTCCTTTTCCTGGCGTAGCTCTAGGCGTCTTTCGGTATAACGCATGTCAATGCGGGTGGCCAGCTGGATTAGTTCAGACAGGGTAGCAGGAATCTCTCGTGCGGCCAGCACATCTTTGACATCACTGGATAGACCTTTTTTGAAGGTCGCGCCGAGAGCCTCATTGTTCCAGGAGAGTTCAGATGCCAGGGTGCGGAACTGAATGGCGTAATCGCCCACTGAAGAATTCCCCTGGACGAGGTTCAGGAGAGCCGTCTCGGCAGAGGAGGCCCAGGCTGGTTCTTCGAAGACACTGCGGACTTCAGAGAAGAAGGCTGGAATTGAAGCTGTGGCAGGATCGCCACGGTCCCAAAGTGGTGTAGCCCAGGCTAGGGCCTTATCAGATAGTAGGCTAACCACGAACGCCACCTTTGACCGTTCTGTGGGGAACTGGTCCGACAACATCTCCAGATGGAGGAAACACTGGGATAGGAACCCTCGGCACAGCTTGGGGTCCCCATTGAATTTTTCAGGAAGGGACAGGCGGACTCTAGCAGCAGCAACTCATGGCGGAGGAGATGCAGGAGGTGGTGGTGGAGATGGCAGAAGCTGCTGTAGCATAGCAGTCAACTGCACCAATTGTTGTCCTTGTTGAGCGACCACCGTGGTCAGATCCGAGAGGCTTGGCAGCGGGACCTCAGCGGGATCCATGGCTGGATCTACTGTCACGTATCGGGTATGGCGGGGAACAGGAGGTGGATCCCCTATGCCAATGAGGCGATAGCACGGGTTGTATTGTAGGACCGGTTCTAATGTTGCTACTGGTTTTCACCAGAGCCTGCCGCAAGGCGGGATGGACTTGCAGCGGCGGTAGCAACCAGGTCGTGTCTTCCAATAGCAACTCGACCTCACTGACAGCTGAGACAGGCGTGGTACACAAGGATTAAGCAGAGGCGAGGTCAAACGTAGCAAAAGGTCAGGGCAGGTGGCAAAGGTTCGTAGTCAGGGGCAACGGCAGAGATCTGGATACACAGTAGGAGCAAACACAGAAACGCTTTCACTGGGCACTATAGGCAACTCAATATCCGGCCAGAACAGGAAGGGGAAGTGGGTTTAAGAAGGGTTCTTAGGAAACGTTAATTGGACCAGGCACTAATTGATGTGCGCTGGCCCTTTAATAGCAGGCAGAGTCGCGCGCGCGCCTGGGGAGCGGGGGCGCGCGCGCACGCCGGAAGAAGAAGACAGGGGAAGGTGAGGGTAGCGGGATGCGATCCCTGGGCGGGACGTGGATCGCATCCCGGAGACAGAGCGGCGCCTGCGGTCAGGGGAGCTGACCGAGGCGCTGCAGGGCAGAGGACGCCGTGAGCGCTCCGGGATGGATGGGGCACCCGGAGCGCTCGGCGTTACACACATACAGTCTTTTTGAAGAATTCACATTTCTGTTCTGTGTTCATCGATACCAATATTCCCTCCCAGACTAAATTTTGGAGAGCAGCCCTCAGCCCAAACCATAAAGTGCTTTACACCTTCTATGCACAGCCTGTCCAACTCTGATAGAACTTCCTTGACCCCTATAAATTATAAGTGAGTCACATAGCGCTTTATTTCCCCCAAGTGGTATCTTCACTGCTCTCTTCAATGTTTTCTCTCTTTTTCTATTATCCTCTCAATATGTCACAGGGTGAAGACAGAAACGACAATATAATATTAAAAACCTATAATAAAACAAACTTAAAATACATAAAAATTGTACACTCACATTTACCAGCACTTGGATATGACAGCCTAGTCTTATGTGGTAGCTGACTCCACTCATTTCCCAGTGTGGGCATGGCTTCCGTGCGTGGTGACGTCAGTCTACATAGCTCTATCCCTTTGCGTTTCATCAACTGACGACTTCAGGGAGCGATTCTGCAGTATTGAAAGAGCACAAAGCACTTGGCTTAAAGCACAGGACACTTTATATTAAAGGGACACTTTATGCATTTATGTGGATATAGTATCTGTTGCACTTTAATATTGTTAAATATTGCTCTTTATGTTTATATATAAGTGTGGTATAGCTAAATATTGTGTTAGGATTTTGACACTAACACTGCTGTATAAGAAGCGCTGTATAATAATTGGTTATTGCATGGAGCCAGAAGATGGAGATCTTTGCAAGACAAGGAAGTGCAAATACAATGTTGAATCCACTGCCAGAACAGGAAATTGAGATTGCTGGCATACAATTACATTTTATGAATTGGGAATGGATTAACGTGGAACTAAAGCCTGCAATACTTATTTCTGCTCCAGCGATGGAGTGTTTACGAGATCGCTAACCCGTGCCAATGTCTACACTCGGTTTTTATCATTTCTGGTCATCTCGGTTGGCTGGAATGATATATCTTCTGCACATGTACATGGAAGTTCATTCATTATGGCACCAAGGAATGCTGACAATGTACAGTATAATGAGCTGCAAATGCAGTCATAATTGTTTAAATACGAAATCTCCCAAATAATTAAGTACACTGAATTATTAGGGATACCACAGCATGTAGGATCACCCCATGGAGATATGTTATTGAGGAATTGAGAGGAGAACTGAGACCCAAATACAGCCACATGTCCCTTCTATGATAGGTGCATATAAAATTTTCAAAATCGCCTTTTTGTCATTCTTGGCATTTGGTCACATGACACATAGTAAGTTGGTGTGTGAAGAGTTCCCTTTTCCAGAAGGGAAACACAGATCAGAACAGGGAGGGATAGCTTTTTTTTTGCCCCGCATTTGTCACTGCCTGCAGATCCTATTCTTATCAATGTGTGAATGGTGAAGCATCTCCACTCAGGGCAAGCAGCCCAACACATCTTATTAGGACTTAGGCAGGCCATACATTACGCAATTTTCTTTCCTTCCACCATGGATGGAAGGAAAGAAAATTGCTCAAATTGCTCAACACTAACTGAATCCCTCCCGCATCGCTATTGTGTTTTGCTGGCGCGCAGCACAGGGAGCCTTCCCTACCTGCAGAGCACAATGATTAGTGGTGCTGGCTTCTAGCCAGGGACGCCATCGGGGGGGTACAGCTGTTACAACTGTAAGGGGCCCCGGGACTCAGGGGGCCCGCCCGTGCCAGAAAAAGGCAGGATGGGTGAAGGGGATCCGTGCTGTGCAGTATCAAAAAGATTTCACAGTTTCTGCAGTTTGTCTCATTGATTTTAGACATTGGGCTCTTTACTGCCACCTCTGGCTACTATGTGCATGTGCACCCCTCGTGTGACAGTGATCTGCCTATACTATGCTTCTCAGCAACATGTCAGTTTTGTAAAAACGAGCTGAGCCTGGGACCAAGTAGGAAGTTACAAGTAGGGGCTGTGAACGAAAGGGAGGGGGGATGTTTGTGTACAGGGAGGGGCCAGAGGCTTGTGTGTGTACAGATTTGTGTATGTGGGGCAGCCATATATACAGGTGTGTGTGTGGGGGGGGGGCACTGACATATATACAGGTGTGTGTGTGGGGGGGGGGCGCTGACATATATACAGGTGTGTGGGGGCGCTGACATATATATATACAGGTGTGTGTGGGGGGGGGGCGCTGACATATATACAGGTGTGTGTGTGTGTGGGGGGGGCGCTGACATATATACAGGAGTGTGAGGGGTGCTGCCATATATACGTGTGTATGGGGGGGCTGACATATATACAGGTGTGTGTGAGGGGGGCTGCCATATATACAGGTGTGTGTGTGAGGGGGTTGACTAATATACAGGATTGAGGGGGGGCTGAGTGCGTAAACGTGAGGTGGTCGGTGTGTGGATTTGGTAGGATGGCCCATAGGCAAACCCTGGGGAATGTTAGTGGTCAGGCTCAGGGGGTGCGGGGGGCCCAGGTCTAAAGCTGTGTAAGGGGCCCAACAAGTTCTGATGGCTGCCCTGCTTCTAGCACAAACCGTTTAGGGAAAACCCGACAGGCTGGTTGTACACAAGTCAATCGATGGATCGACTACAACCAGGGTGCCCATACAGGGATCCAAATTTGTCTGGTCCCTGCTGAAGTGACCAAATTTGGAGTCATGTATGACCAGCTTTAAAATCTTATTACTATGAAAGTTTCCCCAACCAGTCCTCTCCTGGAGGCATTGAAGATTGTGATAGCACTGGCAAACTACATATCTAATGTCTAGTTGACCTAGATGCTTTATGTGCTAAGCTAAATATCGTATCCTAGTGGTAGCAAATAAGGTCTCCTAACAGTTTGAGCTAACATGGAAGGCGTTAGACTTATTGAGCAGACTTTAAAAGTGGTAACGTTTTTATAGTAAAATTTCATGCCAACAAATATGTTGAAACATTTCTAGGGTACTGACAATTTTTTTTATTAAAACTTTTCTTCAGAAAGTAAAGGCTCCATAAATCCAAGTTGGGAGTGGAAGTTTGGCCTTTGAGTGAGTCTAAAGAGCTCCTGCCCAAAGATGTATTGAGGTGCATTGCTTGTAAAGTACCTATAAATCTCCATTCAAGGCATTAGGCAGTATGCGTTCTTTTTGGGAATAAAAGGTTTTTAAATACTGGGTACAAAGATGATGGCCTAGGAGATATTTGCCATGATTCACGACTTTTGCTTAGGACCTGAGGGAGTTACTCTGTCGAGTTTTTCTTTTATTAGACTTTACATAAATTTTTATAAGTAACATATACTATGCTCAATATCTGACACATCACGGTAAGTAGTTAGAACTCTGAAAGTCATGTTCAATGCATACCCCTTTAAATATTCAACACAGCAATAAAAACAAGCATAAAAGGGTTAACTCAGGTCACTTTAATTTGTAGCAAATCAGATATTTTTTTTATGTTTTGTTTTTTAATTCAATTTAATTTTTTGTAATGATAAGGATAACACAGCATGAGCACAGCATCCTATATGTCAGCAAATAAAAGTTAGTCCCAAGGTTGCCAGATCATGCTGGGAATCTATACAGGGAATTGTTCCAGCTTGCTCTAAACTTTCCATGGAGTAGACATCATTTATGCAACAATATAATTTGTCCCATGAGGGCAGTGTCTGTTTTTTCCATTTCAAAAAGATCAATTTACAGTATAGAGATCTGAAGATTTTTTAAGGTAAACCATGAAAATGCAGCAGGATCTAAAGGTGGCAGGTACATAAACATAGGATCCTAGGATTTTACTGACCACAAAAAAAAACCCTGGGAATCCATCTCCCCTTCCCTGAGGAGCCTACACTGGCTAACCGTAAAGAATCGGGTCATATTCAAGACCCTCTGCCTCACCCACAAATGCACCCATGGAGACGCTCCCCAATACCTTCTTGAGAAAATAAAACATTACACACCCAATCGCAGTCTCTGATCGTCTAACCAAAACCTCCTCCTAATTCCCAAATCCTGCTACAAATCTATGGGGGAACGGAGATTCGCTGTCCAAGGACCACGGCTAAGGAACGCTCTACCGAACGATATCCGCATGGAAGAAAACCATCAGGCCTTCAGGAAAAAAATCAAGACCTACCTCTTCTAAGAAGCTTGACAACAAAGCACGAATACATCGCCTTGAGGCGGTTCAGTTCGCATTGTAGCGCTATACAAATTATTCATTCATTCATTCATTCACCATTCACCAATATGACTATGTTTTTGTGCAAGTCCAGAAGGTACAGCATATGGAACCTGCTGCTCCATAACATCCCCAACTCGGTTGGAATTGGTAGGGTGGAATTTCCTGTAGCTTAAAGGTCTGTGTTAACAGGCTTTTGACTTATGTTGATGGAAAATGGGTTTGGTATTGCTTCTGACATCAGAATGAGATGCTTCTGAGGACCTTCCGAATTTATTGCAGATACAATAGACATATAGATGACTTTCTTTGACCTGCTTCAAGCTGCTTTTGCACTTCCATTGATTTGCATGAGGAGCAAAGTAGATGTGAAGTGAAACAAAGCCTGTAGGCACAAGGCCAAGAGGTAAATCAAATCTGTAGCTAAAAGTAAAAAAATTCCTCCTCTGAGGGTATATGGAAAGCTAATACTTTGTATTAGCTAGGTACAATGGCTCTCTTGCTGTAACAGCAGGCAGTATTTTGCTGTTGGCATATACTTGGGCCCTAGCATAAGTCCCAAATAAGGCAAGGAAAAAAACATTCTAAAACAGTTTTTTGTAGGTTTAGGTTATTCCATTAGGATGCATAGAACCTAACTTGGAAATCATGTGAGATCATTTATAGATAACCCCATTAGAACATTTCCAACAAAATAAAGAACAGCTGTGAAAAAAATTTGTAACTTCAACCTCTCCCAGTCTTATACTCATTGCCCCCAATACAGTGAGATATCGGCTGTGCAACCTCATCAACACAGCACAGCTGCTTGTCAGAATCATCCCGGCGGGCCCCCCACATGGGCTCTGCACTTTCATTCAGTCTTATGAGAGTTATTCTGCATTACAATCTCAAAAAATCTTTACAAAAATAGCTTTACCTTATAAAAAACAATTGTGAAATTGGACATTTGTAAACCTCAGACATGAAATATGAAAAAAAAAAAAACATATCCTTCTTTAGTGTGTCTCAATTAAGTGCACTAAGTATAATTTCTGTCTGCTGCTTCATTTCACTGCATGAGTCACTTCTGACAAGTATTCCTGACACCAAGAGAAAAAAGGTGACAGGGGAGGGACCTTCAGCAGATTGACAGCTCTGTTTCTGTGTGGAGGGTGTGTGTCTTTTCCCTCCAATCAGCTCTCAGAGCTCTCCTCACTTGGAGTGTAATTTCAGCTCTGTGCCCCCTTTTTTTTCTGACAGCTCAGACAAGCTTTATGAATTTGAATGGATTTGAATGGATATAGAGAAGAGAAGACTGTAGATAAACGGGCACAACTTATGTAGGAGAATTTGTCTAGTCTCTGTGTATCACCATTATTACCATATTAAGGCCAGTCACTTAAATGGGTATGTGTAAGGGTTTACAAGTGTTAAGTAAAATTCTTCATTCAACCCATACACTACTATAAGCCCTGAACTTCCAGCACTGAAACTTGCAGTTCCAGCTCTAGTACAGTGATGATGATGATGGGTCACTTGCTCTTCAGCTCTCAAGGAGACATGTGAGGTCCATCCATTCCTGCTCTACCACCTTGCTGGTGGGATCACTAGGAATGATTAAATTAAAAGAAGAAATAAAAAAAAAAAGAGTTTAACATGTCTATGTACAAGAACATATGTGTTTTAAGTAACTATTTGGGTGAGGAACATTTAGATTACAATGGAGCAGTAACGCTCATGATGAATTTGTATTTCCCCCTTAATTTAAATTGTACATAGAATGAAATTTTGCAGGTAAAGCTGATCAGTGTATTCTAATGGTGGGGGAGCTTCCCCGCTGTCAGAATACAATAGCTCAGCGGGGAGGATTCCCCCATCCAAATCAAATTTGTGGATGGGGAATTGAGTCCGTTTTCATTCAACCTGTTGATTGAACAAAAAAACGGACTTAACTATGGGCCGCCCTACTTAGCTTTACTTATGTTGCCTGACAGTGTGTGAGATCAAGGAGTTTACAAACTAGCAAATGTTTGATATCCGGTAAACCTTGACATTCTGAATGCAATGGTATTTCCTATATTCCTGTGCTATTTTCAAAGGAATAATTTGATGAAAATACATAATTAAGCTCCACTTGTTTACAGCATACACACACACACACACATTTTTTATTGTTACATGTCTTCATTGAACGCATACCGTCTTTGCGTGCAAAGCTATCTTAAACTGGAGAGCAAAGTTAATTTAATAGGAAAGCAACCCTAGGGGGTTGCTATGGTACAATGGATTTTTAACATGGTTACTTTTAACAGCACTGGATCTATTAACCAAGGCAGTAGGAAGAGCAATGGCAATGTACAAAGTGCAGTAAACCTTTCTAATTAGACCTACCTTTTCCTGATTTCAAAATTTGTGGCAGTGGCATTGATGGGCCTGGATACCTGTGGCACTGTTTCCAACCAAGTGCCCCGTGTCTTGCATCCCTATACCCCAGCAGTGTAAACACTGTAAAGAATTTGTATTGTTTGTAATGTAACTAATGCAGCTTTGTCATAGATTCAGCCTTGCTGTTCCTCTTCTCCATGCTCCTCTGTTAGAACTGCGCAAGATACACTATATTGTCAAAAGTATTGTGACACCTGCCTTTACACGCACATAAACCTTAAGGGCATCATAGTCTTAGTCCGTAATGTTCAATATTGAGTTGGCCCACCCTTTGCAGCTATAACAGCTTCAACTCTTCTGGGAAGGCTGTCCACAAGGTTTAGGAGTGTCTCTATGGGAATGTTTGACCATTTTTCCAGAAGCACATTTGTGAGGTCAGGCACTAATGTTGGATGAGAAGGCCTGGCTTACATTCTGCGCTCTAATTCATCCCAAAGGTGTTCTATTGGGTTGAGGTCAGGACTCATTACAGACCAGTCAAGTTCCTCCACCCCAAACTCGCTTATCAATATCTGTATGGACCTTGCTTTGTGCACTGGTGTGCAGTCATGTTGGAACAGGAAGGGGCCATCCCCAAACTGTTCCCACAAAGTTGAGAGCATGAAATTGTCCAAAATGTCTTGGTATGCTGATGCCTTAAGAGTTCCCTTCACTGGAACTAAGGGGGCAATCCCAACCCCTGAAAAACAACCCCACACCATAATCTGATACTGGATCAGCTGTCAAGATGCTGAGAGTGTGATATACAGACAGAAACCGTGCCAGACAAAATGTACTTTTTAGCCATTTGTACAATTTGCCACAAGTTGTCACAATTTGTGTGCAGGGTGTCATCCCCTATCTATCAAACTGGTGCTTCAGGGTGCCTGTGATCTTTTAAAAACTCAACAATGCGCCTGGTAAAAAGTGAATTGTGATTAGTTACTGTAATGCCGTGTACACACAAGCGGAATTTCCATCCGAAAAATCTTGGATGTTTTTTCCGACGGAATTCCGCTCAAGCTTGTCTTGCATACACATGGTCACACAAAAGTTCTCTGAACTTTCAACCGTCAAGAACACAGTGACGTAGAACACTACGACGAGCCGAGAAAATTAAGTTCAATTCTTCCGAGCATGCGCCGGATTTTTTCCGAGCATGCGCCGGATTTTTTCCGAGCATGCGCCAGATTTTTTGCGCATACAGACGATCGCATTTTCGGATAGGAACTTCCTGACCGAAAAATAGAGAACATGCTCTCAATCTTTTTCTGGCTGGAATTTCCGCCAGCAAAAGACCGATGGAGCATACACACGGTCGCATTTTCCGACAAAAAGCTCTCATCAGAGTTTTGCTGGTGGTATTTCCGATCGTGTGTATAAGTGTTTACACTGTATTGTTGCTCTTTGCAGTTCTTTTTTTTAATTTTTTTAATAAAACTGTTTGTCTTTTACAAAGTTTCATCTTTATGTCCTGGAATAGAGCTGGTAAAATAGTTTATATATAAAAATTCTGATACTATTTATAAAAAAAAAAAATTCATAAATGGTGTAGAAAAATCAATGCAACGGATGTGTACCACTCCGATTAAAATTGGGAATTGTCAAAAATTTCCCACATACCACTTTAGCAAAGCTATGGTATGTCTGTAGTATAAATATAATGGATTTTGAACAGAAACAAGAAACGTGAAAGGCTGATATGAAGATGAAGATGAACACAAACAGACACTGTCACATGCAGGTGGACATACACATACTACAATCTATATGTAGCGCTGGCTCCTGACTAGCAGGCACTATTGTTTTTTTTTTTTTTTTAATTAAGTTGCCTGAAGCCATAGTTGGGTTTCAGGCTAATTTCTCTAAATTACTGGTTTCTGTACCAGTCCAGCGGGGTTGCACTGGGTTGCATTTAATGTCACCTATTGCTTGGAACCAGCCCAGTTGGAGTGTTTTCCTGCTGTGCATTCTGGGGGGTGGTACCCACGCCATGTTGGCGGGGGCTTTTTCATTAGCTTTGTTTTGCTCCTGACCCAGACCCCATGGCACTCCTGGCCTGGGGTGCGGAGCTATGTATCCTGTGTCTTAGGGCCGGCTGGCTTGAGGCAGCGCAATTGAGGGGATAGGCTCGAGTGAATCTCGGGGCCTATTGATCCGGAGATGGTCCAGTGCCGTCTCATCTGAAGGGAGAGGCCCAGAAACTGAAGGACCCAGGGGACGACACTTTCAAGAGAAGACCGTGCACAAGGCTGGTATCTCTGAAGGAGCCTGGAGGCTCAGTTGAAGGACACAGGACACAATCCGGATCACTATACCTACAGTACCGCCGGTTCGGCTGAAAGAGACTGGTATTGTATGGAAGTATTCTTAAATTTCTCAGTGACGCTTAAGTTCAAATTCACAAGTCTGTGGCAGAGACTGTGTTACATACCCCACCGGCTGCTAGGTCCAGTGAGAGGGGCTTATCCAGTGGTGGCTGGTGAGATTGAAACTATTGTCTTCTTGATCTAAAACAGATCTTAAACCTGCTGTACCAGGTGCCTGAACTCATCCCCATCCCTCTACCCTTTATTGAAAGACTTTGCTTCTATTTTGAATAAATAATCATAAAAAAGGACTGAGTTTTAGAAATTGACATTCTTTGGGCGACTTTCCACGGGATCCCCAAGAAGGAGATGCAGGGCTCAAGTCCTGCGGGAACGCATGGGAATAGAGTTCCTGTACTTTTTCCACAACAGGAACTCAGTTCCCGTTAGCAGCCGTGTCCTGCAAGACTTTGAAGTATGCAAGCACAATTGAATGAATGCTGATTATTCAGAGAATTACTGTATTTATGTTTATTGAGGATTGTTTTTTTATGTACCAACAGTTAAGCTTCATACACACAATACGAAAATTGGATGAAAAATACCACTTTTGAAGTGTTCATGCATATGAGCGTATCATTTTCTTTTTTTTTTTTTGGTGGGCGAGTGGATCTTGGGTGGGAGTTCCCACACTTTTTTCCCCAGGACTTGACCCCTGCGGAGATGCAAGCAGGCGAGGTAACGGTAAGCCCAAATAAAACCAGGGGGTTAGTGCTACATAAATGTATAAGTTTTATTTATAGAACAAAGCTATGTTCACATGACTTATATCTGTAATGTTAACTGTAACAGTCACAAATGGATACTTAGGATTAATGGGAAGCTGTCAAAAACCCACAGAGAGGGTGGAGTGATCATGTGGTTGTAATGCGTGTTACTGTTTTTGCATGGAAGAATGTTAACTCATTTTGAATAATGTATAGACGATATCATGTAATAAAAAAATCATCTATCGACTGAAATAGTTCAGGTAAAAATAGTAAACAGTAAATCAAAACTATATAAGACAATTCAAATAAAAAATAATTTGATTAAACTTTTCTTTTTTCTGCCTACTATAATGTGTTAAGTCCCTATTTTAATGGACCTGGTGGACAATCCACCCTAAAGACCCGCCCATCTTTAGGGTGGATTGTGTGGAATGCGTGTTTTGATTTAAATGAAATGATTATATTTTGGCCACATTTTCCAACATCTTACTAGAAAATTTTGAGAGTTTAAAGAGAACCTGTAGCCAGATGATGTATATTCGAGCATTTACATACTCTTAATGAATGATAAATGAGCTTTAAAACAACATCTCACTGACCTGTTGTAGCTGCAGACTAGGGATGCTGCCGACGTTCGAATCGGTGTTCGAAACGGTGTTTGTTCGCAAACGAACCTAACATATGGGGCAGAGCGCCCCATAATGAACTGCGACATCGCAGTGCATTTACGGCTGCTGATTGGCCAAAGCATGTACCTGAACTGCATGCTTTAGCCAATCACAGCACGATCTGCTGTGAGAGCCATGATTGGACAAAGGCAGGAAGGCAGGGTGCCTTTGGCCAATCATGGCTCAGGGGGCTAACTCCATGCCCCATACTATATAAGGCTGTTTACACGGCGGCTGTATGTAGTGTGATACTACAATATATAGTGCATTCTGTGTAGACTATATATACAGGATAGGATGCATATAGGATATAGGATGCATTAAGGTGAAAAAACACGAACCTTTACAAACCCTTTAACAGCAGTAGAGAAATTTCAGGCTGGCTGTGTTGTCTTGTTCAGATGTGGAAATCTCAGGAATGAATGAGCAGAAATACAAATCCATTGGTAAGTAAAACAGCTCTCATTATATCTGTATTTGTACATTATATTACTTATTACTTGTATATTAAACTATGTACAGACATAGGTGCAACAACTATTCTCATAGATTATACTGTGATTAGTAACTCTGACAGTTTGTAGTAGTGTGTTGTATGTTTAACCACTTCAATACTGGGCACTTTTACCACCTTTCTGGCCAAGCCAATTTTCAGCTTTCAGCGCTGTCACACCTTGAATGACAATTGATCGGTCATGCAACGCTGTACCCAAATGACATTTTTTATATTTTTTTCATACAAATAGAACTTTCTTTTAGTGGTATTTAATCCCCGCTGGGTTTTTTATTTTGTGCTAAAAAAAAAAAAGACATTTTCGAGAAAACGTTTTTGGCAACAATTTTTGTAAATAAGTAATTTTCCTCCTTCACTGATGTGCGCTGATAGGGCTGCACTTATGGGCACTGATAGGCTGCACTGATGAGAGGGCACTGATGAGACAGCACTGATGGGCACTGATGAGACGGCACTGAAGAAAACTTATGAGGAGGCACTAATATGCAGCACTGATAAGCAGCACTGATAGGCACTGATGGGCACTTATGGGCACTGATGGGAAATGATAGGCAGCATGGATAGACGGCACTGATGGGCAGCACTGAGGGCCACTGAGCGGTGGCACTGATGAGCAGGCACTGATGGCACTAAAAGGCAGCACTGACATGCATCACTGATGGGCGCAGATTGGCCTCACTGATGGGCACAAATTGGCATCACAGATGGGCACAGACTGGCATCACTGCTGGACACTGTTGGGGCTGTACTGATCATCAGGGCACTGATGATCTGTGCCCTGATTATCTGTGCAGGTCTCCCCTGTGAGTAAATGCCACTGATCGTCTCTCCTTGCCTCACACGCTGTCAGTGTAAGGCAAGGAGTGCCGACAACTAGCATTTCCTTGTTTACATGTGATCAGCTGTGATTGGACACAGCTGATCACATGGCTAAAGAGCCGTGTCACCGGCTCTTTACCGAGATTGGGATTGTGATCGCCTTTATAGCCGTGCATGTGCCTCCACGGGCGCGCAAGCACAGTGAGACTGGGGCGACGTCATGACTTCGTCCCAGAACAACGGAGCATCCCGCCCGCCATCATTTGTCTATAAAGCGGGCGGGAGGTAGTTAAGCCTTGTATAATGTAATGTTCTTTCTAGTAGAACTACATGGGTGTGGTGTAATTTCCTGTCTCTGAGTTTCTGGAGTTTCCAATAAAACAAGGAGGGCTCAGCCATGTTTTTGGAACTATTTTGACTGGTAATCATCTATGGTCTATCATCTATGTATTTACCTTTTTGCTTGGATTTCAGTTTTGAGTGCACTGGTGTAATGCCTCAACCAACAATAGAAAGGTCTTCAACAGCAGTAGAATGGAAGTGAACATTGGCATAGGGAAGAACGGTCCGTAGTTCTAGTTAGAGCAGTTACTGCGTCCTTAAAGGCTTGGGACTTACGGATTTTGCATGGTCCAATCCCTTCAAAAGCTTTAGCTCAGCTCTGCTGCCAGCAGAGATGACATTTCCTTGCTTTTATTTTTCAACAACATCTTATATAAAATTTATCAAGCAAGGAGAAAAAAAAAAAAAAAACCTCTTTCCACATGGACACAGTTTAAATATACAAATGGAAAGATGGAAAATCTGCAGCATAGTGAAACCACTTCTTCAGGCTGTCTGCTGCAATGAAAGCAAGCAGCGTGTCTTTTCCGAGCACACAACCAATGAAATATTTAAGGTATGAGAACCGCACTTACTTAATTCATTTCTTTCTATGGAGCCCTGTAATTTCCTGGTAATTATTGTTTTTAAAGGGTGGCACACAGAAATAGATGGGCCAGCAGAATACAAATTGTCTTTTATTTTTTTTTAAGATTGAGGCTTTCTGAAATTCCATGGATTTCAGCAGCAATGTCTGCCAAAGGGGAGAAGGGAAAAAAAAAACGGTTGACTTGGTAAAATTAGAAATAGCTGTTGAAGCTTTAAATTACAGAGAGACAAGTTGTTCCATGTGAGAAGGGTAGACCAGCCTTGTGGGGAACATGCAGCATGTAATTCATACGCTAGCAAAAGATGATATGTTATTCTGAATATGGGCACAGGCAATAGCATCTTTTAGAGGATGTGGTTGGATGTTGTCTGTACCTGCAATGCAGCCCTGACAGGCCCAATGTGTTGCCAAGGTTCAAATCACAGCTTTTACCACTAAATGACAGAGAGGTGGAAGATGACACAACAGCGTTTTAGTTGTGCTACAATAATAGAGATGTTACTGAAACATAGAGCCTGAATTTATGAAAAAGTACCCCATGTAACTTTCACATTTGAGACACAGCAACCAAAATGACAAGAATATTGATTAGTACATATTGTAATTATGAAAATGCCTACCCAAATTATAAGTCTGCTAACAGAAATCAGCTTTTGGCATTTCTACAGTTCGAGGTTGTCAGTCAAAAAATAAAATTATTTTTATTAATTGCTATGGGCAGCAGCACATGTTCTCATTGGCCATGTTAAATGACGGTTGGGTTCTAGTCAGCACAATAGCTTGTTCATTTTCTTTGACACTTTAAGACCAGTAACAGTTTTTACTCTTATGCCACATACACACGATCGGAATTCTGGTCGGAAAAGCCTTGGATGTTTTTTCTGACGGAATTTCACTCAAGCTTGTGTTGCCTACACACGGTCACACCAAATTCCGAACTTCAAGAATGCGGTGACATACGACAATACGACGAGCTGCGAAAACAAAGTCTAATGCTTCGGAGCATGCGTCAAATTGTTTCCGAGCATGCGTCTGAAATTTACGACCAAAAGCTCACATCGTTTTTTTGCTGGCGGTATTTACGAACGTGTGTACACAGCATTAAAGCTGACTTTTACCCAAGCTCAGCACTGCACACTATACTGATGTATGAGTGAGTATCAGACATTCCTGGCAGGAAAAAAAAAACATGAGGATGGGCTGTATATCACTTTTATTATTGTGGATAAAGGCGGGTCATAACCCCTGTCAGATTTTTTTTTTTTTTGCCATCTGTGTCCCATTGCGGAGATTTCCCTTCACCTCCTGTCCCATAAGCCAAACAGGAAGTGAGAGGAAATCCCTGCAAATTAGGGGAATTCATTGGGGACTCCCAGGCCACCAGAACTAGTGTCCCCATTGGAAGATATCCCATCTATCACTTTTCTAGGGACAACCCAAAATTTTGTATTTTCATTTCACTTTCAATGATAATGATAAAAAGGACAAATAGAGAGGGTGAATCTCCCTGACAGGTGTGCTAATCCCTCTCCACTCTATCCAAAACGAAAAAAAAAAAAGTTTTACCTTTAATTTATTTCCTACGGGCCTCCCACCCTCTGCAATCTGAGATGGCAGTTTTAAATTTTTATTTTTTATATTCCAACCTGCCACACCTTCACTTCTGAAGCCTCATATGCACATCACATATGCCAGGGGGCATTAGCTTCAACACAACAGGTGGAGGAGGATGGACCTGCCAGCGCTTCTCGATGATGTCAGAAAGGAAGATGGTGGTGCAGGATCCAGCATGCAGCAGCAATTCAGTGGTTTTCAGCAGGACTATGGTAGATTTGCTGGGCATGTGAGTATGTTTTTTGGAGACAATTCAGCAAGCAAGGTAAGATGTACAGGGGGTGAAGATCCTCTTTTAGTCCTAAACTGTAGACTATGTCAAAGGGGTGATTCCAATGTTTCCAACAGGCAATTAACAGGATAGCTATCAACCTATTTGTATGGAGTCCCTTCATTGGTAGCCAGACCAGCTTTGTGTTGCTGTCTCCTTGCACCTTGCTAGCAAGTGAAACTTTGCAGCTTTCCAGGCTAGCATGGGAGCAATATCATTAGGAGCAGTGGTTCCCTTGCCTGGGTGAATCTGCCCATCCTCAAAGTTCATCTAAAAACAGAAATGTATATATATATTGATTTCTTATTCAGGGTGTAGTAGCCAGCGCAGGAAGTTACCAGATCACAAGCTTTCTGGTGGAAGCAACAGGTCAAAACATGTCCTTTGTTATGATTAGGGATGAGCCAAACCTACCAGAATTTGATTTGAGGCAGGTTGAAGTCAATTGGATCTGAATGTTAATATCAGTAATTTTCTAGACTAATAGGCAAGGGAATGTCAAACAAATGGCATTGGGGGCATTGAGTAATGGGGATCTCATGCAAAAAACAAGAAAATAAAAATTGTAAGGTCTCTCCCAAAAATCCACATCAGAACCTTGCCCAAGAATGCAGCCTGGCAGGTCAGGATAGGAGGGGATGTTTTACGAGTGTACATCCCTCTTTCTGAACCATACCAGGTCACATGCCCTCAACATGGGGGGTGGACAAGGGCCCCTTCTCCACAACCCTTGCCCAGTTGTTGTGGGGGTTTGTGTGTCTTTTACCTTTGAACGCTAAGGCTGGGTTCACACCATTGCATATTGTATGCGGGCCTGAAATGGTGAACAGGGAGGCACAGGACCCCTGCTGTGAGCCGCATCGGTATTAGGTGTGAACCCAGCCTAAAAGGTAAAACAGACGTTCCCCTACCATTAGCCTAAGTCAGTTTTATTATACACCATTTTAAATTACCCTTCAGGTGTCCAGAAGATGAAGTATTTTTTGTGGGGGATTAAAACTCCCCTCCTCTTAATTATTAGTGCCAGATTCGGGAGAAACAATATCGCAACATAAAAAAACTTTCCAGAATACATTGCTAAACCACATCACATCTTGTTTGATTCAGTGAAGCATCAGTGTTACTAAGTTAAGTATTTCATGGCTGCAACACTGCAAATTAATTTCCAGAGAAACTTTGCCGTTAAGCCTTTAACTGCTATAAAATGAGGCAATATGTCCAGGCCATGCAATAGGCAGAACATCCTTTGTGACTTAGGAGGGGTTGACTCTATTGTAAACACTCCCACTGTCAGAAATAGTGATTATTGCATGGAGATTTTCAAAATAATATGTTGCAAACAATTGGTGGGTAATACTGCCATTTTATCTATGGAACAGTACAACACAGAACATACCTGACCAACATGGAATAACAATGGTCAGTAATGTGACATCCTATGTCAGCTGAAAATGTGTCACAGGAGTCCAGAACTAATTGCACTCCTGTGACCCATAGGATAAGTATAGTCATATAAGCTTTGACCATACTTCTCCTTTAAATGCAACCACCCTCTCCTGTGTGTATAGATTTTTTTCTCCACAAGCCACATGCCATTGGAAGTGTTTTCTTTTTAAAGTGGTTGTAAACCTCAGATATGAAAATATGAACAAAACATATCCCTCTATAGTGTGCACTTGTCTCAATTAAGAGCACTAATTGTAATTTCTGTCTGTTGCTTCATTCCTCTGCTATCAGTATGAATCACTTCTAACACCAAGAGAAAAAGGTGTCAGGGGAGGGGCCTCCAGCAGATTGACAGCCTCTGCGAGCTGTGGGAAGGGGAGTGTGTCCCCTCCCTCCAATCAGCTCTCAAAGCTCTCCTCACTGAGCTCTGTAGAGTAACTTCAGCTCTTTGCCTCCTTTTTTTTTGAACACTCAGACAAGCTTTATAAATTTAGCACTTTGAACGAATGTAGAGCTGACTGCAGAGGGGCAGGTACAACCTATGTAGGAGGATTTATTTAATCTCTGCATATCATCTGAGGCCAGTCACTTTACTGGATATTTGTAAGGGTTACAACTCTTTAACTGTTCAAATAATAAAATGAATGTTTGATCCTTACAGAAATTAAGTGTGATCATAACATCCTGTGCACTCTTCCTCTACTGCACATTTTAAGCAGTGCTATCAGTCCATGCCTAGTTCATCCCTATGTTAGGAAGATAAAGAGGGAAGGTGCTTCATAGTCCAAATCAGGGCACAGGAGCGTTAAAGTATAACTGAAGACAAAACTTTTTTTTTAGTTTTGGATAGAGAGGAGAGTAAATAGAACTTTATTGCTGTCTGTGCCCCTCTTCCAATAGGTAGACTAGTTCTAGTGACCTTGGTGGCATTCAGGGACTCACTTTGGAGTGATTTCCTCTCACTTCCTGTTTTGGCTATGGGACAGGAAGTGAATGCGGCACAGAGGGCAAAAAACTGAAAGGGGTTATAACCCTACCTTACGCTATCCAAAATAAAATAAAAGTTTGCCTTTAGTTCTCTTTTAAGTATTTACAGCCTTCCTTTTGGTTATTTTTTATACTGATATAAATTATATATATATATATATATATATATATATATATATAGAGCCATGCCCCCATTCCAGGCCAGCCCGGCATCCATCTCTCAGTGACTCAGGGACACAGAACAGTCCATAAGCTTTGTTTTTTTGTTTTTTGTTTTGTTTTGAGGAGATTGAATTTGGATGGGAATAGGAAATTATAGGAAGTATAGTGTAAGATGCTTGGGACTACTATATACACTCCAGTCTTCTCTCCAGCACAAACACTTGCTTAAGCCCTATTTTCCTTCATTCCTCCAGCACTTCACTTGCTGCAGACTGTTACTCCTCAAGCACTTCCTTTGCTGCAGACTAGCTAGCACCACATGGTTAGGCCTGACACTAACTCAGCCAGGCCTCAGTGGATTGCCTTTTGCGGGCAGGGACCTTGGGCTCCTGTGGTGTAGAAATCGTTCTGATGCCAACGGTCCTCTATTCAGCTACCAATCCCAGATAGCTCTCTTCAGGCCCTGCCAGCCATCTTGGCTGCAATGACCTCTTTCCAACAGTTCTCTCTTCTGGTTCTGCACCCATCTCAAACTGCAAACTCCCAGTTCTCTCAGGCATGCCTCCCCAGTCCTCCCGACTGTGCTTCAATCACCAGCCCTCCTGGCTGCCACCAGTTGTCCTCCCTGGAGTCTCTTAGCAGTGTTCTCTCATGCTGGCCTCTCCTTGTTCTCTCATGTGCCTCTCTTCCAGGATCTCTTCTCTCCTCCTGGATGCACCTGAGCCACAGCCCAAGGTCACCCCCCCCTTTAGACCGGGGAGCTCCCTGTGGGCCCACACTCTCTCACTCCAGCTCTTCCACCTGACAGCTCCTCCCCAGCTGGGCTGAGCCTAGGTATTTAAGGAGGCCTGTGCCCTGTCAACCCAAGTTGGGGATTGGTCAAGGCTCCTCAAAATACCTCAGGCAGCTCCACCTCACCTCTCCTCCTCCAGATTAGTACCTTCTAGAAAGAAGAGGGAGGCGACAGTGATGCTACCTGTGAGTCACTCAGCCCTGCCCTGAGCCACTCCCAGCCCAGAATGAAAACAAACATGCCTAGCAACCTACATTTTCCTACTATATCAGAAAAATCCTCACTCTAGCGCCAACCTAACTAGAGGGTGCTACATATATACATTATTTATATATTTATATAAATTACATTTTATATATTTTATATATTTGACATTGACAACAGGGTTACTATAAAGCAAAACCTTTATGAAAGCGATATGAGGATGGCTATCGCCGCCACCCTTCAGAAAATTTTAGTTTCCTGGCTGTTAAGCTGACCCTTGTTCAATACTTTGCTAACCTAAAACAAGTATGCAGTTCAGGAAAGTTTGAATTCTACATACTTATTCCGGTTTAGTACCCAAGGTATTGAATCAATTAGGCCAATGTGACAGCCAGACAACTAGTATTTGCAGACTGAGACGTCAGCAATGGCAGCCACCACGCTTTATTTGGGAAAGGTTTCCTGTATACAGGACTGATTGAGGTCAAGCACACCAAACCTTCTGCCTTCTGAAATGCCAGTTTGATAACACAATATTGTGTTCAATTATCCTTGTGCAAACAGCAAAAGAAAAAAAGGATCAGAGACAGTTTGTCCTTCGTTCCCAGTGAAAAATGCTGATGTGTGTTTCTTGCCACCTGAAAATACATGAACCGGCCACATCCACCTCCACAGACAGCCCATTATAATTCTGAGATGCCCACCAGCCCAGCTGCCTTAGTTATTTCAAGGACACTCCAGGGATTCTAAGCACTCTCATGTGGGCTGCAGACAGCACAGGACATCAGTAGAGCGCGGTGTGCGTCCTTCTGTGCTGGAGCCTCTCATGCTGGTGCTGTTAGCTAGACCGTGATCTCAACAGTTGGACAGAATGCGGGAAATAATCAGGAAAGATTAACATTTGGTCATGGTATTATCCCCAAATAAATGTGTTAATCTGAGCAACACTGACAATTTCAAACTGTCAAATCTTAACCCAGTGTGAATGAACACAGTCAAGTGAATAGAGGGCGTACAGACAAATATTGTAGGAATCCGCAGACTAATTCTGTCTTCAATACAACAACAACAGCAAGCATGTTTGTTTCAAAATGTATGGGTACCTTTGTGTGAACTCTTTACAGATTTCTTTCTAAAAAACGAGATTTAAAAATCAGTGCTTCCATTAAACTGGAATTTATCCAGTCTTTCCCTATGACTGTACAAAGTATCCTAATAAAAAATAAGGTGGTTTTCCCTGTAGTATTATGGGCATATGTTTTATATCATCAGTAGGAATAGTCATCTCATATAATTTAACTTAGAGGGCATTAAAATATTGATAAATGCCCAGTGTAAAAGAGGTGATCCTAGTCGAAGGGTGTTACTTATGCCACGTACACACGACCAGAGTTTTTGCTAACCGGAACAAATTAGTCGGACATTCCGATCGTGTGTGGGCTCCATCGGACCTTTGCATGCAAAAATCCGACGGACTTTAGAAATGGAACTCCGCCGGAGTCAGTCAGTTCCTAGTGGGAAACCCATTTGTCTGTATGCTGGTCTGACGGAAGGGCAGCTACAGCAACTGCCCACGAGAATGTTTCTCGGCGACAGGGTACTGTACATCTCGCGCTGGCTGCAATAGGAAAAACACATTTTTCTATCGCAGCGAGCGTGGGAGGGAAGGCCCTTTGGCCTGGTATGGATTTTAAGGGGAAGCCCCTACCCCGAAAAAACGGCATGGGGTCCCCCCAAAATCAATACCAGACCCTTATCCGAGCACTCAGCCCGGCCGGTCAGGAAAGGGGGTGGGTGGGGACGAGCGAGTGCCCCCCCCTCCTGAATCGTACCAGGCCGCATGCCCTCAACATGGGGGGGGGTGCTTTGGGGAAGGGGGGCGCTCTGCGGGTCCCCCACCCCAAAGCACCTGGTCCCCATGTTGATGAGGACAAGGGCCTCTTCCCGACAACCCTGGCCATTGGTTGCCGGGGTCTGCGGGCGGAGGCTTATCGGAATCCGGGAGCCCCCTTTAATAAGGGGGCCCCCAGATCCCGGCCCCCCATCCTATGTGAATGAGTATGGGGTACATGGTACCCCTACCCATTCACCTAAGGGAAAAAGTGTTAAAAAAAAAACATAACAGGTTTTTAAAGTACTTTATTAGACAGCCCCGGGGGTCTTCTTCCGACTTGGGGGGGTCTTCTTCCGACTTCGGGGGTCTTGTCCCGCTCTTCGTTTGTTCTGCCGGGCCTTCTCTATCTTCTTGCAGCTCTTTTACTAGTAAGTGTAAGGGCACTGTATTGAGGTGGTTAAAGTGATTGTAAAGCTTTAATTTTTTTTTTTACCTGCTTTATGCAATGGTTTTACACAGAGCAGCCCCGATCCTCCTCTTCTGGGGTCCCTTGCCACCACTCCTGGCTCCCCCCTCCACCGAGTGCACCCATAGGAAGCCACTTCCTATGGGGGCACTCGTGTGCTTGATCCCAAGCTGGCTGTTTGAGTCTATTCAGACAGACAGGCCGGCTTGGCCCCATTCCCTGCTCACAGGCTTGACTGAGAGCAGCAGGAGCCAATGGCTCCTTCTGCTCTCAGCCAAGCCTGCGAGACCAGTAAAGGGAAGAAGAGCTGATGCAGATGTGCAAGGCGATGGTTTGAGATCAGGCTCAGGTGAGTATTTGGGGGGGGGTGGGGGAGCTACTATTATAAGGTTTTTAGGTGAAAAAAAACAGTTTTATATATAGTGTCAATGTGATTTTTAGTGACAGTGTATTTAGGTATATTTTTTTTACTGTTTTTAGCCAGTTTTATCCACCTTGGGTGCCTTGAGATTTTGCATACCTTTAACTGGAATAACCCCTTAAACCCCACACCAGAGCACGCAACCCTGTGTATTGCACACCACTGGGTGGGTGTGGGATGCCCCCCATTCAGTCAAGCTCATTAGGCAGGACTGCCTGCCGAACGCAACACCAGGGACAATTTTTGTTGCACCTTGATGCTTCCCCCAACTGCAAGTGTAAATGAGGCCTAACGGTGACATGATGGAAAAGAGGTTGAAAAGACCATTCTAATGTCCTGTACACACGACCGGACTTTCCAGCAGACTAGGTCCGACGGAGTTCCCGCCGGAATTCCGGCGGAGTTCCGATGGACCTTCCGAATAAACGGACTTGCCCACACATGACCGGACTTTCTAGCAGACTAGGTCCACCGGTCTTCCCGCCGGAGTTCCGACGGACTTCCAAATGAACGGACTTGCCCACACACGGACCAAAGTCCGTTCATTTTGAACGTGATGAGTTACGACGGGACTAGAAAAGGAAGTCAATCTCGCCGCTTTTATTGGCGAGATTGACACCTTGCGAGCCCCGTCGCATGGTATGGATTTTAAGGGGAAGCCACTACGCTGAAAAAACGGCGGGGGTCCCCCAAAATCGATAGCAGACCCTTATCCGAGCACACAGCACGGCCGGTCAGGAAAGGGGGTGGGGACGAGCGAGCGCCCCCCCCCTCCTGAACCATACCAGGCCCTCAACATGGGGGGTGGGTGCTTTGGGGAAGGGGGGCGCTCTGCGGGCCCCCCACCCCAAAACACCTTGTCCCCATGTTGATGAGGACAAGGGCCTCTTCCCGACAACCCTGGCCATTGGTTGTCGGGGTATGCGGGCGGGGGCTTATCGGAATCCGGGATCCCCATTTAATAAGGGGCCTCCAGATCCCGGCCCCCCACCCTATGTGAATGAGTATGGGGTACATGGTACCCCTACCCATTCACCTGGGGAAAAAGTGTTAAAAAAAAAAACATAACACAGGTTTTTAAAGTACTTTATTAGACAGCTCTGGGTGTCTTCTTCCGACTTGGGGGGGGGTCTTCTTCCGACTTCGGGGGTCTTGTCCTGCTCTTCGTTTGTTCTGCCAGGCCTCTGCTATCTTCTTGCAGCTCTTTTACTAGCGTTGGCCCGGGCTTCTGGTTAGTCGCTGTTGTTGTCATCGTTGCTACCGCCGCCTTCTGCTTCTTCATTCCTCTCCCGATGTTGACACTCCACGTCTCCGCGTGGAATGGCTGGGACGTGTTGTGAGGCCACTTATATAGGGACAAGGGGCGGGGTCACCGGAAGATGTCACGTGGTGACCCCGCCTCTTATGATGTCACAGTCCCGGGGGATGCTGGGACTGTGACACCATAAGAAGCGGGGTCACCATGTGACATCAGCCGGTGACCCCGCCCCTTGTCCCTATATAAGTCGCCACACAACGTGTCCCTGCCATTGCGGCCAGAGAGAGCGTCGTGGCAACATCGGAAGGAAAAAGAAGAGAAGAAGAGAAGAAGGCGGCGGCGACAGTGACAGTGACAGCGACAGCGACAGAAGACCAGGCCAACGCTAGTAAAAGAGCTATAAGAAGATAGCGGAGGCCCGGCAGGAAGAACCGAAGAGCGGGACAAGACCCCCGAAGTTGGAAGAAGACCCAGGACGGCGGCGACGACGAAGAAGAAAGCCGGGCTCCTCCGCTAGTAAAAGAGCTAGCAGAAGATAGCGGAGGAGTCCGGCGAGAAGACCCCCCAAGACGGAAGAAGACCCCCGGAGCTGTCTAATAACGTATTTTAAAAACTTGTGTTGTGTTTTTTATTTACACTTTTTTCACCAGGTGAATGGGTAGGGGTACATCGTACCCCATACTCATTCACATAGGGTGGGGGCCGGGATCTGGGGGCCCCCTTATTAAAGGGGCTCCCGGATTCCGATAAGCCCCCGCCCGCAGACCCCGACAACAACGGCCAGGGTTGTCGGGAAGAGGCCCTTGTCCTCATCAACATGGGGACAAGGTGCTTTGAGGTGGGGGACCCGCAGGGGCACTCGCTCGTCCCCACCCCCTTTCCTGACCGGCCGGGCTGCATGCTCGGATAAGGGTCTGGTATCGATTTTGGAGGGACCCCCACGCTGTTTTTTCGACGTAGGGGCCTCCCCTTAAAATCCATACCATGCGACGGGGCTCGCAAGGTGTCAATCTCGCCAAAAAAAGGGGCGACATTGACTTGACTTGGCCATTGGCTCCTGCTGCTCTCAGTCAAGCCTGTGAGCAGGGAATGGGGCCAAGCCGGGCTGTGCGTCTGAATAGACTCAAACAGCCCGCTTGGGATCAAACACACGAGTGCCCCCATAGGAAGTGGCTTCCTATGGGTGCACTCGGTGGAGGGGGGGAGCCAGGAGTGGTGGCAAGGGACCCCAGAAGAGGAGGATCGGGGCTGCTCTGTGCAAAACCATTGCATAAAGCAGGTAAGTATGACATGCTTATTATTTTAACCACCTCAATACAGTGCACTTACACCCCCTTCCTGTCCAGACCAATTTTCAGCTTTCAGCGCTCTCACAGTTTGAATGACAATTATTCAGTCATGCAATACTGTACCCATATGAAACTTGCATCCTTTTTTTCACACAAATAGAGCTTTCTTATGGTGGTATTTAATCACTAGTGTTTTTTTAATTTTTTGTGCTATAAATAAAAAAAAAACGTAAATTTTGTGAAAAAAATGCCTTTTTCTTTGTTTCTGTTATAAAATTTTGCTAATTAGTAATTTTTCTTCATAAACTTTTGCCAAAATTTATACTGCTACATATCTTTGGTAAAAATAACCCAAATTAGTGTATATTATTTGGTCTTTGTGAATGTTATAGAGTCTACAAACTATGGTGCCAATCACTGAAAATTGATCACATCTGATCAGGCCTTCAGTACATCAGGTGTATCTCATTTCTTGAGACACTAACAAGTCAGGAAAGTACAAATACACCCCAAATGACCCATTTTTAGAAAGTAGACATTCCAATGTATTAAGTAAGTACCATGGTGAGTTTTTTTAAGTTGTCATTTTTTCCCACAATTCTTTGCAAAATGAAGATTTTTTTTTATTTATTTATTTATTTTTATACAAAATTGCCATATTATCAGGTTATTTCTCACACACAGCATATACATACAACAAATTACACCCCAAAATACATTCTGCTACTCTTCCCGAGTATGGCGATACCACATGTGTGAGACTTTTACACAGCCTGGCCACATACAGAGCACCAACATTGAAGTAGCACCTTCGGGTGTTCTACGAGCATAAATGACACATCTCATTTCTCAACCACCTATTACACTTTTGAAGGCCCTGGAGCACCAATGGAATTGCCCACAAAATTACCCCATTTTGGAAAGCAAACACCCAAACGTATAATCTATAAGGCATAATGAGTCTTTTGAACGGTTCATTTTTTTCCAGAAGTTTTTGGAAAATGTGGAGAAAAAAATGAAAATTATTTTTTTTTTTTACACAAAGTTGTACATTTATAAGATATTTCTAACACATAGCATGTATATAGCAAAAATTATACCCCAAAATACATTCTGCTACTCTTCCCGAGTATGGCGATACCACTTGTGTGAGACTTTTTTTTTTTTGCATGCTAGTCTCATATAAAAAATGAAGTGCTTATTAAAGTAATGAAAATTCTCGTATGACAGATTAAAAATTCAGAAGCGATGTAATGTATTGTATTGCATTGTACTGATTAAAACGAAAAAAAAAAAAATGTTGCGATTGTCCGATCAGATAATATCAGATTATCGTATGATCAGTCCAAAAGCAGTCTGATCGTATGTATAGACCTTAAGTATCACTTTCAGTGATTTTCGGTGATATTTCATGCTTTGCACACTCAACCTAGTGTGGCCTAGAGGGGCTGAAGTTCTTAAAGAGGAGTTCCAGCCGCTACAAAAAGTGTATCTTCTGACTTTTGAAAAACACACACTCACCTGTCCCAGGATCCAGTGATGTGGCCACCCAAAGCCTCGGTTCTCTCCTCCCCCCCCCCCCCCGGCGCTGGCATCAGTAGTGTGGGTACCTGGCTGTGACAGCTTGTGGCTTCACAGTGGGGTGCGCACTGCACATACGCGAGTCACGCTGTGCGTCCTGATTGGCCGTGGAATCCTCTGGGACCTGTGACGTGTCCCTGAAGATTGCAGGGTGGGAGGGGGAGGAGGACTTCCGCTTGAGTCGCCTAGAAGTGGGAGCTGGGTACCTATCAAAACTAAGTACCCCCCCCCCCCCCCCAAAAAATGACATGCCTAATGTGGCATTTCAGGAGGACCTTGAAGTGGAAGTACCACTTTTGGGTGGAACTCTGTTTTAAGCAGGTTGAGGCAAAGAACAGAGGCCCCATTCTAACCCGCAGCTCCTACAGAGGTAGCAATACAGTAGGTTACCTTTCATGATGTTTGAAATCAAGGGTGAGCCATCTTATATTATTTAACTGTGTGCACCAAAATCGTCCCTGCAGTGCTCATACATGAGCAAGGATTGGACATCAAGTGACTAATGTGATTAGTGCAATGTTCTTTGTAAACTGTTACCATAATGATGGCACCGATTAGGCAAAATAAAGAAAAATATAAAAGGCAATTTAAGGTAAGACTGTATTTACTCTAACAACGGTGTAATCCACATCCAAAGCATTACATCATGGCCACGAAGTGATATAAGGACATTGGTAGGTTTTACGTGCTCGGCCAGCCAGGACAAGACTCTAGGGAGCAAACAATTTACATTAGGCACAGAGATCAGAAACATCAGCAACAATTATTTCAGAAAATCATGCTCAGACCTTGATGAAACATATTGAACAAAGGTCATTATGGCTACTCATTAATTTGATGTGCCTAGTAATGTCTCCTGCCAGCTTTCCCTGGACTTCTGTTTTTTCTTAAACATGTGGTGAGGTGGTCACAGTCATCCACAGATTGAGAGAATGTACCAGTGACCATGTCTGCTTCCTCCCCCGGCATACAGACATCGCTCTCTATTTTTGCTGATGGATAATCCCACAGAAGCAGCTGACTTCCAGGCACACTAATGCTAGCAGCTGACTAGCAGAAGGACTGATCTTAGATAAAATGCAGACTGAAGCACAGCCAGTCAGCCAGTTCACATCATTAGAAGGTTTTCAGCTGTCAGCCAGATACCATAATCAGGTTTTGTGTGTTTCAATGCTTTTAACTCCTTGTGCTCTGACATCTAGCAATATACAGTAGGTCCAGATGTAAGTTTCAAGTACAAACTACCGGTTGGAACCCCAAGCACAAACTACTGGTTGGAACCCCAAGCACAAACTACTGGTTGGAATCCCAAGCACAAACTACTGGTTGGAACCCCAAGCACAAACTACTGGTTGGAACTCCAAGCACAAACTACTGGTTGGAACCCCAAGCACAAACTACTGGTTGGAACCCCAAGCACAAACTACTGGTTGGAACCCCAAGCACAAACTACTGGTTGGAACTCCAAGCACAAACTACTGGTTGGAACCCCTCTCTTGGGGATTGGTTATGCAAATCACCTTAGCTATAACCGGCAGATGTAATGATTGTCATATTCTCTGCAGTTTTGCAGGCAATCCTGGGTTATTTGTCTGCTGTCAGAACAGCTGTGCCAGTTGTTGATTGCAGTACCTGAGATTGATTGCAAGGCTTCATAGTGACCACAATGTCTGATAATGACTGTGATGTATGATGCCGAAAGAGTCGCCTGATGTTGACTGTGAGGCACAATGCCAATTGCTATGTCTGATACTGATTGTGATGCAAGAGCCTGAACTGACTAATGCATACAGGTGGGATTTCAGCTTAGACCACTGTTATGATACCTAAACTGTACTACTGACTCTTTACATACTTAATTTTTTGCTCCATTCTTGCTTAATTACATAGAAATACAATGACCAGGAACTTTGTGGTCTGTGCAGAAATAGTAAGCGTAAACAGAATAAAATAGCATTCCTACAGTTTGTCTGTCCAAATGTCTGTTGTTCCCACTACATCCCCAACAAGTACAGATATTAAAAAAACACTACTCCTCACCAGTGATGTAAGTAACTGAGTTAAAATAAACTGAGTTACCTAACGCAGTTACTTTAGAGGGTAACGAGTAATCTAACTAATTACTTTTCCCCTCATGGTAACTCAGTTCCCATTACTTTGGCTTAGTTACCCCAATTACATCTACCGCCACTAGATGGCAGTAGTATAATTCCGGTGTCTTGCTGAAAAAGTTCCCCCGCCGGATAAGGACCCCCTGTACTGCGCAGGCGCAGGGCTTGCGCAGTACGAAGGACTACGGAGCTTCCGAAAATTGCCGAACCTAAACAGCTCTGAGTGAACTCACAGTTAACAGTTAACTGCAGGCGCAGTTAACATGTAATTGTATGGGGCGATGCCGCACGCTCCTGATACTCGTGCTACTCTGCAAGGAGCGTCTATCGTGTAAGTAAGGGGCGGGTCTAGTATTACTGTAACCAAGGGGCGCATTTATTATTATTATTATATATCGAGCTCTGCCCATTAATTTACCATTCGCCCTCTTCTGTAGCCATCCGCCCCTTACACGATATAATAATAATAATAATAATAATAGACCCGCCCCTTACACGATATAATAATAATAGTCCCGCCCCTTGCTTACACGCTATAACAGATCTGCCCCTTGGTTAGAGTAATAATAGAGCAGCCCCTTGGTTACACGATATATAACAATAATAATTAATGCACCCCTTGGTTACAGTAATACTAGACCCGCCCCTTAGTTACACGTATAGAATATTTAAAAAAAAAGTCACAGTTACTTTGCTGCGTAACTAATTACTTTTCCAATGTAGTAACTGAGTTACTAACACAATTACCTCTTGGGAGAAGTAATTTGTAACTTAACTAATTACTTTTTTAAAGTAAGATGACCAACACTGCTCCTCACCACTCCTTACTTCAAACTATGCACAGTAACACATCAAATAAGCGTGGTGCCTCATTGCGTTATTATATTTAATGTCACTCCCATAAATCTGGCCAGTGCACCACAATGCATGTGTGTTTTAGTGCACCGCAATGTCAACCATCTGTGTATTGCAGTGCAGTAAAAAAAATGTGCAAGTCCATTAAAAACTGCATTATGGTGCATTAGGACAGTGTTTCTCAACTCCAGTCCTCAAGGCGCCCCAACAGGTCATGTTTTCAGGATTTCCCTCAGATGAAACGGCTGTGGTATTTACTAAGGCAGTGAAACTGATCAAATCACCTGTGCAAAATAATGGAGAGCCTGAAAACATGACCTGTTGGGGCGCCTTGAGGACTGGAGTTGAGAAACACTGCATTAAGAGTTCACTCAAAATGAATAGGCCTTGCCAAAATATACTGCAAAAGCCTGACTCGAAAACCTACACCCTCTTCCCCTATTCATACTTCAGAAGGCCCCAGTCATTTTACATGGTCAAGACAAACAGAATAACAATACTTCAAAAGACTCTGTCCTCAGTTATTTCCGCTAACATTGATTCTCAAAAGATCTGAGCATTTCTCTTACCTTCAGTATAGGTAGGGAAGTGACTGATAAGGAGAATCATTATACTCCTTTCAATGCCCACTCAAGAGCACTGCAGAGCCACATCATCCTGTTTATGACATCAGTGGCGTCCTGAAAACCAAGCAGGGACTACAGTGACACTCTCCACTAATTCCAGAAGTTTTGGGTTCCTGTGAAGTTTGTTTATATAGTAGGAAATTGTAGAGCATAATTTCATAAGAGACAAAAAACAAGAAAAATAGCCCTGAGACTTTAGATGAGGTGAGAGAGGTTTAGCCAATGTCCACAGCAAACACTGAGACAAAATCAATTTATTTGTTTCAAAATGTTATGTAACAGAGCGGCAACAACAATGATTGTGAGTTACCCGGCATAGTGGCCAATGTACACAACACAGATGAAAGTAAATATACAAAGATTTATTACAAATGTACATCCATGAGCAACAATAAAGCTTAAAAGTTGCTAGGTCAGTGAATACACATACACAATAAGAAAATAAAATGTACATACATGTGGACAGGGAAGTATGTAAACATAATACAGACATCAATAATACCCAGCATGTACTGGCATAAAACAAGCATCAATAAAGCCCTATGCATTTTGCGAGACCCTGCTCGCTCTTCAGGGGCGGATGCATGAATGTTGTATCTGCAATGTAAAAAATAAGATCAATAAATGTATGTTGTTGATAAATGGGGGCAGGCGGAATAATTGGCAAGAGAGGTCTGAAACAGAGACCTCATACTTACCGAAGGTCTGAGATAAATCGCCAAATGCTGGATATCAAAATGGCAGCCGTGTAGTGCATCCAGCTCGGGAGCTGAGGGGGCAGAACAAACAAAGGCCACAACAGGGGAACATCCGGAGGATCAGCACGGTCTGGATAGGGGTATTTCTCACTGCAGGTCTCCACTTAGCCCCTAAGAATCATGTCTGGAAAATGTCTGCAATGATGCACATATATCAGAGGGCATCATAATTGCAAAATGAGCTTAATGTATAAGGTTCTAAAATTGTATTTATATATACATAAAGATGTAAATAAATTAATTAAGCTTATTAGAGTATGTTGGTAAGAAGGACTATCTGAAATATGGAATATGGTAAATTCATGAATGCAGACCAACATAGTTATAAAGCTGGTATGGGCAGAGAGACTATGGGGCAATATAGAAATTATATAGGTATTACATGTGTATAAAGATAATGTAACAAACCCAATAAGTGTCAAGAATGTAGAAAAGTTGTACCTCAATGGAGTGAAAAAATCCAATGGTTGTCAGTTTGTTCTTAGAGATGTGACTGCTCTATCCAATCGTCAGGTTGTGCTAGGTCCTAGCACCAAGTGGCCACGAGATACGGGGCCCCAAAATCGGTTCGGAAAATGTCATTCTCTGCTGCAGAAAAGTGCTTGACATTTTACGACCCGACTTTGGGGCCCCGTATCTCGGGGTTACTTGGTGCTAGGAACCCCAAATTTGGTGTGCAAACCCAGTGGAATCAACACTACAACATATCCAACATATTTGGGGTTCCTAGCACCAAGTGACCCCGATATACAGGGCCCCAAATTCGGTCAACTGTGTCCATCTGCAGCAATGTCATTTCGGGACCCTTTGGGTTCAGAGACCCCACATTTTGGCTGCAGCTAGGGGGCATCTAGGAACCCTTAAGTACCAAGTTTGAAGTTCAGGGGACCTATGGCTGCAAATGGGCACAGTGAGGCATGCAAATGGGCACAGTGAGGCTGCAAATGGGCATTGTTGACCCTCTTTTCCACTTACAGTAGCTGCGCATTTCTCACCCTAGGCTTATACTCGAGTCAATAAGTTTTCCCATTTTTTTGTGGTAAAATTGGGTGCCTCGGCTTATATTCGGGTCAGCTTATACTCGAGTATATACGGTAGTTAGTGTAGTGTGCAATCAGTCAGTCTAGTATATATATATATAAAATACAGCTCAGAGTATATAGTGCAGTTAGCGTAGTATATATAAAACAGTTCGTAGTATATAGTGCAGTCAGTGTAGTATATACATATATATATATATATATAATATGAGAAAATATGGGACGGTAATTCTATGCGTTTAAAGTGCCACATCCAGTATTTAAGCCACAACGAAAAAAAACCTATGATGGACTTTTAAGGCACACCTAATTAAAGTAAAAGTATCTAAGTATTTTGGTAAAAAAATTATTACCGTATTTATCGGCGTATAACACGCACCGGCGTATAACACGCACCCCAAGTTTAGGAGGGAATTTTAAGGAAAAAAAGTTTTAGGAGAGACGTTTAGGGAAAAAAAAAACTTACATTTAAGCGTCATTTGCAGCTTGCCCAGCGTCATTTGCAGCTTGCCCAGCGTCATTTGCAGCTTGCCCAGCGTCATTTGCAGCTTGCCCAGCGTCATTTGCAGCCTTTCCCAGCGTCATTTGCAGCCTTTCCCAGCGTCATTTGCAACCTGCCCAGCGTCATTTGCAACCTGCCCAGCGTCATTTGCAACCTGCCCAGCGTCATTTGTAGCTTGCCCGGCGTCATCTGCAGCTTGCTAGTGTCATTTGCAGCTTGCTAGTGTCATTTGCAGCTTGCTAGTGTCATTTGCAGTTCGCCATCGTTTAAATTTCCCGCCGCGAGAAATACCGCGCATGCGCGGCCGAAAAAGACTGAACCGCGGCCGAAAAAGGCCGAAGTGCGGCCGAAAAAAGACCGAGCCGACTGTTCAGCTCCGCTCGGAGTCCCGCCTCCCTGCTGTTTCGGGAGCGAGCGCAGGGAGGCGGGACTACGAGCGGAGCTGAACAGCCGGCTTCGGTCTTTTTCGGCCGCGCTTCGGCTTTTTCCGGCCTTTTTCAGCTGCGGTTCGGCCTTTTTCGGCCGCGGTCGCCATTTTTTCGGCGCCGCAACCGATTTTTGTCATTTTTTTTTTGGATATCGGCGTATAACACGCACCGACGACTTTCCCCCGATTTTAAGGGGGAAAAAGTGCGTGTTATACGCCGATAAATACGGTATTTATTAAACATATTAAGTAAAAACAGACATATAAAGAAGGAATGTATTTTGCATCTCTAACATTATCACCATCTAATAGCATGACAGATATGATCCTTTTGCACCCCACATCACCAAAATATATGTAAGTGTATCTTCCAATTTTTTGTATAATTGCCATCCACAATATATATGCATATCTTTATGTTGTTATATACTTACTTCTTTTCAAATTATATTATAGATATATTTTCCTCTTCAATATACACCCTGAAGAAGGAGATATCTGTACTCCGAAACGCATTGGGTGCAAGAGGGTCATATCTGTCATGCCATTACATGGTGCCAATGTCAGATATGCATAATACATTCCTTCTTTATGTGTCTGTTTTTACTTAATATGTTTAATAAATAATAATTTTTCTACTGAAATACTCTTAGATACTTTTACTTTAATTAGGTGTGCCTTAAAAGTCCATCATAGTTTTTTTTTTTTGCAGTCAGTATAGAGTGCAGTCAGTGTAGTATATATAATACAGTGGATAATATATAGTGCAGTTAGTTTAGTATATATATATAATACAGTGCAGGGTATATAGTGCAGTGCAGGATATATTATACAGTGTATTGAGGTGGTTAAGGGGAACCCTATGACAGAATTAAGAAAAAAACGATGTGGGGTCCCCCCAAAATCGATACATTTTAAGGGGAACTTCACACTAAATAAAAAAAAAACAGTGTGGAGTCCCCACCAAAAAACAGGTCCTTTGGGTCTGGCATGGCATGAAGCGCCCCCCTCTCCTGAACTATACCAGGCCACTTGCCCTCAACATGGGGAGGGTGATTTGGGGTGCCCCCAAAGCACCTTGTCCCCTTGTTGATGCGGACAAGGGCCTCTTCCCGACAACCCTGGCCAGTGGTAAAAAGGGGGACTTACAGATTTTGATAAGCCCCGTGCCCTGGCACCCCAAAGCACCCTCCCCATGTTGAGGGCAAGCGGCCTGATATGGTTCAGAAGGGGAGGGGACTCACTTGCCCCCCCCCTTTCCTGCTTGCTTGGATAAGGGTCTGATATGGATTCTGGGGGGACCCCACACCAATTTTTTTTAATTTTGGCGTGGAGTTCCCCTTAAAATCTATGCCAGACCCTAAGGGCCTGGTGTGGATTTTGTGGGAGACCACACGCTGTTTTTTTTTTAAATGTTGGCGTGGAGTTCCCCTTAAAATCTATACCTGACCCAAAGGGCCTGGTATGTATTTTGGGGGGGACCCCACACCATTTTTTTTCTTAATTCTGTCCCCATACACTTTGTATGGCAATAACATGCAAATAAGCCTTTAAAATGAGCACTTTTGATTTTTCATGTTCATGTCCCATAGACTTTAATAGGGTTTGCATGTTCGCTAGAACTTTTTGCCTGTTTGCGGTGTTCTGGTGCAAACCGAACCGGGGGGGGGGGGGTGTTTGGCCCATCCCTACTTGCACTAGCACATTGTTATCTACCTCCAAAGGAATACAGCAAACACATAGACACACCTGAAGTTAACTAGCCCCAATTAAATCTCTGAAATGTAGTATGTCCTGGATCTATGAATTTTGCTGCATAAACATTACTACATAGTCACACATTTCAAGAGTCAATAGAAATGAAAAAAGAACACAAGATAAAGCACAAGTGGGGCTTAAGCCCCATACACACGGTCGGATTTTCCGATGGATTCTGTCCTATCGGACAATGTTGTCGGAAATTCCGACCATGTGTAGGCACCATCGGACAGTTTCCATCGGATTGTCCGACGGACAAAGTTATATCTCCTGCTCTATAAATTTTCCGACAACAAAGTCCGATCACACCAATTCCGATTGTGTGTAGCGAATTCCGACGGACAAAGTGCCACGCATGCTCAGATCACATTACAAGACCAAAGCTATTGGCTACTAGCCTCTACGTAGTCCCGTCGTAGGCAACAAACGTCACCACGTTCAGAATGATCGGATTTTCCGACAACTTTGTCCGACCGTGTGTATGCAACACCAGTGTCGGACTAAATCCGTCGGACCAAATCGGTGGTCGGATTTTCTGACCTTGTGTATGGGGATTTACTGTGTTTTAATGTGGCATACCATACAATGAGCAGATAATGTTTTTCAGGTCAGGTCGCAGAAAATGCATGAACAATGTGCAAAACTGCATACATTCTAACAATATGCCTAAAGGAAGATATTTTCCTGGAGAGTAATATCAGTAACTGGGTCTCAAACATAACATACACTATATTGTAAAAAGTATTGGGACACCTGCCTTTACACGCACATGAACTTTAATGACATCCCAGTCTTAGTCCGTAGGGTTCAATATTGAGTTGGCCCACCTTTTGCAGCTATAACAGCTTCAACTCTTCAGGGAAGGCTGCCCGCATGGTTTAGGAGTGAGTCCTGACCTCAACCCAGTAGAACACCTTTGGGATTAATTAGAGCGGAGACTGCGAGCCAGGCCTTCTCGTCCAACATCAGTGCCTGACCTTACAAATGCGCTTCTGGAAGAATGGTCAAACATTCCCATAGACACACTCCTGAACCTTGTGGACTTCCTTTCCAGAAGAGTCGAAGCTGTTATAGCTGCAAAGGGTGGGCCAACTCAATGTTGAACCCTACAGACCAATACTGGGATGCCGCTAAAGTTCATGTAAAGTCTGGTGTCCCAATACTTTTGACAATATAGTGTATGTCCAAGGGATCAATGTCTTAAACTGTCTTTTAAATTGACCGTGAAGTTTCTGCTTATAATACTGTTCTCGGGTGACCCATCCACAGTAGTTGTAGCTTACATATGCAACTTGATTTGCTAACTGTAAAATATCTTATGTCTTCTCTCTTGCACAGTAAGGACAGTCTGGCCCCAGCAAGACCACCTACTGTACATATCACAGACTCCACGACCTGTCTGAAGCACGTCAGTAATAATAGCACAAATAATTTAAGATGTTGTGATCCTTCCAGGGGTATAGGGTCACTGTTTGTTTTGACCACACACTTTGACCAAGAGAATTAGATATTTCAGATGTCCGATGGGCCTTCTATATGGATTTGAACAGGGAAACAATTATAGTTCCAATTATATATTACATAGTTACATAGTTAGCTAGGCTGAAAAAAGACACAAGTCCATCTAGTTCAACCATAAAAAAAGAAATAATAAATAAAAATAAAAAATATCGTACAATCCAATATACCCAATTCTATACCCACAGTTGATCCAGAGAAAGGCAAAAAAATATATAACCTGTAAATTATGCTAGAGACTGTGCTAAAGCATTACATACCACAGTCAATATCAGGCAAACAAGTATCATACAGTTAGTAAACAATTGTAGAATGCACATAAGCATACTTTGTAGAGAGAATGTGGATGCTGCAACCATAAATATACTAGTAAGAAGAAAATAAAGTGCAGCGTACCACAATGTTAATGTTTTAAAGATTTATACATATTATAAATCACTTAGTTTAGAAAGGTTACATCGCAATGCACATATGAATATGTACAGCGCATCTGACCGTCTACTTTACTAAATTTAACAGAGGAATATTCTAATCTGAATAAAAGCAATCAATTAGATTGGCATGATGGGGAGATCAAACATAGCAATACAAAATAAAAAATACAAATTAGTATGATGCCAGAAAGGAAGCACATTGGCATGTGGACACCTGGAATCAAGTGGAGGTGGACTTACTTAACAAAAATTCTGGGTAAGAAATCCTTTCTCAATTCAGACCACAAGTGTGATCACCACAGGTATTTAAATGTGCCACAATGGTGGCACATAGTCCTAGCCACGTTTGCTATTTTGGATATCAACACCATGGAAGTCTGGAACTTATGTGATTTAGGTTTCAATATGTTTTTGTTTAGCTTAGTGGGATAGATGGGGAGATCTTCTGTGTATATCCATGTGTGTACAGGGGGTCCCCGACTTACGAACGCTGACCTACGAACAACCCCTACTTACGAACGGGGCGCTGCGGGGACCCTCCGCCATTTTTCGCCGTCTTCCGGCCGTTCTGCGCATGCGCGGCCATACGGAGCCTCGGAAAATGCCGGCAAACTTCGGAAATGTCCGTAATTTGCCGCGCATGCGCAGAACGGCATTAGACGGAACATCGGAAATGTCCGGAAATGTACGTATTTGTCGGTCTGCGCATGCGCGGTCGACTTACGAACATTTCCGACTTCCGTACAGGCGGGCAGTCCCTAACGAGTTCGTAACTCGGGGACCCCCTGTATTGTGATCTATACATTCTGTACTATGAGATTGATTATACATTTACATTTTTTTATACGATACTGTATATAGCGTGCTGCCTTTTATTTACATACTATAAAAGTATCGTACCCCATACTTTTTTTTTTCTTTTTTAGGGTCTCGCGGCTCCGACGCTGTCATTCAACGGCGCCGCGATGATGTCACTCCCACACATGCGCGCGGGAGCCGCCACTCGCGGCATATCGCTGTTGAGAGCGGCTCACTCAGTGCGCCTGCGCGCCGCTGTCTATGGCGCATGCGCCGTAGACAGCAGTGCCTGTCTTTTGGCAAATATCTCCTAAACCATGTAGGTTTAGGAGATATTTCTTTGACCTACAGGTAAGCCTCAATCTAGGCTTACCTGTAGGTCCAAGTGGTTTGTAAGGGTTTACAACCTATTTAACTTTATACTTTTTCTTTATTTATACAATAATGCATTACAATCCAAGCATCCAGACATTTTACAAAAACAAAAAGGGTAACTTTAGATTGCAATATCTAATATAGTCCCTATACTATTATTTGCTTCCCTTATTTTCTTCCCCTTGCTATCCCCCCTATCTCAACACCACTTATTTTACACCCTTTTTGCACCTCGCTTTTTCCATAGCTATGTTAGGTTTACTCTTGTAGCATTAGAGAATTTAGGGAGAGAAAGAGAAAAAAAAAAAAAGAAGGAAAACCTGGGAACCAAAGGAAACAAGTCCTAAAAAGGGGAAGCATAGCAGGTATTTCCAGCTGATACTGTAGCGTCCTCCCAGCCTATAGGGGGAGCCACAATTTTCTCCAAGGCCCCCACATCCTTTTGAACTTGTTATGGTTGCCCTGTTTTATAAAGAACACTCGCTCGTTTCAATTTCCTTGCTTGGAATAGGCACCTTAATACGGGTTCAACGGTGTCTTTCGGAATGCTACACCCCTCTATTAAGCCCACAAGACAAGTCTTGACCATCGTTTCTAATGCTATCTTAAAAGTTTTATTGATCTCATCTACAATCTCCGTCCAATATCTAAATAGCTTTGGACACTTCCAAAGCATATGGATAAAGTCTCCAGGTGCCCTGGGGCATTGGTTGTTGTCCCACCATCCCAGTTTGAACATTTTCTTGGGGGTATAGTATATTCTGTAGAGAAAATAGAGGGAGAGATTGAGACAAGTGTTACTTGTCTAAAAATCCGGTCCCATTCCACATTCCATCGTACCCCATACTTAATATCAAGCTTAGTATCAAAGCATCAGTCATTACTATCTGGTATACCAGTCAGCAATGGTCAGCAAGTCTACATTGTCTAAGATGGTGTATTACCAGAAATTGTTCTTTCAAATTAGACATGATAGCCACTTTAGAATGCTTTGTGCTCCTCATTGTGATGTTTCAGTAATTGCAAACCATGTATTCACTCATTGAAGGACACCTGTAGTTAAAGAGTTAAGTCAGAACTCCTGATCTGCATACTTTTTCCATGTCAGTGGTTCTGAAAGTATTGAAGCTATTGGACATGACTACTAGACAGCTATATTTTTTAGTAGCGGTCAGCAGTGTCAGACTTCAAATCCTTTCAGTATATGTCTCCTTTAACAGTTAACAGTTAAGCATTGGTATGCAAGAGAATAGGTGTGGTTTATATACTAAAGGAATTCTGGTGAAGGAAAACCTAGTTTTTGGTTTATTCAAAGAACTTAAGACCAACTCCCAACTGAATTGTTTTACATTAAATACATTCTTTTTTTTTTATTAACTATATATCTTTATTTAAGTTTTTGCAGTTTACAGATTATTCACAATCTCTTACAACACTTTTCACTTTTGCAAGGGTCAAGTTAAACACAGATCATTTAGCAGTTTGAATACAATCTACCTCATTCGTATCACCTAGCGTACTCCCTTTACCCCATACATCCATCCTCTTGCTCCTCATTAGTAACTGGTTATCCACAAGGTGCAGTTTAGTTGGGTTATTTTGATTAACACTCTCTAGGTCCCATGACGTGTTCCTCTCTCCATCCATGGTTTCCATACCAAATGGAATTTGGCAAGGTTCCCTTGTTTTATGTATGTAGTTCTTTCTTTCAGGATCACTCTGTCCATGTTTTGCTCCCACTCAATAGCTGTAGGGGGGCTGGTAGACTGCCACCTACGGGCGATTAGAATCCTAGCCTGAAAAAGACAGCGCAGGACAGCTATCTGACCCTCCCCGGGCCTGCCAACTCCTCCTCCTCCCCCAAGAACGCATAGAATAGGATCCGGTTCCAGGTGAGTATTAAATACCTGGGAGACCCTGTCCACCACCTCTTTCCAATATTCATATAGTTTTGGACATTTCCAGAACATGTGGACAAGGTCGCCCCCCCGGTCTCCTGCATCTAGGACATCTGTCATCCTGCCTACACCCAAACCTAAACAGTTTGTTTGGGGTATAATAGGCCCGGTGTATTAGGAAAAGATGTGACATCTTCTGGGGGGGGGAGAGTGATACTAGTGGAGCCAGTTCAAGTATCCTTTCCCATTGAGGGTTGTGATAGTCCCCACATCTCTCTCCCACTTTGCTTTATGTAGGCTTATTTGTGTGGCTCCCGAAGTCCCTTTATACAGATGCAGGTATAAATCAGATATCAGACCCTTCCGGGTCCTCATCCCTCTGTATCCCAGTATTTTTTTTGCGGTGCCCCAGACCCTGGCCATTAAGTCCAGGGTAGGGAGCCCCTTATGGAAGGTCCCTGCCTCTAGTATCTCGATCAAAGAGTTATGTGATGTTTCAGTAATTGCAAACCATGTATTCACTCATTGAAGGACACCTGTAGTTAAAGAGTTATGGGGACTCCATTGACCCCCATCTACGAATATTTGCTACTTGAATGTCTTAGCCATAAAGACTTTCTGAGTCACTGACCCAGAACAAGCAAACAAATTAGAAAATTAAGTCAGAACTCCTGATCTGCATACTTTTTCCAGGTCAGTGGTTCTGAAAGTATTGAAGCTATTGGACATGACTACTAGACAGCTATATTTTTTAGTAGCGGTCAGCAGTGTCAGACTTCAAATCCTTTCAGTATATGTCTCCTTTAACAGTTAACAGTTAAGCCTTGGTATGCAAGAGAATAGGTGTGGTTTATATACTAGAAGAATTTTGGTGAAGGAAAACCTTTGATTTATTCAAAGAACTTAAGACCAACTCCCAACTAAATTTTTTTACATTAAATACATTCTAAAATGTTACATTCTTTTAAATTAAAAAATATATATTTTTTTCCATGGGAGCACTTCACTGAATCCTTGCCTCTGTGGGAATGGCATGCCCAGCCACCCGTTGCCTCCTGGAATGTCTATATCACATCCCAGGCGGCAGTATGTCGGTGTTTCAGTGTAATATCTTGCCCGTACGCAGACCCGCCCCCCTACTCTTGCTCAGACCGCCACAAGTCTTTGCCTGTACCCATAGACCGGTCAAATCTAGGCATGCGTGAGCTTGCAATTCAAGATGGCTTTGCAGGAGCAGAGTGACAAAGAAGAACTTTGGGTTGGAGGGAAGACAACACAAGACAACAACACAAGACAACAATAGACTCCATGGAGTAGTAAATATGTTTTCTTTTTTATAAACATACCTGGACAGTTATTACGGATTAGAAATACAATCTTAGCATGTTAGGTTGATTATTATCAAATTATTAAAGATGTAAGCTTTCAGGATAATTTAGATCCCTTCTTCAGGCCTGAAGTGTTGAAAGCCTGAAGAAGGTATAGCTTAGACCTTGGGTGAACCAATCCCTGATGTACAGGTGTCCCATGCTAATGCAGAAAATTTTGAATTTAGGGCCTCATTCACACAGGCGAACCGATTCATTCTCCCACTCAAAGGACTGTCTTCATCTGTGTGGGATCACAGGTGTTCCGTGCAGCCACATGCAGGCAGCCTGTTCAAATCAATGAAAGATGGGCAGCTGCATGGACCTGCACGGATGTCCCAGTGCATCTCTGACTGTGCATCAGAACACAGACAGACTGCCTTTCTTATCTGTCCATTGGTCCTGCATGGATGTACAACCAAAGATGCTCTTGGAGATCCATGCATATCTATGCAGCTGCTCACATGCCATTAATCTGAACAGGCTACCTGCATGGAACTCCTGTGCATCCTACGTGGGTGAAGGCAGCCCTTCATTTGGGCATGCAGATTGGTTTGCCTGTGTGAATGAGGCCTTAAACGCCAAACTTTCTGCATTAACTTGGTTCACTATTCTACTATTATTTTAAAACTGTAATGTATCTATATAGCATTTATCATTGAAAAAATACTGAAATTCCGCGTACACACGAGCGGATTTTCCGTCGGAAAGATCTTGGATGGTTTTTCCGCTCAAGCTTGGCTTGCATACACACGGTCACACAAAGGTTTGCTGGACTTTCGACCGTCAAGAACGGGGTGACGTACAACACTACGATGAGCCTAGAAAATTAAGTTTAATGCTTCCGAGCATGCGTCGAATTGTTTCCGAGCATGCGTAGGAATTTTGCGTGTCGGAATTGACCGAACAATGTTCCGAAAAATAGAGAGCCTGCTCTCAATCTTTTGCTGGCGGGAATTCCGCCAGCAAAAGTCTGATGGAGCATACACACGGTCGCATTTTCCGACCAAAAGCTCTCATCGGTCTTTTGCTGGCCAAATTTCTGGTCGTGTGTGCGCGGCATTAGTTGTGTTGCAGCATCCAGCAGCAATTGTCTGTGCTGTACTGTCATCGGTCATTTCTGCTTTGGTTTATAAAAAGATACCATAGGTTTTTAGGACTATGAGCAGTTTTATAAAAAATAAACGTGACAACCCAATGTGTCCACTATACAACAGCACCCTGGCTGTCCAACCTTATAACAAGTAGCTATGCTGTGTACATCAGCTTGGTACCCTTCGAAGCTTGAGAGTAATAGGATGAGAATATCCCAGGCTATTGTGCTGCTAGCACTGTTTAATTTATTTTTAGATTTCATAATGCTTAATACATTGCTTTTCCATTACCATTAGACTGAAGAGCACACAAGAACTGCAGATTAATTCTCCAAGCCCTGGAAATAAACAAACAGCAATGAACACGGAATGATACTGGGCAGACACGCAGGCTGAATGTTTATGAAGCGTCCAGATACAGAAATAACTGCTGTGTTTTATTAGGAATGCTTTCTGTGTGCGTCCAACTTTATAAACAATATTTTTAAATAATTGGTTATCTTTTTATGTGCTAGATATTGCATTTTATCTTCTATATGTGAACAGGTCACAAATTTCCTTCTGTGCTGTAAGGGTAAAATGTTTCATTAAAAGAGGCCCTTTGGGAAGCCATGCTGTGAATCAGAAAATAATATACAGATAAAGTTTAGTGTTTACTAGAAGGAGTTTATTATTGTGTCTATAAAACCATTTTTTCTGCATTGTAGTGCATTGGGAGGCCCATAGAAGTCAATTGCAGCGCATCAAAATGGCAACAGGTGTTAACAAGCCTTATCCACTTCAAATTCTAAATAAAAAACTCACTGAAAATGTGCACCAAAGCACGTCAATGCATAAACAAAACACAGATTGATGTTTTTATTCATAAAAGCCAGTACCATTACACCAAAAATTTTGGAAATGATCACATAATTCCCTATTCTTCTACATCAGTCTTTCTCAGCCTTTTTACCGTAGAGGAATCCTAAAGCCTCTTTCCCACTGGGGCGTTTTTCAGGCGCTACAGCGCAATAAATAGCGCCTGTATATCGCCTGAAAAAATCCAGCCCCTTTCTCTCCAGTGTGAAAGTCAGAGGGCTTTAACACTGGAGCGGTGCGCTAGCAGGACGGTCAAAAAAGTCCTGCTAGCAGCATCTTTGGAGCGGTGTATTCACCGCTCCTATACCGCTCCTACCCATTGAAATCAATGGGACAGAGCGGCAATCCCGCCGGCAAAGCGCCCTTTTTCGGCCATTTGCGGGGGTTAAAACCGCACCGCTATCGGCCGAAAATTGCCGCTAAAACGACGGTAAAGCAGCGCTAAATATAGCACTGCTTTACCGCCGACACCGCTCCGGCCCCAGTGTGAAAGGGGCCTTAAGATAATTTTCAGGGAACCCCTGCTAATACCAATTCATTAGAGGTTGGTGGGAAGAATACCCCCTTTACAGTGGTAATCAGAACGTCCCTTTAACCAGTTCCCACCTGGCCTATAGTCAAATGACTGTCGGGCAAAACATTCACCGTGACAGCCTCTGAGAACACATCTCCTGCGTGCCCCACGGGCTGCGCTGCGTGCAATCTGTCACCCACTGTGATCTGTCTCCCTTCTGTCCTTAGAACCACTTTAATTTGACTAGGCCACATGTCTGTGTGTGTGCTGTGGCTTTTCTCCATGTTTTCCTCTATTAAAGGAGATCTATGATCACAGCATACATTTTTATTTTGTAACATCATCATTGTAATAACAATAAAAACAATAATTATTACTGAATATACAGTATAAGCTGACTTGAAAAATCTCCTTTCATTTTGTGAGTTCTGCTTGCCCATCTATTTCCACAACTTCCTGGATTTCTAGCATAGTTTGCAGTTTCTCCTTCGGCTGATAACTTTCAATTTCTAAGGACTACCTATCCCATGGTACCTTGCTGCCTGCAAGCTGTGATTCCTGTACTGACTCCGCCTCCTGAAACTCCTCCTCTTGGCACCTCTGTAGTTCAGAAGGCAGGCTCCGTGAAATGTGTGACACAGCAGTGCCTACTCAGGGAATAATCAATATTTGCCACAGAATCCAAAGAGGTAAATGTGTGGAGATCTTCACAAAGTAAGTTTACAAACTTCAGGATCATTCAGATTAAATGGAATAGGCAAGAAATAATTGAAATACAAAGTGGAAATGAATTTACAAAAGATTAATTTTGGCACTCAATGCTGCCTAGCCACCCCTCTTCCACACCACACTACCTAAATAAACCACATCAACACCAATCGCAGTTTTGATGGCTAAAGCAGACAATTTATTAACAAAATCTAAATTAAAAAATAAAATAGCATATAAATAACAAATAATCAAAAAGACAGAATGACCTTGAGGCCCGGTTCACACAATTTTAACCACTTGCTGACCAGGCCTTTTTTCTGACACTTGTTTACAAATAAAAATCAATAATTAGAACCTCCAAACAATATATATTTTTTAGTAGAGACCCTAGAAATGAAAATGACAGTCATTGCAATTTTTTTATGTCACATGGTTTTTCAAACGCAATTTTTCTTGGAAAAAAATGATTTAATGACTAAATAATAATAAAAGAAAATGTATACCCCAATTTTTTTTTGTATAATATGAAGGATAATGTTACGCTGAGTAAATAGATACCTAACATGTCATGCTTTAAAATTGCGCACGCTCGTGGAATGGTGCCAAACAACAGTATTTAAAAGTCTCCATAGGCAATGCTTAAAAAATTTCTACAGGTTACCAGTTGAGAGTTACAGAGGAGGTCTAGTTCTAGAAGTATTGCTCATGCTCAGGCATTCACAGCGAAACCTCACATGTGTGGTGCGAACACTGTTTACATATGTCAGCGTTCACTATTGCGCGCGAACACGCGGGGACAGGGGCGCTTTAATTATTTTTTTTTTAGTACATTTTTTATTTTTGCACTGTCCCCTTAAAAGTTTTTGATCACTTTTGTTTCTATCGCAAAGAATGTAAACATCCCTTGCGATAACAATACAGCACGACAGGTCCTCTTTATGGAGAAAACTGGGGTCCCGAAATCTCTGCTCTACTCTTAAAAGGAAAAAAATCAAAAAAAAAATTCTGGGGGGCACCCCTCCCGCCACTTCTAAAAGTGACCCAGCGGCGAATCCAACGATCGGGCCACTTTTATGAGAAAGTTCCTGCCTGAAGGAAAAAATATACGGGGGTTATGGCATCTAGCTGTAGCCATAACCCTGATATTTAACGTCCAAAGTAATGATGTATTTTTTCAGTTATGCTGTCTGCAAGATGCAACAAGCCGTAAAAGTAGGCTCCTAGTAACCTCAAATACTACCAAAACTTACAAAATTGAGGAGAGCGGTACCCAAGAAAGGTCCTTACTAATTCACATTTAACCTACTGCCCCCTTGAACACCACCAGCTGCCATGACTGAACGTCTCGACCTAAGCCTAAATCAATTCACATCTAACAAAAAAAGGAACAAAAAGTAAGTGAATAAGGAGGAGGAAGGGCAGGAAGATTCCACAATGTCTGCTGTCTTCCAAATGAAACTTTCTCAGCCCCGGGACCCTCCAGCCAACAACCCCCTTAAAACCCCACCTGTTCCTGTCCAGCTGCACCAGTCAGGTAAGTACCCCCACCTCCTTGCACCCTTTAAATTACCACAACTCCTCCTGTGCCTGCACTGCCCATTTAGCCCAGTCGTGTAGTCCCTCCGTATATGTCTTGTGGTCTTTTACTCTGGGCCTAACTTTTCTGTTTGCACATTGTTTCTCAACAAGTGTATTTTGTGATAATATCTAGAGCCACTGTGAAAATGCATTTGGCTGCTTCTTCGGATACAGAAGGAAACCTCCAAAAGTGTGCCGCCTTTGTGAATATTTACAATTTAAAGCAGAACTTCATTCTCTCAATCAACATGCACTATTTTTAATCCTTTTGCTGCTGGCATTAGTAAATAGATAGGAAAGTATATTATAGTTACTTGTTTTGTTTTTTCACATTTCTTTAGTAACTTCCTTGTTTCCAATCCATGCCTAGGCAAATGATGTCATACATCTCAGGAATCTTCAGGAGTGGAGGGAGGGTTCTCAGCTCAAAATCAATTATCAAAATCAAATCAAAATGAAAATCAATCAGTTCCAGATGCAGTTTTGCAGTTTTCCCAATGCCTGAGCTAAGGGAAAATGGATTCCAGGAAGTAAATGCTACATGAATCATTTGCCCTTACTCAAGATGACCACTGACAGAATTGCCACGGGGTGTTTTTCAAAATGCTAAATAAAGCACGGAGACATACTTTATTAGGTACACCTGTTCAATTTTTTACAAATTGCTAATCAGCCAATCACATGGCAGCAACTCATTTAGGCATCTAGACGTGGCGAAGACAACTTGCTGAAGTTCAAACCGAGCATCAGAATAGGGAAGAAAAGGGATTTAAGTGACTTTGAACGTGGCATGGTTGTTGGTGCCAGATTAGGTGGTCTGAGAATTTCAAAAACGAAACTTCTGAACTGAACTGCTGCTCTACTGGGATTTTTCACACACAACCTAGGGTTTACAGAGAATGGTCAGAAAAAGAGAAAATATCCAGTTGTGTGGACTAAAATGCCTTGTTGATGTCAGAGGAGAATGGGCAGACTGGTTTGTGATGATAGGCAACAGTAAAAACAGGAAACTGAGGCTACAATTCTCACACAGGCTCACCAAAATTGGACAATAGAAGAATGGAAAAATGTTGCCTGGTCTGATAAGTCTCCATTTCAACTGCGACATCAGATGGTTGGGTCAGAAATTGGTGCAAACAACATGAAAGCATGGATCCATCCTGTCTTGTATCAATGGTTCAGGCTGGTGGTGATGGTGTAATAGTGTGGAAGATATTTTTTTGGCACACTTTGGGCCCCTTGTTATCAATTGAGCAGCGTTTAAATGCCACACCCTACCTGAGTATTGTTGCTGACCATGTCCATCTGTTTATGACTGCAGTGTGCCCATCTTCTGATGGCTACTTACAGCAGTATAATGCCCCATGTCACAAAGCCTAAATCATCTCACCACTGGTTTCTTGAACATGACAAGTGGAGTTGACTGCACTCCACTTGTACCCCAGTTGAAGCCTGCAGGAGGCGAAACATGTCGGGTTGGATGTCTGCCTAAGCCACTATTTTTTACTTATTCTTGCGCAAAGAAAATTGTTTTTTAAAATAAACTTTTTTAACAATAAACACCAATTTAAAGTTGGTATTTACACTATGAGGAGTTGCCTCCTTTGTCTTTCTCCTCCTTGCTTGAACCACCGTGGATGAGGATCCCCACAGGAACGCAGTTCAGTACCTCCTTACCGGGACCCCCTAACAAGAGGCGGGTAAGTGGATCTACTTACCTTGAGCAATACTTCAGCCGATCTGACGGACTACAATACATCTACCATCTATCCGGTGTTTCCGGTTCAAGCCCTATTGACTCATCACCGAGAGGTCCGTGAGTCCACCAGTTCCGGTAAGGGTATCCATCTTTTTCATTTACGTATAGTATCCATCAAGCTGATCGCAAACCCAGAGCACTCCCAGCGTTATACTGCACCCCTCTGAGGATTTTTGGGAACAAAGCTATATTATACCAGCCGAAAATTATATTTTGAGAACGAACTTCTTATATATTTTCACTTTATTTATACATTTTTACCCCCAATAGCATGTCATTATTGATCACCGGTTGTTTGTTTCACTTATGATCATTACCACGATATATTATGGTTTTCACGTTTCAGATTGTTGAGACATTTACAAGGAAAACACTTCACTTGCTGTAATCATTTGTTGTGATGTTTAACCAAACATATACCAAACGCTAAACACAGTGTTCCTATCCTAGGGCTAATACTACAGTTTCTGTCTATAACATCGAATATTTCAGGACTGTGAACTTTCTGAAACTGTTTCGGTTTGAAGTTCATTCTTCTGAATTTTATTGCACCTTGACTGATGTAAAATCGCACCATAACCTCTGATGCGATTTTCAGGGAGTGGAACTCCTCTTACTGCATTTTTGGAAAAGGACGCAGGCTGTATAGAAACTTATCCTTTTTTTCCATAGAAGGACATTGAATATATGCCTCTTCTAACCTAGGGGTTAACACTGTTCCAACTTTTAACTTGGCTAATGATTGGTTATTGTTTTTATTTTATTTGTGGTTTTCACTATTACAATACCACCCTTTAGGGATGTGATTGCACATACCAGTGGATAATATCCCTACTGGCACCCCCCTTCTCTAGGGGATACCCACCAAAAAAATTCCTGCCTCACAATACTGCACACAGGCTACTTGTTTCTTGTGTTGCATTTTGTGAAAATCAGGGACATTTGCGTGAATATTTGAGCGCCGCACTTGCCTTTATTTCTTGCACTCCACTTGCCACCGCAGTCAATAGATCTCAATCCAATAGAGCACCTTTGGGATGTGGTGAAATGGAAGATTTGCATCATAGATCTGCAACCGAAAAATCGACAGCAACTGCGTGATGCTATCATGTCAATATGGACCAAAATCTGAGGAATGTTTCCAACACCTTGTTGAATCCATGCCATGAAGAATTAAAGCGGGATTCCATTAAAAATTAAAGTGGAACTTCCGCTTTTCGGAATCCTCCCCCCCTCCGGTGTCACATTTGGCACCTTTCAGGGGGGAGGGGGGTGCAGATACCTGTCTAAGACAGGTATCTGCACCCACTTTCGGGCATAAACTCCCACGGGAGTTTACGCCACTTCCTGTCCCGGCGCGATGTCTGCCGGGACACACACGGGTCCCGGCAGACAACGCTGACGATTCTCATTGCGCTGCGCGACTCGCACATGCGCAGTAGGGAACCGGAAGTGAAGCCGCAAAGGCGACACTTCCTGATTCCCTCACCGAGAATGGCGCCGGCAGCAGCAGAGAGCCGATCGATTGATCGGCCTCTGCTGCCGACATCGCTGGAACCTGTGACAGGTAAGTGTCCATTTATTAAAAGTCAGCAGCTGCAGTATTTGTAGCTGCTGGCTTTTAAAAAAAAAAATGTCAGGTACAGTCCCGCTTTAAGGCAGTTCTGAAGGCACTGCAAGCAAGATACCAGCAAGGTGTACCTAATAACGTGGTCGTTGAATATAGATGGATAGGTGAGTTTGCTTTGAATATTAAAAATGAAGTAAATCGCATTTTTGGTTTGTGGTGCTCAGATGCAGTGCAGTTCCACTTTAAACGGCAATATGCAAAACTGTACCATCAACAATATTAGCATCTACCCCCTTCCACTGACCTAGAAAAATGATCCAGAGACCCTCATCAGTTTCCTTTTTCAGCTTTTTGCGACCTTCGACAAATGACTTTGCTAGCCTATACCCTAAGCACTAAAATTAGACGGTATTCCCAATCAGTTAGTGAATGTGTGACTATGCAAAGCACTAAAGAGCAACACCAGACAATAGACATGTGCACAACAAAAAAAATTGTTTATTTTCGTTTAGTTTTTTTCGTTTCCGTTGATTCGTAACAATTCGTAAATTCGTAAGTCGTCGGTGTTCGTATTCGTAACGATTCGTACATTCGTAAGTCGTCGGTGTTCGTATTCGTAACGCTTCGTACATTCGTAAGTCGTCGGTGTTTGTATTCGTAACGATTCGTATTTTTTTCGTTGATTCGTTTTTCCGTTAGTTTAATTTTCGTTTATTCGAAATTCGGACGCATTCGTATTTATTCGTACATTCGTAACATTCGTAGATTCGTAATCGGAGCATAATTCATAATTTTATGTAATGTGTATGCTATTATTACATTTTAAGAGACACGGAAAATTATGAATCGAAAAAAAGAGTTACGAATGTACGAATTTTTTCGTTCAATCCATTCGAAGCACGTTAAGCAGCGCCATTGTAAGAGACACTGAAAATTACAAATCGAAAAAAAAAAAGGTTACGAATGTACAAATTTTTTCGTTCAATTCATTCGAAGCACGTTAAGCAGCGCCATTGTAAGAGACACGGAAAATTACGAATCGAAAAAAAAAAAAGTTACGAATGTACGAATTTTTTCGTTCAATCCATTCGAGGCACGTTAAGCAGCGCCATTGTAAGGGACACGGAAAATTACCAATTCAACAAAAAATTTTTTTTTTACGAATGTACGAATTTTTTTTGTTCATTTTCATTTTCGTTGTTCCTGTTTTCGTTTTTCGGATTTTCTTCTTTCGTACATTCGTTGTTTCTAATTAGTTTTTTTCGGATTTTCGTTGTTTTCGGATTCGTTCATTTCAAATGATTCGTTATTCGTTAAAATTTTTAGCGAATCGTTCGTTCATTCGTACGATAACGAATGAACGAAAATAACGAAAAGAAACGAAAAACGAAAAGAAACGAAACGAATTGCACATGTCTACCAGACAACTAGGACATTTGTAAAAGCTGAATTCCAGGAATTATTTAAAAAAAACTTACATAGGTCCAGCTTGGTTCTATCTAAGTTTTTCACACCCAGAGGGCTGCTGGAGATGCAGAAATCCACTGTAGCAGCCTGTGCGGCATACAGTCAGCGCTGGTCTCTTCTAGGTGCTGCTCAAGCAACTTTCCTTCTATATACTGAACACAAAGGGTCACTCACAAGGCACCTCCGTCATGCAGAGAACATCTTGTTTCAATGAATACAAGGCCTTTTCAGACTGGATGGAGTAAAGAAGAGGGGCAGATGATGTTATGATCTCCACCTTGTCCAATCAGAGATTTTTTTGTATTTATTGTAAAAAAAACATGCAATTCTCTGGATGGAGGAGGTGCTGAGCGTGCGATCTCCTGTATTCAGTGTGCAGAGGGGAAGCCACTGGAGCAGCATTCAGAAGAGACAAGCACTGACTGCCTGTATCACAGAATACTACAGTGTATTTATTAATCTCCAGGAGATCTCTGGATGTAAGATGAAAAATTTGAAGTAACTATGGCTTTTCCAGCTGGGACATGGCATACTCAGTAATGGAACCTCTAGCAAACATCCTGACTGTGAATGTTCCCTTGCTTGGGGTAAGCAGTAGGAATGAGCTTCGAGTTTGAGTTGAGCATGAGTTTGACTCGAACATCGGCTGTTCGATCGTTCGACGAAGAATGAACATTATAGGGCGATGATTGGCCAAGCATGTACTATGACGCGCCGTCAGCAAAGAGAGCCATAATTGGCCAAAGGCAGGGTGCCTTTGGCCAATTATGGTTCAGGGGGTTAAGTCCACGCCCCACACTATAAAAGGCCTCCTCCACGTCGGCCTTGTGTAGTGTGTTGCTGGCGGATAGAGAGATAGAGAGAGAGAGAGATAGAGAGAGAGAAAGCAATTTGGTCCCAGCCATCCACATGCTCAGCGGCTGAATGCTAGTTTGGCTAAATTGCTAGCACTCCAACTGCTGCCTTTTCAGCTGGTAGACTCTGCCCTCTTTCGAGAATTTGTGGAATGTGTGGTACCTCAGTGGCAGGTTCCCAAACGCCATTTTTTTCTCGGAAAGCCATTCCGGCTCTATACCGGCATGTGGAAGGCAATGTCTTGGCCTCGTTGGACAGGGCAGTCAGTGGTAAGGTGCATATTACCACTGACTCATGGTCAGGCAGGCATGGACAGGGATGTTTCCTTTCTTTCACGGCGCACTGGGTAACCCTGCTGGTAGCTGGGAATGATGCAGGACAGGGTGCAGTAATGTTGGAGCACCATGCCTCCAAAATGCTGGTAGTGGTGATTCTGCCACACCTCTCTCCTCCATCCCCTCCTCTTCTTCTTCCTCTATGGCCTCTTCCTGTGCAGATTTGTCCTCAGAACCAGCTGGCTGACCTTCAAAAGGAATGCAACCTGCCCAAGAACCGCCTCATCTGTGACATGCCCACTAGGTGGAACTCTACGTTGGCAATGCTGCAGCGGCTGCACACACAGCAGAGGGCCATCAATGACTACCTGTGTGAGTATGGCACCAGGACATGGAGCTTGGCTTTTTTTCGCCACGCCAGTGGCTCATGATCAAGGATGCATGCACTGTCCTGTCACCATTTGAGGAGGCCACGAGGATGGTGAGCAGTGACAGTGCATGCATCAGTGATACTGTCCCTCTTGTCTTCCTGTTGGAGCACACGCTGCATGGAATAATGGACAGGACACTTGAGGCAGAACAGAGGGAGGAAGAGGAGGACTTCCTTACCTCTCAAGGCCCCCTTTATCCAGACAGTATTCCTGCAGGCCCGCCTATCACACAGGAGGAGGAGGAGGAGGATTGTGTCAGCATGGAGGTGGAGCCTGGCACTCAGCATCAGCAGCAGTCTTCAAGGGATCATTTTCAGTCCCCAGAAACCCATGGACTTGTACGTGGCTGGGAGGAGGAGGCTGCACAGGGATTGGAAACTGAGGGATCCTTAGTAAAAGCAGCACATTATACATACATTACATATAGTTAGGCACATTTTTAACCCCTCAACAGCCCTAGATATTAACCCCTTCCCAGCCAGTGTCATTAGTACAGTGACAGTGTATAGTATTATCACTGATCACTGTATTAATATCAATGGTGATTTCAGTGGCAGTTAGTCAGTTACCCCCCCAGCGTCAGTTAGTGACAGATTACCTGCCACAGTATTGCAGTCCCATTATAAGTCTCTAATCGCCCCCATTAGTAGTATACAAAAAAAAAATTCCAGTATATATACACCATAGTTTGTAGGTGCTTTGACTTTCCCACAAACCAATCAATAAACAATAAAGAATACATTTTGGCCAAAATTTTTTTTTTGTTTACATTTTTATTGAACATGTTTTATGGCAGAAAGTAAAATATATATATATTTTTTCAAACTTCTTCAATTTTTTTTTTATATTTCAAAAAATGTAAAACCCAGTGGTAATCAAATACCACCAAAATAAAGTTCTATTTGTGTGAAAAAAAACTGATATAAATTTTGTTTGGGTACAGTGTTGCATGATCGCATAATTACCAGTTAAAGTAGCGCAGTGCCGAAAAGGAAAAAATGGCCTGGTCATGAAGGGGGTAAAATCTTCTGGATGGTTACAAAACCAAAAGTAAAGTTAATTGTTGCAAGCTGCTTTCTGTGGGGGCACTCAATAAGAGGCAGAGGCTAGGAGCGCCAGCGAGAGACTTAAAGGGGTTGTAAACCCTTGTGCATTAAGGTGAAAAAATACCTGGCAGTGACCAGTCCCCCGTTTTACTTACCTGAGCCCTGTATTTCTGTTGGCGGAGACACGCTCTTCCTCTCTCCACGGGGTCCCGGCTCTTGATTGGATGGCTTGATAGCAGCACAGCCATTGGCTCCCGCTGCTGTCAATCAAATACAATGCGAGAGCCAGGGGGTGGGGCCGAGTGTTGTTATTCGTGTCTATGGATGCAAATGCTTGACTCAGGAGCACGCCCGCAAGGTAACCCCCCCAGGAGAGCGCTTCTCCTAGGGGGTTATCTGATGTGGGAAGGAGCTGTGAGAGCCGCCAGGGGACCCCAGAAGTGCAGGTTCGGGGCCACTCTGTGCAAAACGAGCTGCACAGTGGAGGTAAGTATGATATGTTTGTTATTTTTTAAAAAAAAAAAGAAAAAACGAACCCTTACAATCACTTTAACCGCTTAAGGACCGCCTCACACCGATATACATCGGCAGACGTAGGTCGTGCGACCCGGTCCTGAGCTTTGTGACCACGGCCGCGGGACCAGCGGACCCGATCGCCGCTGGTGTCCCGTGATCGCGTCACAGAGCTGAAGAACGGGGAGAGGTAAGTGTAAGCAAACCTCTCCCCCTGCTTCCTAGTGACGCTGTCACTGATTGGCTGTTCCCTGTCATTGGAAAAGCCGATCAGTGACGTCAGACGCAAAGCCACGCCCCCTACAGTAAAAAAAAACACACACACACACTTAACCCCTCCCCGCCCCCTAATGGTTAACTCCTTCACTGCCAGTGTCATTTACGCAGGAATCAGTGCATTTAAATAGCACTGATTGCTGTATAAATGACAATGGTCCCAAAAAATGTGTCAAAAATGGCTGATGTGTCCGCCATAATGTCGCAGTCACAAAAAAACTAGTAAAAAAAAAAAAATATTAATAAAAATGCTATAAAACTATCCCAAATTTTGTAAACGCTATAACTTTTGCGCAAACCAATCAATAATCGTTAATTGCTTTATTTTTTTACCAAAAATATGTAGAAGAATACGTATCGGCCTAAACTGAGGAAAAAAAATTTTTTTTATATATTTTTTGGGGATATTTATTATAGCAAAAAGTAAAAAATATTGCATTTTTTTCAAAATTGTCGCTCTATTTTTGTTTATAGCGCAAAAAAAATAAAAACCGCAGAGGTGATCAAATACCACCAAAAGAAAGCTCTACTTGTGGGGAAAAAAGGACGCCAACTTTGTTTGGGAGCCACGTCGCACGATTGCGCAATTGTTAGTTAAAGCGACGCAGTGCCGAATCGCAAAAAGGGGCCTGCTCCTTTGGCTGCAAATTGGTCCGGGGCTTAAGTGGTTAATGTTACATAAAAGAGAAAAGCTAGGTAGAATTTTTAGGCAATTTCAGCAGCAATTTATTTTTATTTTTTTGAGTTATTCTATGTTAATTTGTAATAAATAAAAAGTAGGCGATATCCCAATCTGGCTGTTAAAATAGAAATGCACTTTGAATTCAGATTATGAAACTTTGTGGTATTATCACAAAGATCAGACACCTGTGATATTGTGTGTCATACTGTTTACTTCGGCAGCTGAAAATTTGCATTTCTTTCTCGTACTGTAATCAGTCCTGGGTTTGTCTCTGGGATTTCTAGACACTTGATATTTTGAAGCGAAATTAACTATTGTGTGGTTTATAGGTAAATCTATAGTGGGAAGTATGTAAGCAGGTGGTTCTGAATTTTTTTTTTTTGATCTTTGTGTTACTGTTCTCAAGTTATTCAGCCAGGTGCAAATTGTTACAATGTCTTGATGTTGCACTGTGTCCTCACCTGACCTGCTGAGCTGGGGGTAACTGAACAGGAAACGCTTTTACTTTTTAGCAAGGTTGCCGCCCAGGGGTCAAGTCCTGGGGAAAAAAGTGTGGGAACTCCCACCCAAGATCCACTCCCCCACCAAAAAAAAAATGATACGCTCATGTGCACGAACGCTTCAAAAGTGGTATTTTTCATCCAATTTTCGTATTGTGTGTATGAAGCTTAACTGTTAGTACATAAAAAAAAACAATCCTCAATAAACATAAATACAGTAATTCTCTTAATAATCAGCATTCATTCAATTGTGCTTCCATGCAAATGTGAACATCATGTTCTGATCTTTATTGGGGAGTGTTTATGTGGTGAGTTTACACTTTTCATTGAACAGAGTTTGGATAACACAGAGTTAAACGGAAAGGTCATAAATTAACTGCACATTATCTGGACAGAATGCTTGGGGAGATAGTGATGTGTTCCTGCTTAGGGGATGTATGTTAGCTTGGGGGGCTGCAAACTCTGCAGGCCTCCAACACACACTCGCTGCTATTCCAACCCTTCACATATTTCCACATAAACTTCCCTCCTGGCATTAAACTTTGCCAGGTATTGTGCTCAGCTTACCACCCCAAACTGATGTTCCTCCCTCAGCGCACCTCTCTCTCTGCATGTCCTGTGAGCAGAATAGCTGTGCTCCTCCTCTGGGTTCTCTCATCATATGGCACTGAAGATAGAGGGGGGGGGGGATTCAGCGGGACACACAGAGCAAGTATGCAGGAGACTGGGGGGGGGGGGGGATGAGGAAACAGAAAATCAGGAGGGGCCGGCGGGGAGGAGCGCATCACGATAGGTCTGACTAAATACAATCTCTTAGCAGCAGGGACCTGATCTACCTGTCAGCTAGCTGTGATTGACAGGTAGATCGAAGCAGAAGCTGTCATGGGGCCCCCAACTGGCAATGCCTGAATGGTCAGGTGTGCGGCACTTACTATTGCGAGCTGTGCCGGCAGCTGCTGGTGTAGCATCTGCCATACAGCTCGCAAACTTCAAAGTCTTGCAGCACACGGCTGCTAACGGGAACCGAGTTCCTGTTGTGGAAAAAGTACAGGAATTCCGTTCCCATGCGTTCCCGCAGGACTTGAGCCCTGTTGCCGCCCCCCTTCAGTTCATACAGGGGTACATGCATGGTGTATCAAAAGAACCGGGCTTACAACAGGGGACTGGAGTTAGAGAAGATACAGCACAGAGTTGCTAATGACTGCGGTGTCTGTGCCATAGTAGCCAACTAGCCAGGAGACGGGTGACATGGCCAAGGTGGTGTTTACTTGGCCATGGCCAAGGTGATGGTTACTCTGGCAGTGAAGTTGGTTATGTGCTTGGCACCTTCACTAGTGGCACTTCCCACTTCTGGGACCGGATCTGTAACACAGAATGCCTAGTGATCTGGCCTGGAATCATGGGAGAGAAAGATGTAGAGGGGCCCTGGGAAAGAGAAAGCAAGCATTAAAGTGGTTCTGCACTCATTTCATTTAGTAAATCTCTTTGCCTTCCAAATCAGGCAAAGAGTACTAAATGAAATGTTTTTTTTTTTTTTTTTTTACTTACCTTGTAATTGAAGACTTCCGGTCTTCTCCCTCTGCGGCGGCGGGCGGGGTCTCTGCGTCGATCGTCGTCACGCCGCACTGTCTCCTGGGATCTGGTGTCATTGATCCCAGGAGTCAGTGCGGGCATCTTCCGAAATCTCGCGAGATTTCGGCCACATCTTCCGAAATCTCCCGAGATTTCGGCCGCATCTGCCGAAATCTCGTGAGATGTCGGCAGATGTGCCGTTACTGCGCACACGCGCGAGTAACGGCGGTGCATGCTGGGCCATCAACAGTGCCTGTGGGGTTTCACATGCCCACAGGAAAGATGGCCCCCAGCACTAAAGAAGAAGACGAGGAACTTCAGCGGATGAAAACCGGCGGCGATCGAGATGGAAGATGGAACCGGTGAGTCCCCTAATAAAGGTAAGCATACTTTATATTACGTCCTTAAAAATATTTTTTTTTTTTTACAGAGTGCAGAACCGCTTTAAGAATGGAGAAGTGAGTTTCCTGTATTCAGTAGCAAAAGTGGGATTAACCACTAGGAGTGAAGTGGCGGAAGTGCTGAGTTGGGGGAGATTGGTTCTGGCTTCACGTTACCAGTTTGGAAATGGCTCACTATTGACACAGACAGCGAGACTTCTCCCCCACTCCCACCTCCCTGACTTTGATTGACAGCAGCAGGAGCTAATGGTTCCAGAAAGTGAGAGGAGAGAAGAGCTGCAGATGTGCACAGCGCTGGATCCTTGCTAGGTACACCTCTCCCAGGACCCTCCAGGTAAGCAGCCTCTCACAGGGGTCTCATGGCCTGGCCTAAAAGACCTTTTGCAATCGGCCCTACCATCTCCACAAGGGACAGCAAGACTGGTGGCTCCTCCTGAGTACCAGCCCAGCAGTATTTCTTCAGTAGAGTGAAGTTCAGTGAGGCGGGTTGTGGGGATCAATAAGTATTAATGTAGCTACCAAAGGATTGGCAAACTGCAAAACTGGTTTAATACCACCTTACCTTCTTTATTGTAGGTGGCATCTTTACAAAAAAATGAGAGTTGGTGCAAAGAGCGCTTTCAATGTATTAATACTAAGTAACCCATAGCAACCAATAAGATTTAACCTTAGTATAGTCTAATAAATGAAGATGTTATTTCTGATTGTTTGATACAGATTTGGCATTTTTGTTAATATTTCTTTATTGGATAAGCCAGATTGTGTTTGAATGTTAATAACCTGAAAATGGTGGCATGCTTACACAGTTACATAGTTGGTAAGGTTGAATAAAGACAACAGTCCATCCAGTTCAACCTGTGTTGGTGTGTGTATAAAAATAATTTCCCATATCCCGTATATTGTTTTCGATAAGATGCACGTCCAAGAGTCTTTTAAAACTATCCATACTGCCTGCCAACACCACCGATTGTGGAAGAGAGTTCCACATCCTTACCGCCCTGACAGTGATAAACCCCCTACGCAGCTTAAGGGTAAACCGCTTCTCTTCCAGTCTCATCGTGTGGCTCCGTGTCCTCTTACACTCCCCGGAACTGAAAAGTTTCATACTTACGCTGGGATCACCGTTGAGATATTTGTATATTGCTATCAAATCTCCTCTCGTGCGTCTCTTCTCCAGTGAGAATAAATTTAGCACTTGTAGTCGTTCCTCATAATTAAGGTCCTCCAGTCCCCATATTAATTTAGTTGCCCTTCTCTGGACCCTCTCCAGCTCCATTCTGAGTATATGTTATTTATCACAACCCTTTGGACACGCCCCGGTAGCCAGTTTTCTATCCAAGAACAAACTCTATGGTCCAGTTCTTTTTAATTACAGGCTACACTTATGCTATCATTTTATAAATTAGATGCTTTATTTTGTAAGTGTTAAAAAAGCTGAATTATTTACAATGTATTTAAAGTCATACTAAAGTCTTGTTTTTTTTTTTTCCGTTAACAATAACATGAGCAGCCCATATCCTCCTCTTCTTAAAGTGATTGTAAGGGTTTTTTTTTTTTTTAAATAACAAACATATCATACTTACCTCCACTGTGCATAGGATGCATTAAGGTGAAAAAACACAAGGGTTTACAACCCCTTTAAGCCTCTCGCCGGCGTTCCTGGCCTCTGCCTCTTATTGAGTGCCCCCACAGCATTCCATTCAGACACGGAGCCGCGCCCTGGCCCTGCCCCATTTCTCCCCTCATTGGCTCACTGACTTTGATTGACAGCAGCGGGAGCCATTGGCGCTGTGCTGCTGTCTCAGCTAATGAGGAGTGGAGTCTTGGGCAGCCGAGTCTCTCGTGTAACATCGTTGGATCGAGATTGACCTCAGGTAAGTATTAGGGGGCCTGAGGGGAGCTGCTGCACGTAGAAGGTTTTTTATCTTCGTGCATATGCATGAAGATAAAAAACCTTCTGCCTTTACAACCACTTTAAATCCAAGAACAAACTTGATAGTATTGCAGAACACCAATCCATAAATGTGGTGGCTGTATTAGTTTTCTTTTTTCACACTTTTTCCCCTTAGGCCTTATGTACATTTGAGTTCAATGCTGCTTTTGAAAGGCCTTTTTGCTTTTTTTTTTCCATCTCTAAACACCTCTCCATGTTAACCTATGTGTCCATGCACATATAGGAGTGTAGAGGCAGACAAAAAATAAATATCACTTGTGTGTTCAGGAGAGAAGCTTTTGAGCATAAGAAACCCATTTAGGCACATTCCTGTATTAATGCATTCTAATGGACAGAATTCTGGCCAATAGAATTTAACCACTTTCGGCCCACGCTATAGCCAAATGACGTCTACAGCACGGGCTTCCAGTGGTGGGAGGGCGTCAATAGACATCCTCCCGTGATCGCGCGGCTTGCTTTCAACTCGGCTGATCACAGAACAGGGTAAAGGGCCAATCACAGCGGGCCCTTTACCACGTGATCAGCTGTCAGCCATGTGACAGCTAATCACAGAAGTAAACAAGCCAGTTATATGTTTTTTTTCTCCTCATGATCAGCGTGAGGAGAGAAGCAGAAAGCTGGTAACCGGCTTCTGTTACAGGGACATCTGCCCCTGGCTCAGTGCCCGCCAGTGCAGCTAATCAGTGCTTACAAATGTCATCTATCAGTGCCCACCAGTGCCACCTATCAGTGCCCATCAGTGGTGCCAATCGATGTCTCACTATTAGTGTCACCTGTCAGTGCTGCCTTTTAGTGCCACCTACCAGTGCCTATCAGTGCCACCTATCAGAGCCAATCAGTGCCACCTATCAGTGCCACCAATCAGTGCAGCCTTATCAGTGCTTCCTCATCAATGCCCACCAGTGCCACCTCACCAGTGTGTGGTCATGCAACACTGTAATCAAATGAAATTATTTTAGTTTTTATCACACAAATATCTCAGCCAATGGGCAGGGGTTTTCTTTAATCCCTTAGCCTGCAGGGAGAACCTATATATTTGGGTGGAGTCAGGTGATCTATGTTCTGTGACACCCGGACTGCCATCTGGGTGGACGTGTTTCGTCTGCCCTGGGCTACTAGAGATTGGGCCTATTCTGGGGACATCTGGCTGCCAGGCTGTGTGAGGGCCTATCCAGAAGTAAGAGGGCAGCGCAGGGTTGGGATTGCGACTTGCAGTCCAACCAAAAGTGATGGTTCTGCTGGCCGGAGAACCTGTCATGGTCAGAGGTAGAAGAGAAGCTGTCGCCACTAATGGACCAACCACCTTTACCAGGGACCACAGTCAGTAACTAAAGCAAGTACCGGAGCAACATTCTCACCGAACGGGCACGGTGGAGAATCGGGAAACTTCTGGCAGTGATCAAGTCAGGGACCCAACCAGTGGAGGTGACGCTTGCAGAGCAGCCTTGTGTATAAAGCCAGGGACTGAGCCGGTCAGCAGTGGTGAAGCTTGAAAGGTATCTGGAGTGCCAAGCTAGGGACTCAGCAGGGAAGCGTGGGTGACGCTTGAGGGAGATACCACCGCAATAGCCTTGAGGAGCTCACAGAAATCAGAGTCAGTGAATCAGAGAGTCCAGTGAGAGACTAGGATCTCAAGGGGCTGAAGAGTTACAAGTGGACATTGTAGTGAAGCTGAGAGAACTGTGGAACTTTGCATTAGGAACTGTTAAATATTGTTGCCATAGGAGACAACAAACCTGCATGTGCAGAAGCGGTACCTTGATGGGGCCTTTCCCTGTACGGCTGTCTTCCTATTGAAGTCTTGGTGTCTGCCTATTGAAATTGCAACCACTTAAAGCGGAGGTCCGCCCACTGCTGCAAAAATGAAAAGCCAGCAGCTGCTGACTTTTAATAATCAGACACTTACCTGTCCTGGAATCAATCGATGTCGGCACCGCAGCTGATGTTTCCATCAGCTGTCCGGTGCATGCTGACTCCATTGCGAGTAAGGGACTTACGGCTTCACGCCGGGAACCCTACCGTGCATGCGCTAGGCTCCTACTGGCCCGGCAGCCGGGGAAGGATGAGGGAGGAGGAGGGAGCCCGGGCGGTGACGTCAATACCGTCTATACCCGAGTTGTGACGTCAAAATTTTGTTTACACTGTGGTCAGCTGTGATTGGACACAGCTGATTACATGGTAAAGCGCTGATGTGATAGGCTCTTTACCTCGATCACAGATCCCTGCTAATGTGCACTATAGCGCGGTCAGGAAGAGGTTAAAGAGCATGCAGGAATACATCACAGTGGGGGAGATCGACTAAAGCTGGAGCCCTCAGAATCTGGTGCAGCTGTGCATGGTAGCCGATCAGCTTCTAACTTCAGCTTGTTCAATTAACCACTTGCCAACCAGCTGCCGCAGTTTTACTGCGTCAGAATGGCACGGCTGGGCAAAATGACATTATGTAACGTCGCTTCTCCCTGTGGCCACTAGGGGCGCACACACGCCCGCTGCTCTCCCCCTAAACCGATGCGAGTGTTCCGGCGATCGCTCGTGACACAAGGAGAACCGGTTCTATGAGGGGAGAAGAGACTGATTGTGTGTTCATACAAAGTATGAACAGCAATCTGTCATCTCCCCTAGATAGTCCCATCCCCCCTTCAGTTAGAACACAGAGAGGGAACGCAGTTAACCCCTTGATCACCCCCTAGTGTTAACCCCTTCCCTGCCAGTGACATTTTTACAGTAATCAGTGCATTTTTATAGCACTGATTGCTGTATAAATACCAATGGTCCCCAAAATGTGTCAAAAGTGTCCAACGTGTCCGTTATAATGTCGCAGTCCTGATAAAAATTGCAGATCGCCGCCATTACTAGTAAAAAAATAAAATAAAAATGCTATAAATCTATCCCCTATTTTGTAGACGCTATAACTTTTGCGCAAACCAATTAATATACACTTATTGCGATTTTTATTACCAAAAATATGTATAATACGATGATGAATACATATCGGCCTAAACTGCTTTTAAAAAAAAAATGGGGATATTTATTATAGCAAAAAGTACAAAATATTGTGTTTTTTTTCAAAATTGTCGTTTTTTTTTTTTTTATATAGCGCAAAAAATAAAAAAAAACGCAGAGATGATCAAATACCAGCAAAAGAAAGCTCTATTTGTGGGAAAAAAAGGACATCAACTTTGTTTGGGTACAGCACCGCAGGACCGCGCACTTGTCAGTTAAAACAACGCAGTGCCGAATCGCAAAAAATGGCCTGGTCATTCAGCCGAATCGCAAAAAATGGCCTGGTTATTCAGCAGCCAAATCTTCTGGGGCTGAAGCGGTTAAGCTTTGATAATAAAACTTGAAGAGCTGCACCAGATTTTGCATGCTCCATTTTTAATAAATCAACTCCACTGTGTTGGGACTACATAACAGGGGGGGGGGGGGGTTGTAGTCCACAAGGATAGCAGGGAACAGTACAGACACAAAGAATACAGGAAGTTATAGGCTCACACGATTTTTGGGGGGATAGACAGCTATTTTTTTTAGTTTTCAAACAGATATACAAGGTGCTTTCATTGGTATATTTAATAGACCAAAAGGGAGCAAATAAGAGAAATGTATTTAGTCTGATTGGTAGATACTCTATAATGCCGCTCCTAGAATAACTGACCACCCTTGCGCCAATAGTGTCAACCAATGTGTGGATAGATGTGTGTGTGATGAACACCACCTATTAAATCCCTAAATGTGAATAAACACCTAGCAGCCACTTTAAAACTGTGTAACCATAAAAAATGTGATTATAATCAAACTAGTAATAACAAGTGAAAAATATAATCAAATGGCGCTTAAAAAAGAGAAACAAAAAACAAAACAAAAAAAATATATATAAACTACCAAAATATATAAATATATAAAACACCACGTGAAATAGTGTCCGTATACTGATACAAAAAACAATCTTCATTAATATTTGTGCAAATTCAAAGAAAATGTGATTCAATCTTCCCAAGAAAAATAAGTCCACCAAAAAATCTTCAATAGAATAATCAAATGAATCTTCCACCACACCAACTTGTGTTCCCTCTCCCAATGAGACCGCACTCACCGGATGGTATTGCCTCGCACTCTCGTGGTTGGCAAATATAGCGATTACCCCACCTGGGTTACTTGTGCGATCACTCCAAACTTGCAAACTCCATATGTGAAAACAAATAAAAAATGTGCCTCCACATAGCGTGATACTGTGATAAAACTTATTTATTCAAATTCAACCTCACTCACACTTCAATGTTTCAACTTACAAAAACACAAATGTAAAAAAGCCGAATACAGCACACAATCCACTGCAACTTTTGGATAACAGATGGGCCGACAGAGCGCACATATGATCACCAATGGGTAAAACAACTGGGTTGAAAACTGGGTAACAAGTGATCTCACCACCCCTCGCAGCTCTGCTCCTGGTGTGGGTTCTTTCTCCAGGAGTCACTTCAGTGAGGTTGCCGGGTAGTGATCTCAAAAAATAGTAGTAGTAGAGGAGTCTGCACACAAATTCAAACAATTATACACAAAAATTGAAATGTTGAGTATCTCAGTGTCCGTGTAGCTACACCCTTGACATGTTTCGTCGGTATGACTTCTTCAAAAAAGGGAGTCTGGAGTGATCGCACAAGTAACCCAGGTGGGGTAATCGCTATATTTGCCAACCACGAGAGTGCGAGGCAATACCATCCGGTGAGTGCGGTCTCATTGGGAGAGGGAACACAAGTTGGTGTGGTGGAAGATTCATTTGATTATTCTATTGAAGATTTTTTTGGTGGACTTATTTTTCTTTGGAAGATTGAATCACATTTTCTTTGAATTTGCACAAATATTAATGAAGATTGTTTTTTGTATCAGTATACGGACACTATTTCACGTGGTGTTTTATATATTTATATATTTTGGTAGTTTATATATTTTTTTTTGTTTTGTTTTTTGTTTCTCTTTTTTAAGCGCCATTTGATTATATTTTTCACTTGTTATTACTAGTTTGATTATAATCACATTTTTTAAGAGAAATGTATTGTTAGAGTCTACATACACTTTAACCTTTCAAAATATAATACCAATATGAATTGGCATAGGATCAATGGTAGACACAATTGCAAAATATAGTAAATATAATACCATCATCAATGTACAATTAGCCTTTCCTACCTAATAATAATGTAGAACAGCTTCAGTTGATGCGTAACAATGTGTACAATGTACCCTCAAGACTCAGGACAGGTCAGAGAGCAAAGGTTGCTGGAGAAATTGGAAGGTCGTGTTCCTAGTGGACAGGTCAAAGGGCAACCTGGAGCCAAAGGTCTTCTGGAAATGTCTGCATCATCCTCGCCATTCATATATATTTATATCTTCACATTTATAGCTCTTGGCTGCTTGAAGATGACATTTGTGTGAGGGAAGAGTTGTAGTTGGTTGGCAATTGTTAGCAATGATAATTGTGTATTTCTACAATGGTTGTATGAGATAAAGTGTAACGCCAGACATACATTGATCAAAAATCAGCTGCTTCAGCAGGGATCGGACGAATATCAATCCATGAATGGGCAGGTTTGTTGCACAGAAGTAGTTCTAACGATCAACTTCTGTACAATCAGCGTGTTGGAAAATTTGCACACAGTCAGCACTGCTGCCAACAGTATATTCTTATGGCGGGTAAATCTTCCCTCTGTCAGAATATAGTAGCTCAGTGTGAATGATTCTCTCATCCACATCGAGTGTGTGGATAGGGGAATCAGGTTGAACAAAAAAAGATAACTAATGTATGAGCTGCCTTATGGTCAAGTAAAAACATACGCTGTGCAGACCATGAAGTGCGGTGTTCTTGATTACTTCACTTGTGCAACCTGCATTGGCAAGCAGGCTAACATGTTTTTATTTTTACATGCAGACCCGCGCTATGGTACACCATATCAAGCAGCTGTAGCTAGTCAATAAATGGCCCACTAATGAGTTGGTACAAATACAGCACTATCAGATGATGTCAAGCATGTGTGGTGGCAACCATGTGAGCAGTACAAAGACAAGTGTGTCTTGCCTACAGTCAAGCATGGTGGTGGGAGTGTCATGGTCTGGGGCTGCATGAGTGCTGCCGGCACTGGGGAGCTACAGTTCATTGAGGGAATCATGAATGCCAACATGTACTGTGACATACTGAAGCAGAGCATGATCCCCTCCCTTCAGAGACTGGGCCGCAGGGCAGTATTCCAACATGATAATGACCGGAAACACACCTCCAAGACAACCACTGCTTTGCTAAAGAAGATGAGGGTAAAGGTAATGGACTGGCCAAGCATGTCCACAGACCTAAACCCTATTGAGTATCTGTGGGGCATCCTCAAACAGAAGGTAGAGGAGTGCAAGATCTCTAACATCCACCAGCTCGGTGATGTCGTCATGGAGGAGTGCAAGAGGTATCCAGTGGCAACCTGTGAAGCTCTGGTGAACTCCATGCTCAAGAGGGTAAAGGCAGTGCTGGAAAATAATGGTGGGCACACAAAACATTGACACTTTGGGCCCAAATTGGACATTTTCACTTAGTGGTGTACTCACGTTTGTTGCCAGAGGTTTAGACATTAATGGCTGTGTGTTGAGTTATTTTGAGGGGACAGCAAATTTACACTGTTATACAAGCTCTGTGTCCTTATTTGTGTAATCATTCAAATGTGGAGGTTTCTACCATCACTTCTCAACACCCACTGGTGAATCTTCCTCTTGTAAGTGACCTTCTTGTACACCAGGTAATGCATATTTATTTTTACTCAAGACACAGCTCTTCTACTTATAATAATTCTCTTAGGCCTAGTTTACTTGCGGTTAACAACCGGTGTTTGAGCCTCCACCCTTAATTGAAAACAGTGGCCAGATGAGGCTTTACACATGTGGCCATGGCAATAATTATAGCTTATTTCACATTTGCCAGGCAGTACCAAGACACAATGTGCACAATTCAAATGAACTACTCCGCAAACCACCTTGCAACCATGTGCAATACATGCAGTTGTGGCACAGTAGTGCAGGATTTACAGGATTAAAATAGGCGGTGAGGAGCCAACTTGTTGCCTCCCCAGCAGTCTGTCAAATGCCTGAAAAGCAATCCACGCATTTGTAATGACATTGCATTTACAGACTTTTAAATACTTCATATGTCACAGAAAAAGAAACGTGAGTTTCTCCATTGCATATTTTTAAAAATAATTATTCAAAACTACTATTAAAGTGTTGCTAAAATCAGTCTGTATATGCAGTAAAGCATGCTTGTTCTACTCACTGTGGAACTGTGGTTAATCCTCTGCATTGTATAAAAAGGCTGTTTGATCCTGTCTTCTATGATCCTCCCCTTCTTCCACAGTCCCCAAGCCATCTCCTGATAGTACTGAGCTTTGGGGGGAAAGCTGCACATGCTTTTTTTTCTTGGGAGGGTGCATGTGATCAGCACAGGGCCAATCTGTCCAGACCGACGGTCAGGGGTCCTGCAGCCTCGTAGGACAATCAGGGGAGAATGAAATCTCCTCCTACAAGCTTTTACCAGTCTATCAGTCTTGTGACTGATAGAAGTCACAAGACTGCTATATACTGCTGATACGAAAAGGCATTTAGCAGTTTATATTTTTATATTTACTAAAATAATTGCATTTCCATGTTCTGTGTACTGTGGGAGACCAGATATAGTGAATGCAGGGTCCTGAGTTTAGTAACACTTTAAACTATTTATTATTTAAAACAATTCAGAATCCTTTACAATCTTTAATCACCAACATTAGCTAATGCACCCAATATGAGGAGCACACCAAATGAGCATTGTAGAATTCGATAATAATTGTAGAGAACGATATACTACTTCTTACTATATATTATCTCATCTATGTATCAATTACTTTGTCTAGTCCCTGTAGATTAGTTAGTCTGTTAAAACTATGAGCGCATGCTACTGTTAATATCACAATAATACAACGTTAGTTATGAAACCAAACACACGGCTTAAGAATAATCAAATCTCATTTATTTCCCAAGGAAATAAGAAAGACAACATGTAAAAAAAGGGGATTACAAACTTACATAGCACACAGCAAGACTACAATACAATTTTATACTGTACAGTTACAATACAATACAATGATATACTTAGCACATCCTCATGGCTGGTCTCTTGATGGAGAAAGAGAGACAGTTGTGTGTGTGAAGTTCCCTTTTGTCAAGCACACCTCAAGCACACCTCATTCAAGCCGCATCCCATTGCCCGCCCATATTTTTCTTGTGGGCGAACAAGTTTATTCCGATCGTCCTGCCACAAGTGGTCTCTGGGGGGCAGTGTCCGTCCAGAATTGCACTTAATCCGACTGTTATCTAATCTTGGAATTTGATCTCTGGTAGCCCACCCCCATATTAGGTTGGCCTTTTGATCAGCACAGATAGACCGGAGCCGGCATTCATCACGCAGAATAGCCCTCATAGAGTGGAGCTTGTTAGCCTAATGAAAATAGGAGGTATGACTGGCTACATACCACACGGGGGGGAGGGTATCCTGTTCTCCGGGACACTGTCCATGTATGGATCCCAGCATATTGAATCCAACAAGCATGATGACGTTACTGACTCCATCCTATGTGTTTCATCACTCTTGGACATCCTCAGGAGCAATGTCAGTGGTGTCAATAGGGACATGTTATATACAAAGAACTCTTACTAGCTCCACCTCTCAATTTCTGTTCAGTTTCACTGTCTCTGTTTCCATTCACCAATCTTATTAGGGCAATACAAACTATAATACAATCTAGTAAATATTAACCACTTCAGCCCCGGAAGAATTGGCCCCTTAATGACCAGAGCTCTTTTCACAATTTGGCACTGCGTTGCTTTAACTGGTAATTGCGCGGTCATGCAATGCTGTACCCAAACAACATTTTCATCTTTTTTTCCTACAAATAGAGCTTTATTTTGATGGTATTTGATTGCTTCTGCGATTTTAATTTTTGGCGATATAAATGTATATAAAAAATATATAAATGAAAACTTTGAATTTTATTTTTATTTTCTACTTAATTAACAAAATCCAATGAACTCAATTTTAGTCATACATTTAGGCCAAAATGTATTCAGCCACATGTCTTTGGTAAAAAAAAATGTCAATAAGCGTAAATTTATTGGTTTGGGCAAAAGTTATAGCATCTACAAACTAGGGTACATTTTCTGGAATTTACACAGCTTTTAGTTTGACTGCACTCATTTCTTGAGGTGCTAAAATGACAGGGCAGTACAAAACCCCCCCTCAAATGACCCCATTTTGGAAACCCCAAAGAAATTGCTGAGAGGCACGTTGAGCCCATTGAATATTTTATTTTTTGTCACAAGTGATTGAAAAATGACAAAAATAAATAAATGTACACAAAGCTGTTACTAAATGATATATTGCTCACAAATGCCATGGTTATATGTCGAATTACTTTCCAAGTATGGGGATACCACATGTGTGAGACTTTTTGGGAGCCTAGCTGCGTACAGGACCAATCACCGCCTTCAGGATTTCTAAGGGCGTAAATTTTTGATTTCACTCCTCACCACCTATCACAGTTTTGAAGGCCATAAAATGCCAAGATAGCACAAAACCCCCAAAATGACTCCATTTTGGAAAGTAGACACCCCAAGCTATTTGCCGAGAGGCATGTTGAGTCCATGGAATATTTTATATTTTGCCACAAGTTTCAGGAAATTTACAAACTTTTTTTTCCTTTTTTTTTTTTGCACAAAGTTGTCACTAAATGATATATTGCTCAGAATTACACCCCAAAATACATTCTTCTGCTTCTCCTGAGTATGGGGATACCACATGTGTGAGACTTTTTGGGAGCCTAGCCATGTACAGGACCCCAAAAACCAATCACCGCCTTCAGGCTTTCTAAGGGCGTAAAAGGTGATTTCACTTCCTCAATACTTATCACAGTTTTGGAGGCCCTGAAATGTCAAGATAGCACAATCCTCCCCCAAATGACCCCACTTGTGCCCATCATATGCAGCGATTGTGCCCATCAAACGCAGCCATTGTGCCCATAAAACAAAGCCACTTGTGCACATCAAACATAGCCACTTGTGCCCATCAAATGCATCCATTGTGCCCATCAACTGCAGCCACTTGTGCTCAATATGCCTCTCAGCAAATAGCTTGAAGTGTCTTCTTTCCAAAATGGGGTCATTTGGGGGAGGATTGTGCGTTGGATACGGTTGATTGGCACAAGTGGCTGCATTTGATTGGCACAAGTGGCTGCGTTTGATGGGCATAAGTGGCTGCATTTGATGGGCACAAGTGGCTGCGTTTTATGGGCACAAGTGGCTGCGTTTGATGGGCACAATAGATGGGTTTGATGGGCACAAGTAGGACACTGTGACAGGGTTTGGGGGGATTAACTGGGGGGGGGGGGCGATCGAGGGTGAGATGTGTGCCTATGTGTACTGTGTCAGTGTACTGTTGGTGCAACTCACATTTAGATGTCCTCTCTCTGGAACGGAAAAGAATTCCAGAGAGGGAGATGACATCACTTTCCCTGCCTGTGTTTACACTTACAGGCAGGAGACAGTTTCCCATTCGCCAGAACCGATCACCAGGTCCAGGCCAGAAATCATTGGCCTGGGCATGGAGACTGATCAGTTCTGAAGAGAATTTGATCGCCACGGGTGAGCTGGATGCACGCGCAAGCGCCCCCTAAGCGGCCGAGTGCCTGGCGTATAGCTACGACACCTCGCCCAGGGGAGCCAAACTGCCGCAGTATAACTGTGGCGGCTGGTCCGGAACTGGTTAAAGTGTTAGTTCATCAAAAACTGCCTATGCAGATAAGGGGTGTCTATTGATAAAAAATAGACTGGGCAGCTTTGACCAAAGTAGAATAATGCCCCTGCTATAGGTGTAGGCCATTTCCGTACCTCGTGAAACCTGACTGGAAAACTCCTAGGACATTACTAGGATGTTGTCCAAGAGAGGCCCAGCTATTACTGCACACTTTTACCATCACAGTAGCAAGTTCAGAAAGACTGAGCTCATAGCTACTGCATCAGGGGAGAGAAAAAGCATGCAAGGAGGTTTGAATCAGAGAAAAGGTTCACTCCGATGATGGGGAAGGTGAACAGTAATAGTTTTGCCTCTCTTAGGAGTTTTCCAGTCAGGCTTCATTAAGGTACGTAAATTACTTGCAGCTATAGCAAAGGTATTATTCAGTTTTGGTCAAAGCTGCACAGCGTGTTTTCATCTGTCCTTTTATCTGCATAGGCAGTCTTTTTGTATAGGTGAACTATGACTTTAAGATTTCTATATTCTATTAGTAACATTTAAAAAATTCCCCTATGAATCAACAAATAAAAAATGAGTACGGTATATAAGCCTTTACACATTATGAATAAATATAAAACGCTTTTATGTGGTTATAAACAATTGTTTGCTCAAAAACGTCTATCATCCATCCCATTGTTCTGCAAATAATAAAGTTGTTGCGCTAGAATAATAAAGCTAATTCGCACATAAATCTTTATACTCCCATTAGCACGACTTCATAACTCAAAAAAGAAACAATGGCTGCAAAAGAGTAACAATGGTGTTACCGAATGTATAAATATATGAAAAAACAAATCAACACAAAATGACACATACACATTTCCACACAGTACTATGGGCACTCCGATCACTCATGACTGTGACACTGCTGTACTTTAGCGCCAGACTGAATACCTTAGGCCTTGCTTTTCATAAATGAGAGACAGCACTGAGTGGGTCAGAGAACCTACTTCATGTAAACATGTACAGAGGGAACTATGGAGGCTGCCATTGATGACCTCCTTGTGAAAATGCTAGTTTCCTGGCTTTCCCTAGCCTCAAAAATTTTAGACACTGAGGTATATTTCCTAAGAGAGGTTGTTCTCCTGGCCTTGCAAATGTACTTTATGTTCACAATGCAAAGTGAATGTTAGTAAGTTAAACCTGTGTTCACTTTTAAAGCAGAAATTAAAGTTACACTTTAAAGGATCCTCCCCCCTCCTCTAATAATAGTAAAAGCTAATTTTTTTCGGGGGGGGGGGGGGGGGCGGGTATCTAGTTTTTGCAGGTACCCGCTCCCACTTCTTACTGGAATCACCTAGGCAATTCCACTGGAAGTTGCCCACTCCGCCTCCCTGCCCGCAAATGTATATACATATATGCTTTCTAAATACAGTTTTCATATTCACCTTTGTATGAGATGCTCTAATATACAATTATGTAAATGATTTTTATTTTTAACCTCCATTTTTACATATTTACATCCTTCTATATATATTGTATATGTTTCTGTACACTCTTATTTTTATCTTATAGCCCTGAGGAAGTGGGGGGTTTCTGTTCCCCCGAAACATGTTGACTTGATCACATGTCGCTACGTTCAATAAAAACTATCACAAATTCACCTTCCAACTTGCAATTCATTGGATATCAGGTGCTCCTTTTTACCTACCTTTCCATAGTGTTTTATGTAGAATGGATCAGCAATGGAAAAAACTATATGTTAAAGGTTTTTACTTTTACAATGGAAACATTGGCTGGGGTGCCGACCTCACTGGATTCCAGGATAGGTAAGTGTCCTAATATTAAAAGTCAGCAGCTACAGTAAGTATAGCTGCTGACTTTTATTTATTTTTTGCTGGGGGGGGGGGGACCTCCGCTTTAAGCAATAGGTATACTAAAACTGGAGAGTGTAAAATCTGGTGCAGCTGTGCATAGAAACCAATCAGCTTTCATTTTTTTTTGACAAATTTGTGTTAATTGAAGAAGCTGAAGTTAGAAGTTAATTGGCTATCATGCACATCAAGAAAGAGTAGAGAGCAGCCACCCCCCTATTCCATCACATTCTGCGGCTGTTATCTCCTGACCCACTCCCCAAAGCTCAGCTGTCTGGGCTTTTTTCAGCACATCTGCAGCAGATCACACTGTTGCTATCTGCAAACTGTGTCTCAGGTACATCAAACATGGCAAAAACACCAACCATTTGGGTACCACATGCTTAACAAGGCATTTAACATCCAAACACTCAGCCGGTTGGCAAGAGCACCTAAAAGCCACACAAAAGGGGCACTTTTGTGCCCCTTTTGTCCCTTTTTGTCCCTCCTCCTCCTCCTTTCCCAATTCAGTATGCCCCTGCGATATGGAGTCAGTACCTCTCAGCAGCCTCCACTGACAGGGATGATGGTATAGCACAGGGTGTCCCAGATCCTAGCAGCACATCTGCCAGCAGCACACCACCAACTGTAGACTGTAGCCGACAAATTTCTCTGCCCCATCTGCTGCAGCGGGAAAAAAATACAGTCCCTGCCCCCCACATGCCCAGCGTCTGAATGCAAGCTTGTCAAAGCTGTTGGCTCTTCAACTTCTGCCTTTCAGCCTGGTGGATTCTGCCCCCTTCCACGAATTTGCACAATGTGCTATAGCACAATGGTAGGTTCCCAGTCGCTACTAATTTTCATGTAAGGCTGTCCCATCTCTCTACCATCACATGGAAGGGAATGTTCTGGCATCGTTGGACAAGGCAGTCAGCTGTAAAATCCACTCTACGGCTGACACCTGGTCCAGCGAGCATGGGCAGGGACGATATATTTCGTTCACAGCACACTGGGTAACGCTGCTTGCAACTCGAAAGAATGCAGGACAGGGCTCGGTTCTGCAGCTTGTTGTGCCCCCTAGTCTCCATACAGCTGGTGGTGATGAGGCCAGACCTGTGAGCTCTACCCCCTCCTCCTCCTCCTCCGCCACCTCCATGCCCTCCTCTGCAGAATTGTCCTATGAACATCAGGTACCCCCTAAGTGTTCAAAGGGCTATTCCCAGAGTCAGGCTAAAAGGGGCCATGCAGTGCTTCAGCTGGTGTGTTTAGGGGACAGTAACCACACCGGAGCAGAGATTCTTGCAGCTCTGCAGGGACTGGCCCAGAGGTGGTTCATGCCAAGCCAACTGGAGCCAGGAATGGTGGTGTCCGATAATGGCTCAAACCTCTTGTCCGCCCTTAGACAGGGAAAGTTGACAATGCGCCATGCCTGGCACATGTCCTCAATTTGGTGGTGCAACATTTCCTAAGTACGTACCCATAGTCGCAAGATGTACTGCCAGAAGAGTCTGTAGCCAATGCAGGCGGTCATACACAGCCAGTGCTCGGTTGGCTGAAATTCAGTGGGAATTCCACCTGCCCGTAAACCGCCTGATTTGTGACATGCCCACCAGGTGGAACTCAACTTTGGGAATGTTGCAGCGGCTATACGTGCAGCAGAGGACCGTCAACGAGTACCTGTGCCAGTACGGCACGATGACAGGCTCAGGCCGTCTCAGATTTTTTTCCCCACACCAATGGCTGATCATTAAGGATGTATGCGCTGTATTGTCATCATTTGAGGAGGCCACAAGGATGGTGAGCAGTGACAATGCATGCATCAGTGACACAATCCCTGTTGTGTTTCTGCTGGAGCAGACACTGCGTGGCATTATGGACAGGGAACTAGAGGCAGAGCAGCAGGAGGAAGAGGAGGACTTCCTTTCCTCTCAAGGCCCACTTTACCCAGACACCATCATTCCTATGTCAGGGAACACACAGGAGGAGAGAGGGGAGGAGGATGAGGAGAAGGATTCTGTCACTTTCATAGGCTTTGAAGAAGAGGAAGACAATGTGTAAGCGCTGGCTTTCCAACCCCAGGACCCTTGGGAGTAGAACGTGGCTGGGAGGAGGAAGTTCCAGATGATGTCATCCTGAGTGCCCCCGAGGAGTCTGCATCTCAAACCTCGGCAAATTTGAGGTGCATGCTTCAAAGCCTGCGAAAAGGACCCAAGAAAACGTGGCATAAAAGAGGATGACCACCGTTATAAGGGGAAGGTCTTAGAACTCCCGATTTTACGCACCCGTTACTTCTATCCAAAGTCAAAGTGACACCAGAATTTATCCAAAAAAATCTCTAATCTTGTTCCCAGTGCAGTACATTGTGGCCTTGTTAAACACTGGGAACCCCCCCCCCCCCGGCGCTATATTGGAAGGAATTTTTCATTTTTATGCTTTCACTTTAAAAATCAAAAAATCACCGCTCATTTATTGATACATGTCCCCCAGGGCAGGACCAGGACCCTATAACCATTGTATACCCAATCACTTGCATATAAGCCTTCAAAATGGGCACTTTTGATTTGATTTTTGACATTCGGATCCCATTAACTTTAAAGCTGTGACCTGGAAAACAATCTGACATAAGGTCATACATGGATTAAAATGTGTCTGGCTCAGCAGGGACCAGCTGAATTTTGATCCGTATGTGGTTGTCCAAACAAGTTGGAAAACTTTTGTCAATACTTTTGACTGTAGCCACTGATCAGCACCGAGCCCTGCTGTCAGAATACAAAGTCCCCGCGGGGGGTTCCTCCATAATTTGTGTGGATGGAGGAACCTGCTAGTTTCTTTCGTTTGGCCTGTTGGCTGAATGAATAAAAACAAATTGTCTAGGCCAGCTTTAGACTACAATTAGCCGCTTGCCTACAGGGTACTTTTACCCCCTTCCTGCCCAGGCCAATTTTCAGCTTTCAGCGCTGTCACACTTTGAATGACAATTGCGCGGTCATGCAACGCTGTACCTAAACAACATTTTTATAATTTTAATGAATAAAACCGAAAATTCAAAAACAAAAAAACTTTTTCATAGTTTGTTATAAAATTTTGCAAACAGGTAATTTTCCTCCTTCACTAATGTGCACTGATGAGGCGGCACTGATGGGCACTGATAGGCTGCACTGATGAGGTGGCACTGATATGGAAGGCTCTGGTGGGCACTGATGAGGCTGCACTGATAGACGGCACTGATGGGCACTGGTAGGCAGCACTGATAGGTGACACTGATGAAGAGGCACTGATGAACACTTATTGGCAGCACTGGTGGGCATAGATTGGCAGCACTGGTGGGCACTGTAGGGACTGTAAAGTGATTTTAAATGAATAAAACAGTAGCGCTAATAATCACAGTGTCTGTGAATAAACTAAATATTTAACCTGTGTAAACAATACTGAAAAATATGTATAAACAGTGCTAAAAAAAAACAAAAAAACAACAACACAATTAATCACCTATATACATAAAGTGAAAAATTAAAGTGAAGTGTGATTATATATTTTTTGCAGGTGTCCAAAAAAGGAAAACAAATCCAAACAAAAGTCCATAAACTGTTACTTGTAGTGATAATGTTTCAAAAAGTGACAAAAAAGTGAATGAAAAATCCTGAAGCAAATAAAGTTTTGAAGTGTCTTTAAACAAAATTCTTGAAGTGACTTGAAAAAATATAACTTCCACCACACCACCTGTGTTCAGTGCTACCACACCCTAAGGAAACGCACTCACCAGCAGTATATGCCTTGCACTCTCATGCTCGGCCAACTCGCTTAATAGCTCCACATGGGTCACAGATGGATCCAGACAGAATGTTAGATAATTGCACTCCACATATAAGGAAAAAAGAGATGCTTCCAATAGTGAAGTAGAGTAAACCATTTATTTCAACAGCATACAAAATTCCTCAACCATTGTACTCACATCCTTCATATAAAAATAAGGCACTTCAGCATAATCTTTTCAACAGGAAACAAGGACCCAGCAGTGGTGACCCGATATATTATGGTCTCGGCGGACCCGGCGTTAATACCAATATGTCTCACCCTCTCTTTCACGTCACACGGCACAGCACACCCAGTAACTGGAACGTTGAATGTTAAATGCTCCTCACAGTTGCCATGTAACCATACCCAGACATGTTTCACCGAAGTGGCTTAATCATTGGGGTAGGGACTGCACTGATAATCAGGACACTGATAATCAGTGCCCTGATTACCAGTGTACATGTCCCTTTCAGAAAAGCCAGTTATCTGCACTTTTCTCCTCTCCTCATGCTGTCAGCATGAGGAAAAGTGTGCCGATAACCGGCTTCTATTTACATCTGTGATCAGTTGTGATTGGACATAGCTGATCATGTGGTAAAGAGCTGCTGATTGGCTCTTTACCTCGATCTGTGATCAGCAGAGTGTGCCGCCCGCGCTGCGCAGCTGGCGTGCAGCGGGCGCAATCACAGGAGGCCGCCATTTGATGGTCTCCCAGAACTAGCCATCCACGCTGTAGCCGTCATTCGGCTATAGCATGGTTGGCAAGTGGTTAAGTTAAATCTTATTGGTTGCTATGGGTTACCTAGTATTTGGTACATTGACGCTGAGCGCTGTTTACACCACCTTAAAGCGGAAAATGATAAATGTTTTTCAAAATTTCTTACAAATAAATATCTGAAAAGCATGGCGTGCATTTGTATTCAGACCCCCTGAGTCAATACTTTGTAGAACCACCTTTCACTGCAGTTACAGCTGCAAGTCTTTTTGGGGATGTCTCTACCAGCTTTGCACATCTAGAGAGTGACATTTTTGCTCATTCTTCTTTGCAAAATAGCTAAGTTCTGTCAGATTGGATGGAGAGCATATGTAAACAGCAATTTCCAAGTCTTGCCACAGATTCTTAATTGGATTTAGTTTTGGACTTTGACTGGGCCATTCTAACACATGAATATGGTTTGATCTAAACCATTCGATTGTAGCTCTGGCTATATGTTTAGGTTTGTTGTCCTGCTGGAATGTGAACCTCCACCCCAGTCTCAAGTCCTTTGCAGACTCTAATGCCGTGTACACACAACCGGACTTTTTGATGGACTTTCGGCGGAGTTCCCGATGGACTTTCCGAACGAACGGACTTGGCCACACACAAGCACACCAAAGTCTGACGGATTTGAACGTGATGACGTACGACTGAACTAGAATAAAGAAGTTCCAATAGTAGCCAATAGCTGGCCTAGCGTCAGTTTTCGTCCGTCGGACTAGCATACAGACAAATGGATTTTTCGACTGGACTCGAGTCCGTCGGAAAGATTTGAAACATGTTTTAAATCTAAAGTTCGTCGGATTTTTAGACAGCAAAGGTCCGATGAAGCCCACACATGATCGAATTGTCCGGCGGATTCGTTCCGTCGGACCTAATTCGGTTGAAAAGTCTGCTCGTGTATACGCGACATAACAGTTTTTTTTCTAAGATTTCCCTGTATTTGGCTCCATCCATCTTCCCATCAACTCTGACCAGTTCCCTATCCCTGCTGAAGAAAAACATCCCCACAACATGATGCTGCCACAACCATGTTTCGCAGTGGGGATGGTGTGTTCAGGGTGATGTGCAGTATTAGTTTTCCGCCACACATAGCGTTTTGCTTTAAGGCCAAAAAGTTCAATTTTGGTCTCATCTGACCAGAACACCTTCTTCCACATGTTTGCTGTGTCCCCCACATGTCTTCTCGCAAACTGCAAACGGGACTTCTTATGGTTTTCTTTCAACAATGGGTTTCTTCTTGCCACTCTTCCATAAAGGCCAGATTTGTGGAATGCACGACTAATAGTTGTCCTCTTGGCTGCTTCTCTGAATAATGCTCTCCTTGCCTGGCCTGTCCGTTTAGGTGGATGACCATGTCTTGGTAGGTTTGCAGTTGTGCCATACTCTTTCCATGAGATATTCAAAGCTTGGGATATTTTTTTTATAACCTAACCCTGCTTTAAACACTTACCCACTGGGCACTTAAACCCCCTTCCTAACCAGACCAATTTTTAGCTTTCGGTGCTCTCACACTTTGAATAACAATTATTCATTCATAGGAGCGGTGTATTCACCGCTCCTATACCGCTTCTACCCATTGATTTCAATGGGACACTGCGGTAATACCGCCGCAAAGCGCCACTACGGCGGCGCTTTGCGGGGGATTTTAACCCTTTTTCGGCCGCTCGCGGGGGGTAAAACCGCCCCGCGAGCGGGCGAATACCGCAGCTAAAACGACGGTAAAGCAGCGCTAAATATAGCGCTGCTTTACCGTCGCCGCGGCTCCCGCCCCAGTGATAAATGGGCCTAAAAGCCTTTAAAAAGTCTAAAACTCGTACTCATGGCAACTTGGGTTCAAAGTACCAATAGTCTCCTTCATCGGAGCCGGAAACCAGTCTGTGAACCTGGCGACGACTCCCCTGCGGGCCGATAATTTTCAGTGGCAGCACTTGCAATTCCCTGTGGTCTGTTCTTGAATTCTTTTCTCCAAATGTCCGGTCCGGGGATGCGGATGGCCGGTCTGCCTCTGCGGCGGCAAGGGGTGCTGAGTCGCTCCTTCTCCTGGGCGACTGACGCTGCAGCAACAACATTTTCTTGCGGGGTCGTGTCCACGACCTCCAAGACAGTCTCCGGAACCTCAGAGGGGGCAGGATCCCTTCTGGCAATCCGAGCCCCAAAAGACGATACCGGGGCATACACAATCGACTCCTCCGTTGCTATGCCTGTGGTTTAGCCTGTGGTATAGTGTACTCGCCACACCTTCGGCACCTGGCGAACGGCCGGGGGTTTGCGACCAACCCGTCACATCTCCCACACAACATTCCAAGGGGGCTCCATGTCTCCAACGGTGCACAAAACAAACCGCCCCTGCGGCAGCAGACGAATGCCCATGTCTGTGATCACTGTACCGGGCATCTTTATACTTGCTGTACCCCTTGCTCCAGGCATCCTGGGTCCAGATGCAGGCTGCATGCTCGGGATACGGTGTATTTCGCTGAGAAGGTATTGGTATCTTTTTCTCCAACTCCAAAAATTCAACCAAGCCTCTTCCGCAACACACTCTCACGCGGTGCCTCGTGCGAGGAAAGATCAGCCTAGACTCCTCTCACTGGGTGCTGGTGCTGTGTAACTTTGCGGGCTTTTCAGCAAAGGCTCCTCCCACGCTTACGCACCTTAGTGAAAGTCTTTCCAAAATGGCGCTGATCTCTGATGGCGCAGTTCAAAAATACTTCACCCTCTATTCTAATGCACTGCGAGGTAACTGTTAATCCCGGACTGCGAGCCCCCACGTGTAGAGGTGATAACTCACAGAGGGGCGGCCTTGACTTTTGGGCTTACCAGTTACCTCCTCTTGGCTTGTCGTGAATGTCCAGGGGTTCCCAGGGTTAGTACCCAACAAATTTGGATGCTGACACATAAAAAGTCCTTTTGAAGGTTTTTATTTCTGCAGTGGTAACATCCAACATAACACAGTCTCAGATAGGAATAGAGGGCAAGGGTGAAGAAACTCAGGCACCTTGAACTGCCGACATCCACAAAATGTCTCTAGTCAACCCAGAGAGTAGCCACTCGCAGCTGGGTACTTCAAATGCTGGACAAACCTCTAGCCAGAGGTATGGCAGCCAACAATGTGATCCGGAAACTTGCAAAAAGTCTCTGACACTGAATAAACTTGCAACCGAAGGTGAATAGGAACCTTTCTCACAGTACCTGGAACTTTCTCTGTCTCCTTGGCAGTACTGTGGAAGTGTGGATTCTTTAGTGTCCATACAACTCAGCTTCCAGGCTCTTACTGAGATGCCAACTTGTTCGCCCTCCTCCGAAGAGTCCTCCCCCGGTCACTTGTATGAGCTGTGGTGCCCCTCCAATACTGAGAGCACACCGGGACGCCTTGAATCCTCCTTCAGTTACTGGCCTCGGGCTAACCGGCTCTGAGACTCGGAAACAGACTGATCCTTGCCCCAGACCATGCAGGTCTATGGGGCTAGTCAAACTGACCATGCTGCGGGACAGCAAACGCTCCCAGGCCCGGGACCCCTCGCGGGGCTACGCCGGTCCAGAAGCAGGACTGCGGCCGAACCCCGAACACGTGACTTCAGCACCTTAAGTACCCTTCCCCAGACTACACAGCTGGGCCAGGCGCACCCACTGATTGGCTCTGGGGAAGATTGATACCTAAGACGTCGAACCAGGCCTGGTTCTAGGCCTGTCATGGGTACCTTACTGCACCCATGACCAGGCAGAACTCTAGTACAGACCAGCCAAACTGATGCCAAAGTTAAGCTGTACAATTAACCCTCAGAACCCCATTACTGTTCTGAGGGAAAAAAATAAATTTCCACGTATAGCGCACACTTGTCCAAGTGTGATCGCTACATATAGATTCCGGGGGAAAATTTTCTTCCTCAAACATACCACACATTGGCTTCATTCTTTATTCCACCGCTAATATAAACTCAGCATTGACTTTGTATAGCGCTTTTCTCTCTAAGGACACCAAGTACTGGAGATGGCGTTGGCTGGGAATCAAACCCGAGTCAGCTGCTAGGAAGGCAGCTATGCTCACCACTGCACCACCGACGCAAGGTAGCATGTCTTTGTAGTGTGGGAAGAAAACCGGAGTACCCAGAGGAAACCCACGCAAGCACAGGGAGAACATGCAAACTCAATGCAGATAGTGTCCTGGTCAGAATCTGAAACGAGGACCCCAATGCTGCAAGGCTAACCCCTAAGCCTCTGTGCTGCCCATATGCGGCCTCTGTTCTCTGAAGCCCACCCCCGCTGAGCAGAGTAAATCAGTTCTGTTCACTTAAAGCGCCTCCAGAAGAAATCCAAACTTATCCTAAACTACAATCTATATATATATAATATAACACTCCAAATCACACCCAAAGAATAACAAACACCTCCACAACATATACAAACGTATCCTAATCTACAATATATAACACTCCTATAATAAAACACATCCAAATAACAATAAAGAGGGGTACAGTAGTCCCCAAATTAGCAACGCAATGGAGCTAAATATTCCATTCACCCTTAGGCCTCATTCACATAGGGGGTATGAATCCGTACCCCATGGGAGGGCCGTGTTTACCGGAATGGGGATGCAAAGCTGTTTCCGGCATCTCGTGTAGGCAGTCCCATTGCTGTCAACTGGGTTACAGTGGCTGTACCCAATGTGACATCTGTGTGGGTGCCAGTGCACAGCCCCAAACGCACCCGGGTGTGTCCGCGCAACTGTACCCCCATGGATGCCCTTTTTTGAGATTAACTCAGCCCCCACACAGGGTACAGATTCATACATCCCGTGTGAGTAAGCCCTTGGACTTCTCCATGAAGGACGTCACTGGTGGGAAGAGTTCTCATTTCTCCAGCAGAGAAAGCCTACAGAAAGCTGGAAAGACTCCTCCCACCTCTGAAGACAAAAAGAGTTCCAACCTCCCCTCATAGCCAGTCCAACACACGCCTCAAAAACATACCGCCTCCAACCCCCCCTCGTAGCTGGTACAACATACGCCTCAAAAACATACCGGCCTTCAACCTCCCCTCATAGCCGGACCAACACATGCCTCAAAAACATACAGGCCTCCAACCTCCTCTTATAGCCAGTCCAACACATGCCTCAAAAGCCTACTGTCCTCCAAACTTCACAACATAATCAATTATTTAATGTACATCGACAATACATCAATCAAACATAATCACCTGTAAAAAAGTGCCTGAGATGTTGTTGGTAAACAGCCTGCTAGGCCCATGGGGAACCAAGTCATCCTTTTAAAGGGCAAGGTAGTACAAGGGGTAGGGGTAGATAGTACAAGGGGTAGGGGAAGTATGGAAGATGGAGAGGGAGGAAAGGAGAGGGGGGTTGGAGGAAAGAAGGGGGATGAGGGTTGGGGGGAACCCCCACCCCCCTTTCTTTCCCCCCAACCCCCCCTCTCTTTACCTCCCTCTCTCCCTCTTCCATACTCCCCCTCCCCTTGTTCTACCTTTCCCTTATTTGATTAACCTTAAAGCTTCTACAGAAGCTGCAGAAAGGGAAATAGAGAGCTGATGGGAAGTCCTTCCAGTTACTGGAGTGGCAGCCGCCACCAGTGTAGGAACCTGTGTTGGTACAGCCGTACCTGGTCCCTCAGACTTTTTGTTGAGTCTTCTTCTAGGAACAGCCAATTGTCCTGCGTGTCCAACTATATTGATAGTGATTCAGAAGCTGCAGAAAGGGAAACTGAGTGCTGATGGGAAGATCCTCCAGTTACTAGAGTGGCAGCCGCCACCAGTGTAGGGACCTGTGTTGGTACATCTGTACCTGGTCCCTGGGAGGGTTCCTCAGGCTTTTTGTTAAGTCTTCTTCTAGGAACAGCCAATTATCTTGTTTGTCCAACTACATTGATAGTTGGTGATTCAGAAGCTCCAAAAATGAAAATGGAGAGCTGATGGAAGGACCCTCCGGTTACTGGAGTGGCAGCCGCCACCAGTGTAGGAACCTATGTTAATACAGCCAGCCGTACCTGGTCCCTCGGAGGGTTCCTCAGACTTTTTGTTGAGTCTTCTTCTTGGAACAGCCAATTGTCTTGTCTGTCCAGCTACACTGATATTTAGTGATTCATGATCTCGAAAAATGAAAATGGAGGACTGATGGGAGTACCCTCCGGTTACTCAAGTGACAGCCGCCACCAGTGTAGGGACCTGTGTTGGTACAGTTGTACCTGGTCCCTGGGAGGGTTCCTCAGGCTTTTTGTTAAGTCTTCTTCTAGGAACAGCCAATTATCTCGTTTGTCCAACTACATTGATAGTTGGTGATTCAGAATCTCCAAAAATGAAAATGGAGAGCTGATGGAAGGACCCTCCCGTTACTGGAGTGGCAGCCGCCACCAGTGTAGGAATCTATGTTAATACAGCCGTACCTGGTCCCTCGGAGGGTTCCTCAGACTTTTTGTTGAGTCTTCTTCTTGGAACAGCCAATTGTCTTGTCTGTCCAGCTACACTGATATTTAGTGATTCATGATCTCGAAAAATGAAAATGGAGGACTGATGGGAGTACCCTCCGGTTACTCAAGTGACAGCCGCCACCAGTGTAGGGACCTGTGTTGGTACAGCTGTACCTGGTCCTTGGGAGGGTTCCTCAGACTTTTTGTTGAGTCTTTTTCTAGGAACAGCCAATTGTCTTGTCTGTCCAGCTACATTAATAGTTGGCGATTCAGAAGCTCCAAAAACGAAAATGGAGGGCTGATGGGAAGACCCTCCAGTTACTGGAGTGTTAGCCGCCACCAGTGTAGGGACCTGTGTCAGTACAGCCGTACCTTGTCCCTGGGAGGGTTCCTCAGACTTTTTGTTGAATCTTTTTCTAGGAACAGCCAATTGAAGGGGATCCAGCATAGTGTGTATATATAAAGTAGATCTAGTGTAGCCTGTCAGTGTATATACTGTATAAAGGGGATCCAGCATGGTGTGTATATATAACGTAGATCTAGTGTAGCCTGTCAGTGTATATACTGTATACACTACAGGGTATCCAGCATGGTGTGTATATATATATATATATATATATAGAGTAGATCTAGTGTAGCCTGTCAGTGTATATACTGTATACAGGGGATCCAGCACGGTGTGTATATATGTAGTCGATCTAGAGTAGTCTGTCAGTATATATACTGTATACAGGGGATCCAGCATGGTGTGTATATATGTAGTAGATCTAGTGTAGTCTGTCAGTGTATATACTGTATACAGGGGATCCAGCATGGTGTGTATATATGTAGTAGATCTAGTGTAGTCTGTCAGTGTATATACTGTATACAGGGGGTCCAGCATGGTGTGTATATATGTAGTAGATCTAGTGTAGTCTGTCAGTGTATATACTGTATACAGGGGATCCAGCATGGTGTGTATATATGTAGTAGATCTAGAGTAGTCTGTCAGTGTATATACTGTATACAGGGGATCCAGCATGGTGTGTATATATGTAGTAGATCTAGAGTAGTCTGTCAGTGTATATACTGTATACAGGGGATCCAGCATGGTGTGTATATATGTAGTAGATCTAGTGTAGTCTGTCAGTGTATATACTGTATACAGGGGATCCTGCATGGTGTGTATATATGTAGTAGATCTAGTGTAGTCTGTCAGTGTATATACTGTATACAGGGGATCCAGCATGGTATGTATATATGTAGTAGATCTAGTGTAGTCTGTCAGTGTATATACTGTATACAGGGGATCCTGCATGGTGTGTATATATGTAGTAGATCTAGTGTAGTCTGTCAGTGTATATACTGTATACAGGGGATCCAGCATGGTGTGTATATATGTAGTAGATCTAGAGTAGTCTGTCAGTGTATATACTGTATACAGGGGATCCTGCATGGTGTGTATATATGTAGTAGATCTAGTGTAGCCTGTCAGTGTATATACTGTATACAGGGGATCCAGCATGGTGTGTATATATGTAGTAGATCTAGAGTAGCCTGTCAGTGTATATACTGTATACAGGGGATCCAGCATGGTGTGTATATATGTAGTAGATCTAGTGTAGCCTGTCAGTGTAGATAGAAATAGTTGTGTAGTAGACATCAATGCTCTCTCTCTCTCTCTCACACACCCAGCAGATAGATCTCCACCTCTTGTCTGGCTGACCCTGACACCCAATCCGGATGCTAATTGTATTCTATTAGAGCGGGGCTGTGCCGGGGGCTGTGATTGGCTGGCGGCTGTCAATGTGCAGTGTGCGGCTGGAGTTGAAGCTTCATTCTACACGGGAGGTGCGGGGACGGTAGGCAGCATCAGTCAGCGAGCGCACAGCAGCAGCAGCAGCCGCATCTCTGTCCTCCTCATCATAGACCGGGGGGAGAAGGGGCATCACCTTGTCCTGGATTAGAGGGACCCCCTCCCCATCATACACAGCGGCAGAATGGAGGAGGACACCGCACACTGACCCCCGGAGCAGCAGGCAGGGAGAATCATGTAGACATACATTGCACAAAGGAGCCCAAGTGATTGCAATGAGCGCTGCCACCTCTATAGAGAAATAGGTCATTGGATGTGATTGCTGGAATCCAGTGCTAATTCAAGGACTACACCCCTTCATCACAAGTGTCCCCCCTGCCTGGCTCCAGCTTCATTCCATTGCAGTGTCCCAGCACTCTGCATTTCTGGCCTTCAGCTGTGCCCACTCTGTGCCACATCCTGGACATGCCCTTGTTCACCCATTGTGTCTTCTATGGATCCTGGGGCCCCTGTGTGCCCCTGATATCAGCACTCAGCACCCACAACATTTGCTAGCTGCTGTCAGTGTGCTCCCCATATACAAGTGCTGTAGGAGCATATTTGAGGGCTTCCTGGCATTGCCAGCTGGGCTGTGCATGCTTGCTTCCTTTGCCTCTGTGCTCCAGCTTCCCAACTCTTCCAGTGACATTTCTTGGCTGGTACATATAGCCCACTAGCAGAGGACATGGAGAGGATGTGTGGATACTCATGGTGGCCTCTCGGACTGGTCTTCTTGGTACATTGGGCAGCAGGAGATACAGGGAGCAAAGCCAAGAGCTGTGAATCGGTGAGACAGGTGTACAGTGCCAAGGGCTTTAACCTCAATGGGGTACCCCAGTCCGAGATCTCAGGTGAGTGCTACTCTTATACTCTGATTCTTCAACACAGGCAATGGCGAAAGGTGGATATTTATGAAAGAGATATTCTATTTGTTTTTTTTTAATGTTATTCACGTGCTTGGAACTAAATTGCAATCAGTCACTGCATTAAAATGTCACAGGATTCTGTTTGAGTTCTGCTAGTAAGTAAGCCAGGCAGGTCAAGATCTTTTTTGTTGTAGTTCGGAAACTCTTCTTATGGGTTCACATTGCTGTAACAGGCTTTTATTTCCTAGACCAGCCCTTACCAATTGAACTTAAAGGTTGTTAGCGGTTCCTTGAGCAGGGAGCAATCGCCACTGACCTTTGTAGATACCTGTAAGTGGGGCATTCTACTCATTGACCACTAACATAGGAAGCATTCTTCCACAGACCTTTGTAGATACCTGTAAGTGGGGCATTCTACTCATTGACCACTAACGTAGGAAGCATTCTTCCACTGACCTTTGTAGATACCTGTAAGTGGGACATTCTTCTCATTGACCACTAATGTAGGAAGCATTCTGCCACTGACCTTTGTAGATACCTGTAAGTGGGGCATTCTTCTCATTGACCACTAACGTAGGAAGCATTCTTCCACTGACCTTTGTAGATACCTGTAAGTGGGGCATTCTTCTCATTGACCACTAATGTACGAAGCATTCTGCCACTGACCTTTGTAGATACCTGTAAGTGGGGCATTCTTCTCATTGACCACTAACGTAGGAAGCATTCTTCCACTGACCTTTGTAGATACCTGTAAGTGGGGCATTCTTCTCATTGACCATTAATGTAGGAAGCATTCTGCCACTGACCTTTGTAGATACCTGTAAGTGGGGCATTCTTCTCATTGACCACTAACTTAGGAAGCATTCTTCCACAGACCTTTGTAGATACCTGTAAGTGGGGCATTCTTCTCATTGACCACTAATATAGGAAGCATTCTGCCACTGACCTTTGTAGATACCTGTAAGTGGGGCATTCTTCTCATTGACCACTAACGTAGGAAGCATTCTTCCACTGACCTTTGTAGATACCTGTAAGTGGGGCATTCTACTCATTGACCACTAACGTAGGAAGCATTCTTCCACTGACCTTTGTAAATACCTGTAAGTGGGGAATTCTACTCATTGACCACTAACGTAGGAAGCATTCTTCCACTGACCTTTGCAGATATCTGTAAGTGGGGCATTCTTCTCATTGACCATTAACGTAGGAAGCACACTTCCACTGACTTTTGTAGATACCTGTAAGTGGGGCATTCTTCTCATTGACCACTAACTTAGGAAGCATTCTTCCACTGGCCTTTGTAGATACCTGTAAGTTGGGCATTCTTCTCATTGACCACTAATGTAGGAAGCATTCTTCCACTGACTTTTGTAGATACATGTAAGTGGGGCATTCTTCTCATTGACCACTAACGTAGGAAGCATCTTTCCACTGACCTTTGTAGATACCTGTAAGTGGGGCATTCTTCTCATTGACCACTAATGTAGGAAGCATTCTTCCACTGACCTTTGTAGATACCTGTAAGTGGGGCATTCTTCTCATTGACCACTAACGTAGGAAGCATTCTTCCACAGACGTTTGTAGATACCTGTAAGTGGGGCATTCTTCTCATTGACCACTAATGTAGGAAGCATTCTTCCACTGACCTTTGCAGATACCTGTAAGTGGGGTGTTCTCATTGACTACCAGTGTAGGAAGCATTCTTCCACTGACCACCACCATTATGTGGAGTTCCTATTTATTAGCCGGGGTTCCCTGAGACCTGGAAGTTATTTTAAAAGGTTCCTCCATGATAATAAGAGAAAGGCCGAATTAGACAGTATCAGTACTGTCAGTCTGATCTGCAGACTGAGGATATTTTAGGACTAATTAGAAAACAGGCAATAACCCGCAACCACCAACCAGAAATTAGCTTTTAATTAGTGTACCCCTTCTAACATACTGAAAGCTGTTTTCTGTTTTGTTGTCAGTGGCTGAATGCATCCAGAGCTGGAGAATAAATGTTTGAAGTCTCCTAATTTCAGAATGTCTTAATTAGGGTAGAACTGTCTACCTTCTAGAAGAGCTGGACTCTGAGCTCTACTGGTCCTATGTTGAGTAGTTACCCGATTTACTTTAGTGTATTTATGATTATCATCCGTTACTCAATGAATAGTTCTTTGTAATGAATATAACAGAAAACTGTCTGTAAAATTCTTATTCTTTAGAATTAACAAACGTACGTATGTTAAATATCCTGCTACTGTTCTAGCTATTATACTAGCTATACAGCTAGAGTATTCAGCTAGTGGTTAGCACTTATGCCTTGCAGCACTAGGGTCTTCAGTTCAAATCCCTTAGAGGACATGGAGCTTGGATGTCTTCCCAATGCTTGCATGGGTTTCCTCCAGGTACTCCGGTTTCCTCCCACACTCCATATACATGCTGGTAGGTTAGTTGGCTCCTTTCTAAATTGACCCTAGTATGTGTGTATATGCATGTGAGATAGGGACCTTAGGTTGTAAGTTGCTTGGGGGCAGGGACTGATGTGAATGTATAATATGTAAAGTACCAGAGCTATATAAATACCTGTAATTAATTAATACTTTCACTATGTCTTGACTAACCCATGTTCTATAGGGTGGAAAAAATGTTGACACTCGGTTCACATCTATGCAGGTGGCTGTGGGTGTGGGAATTGCAGCGATTCCCGCAACAGCAAACGCCCGCAGTAAAAATGTGCTGCTGCAAGAAAACGCATCCTGAATGGCACCCCGATGCATGTAAAACGCAGCGCATTTGCGGGTGCAGGAACCACAGGGAAATCACATGGTCAAAATGACCATGCATATCTCTGCGGGCCACGTTTAAAAAAAAATAAAAATAAAAGGCGCATGCACCTTTTTCTGATGGACACGTAGGCACGGTAGTCTATTTGAATTAATGGGCTGCCATGCCCACGCAAACGTGGCCTGCACACACGCAGGCGAGCCTTAGGACCTAGCCGTTTACAAATAAAAAATAATAAAATCCTTGTTTATTAACAGCTAGAATTAGAGTGATTACCATACTTTAATAAGGTGTCAGTCATGTATATCTACCCTGGCATGGCAGCCAATTTTCCAGTACCAGTTCAGTCCTATCCTCAAGTGCAATTGCCTCATATTAAGATTTCAGCCACACACTAGTAGTGACAGCTTGGTGAGTTCTCAGCCTAAAGGTGTTGCCAGCGAGTGTCTTCTGAGCCAAGACCTGTTGGGACATGCCGCCATATAGTTGCTTTAGTCTGGCTTCTTAGGCCGGTGACACATCAGAAAGCATTGCTGCAGTCATGTGAGATATATATATATATATATAAATATATATATATATATATATATATATATATGTATATATATATATAGTGTGTATGACTGGAGGAAAACCGATAAGACACTGAAATACTCCACCAATGGCCAGAGTCCCTTAGGCCTCATGCACACCAACAATGACAGGCTACAAGTATGCTGGGTGTACAGTTACAGATATTTTCCCATGCCTGCGGAGCCACAGGTGTCACATAAAGCCTATCGTACACGTGAATTGTGGTACGTGGTCATACTCTACCAAATACTGATGCTTCTTCTTTGCATTGGTGTTTACCCGCGCATGCGCGTGCAACGTATTTCCTGAATTTGGACTTTTTCAAAATGGCCAAAATTTTATGCCCAACATATTTTCAGCTTCTCACCGTCTGTGGTCAAGAGCTCACACAGTGGAACAGTTAAACCTAGATCAAACGGGATCTTCATGAATAAAGCAAAAGTTAGCAATCATTATTGCTTAGCCAGTAATGTGTTTATTATGGTCCATTCTTCCTCCTTTTTATTTGTGTTGGTAAACACTGCTTAATGACTGCTTCAGCTCGAAAGTCGCTGTTATATGGCACATTTTTGTTTTAACTACGCTGATTTATGGCAATGCTTGTAAAGGTTTAATGCTGGGGACACAGAAACGATTAGAGGTCCAGCATACGGTAAGATAAAGAGTAGAAAAAAATATTAGATAGGTGGATAGATACAGTAGGTAGATACAATAGATTGATACAGTAAATTGATAGAGTAGATACAGTAATTTGAAAGATAGAGACAGTAGATACAGTAGATTGATACAGTAGGTAGATACAATAGAGTATATGTGTGTGTGTATATATATATATATATATATATATATATATATATATATATATATATATAGATACAGTAGAGTAGATTGATACAGTAAATAGACAGTAGATAAAGTTAATAGATACAGCAGATTGATACAGTAGATCAATAAATACAGTAAGTAGATACAGTAAAGAGAGAGGATAGATAGATAGACACATAGATACAGTATAGTAATACAGAATATAGATAGATACAATAGACTAATACAGAATATAGATAGATACAATAGACTAATACAGAATATAGATAGATACAATAGACTGATACAGTATATTAATACAGAATATAGATAGATACAATAGATTGATACAGTATATGAATACAGAATATAGATAGATACAATAGATTGATACAGTATATTAATACAGAATATAGATAGATACAATAGATTGATACAGTATATTAATACAGAATATAGATAGATACAATAGATTGATACAGTATATTAATACATAATATAGATAGATACAATAGACTAATACAGTATATTAATACAGAATATAGATAGATACAATAGATTGATACAGTATATTAATACAGTATATTAATACAGATAGATACAATAAACTGATACAGTATATTAATACAGTATATTAATACAGAATATAGATAGATACAATAGACTAATACAGTATATTAATACAGAATATAGATAGATACAATAGATTGATACAGTATATTAATACAGAATATAGATAGATACAGTATATTAATACAGTATATTAATAAAGAATATAGATAGATACAATAGACTAATACAGTATATTAATACAGAATATAGATAGATACAATATACTGATACAGTATATTAATACAGTATATTAATACAGAATATAGATAGATACAATAGACTAATACAGTATATTAATACAGAATATAGATAGATACAATAGATTGATACAGTATATTAATACAGAATATAGATAGATACAGTATATTAATACAGTATATTAATACAGAATATAGATAGATACAATAGACTAATACAGTATATTAATACAGAATATAGATAGATACAATAGACTAATACAGTATATTAATACAGAATATAGATAGATACAATAGATTGATACAGTATATTAATACAGAATATAGATAGATACAGTATATTAATACAGTATATTAATACAGAATATAGATAGATACAATAGACTAATACAGTATATTAATACAGAATATAGATAGATACAATAGATTGATACAGTATATTAATACAGAATATAGATAGATACAGTATATTAATACAGTATATTAATACAGAATATAGATAGATACAATAGACTAATACAGTATATTAATACAGAATATAGATAGATACAATATACTGATACAGTATATTAATACAGTAGATAGATGGATACTCTATTTTGAGCCTCCCCAGTGGAACTACTGTTTTAATATGAGGACCAGCCTAAATAAGCCCATTTCTATCCAATCGCCCAACCCTTAGATTACACAGTTGCTGGTAGAGCTAAAGATTGCACAGTCGGGTTGTATAGTGTATGCCACACGTGTTTAGTCTGTTTGCACAATCTAGATCTACCAACAAGAATGTAGTCATGGACCTTCCTGATTGGATACAAATTGAATTGTTTAGGTAGGTTTTAATATTGCATAGTTTGGTAGTTCCAAGTTTGGTTGAGTTTTTACTGTCAGATTGTAGCATGTATGGTAAAGCTAAGACCCCATACACACTATTAGATTTTCTGCAGATTTTTGTCTTCAGATTTACCAAAACCATGTAGTACAAGGGCCTGCCTGATTGCATACAAATTGAAACTCTTAAGGTTTGACCTCATATTATATGTTTTTGGTAAATCTGAAGACAAAAATCTTCAGAAAATCTAATAGTGTGTATGGGGCTTTAGAGAGAGAGAGAGATATCTACAGATACATAGATATTTCTCACCTCATGTAAATATTGTTGAACTCATCACTTTCAGCCACATAATGACAACATTTATTTTTAGATTTGGATAGAGAAATTAGGGGTTAGAACTTCTGGCAGGCTTTTACTGCGTTTTTACCTCCCCTCCACCTACCTACAAGACAACATTGTGGCTGCTCAGGTTCTGACACATTTTAACCCTTTCATTCGCCATCTAAAAAGAAAAAAAAAATAGTTTTTAGGTATACTTTAATGTCTATTTATCTATAGCATTGTGATTTCTGTTGTAGCTCCATTGTTCTGATAGTCACTAATGACTGCTGGCCATGCTCTGAGGTCCCGAGCTCATTAGACATAACAGTAGAAAACATAAAGGGGCTGGGACTCAGTAGAGCAAATCAAATAGGAGCCATTAACTGTGTCCTTGCAAATGTCAATAGTGGATGAGAACCCCTAGACATAAAATCATGGCTGTCTATTCGGAAGGTGTGACATGCTGATTCTTCTTCTTTGCCTATCCTGAGCAAAGACTGAACTACAACCACCAGCAATAAGGCTGCATTCACATTTGCACTGAGCCGTTTGGAACGTTTCCACAGGCGTTTACATGTTTTTGTAGATGTCTAAGGCATTTTTTTTTAATGATTTTTAGCCAATCAAAAACTATTTATTGGGGGGAAAAAAACATGGGCATCTTTGTGCATGTTTTGAAACAAATGACTCGATTCCCCCATGCACACATTAGAGGTATATGGGCAAATCCTCCCACTAAGCATTGTATTCTGACAATAAGGAGACTTCCCCACCATCAGAATACACTGATCAGCACTGCCGGCTATGGCAGGCCCATGCGTGATTCATTTTCTTCAACCAGTGGGTCGAACTAAAGAAAATTAATCGATTTCCCCCACCCCATCCTCCCATGGAACTTTTGTATTCTGGCAGTGGGAGGCTTACCTGCCCTCAGATTACACTGATCAGCACTGCCGGCTATAGCTGGCGGCACTGATCAAGCGGAAATTTTCCAACAGGGCAGTTGTACAGAAGTTGATCGGTAGATTGAGCACTGTATAATCACCCTGCCCATACATTGATTGAAATTTGGCCGGTCCCTGCTGATTAAGCCTGCACAGGAAAACAGTGGCTGGCAGTACTGGGACAGGGTCGGGACAGGGTCTCTTTATATTCCTGCATACATGTATTGAACCATGACAGGTCCCCTTTATACTCCTATACACATGTATAGAGCCATAACCGATCTTCTTTATACTTCTATATACGTGAATAGAGCCATAACAGGTCCATTTTATACTCCTATATACATGTATAGAGCCATAACAGGTCCTCTTTATTCTCCTATATATACATGTATAAAGCCATTACAGGTCCTCTTTATACTCCTATATACATGTATAGTGCCATGGCAGGTCCTCTTTATTCTCCAATACACATGTATAGAGCCATAACCGGTCTTCTTTATACTTCTATATACGTGAATAGAGCCATAACAGATCCTTTTTATACTCCTATATACATGTATGGAGCCATAACAGGTCCTCGTTACACTACTATATACATGTATAGAGCCATGACAGGTCCTCTTTATACTCCGTCCTATACATGTAAACAACCATGACAGGTCCTCTTTATATTCCAACATATATGTATTGAGCCATTACACTTCCTTTTATACTCCTACATACATGTATAGAGCCATGACAGGCCCTCTTATACTCCTAGATATATGTATAGAGCCATAACAGGTCCTCTTTATACTTCTATATACATGTATAGAGCCATGATAGGTCCTCTTTATACATCTATATACATGTATAGAGCCATGACAGGTCCTCTTTTTACTCCTATATACATGTATAAAGCCATGATGGGTCCCCTTTAGTTATCATGATATAAAATAATGGATGTTGGGGCCTTTGGGTGGGCGTGATTTTTTATTTTTTTGGAGGGTGGGGGGGGGGGGCAGCATTTCATTCTTGGTCCCAGGCAGCACAATGTCTTGGGCCGGCCCTGGTATGCATTAATATGATTCCCAAAGTGATTAACATTTCAATATATTAAATGTATTCTCTTCCCTTTAGATTGTAAGTTCCATGACCAGGGCCCTCCTATGATTTCTCTCTTGAACTGCACTGTGTAAATCCTGTGTAATACCATATATACTCAAGTATAAGCTGAACCAAATATAAGCCGAGGCACCTAATTTTACCACAAACAACTGGGAAAACTTATTGACCCGAGTATAAGCCTAGGGTGAGAAATGTGCAGCTACTGTAAGTGGAAAAGAGGGTCAACAATGCCCATTTGCAGCCTCACTGTGCTCATTTGCAGCCATAGGTCCCCCAAACTTCAAACTTGGTAGTTAAAGGTTCCTAAATGCCCCCTAGGTGCAGACAAAATCTAGGGTCTCTGGACCCAAAGGGTCCCGAAATGACATTGCTGCAGATGGACACAGTTGACCGACTTTGGGGCCCTGTATCTCGGGGTCACTTGGTGCTTTGGGTATGTTGTAGTGCTAGTTCCACTGGGTTTGAATATCAAATTTGGGGTTCCTAGCACCAAGTGGCCCCGAGATACGGGGCCCCAAAGTTGGGTCGGAAAATGTCAAGCACTTTTTTGCAGCAGAGAATGACATTTTCCAAACCGAATTTGGGGCCCTCGTATCTCGGGGCCACTTAGTGCTAGGAACCCCAAATTTGAACCCCAAAGTCGGGTCGGAAAATGTCATTCTCTGTGCTTGACTCGAGTATAAGCCGAGCACAAAAAAATGTGCTGAAAAACTCGGTTTATACTCGAGTTTATACAGTAATTTGTATTACTTATATCATTATATTAGGAATGGTGACATGGGGATACTCCCTTTATATTCATATGTTTTCTACATGTTTTCAGTTGTCTAATCAATGCTGGTAAAAAAAAAAATTCTGTTCCTGTAAGCTCCCACTAAAGCAGAACTCCAGAACAAACAGAAAAAAATGAATAGCCAATAATAGAAAAAAAAAAACAGCTACTGCTGCACAAATCACCTTTTTTCTGCAACTAGATGTCCTTAGTGTCCTTAGTCTGATTTCCACCATCATCAGTCCATTTTCTCTGAGCTCCGGTTGTCCCGGATTTACCATAGCCCGTGACTGGACAGTAAAATGAGAAGCAGTACAGTCATGAGCCTCTTCCATTCTCTTCCTATGAGCATGCTTCTTATATATTAACTGATTAACTGATTGGCTCCTTGTTCTGCTTCCTATTCTCACACTCCAGTCCTGCTGTACAAGAAATGCAAGAGGCTGATACCAGGTCAAGTTCAGGTACTTACGTTGCATGCATGCAAAGAATACATTGGATGATGTATAAATAGTTACAGATGATTTGTATCTTTTATATTTAATCCTAGGCGAGGTCTTGTTGTCTGTTGTTTTCAAACCAAGGTTTGGTCATCTGTTCTTTTGCAAAGGTGGCCATCTTGTTTTCAAACCGAGGCTTGACCATTCCTTCCTATTGCAAAGGTGGCCATCTTCTTTTCAAACTGTATAAACATAATGGGTTAGCCTCAGGTTTACAAAAAGATAAAAATAAAAATGAAGGGTATCATCATCCCGGATAGGTAAATGAGGAAAATAGGGACAGTTGCTGAAGCTGTCCTACTAAGGCCTCAGAAAGGAAAAGGAATGGACTATCTCTGTACCAACTACAAAGTTTGATTTATGATAAAATATTAATTTATTACATATAAAAACATATATCACAACATTAAATATCAAAACAATAAAGGAAAATCAATACAGCAATGAAATACTTGTAGACTTCCAGACAGATTACTGGTTAGAAAAGCCTGGAGCAAAAATAAATGAAATAATATACGCGCTGGGCTGACATGACATGAAAAACAGTGTAGTGGTAACATGAGATAGAGGGTGTATTGGGATGGTGCCGAGGGGGAGGGGACGAGAGGAGATAAAAGGGTAGGCCCCTCCCCATGAGTCACCACAGTGTGAGGGAAAGTTCCAGCAGCAGCATGGCAGATGTGGAAAGGCTCCTGGCCCAGCTTAGAGAGGAGGCGGCGGGTCCTGGGTGGCTGCAGGATACTCTGGGGCCGATGCTGACACAGCCGTTGGCGGAGGTGAGTCCAGGGGGGAGGAACGGCACTCAGGCGTGGAGGTCCAGGCCATTGGAGCATTTCTGTGGTCTGCAGAGGATTCTGTTCCCCCTAGAAGTGCGGCGTCAGTGGAGATCAGACGGTCGGCTGATGGGTCAACTCCTGTACAGCCCGGTGAGTCACCTTTACGTTCACTATATTTGTGATTGTCTGCTAGTGTAGGGCAGGAAGGCCGGGGAGGTGGTTCAGTAGAACAAACTGGGGTTATTGCTGGGCAAGGGGGGCGCAGCAAGCTCTGACGGTCAGGGGGCTCTACTCCAGGTATGGCAGCTGGGGGGGCTGCAGGATTGCTGGGTTTCTTGGCAGGGATCAAAGAGTTGGTGCACAAATTTGAGAATGCAGAAAGAGCCTCCGCTGGGCCGGCGTTGGCCTGGGTTCCTCCTGCAGGGGTGGCCGATGCAGCCACGGCTGCTGGGGGGGCAGTAGTCCCGGTAGTTCCGGCGGTGCCAACCTTGCCTACCTCAGTGGAACCCTCAGGTGCGGTTCGGCAGGGGACAGCCAAGGTGTCAGTGACAGGGGAGGCTGCAGGCAGGATGTTATTCGGTTAGCGGATTCCGCCAAATGCAAGGTATATGTTTGCTATGAGGGGACGTTGGGTGCACACCTGAAGCTAGAAGTACAGGAAAAGCTGTGGAAAGGTGAGTATGTGGAGATTTTCTCCCTGCTGCCTCTAGAAAAATTTAATCTGGATAGGGTTAAGCCTGATGATTCCAAAAAGGAGGACGAGGAAAAGCAGAGGTACAGGTTGATTCCACGGACATTTGCCAACTGGCTACAGGCATTCGCCATCATGGCGAGTTTTGGGGAAAAGAATGCAACATTCGGATGTAGTTTCAGAGAAATTGCGTAAGGAAGTTGCGTTGGTTCGCATTGGGGGCCCCTTTCCATACGCACCGTTTGCTGACTTGGTAGTGTCCCCTTTGGGGGTAGTGCCAAAAAAGGAGCATAACAAATTTAGGCTGGTTCACCATCTTTCATTTCCAAAAGGGGGGTCGGTTAAGCATTTTTCGGTGAGTTATACATCGTTTGATGCTGCGGTGGGTTGGGTGCGTCATTATGGAAAAGGGGCATTGATGGCTAAGGCCGATGTGGAATCAGCTTTTCCGTTGCTCCCGGTGCACCCGGATAGTTTCCGGTTGCTGGGGTGTCATTGGAATGATGAGTTTTATGTCGACCAATGTTGTTGCTCTATATCCTGTGCACTGTTTGAGCAATTTAGCTCATTTGTGGAATGGGTGGTACGGGATGTGTCGGGTGTGAATTCGATCATCCATTACCTGGACAACTTCCTTTGCGCGGGCCCAGCTTCTTCCAGAATGTGCACGGTGCTTCTGGCTACGTTGGATTGGTTCTGCATTCCGTTGGCACCTGAGAAGACGGAGGGACCTAGCACGGTCATCACGTTCCTGGGCATTGTTCTGGACTCGGGTGCCATGGAATGCCGGTTGCCTGAGGATAAGCTGGCGGATTTAAAGGGGAGATTGCAGGTATGATTGGTCTACGCAAAGTTCGGCTTTGAGTACTGCAATCGTTGTTGGGTAAGCTGAATTTTGCGTGTCACATGTCTGCGTGTTGTGAAGATCAAAGATGGATCAATAGGGCAAAGGCAGGTCAGTGCAGGTTTTTCAATTACCGGGCTTGCTGCTGTGCCCAGTGGGGGCGGTAAAGGGGTTCTTGGAGATGCGCCCAGCAATCCTGGGGTCCTTTTTGATGAACACTGATGAATCTCCTTTATCGCAATTTCAATTTGTCTCTGTTTTTAGAAAATGCTTGAGGGCATTAGGGGTGGTTGAAAAGGAGTTTTCTTCTCATTCTTTTTGTATAGGGGCTACAACAGAGGCAGCCAGGAGTGGGATGGATGCTGAGTCAGTGAAACGTATTGGTCGTAGGAATCGAGGAGGTTTCAGATTTATATTCGTCCCCACCTCATGGTCGGGTTGTGAGGTGTTTGGGTGGGGTGGAGTCTATGAGTGGGTCTGTGTGGATTGGAGTCATAGTTGTGTGTTTGTTTTCTTCTATTTTCAGGTTAGTTGGAAGGACTGGTCTGGATAATGAGCCATTCCTATGTGTGCTGGGGGGCACGGAGGGGTGATGTTAGGTTCGAAGGCAGGCAGTTGGGTTTCTCTAGACAGGAAGCCTGTATTCGGTGGCTAGGGGTCCCTGGGATGTTATGGGGTAGGATGGTTCCTGAGGTGCATCGTTTTGCACAAAGGGACAGGCCGACATTTTAATTCTGCACGTGGGCGGCAAAGATCTGGGTGTTCGGTCCATGTTGGATATCACGCGGGACATTAAATTTGATGTGTGGCGGCTACGAAGGGACTTTCCTAACATGGTCATTGTATGGTCTGACATGGTGGCTCGTACAACATGGAGGATGGCCAGGTCTGTGGAGGGGATTAACAGGGCTCGGAGGAAGATTAATAGGGATGTGAGCAGGTTTGTGGTTAGGAATGGAGGGCTGGCGATCAGGCATTTGGAGTTGGAGACTTGGAGATACCTGAGGGACGATGGAGTGCACCTGAACGAGGTGGGAATCGACATGTGGGTTTTGGGGTTGCAGGATAGCATTCAGAGAGCACTTCGGGTGTGGAGGGGCACCCAAGGGTAAGGTGTTTCCCTTGGGCGCTGTGGCGGGTGTTGATCTTTGCAGGGGAAGGAAGATATTTCAGAAGGAAGAGTTCAGGACCTATGGTTGGTATTGGTCCTGATTGTGGTGTTCCAGCTAACAGAGGTTAGCTGGGAATTGGTAATGGGTGCACTGCGGTCAGTGGTTGTCTCTGAGCCAGCCTGTCAGCTTGAGGCCTTGTAACACATTTGGATAGGTACCGCAGTGCAGTATTGTTTTCCACAGATGGTTATGGAAGTTCCTGCAAAGACCAACGCTAGGTAGATTGATGGGATTATTAACAGATGTTTTCATGTTGATGTTAATTTGAATATATATTTGTGTAAATAAATTAGGCTGCTACGGTCTATGTTTTACTCCAATCTTGGTGTGGTCTCCATTAATATAGTTAAAGTTAAGAGGTTGGGGTAAGTAAGTGGTGTAGTAGGTGACATTGGTGGGTTCCTGCCTACCTTTCTAGATACTGTAGGTGTCAATTTTGACGCAAGAGAACTTCTAACATTTTTGACGTTTGGGGATCATATGACTTCCCTTCATGGCTTCATGAACCAATTTGTAAGCTTTTTTTATAGGTTTATAAAGGAAAATCTGTTGGTTAGGTATCATCATGCACAGGTCTATTATCAATAAGTCTGAAGATCAGAACCTTGCAGGACAAATGGCTTTCTCACCCCTTGTAAAAAAAGGTCCCTGCCTGCAATGTACAAAGACGCTATTAGAAGCATAGTTTGAAAACTAGATACTTGAATTGCTTTAGAACAAGAACAGAGGGGGGCTTTCAGCTTTGTGTTAGTTAAAAGTTAAGTGAAGGATTTTAATAATATCACTGTAATGGCTATACATGGTACTGACACACAGTGATGTAAGTAACTGAGTTAAAATAAACGGAGTTACTTAACGCAGTTACTTTAGAGGGTAACGAGTAATCTAACTGATTACTTTTCCCCTCATGGTAACTCAGTTCCCATTACTTTGGCTTAGTTACCCCAATTACATCTACCGCCACTAGATGGCAGTAGTGTAATTCCGGTGTCCTGCCGAAAAAGTTCCCCCGCCGGATAAGGACCCCCTGTACTGCGCAGGCGCAGCGCTTGCGCAGTACGAAGGACTATGGAGCTTCCGAAAATTGCTGAACCTAAACAGCTCTGAGTGAACTCTACACCGCGCGGGCGCAGTTAACATGTAATTGTACGAGGCGATGCCGCACGCTCCTGATGCTCGTGCTACTCTGCAAGGGGCGTCTATCGTGTAACTAAGGGGCGGATCTAGTATTACTGTAATCAAGGGGCACATTTATTATTATTGTTATATATCGAGCTCTGCCCGTTAATTTAACATTCGCCCTCTTCTGTAGCCATCCGCCCCTTACACCATATAATAATAATAGACCTGCCCCTTACACAATATAATAATAATAGACCCGCCCCTTGCTTACACGCTATAACAGAACTGCCCCTTGGTTAGAGTAATAATAGAGCAGCCCCTTGGTTACACGATATATAACAATAATAATAAATGCGCCCCTTGCTTACAGTAATACTAGACCCGCCCCTTAGTTACACGTATAGAATATTAAAAAAAAAAAAGTCACAGTTACTTTGCTGCGTAACTAATTACTTTTCCAATGTAGTAACTGAGTTACTAACGCAATTACTTTTTGGGAGAAGTAATTTGTAACTTAACTAATTACTTTTTTAAAGTAAGATGACCAACACTGCTGACACACAACTCTACGTGACAGAGCCATAGATGATCACATTTATTTTAATAGTGCAATATTTTTCAAGAGCATGAAAAACACTAAAGTACTGTTTGCAGCAACCTTTATAATAACACCAGCATATCCGATGCTTCTCTGGTGCCTGCAGATGAATGCTTTATCTCTGAAACAACTGCAGCTCTGAAGCAGCACATCTGACCCACCATAGAGAGGTGCTCCATATATCTTGTTGTGTTCTATTCATTGGGAAATAATAACGGTACCAATTAAAATACTAGTTCCTTCTACCCTTACATGCAGTGTTTATGTAGAGACAGAGCTTCCCTTAGATAAGTTTGGATTTTATCATCTGCCTGGTACCTGTAAGATTGTAATGTACACCTATAAAAGTTACATTTTTATGGATTAGTACATCTTCAATGTTCTGTAGCTGGGTGCTTAGCTGGCTAGGAAGATGCATCTACAGAGACACAGTGCTGCAGCTGCTCCATGTGTTCACACAGGTCTTTTATGCTGATTTAGCCTGTGCCATTCTGCTTCCATCCACTAGAAGGAGATAGTGAGACATGAAGCATCAGAAAGACTTTTATGCAAAATGAAAGTGGATTATGGGAGATGTAGTTCACTAGAAGGACTTGGCTATGGCTGCAAATGGGCTGAAAGACTACAATTCCCATCAAAGCGGCATAGAAGGGGAGGAGTGGAATGCAGTTTTCCTGGAATGTGAAAGGGAGAACTTTCTCTTTCTGTGAGAGGATGGCAGTGCACACCTCCACCTAGCTGTGCACAGCGACCCAGCGTCCCAGATTGTTGGGAGACAGAGCTACAGAAAGGAGACTGGTACTGAGGACAATGCAGAGGAGTCCTTGGTTACCAAGTACCTATGTTCTCAATACCGCTGCTAGCAGAGGGAGGATCATTTTCATTTAGAGACATTATACCACTGTATGCAGGAATCCTTAAGGGATCATGGGACTAAGTGCACCACTAAATACTCGCTATAACATCCCTGACCCATATAGCGATATTGGGCGATCAGATGAAGACCATTCACAGGGGAAGAGTTACATGCAACCAGGACTGTTTTAGGAGCGTTATGTTGACTCACTTGGTAAAACAAGGGGTCAATATGATCCGGTGAGTGTGGCATGTTATGCTCATGGTCTTTCTCCATCTGGAGCAGAGTCCACCTGCGGATCCGCCCGTTCAACAGGGGATCTCTCCGCTAATCCCAGCTGAACAGGCAAATGACAGGTCCATGTCTGCTCCTCTGATGCAAAGCGAGACAAAAACCAGAGAAATTCCCAGCTCAACTCACCAACCAGTCTGCTTACCAACCAAATTAACCTGTCTAACCGTATGCATTAAAAACAGGTTTAGTTTGCAAACGTGTGCTAACGCATGCGTAAGCTGCAAGTCCACTTCACAGCACCCTGTATTACCTGCAGTCCTAACTCCTGTCTTTATGAGAGTCTCCATAGTGGAATCACATGCATTCTAATGGATAGATAGGGGCAGGTGGGACTGGAGGTAGCCCAATCCTCCTTATAGGCAAAGGGGCACACTGGACACCCAGCACATGAATTTCTCATTTTTTTTCTTGCATGCATTGCCCTTCCATATGTTCCTTGCTGTGAAGGCCAGTTATAGGTGGGAGCAGGGGCCATTTTGTTTGTTACTGATATAATATTGGTAAGGGGACACACTGGACACCTTTGCTGCCATTGTGCTATGTGCTGGGTGTTCCTGTACCTTCAAGGAGGATTGGGCTTGCTCCAGGCCCACCTGCCCCCTTGCTGGGAATTTTTATCTTGCTTGCATTGCCCTTCCACGTGCTCCTTGCTGTGAAAGCCAGTTAGAGTTGAGGGCAGGAGCCATTTTGTTTGTTGCTGATACAGAGCGGACATGGACACAGGCCGCTGTTATCTATGGGGCTGTCGGATGGAAACAGATCGGATGTTGGCGAATGTCAGTGGACACATCTCCACTGACACCCGCCACTCCATAGAAAACAATGGATGGTCCGATCAGGCCTGCAAAACTGACAGGCAGACCTGATCGTCCCGTCAGTGTCAAAGGGTCCTCAGTTTGGTATGTTTATTAATTTTTGTACATAGACAGTGCTGTCACCCTTCAAGATCAGTTGGTATTCATGTTAATAGCTATTAAGGGGATATATCACTTTAAGACAGCAGCTACATTATTTCATTATTTATTGATGTACACCCTGATGTTTAGGCAGGGTTGCTCCTAAATTTACCTGCAGGTGTGATTACCTTGGCTCATTGTAAGGGATCAATTGATTTCACCCTAATGCCGTACACACAATTGGAACTTCCGCCCGCAAAAGACCGATCTGAGCTTTTGGCGGAATTCCTGCCAGCAAAAGATTGAGAGCAGGTTCTCAATTTTTCGGTCGGAAAAAGTTTCCGATCGGAAAATCCGATCGTCTGTACCAATTCCAGCGCACAAAATTCCTATGCAGGCTCGTCGTAGGGTTGTATGTTACGTGTTCTTGACGGTCGAAAGTTCAGAGAACTTTTGTGTGACCGTGTGTCTGCAAGCCAAGCTTGAGTGGAATTCCGACGGAAAAAACATCCAAGTCCGCTCGTGTGTACGGGGCATAAGTCTAGAATTGCTGCACTTCTCTCTCCTGGTGGCATTAGATAAGAAAAGGGCAAAGCAAGACCATATTAGGAGTATATGGGACATCTCAGCCAATGGGCAGGGGTTTTCTTAAAATCCCTTGGCCTGTTTGAAGAGCCTATATATTTGGGTGAAAAGTGATCAGGGGTTCTGTGCCACCTGGACAGCTGTCTGGGTGGACATGTGTTGTACTGCCAAGGCTGCTAGGCCGGAGTTTGGGCATATCCCGAGCACATCTGACTGCTAGGCTGTCTGAGGGCCTATCCAGAAGCAAGAGAGCAGCGCAGGGTTGGGATTGCGGCTTGCAGTCCTACCAGAAGTGACGGTTCTGCCGGACGGAGAACCTGACGTGGTCGGAGGTAGAGGGAAAGCTGTCACCACTAAGGGACCATCCACATTATTACCAGGGACCACAGTGAGTAGCTGAAGCAAGTAACGGAGCAGTGTTCTCACCAACCAGGGACAGTGAAGAATCGGAAAACTTCAGTGGGTATCAAGCCAGGGACCCAGCCAGCGGAGGTGAACTTTGCAGAGCAGCCTTGTTTGACAAGCCAGGGACCGAGCAGGCCAGTGGGATGAAGCTTGATAAGTATCTGGAGTGCCGAGCTAGGGATCCAGCAGAGAAGGGGGTGACGCTTGAGGAATATACTACAGTGAAGATTGGAAGAGCTCAAGGGATTCAGTGGCAGTGAATCATCTAGCCTAGTGTGAGAGAGACTGGGAGCTCAGTGGGCTGAAGAACTACAAGAAGTGATTGTAGTGGAAGTGAAGGAACTGTTACACTTGTGTTAGAAACTGTTAAAGACTGTTGCTATAGGAGACAGCACTCCTACACATGCAGATGTGGCGTCTTGCTGGATGCCTTTCCCTGCATGGCTGTCTTCCTGTAGAAGTCTCGGAGTCTGTCAATTAACATTGCAACTACCTAAGGGTGTCCTGGCCCTAACCCTCTCTCTCAAAGTTCTGTTTAAGAGAAATAAACTCTCTTTGCATTCAAGAAGTGTCTGGCACCCATGAATCTAACTTGCATTACTCCCACTATTCCTTACAACCCACCATATACAGAAGGATGTCAGCTATCTCTGGCCCTGGAGGTTCTCTTTAGACTGAAGCAGACCGTGGACCTTGTTACATTTACACTGTTTGGTGAATGCTATAGTGCAGGTACAATTGGATATTTACTATAACGACTGGGCTCTGCCACATATATAGCCAGAGACACCCTTCATAGGCTACATTCTAAGTACATTTGGGACACTCACTGATTTCTACCAGGCAGGTTAACTGTCTTGTTATTGCTCATCATTCATAAAGTGATTGTAAACCCCCCCCCCCCCAAAAAAAAAAACCCTGCAAGACAAAGGCATAATGAGCTAGTATGCATAGAATACTAGCTCATTATGAAATACTCACCTTAGATCGAAGCCCCCGCAGCGGTCCCAGTACACAGCTCCGGCCGGCGACAACGCTCCCAGAGTTACTTCCGGGTATTGCAGGCTCCAGAGCTGTGATTGGCTGGAGCCGCGATGACATCACCCCCGCGGGAGCCGCGGGTAATGGCACACTAGCTGAAGCAACGGCACGAATGATGTCCGCACATGCTGATACAGGGGATATCTCCTAAACTGTGCAGGTTTAGGAGATATCCACGGTAGCTACAGGTAAGCCTATTATAGGCTTACCTGTAGTAAAAAGTGGATTGTAAGGGTTTACAACCACTTTAATATTGTTCATTGCTGATGCTATTCTCTGTTTGATGTATTTTGTGGTTAAGAGTGAGTCACTAAAACCTAATCGCAATAACTGTTAAGCATTAACTCTTTCGGTCCCAACTGATGCATTCTTGCACAGTTGTTTACTCTTAATTTATGACAATATACTCTACTTGCAATCAACCAGTCTGGTGTCCATTTCTGGTGCCTTTTTCCTAGTTGTATTTAGGATACTTACAGTGTATTTGTATTTTCAACAATCCTCTACCCACCCAGGTGTGTTAGAGGGAACAGAGAGCTGTTTGCAGAGTGAAGGCACAAGAAGAGGGAACCCAGTACATCCAATGGCTCCTCCAGGGGTAATTGCTACAGTTCTTACAGATTGTAGCTGGCTCTGGTTCCCACATTAATGCCCCATACACACGGTCGTAAAATCCGACCACAAAATCCATCTGATTTTTTCTGACGGATTTTGTCCGACACTGGTGTTGCATACACACGGTCGGACAAAGTTGTCGGAAAATCCGATCATTCTGAACGTGGTGGCGTTTGTTGCCTACGACGGGAGTACGTAGAGGCTAGTAGCCAATAGCTTTGGTCTTGTAATTTGATCTGAGCATGCGTGGCACTTTGTCCGTCGGAATTCGCTACACACGATCGGAAAAAGTCCGATAGGACTTTGTTGTCGGAAAATTTGAGAGCAGCGGTATTGCCACGATGTCCCATTGATTTCAATGGGTAGGAGCGGTATAGGAGCGGTGAATACACCACTCCTTCACCGCTCCAAAGATGCTGCTAGCAGGACTTTTTTTACCGTCCTGCTAGCGCACCGCTCCAGTGTGAAAGCCCTCCGGCTTTCACACTGGAGTGAAAGGACTCGCTTTTTTCAGGCGCTATACAGGCGCTATTTTTAGCGCTGTAGCGCCTGAAAAACGCTTCGTGTGAAAGGGGCCTTAGGGCTTGTTCTTATGTTTGTAGTCCTTGTTGCCCCTCTGAAAATGTGTTTGCAGGCTGAACCACTGCCTTGGAAGGATATAAGCCCTTCTTTAGGTCGGGGGGCAGGAATTCCATTAGTCAACCAATTGCTTTTACTATACCTGGGCTGCCCATGTGAACAAGTCCTTAAAGCGGAGTTCCACCCTAAAGTGGAACTTCCGTTCATCGAAACCCTCCTCCCCTCCGGTGTCACATTTGGCACCTTTCAGGGGAGAGGGGGTGCAGATGGTAAATATTTAAACTTGCATTACTCCCACTATGCCTTGCAACCCACCATATACAGAAGGATGTCAGCTATCTCTGGCCCTGGAGGTTCTCATTAGACTGAAGCAGACCATGGACCTTGTTACATTTACACTGTTTGTTGAATGCTATAGTGCAGGTACAATTGGATATTTACTATAACGACTAGGCTCTGCCACATATATAGCCAGAGACACCTTTCATAGGCTACATACTAAGTACATTTGGGACACTCACTGATTTCTACCAGGCAGGTTAACTGACTTGTTATTGCTCATCATTCTTAAAGTGGAGCATTAAAATTGACTTTTGACTATTGACTTTATAGGCCATCTCGATACAGATTCTGAGGCCCGTACCGTGTTGATGGAGGTGTTCATTTACCATGCGGAGTCACCTCATGCTGCATGAAGGCAGTCTGTGTTAGTGAATGGAGATACAGTGACTGTACATACACAGCTGCACATCCACGTTTGACAGGTGTGCAGGTGAACAAACCCGCCAACACTTGGTTTTAGAAAAGCAGAGCTTTCTGCAAAAGAACAGTTATAATAATTTGTATTCTGGTGGGTAGTGATTCATATCTTTACCTTCCTGTAGAGCTACACCAACCTAAGAATCTTCAGCCTCTGGGACACCTTTGGGTGCATTCTGTCTAAATTGTCTGGCTGTTGTGTCACTACTGTATGATGTATCCCTAAAGACAGGCCCGTTGCGACAGGACAGGCAAAGCAAGCAATTGCTTGGGGCCCCAAGCTGGCCTGGGGCCCCAGCCGCGCCGCCGTTGGCTGCTTCCTATAAGCTGCAGCCTGTAGCGTGGACGAGCTCCTCTTCCTTCCTCCTGCAGTCCGCGGGGTACAGGAGATTCAGTTTCCTGTTCCCGGCCGGACTGACAGGAAGTGCACACACCGAGTGCTCACTTCCTTTCAGTCTGGCTGGCCGGGAACAGAAAACTGAATCTCCTGCCGCGTGGTACGCGGTAGGGAGGGGGGTTAAAAAGAACACGGGGAGAGTAGTAAGGGGGGGAGGCAGTCATCAAGACCCATTTAGTAATAAAAATATGGTAGCTTGCTGACCATAATAAAAACAATTACCATGGCTTTCTTTCCATTTTCTTTTTTTACCATCCCATTTCCATCTTATTGCTTCTTTTTTGAATCATGTAATATTTATTAAAGCTTTTTGCAAAAATTTACAAAGCAGAGAAAAGACTCTACAGTACACTCTACAACAGCAGTATTTGCACTGTAAACCTTTTTTATTTATATAAAGTGTTGGTGAATTTAAACTGTATTGCTATGCTGTGATTCCTGTAGGCTTTGTGCGCGTGCGTGCGTGCGGGGGGGCCTCCATGTCCATTTTGCTTGGGGCCCCCAAATTCCTTCAAACGGCCCTGCCTAAAGAGCTGTATAGTGGCCAGTGGGTGACACAGACATCGGACACACCTGGAAGTGTAATGAATGCTGAAGATTCTTCTACCACTGTTGCTTTGAAGGAAAGTAAAAATCAGTCACAGCAGCCAGAATTATATTAAAGTAATTTAATATATATGATTTAATAATTGAATAAATATTTAATAATAATTTAATATATTAAATTATATTAAATGTATTTAATTATTAAATAATTAATTTAATTTAATAATTATTTAATAATAATTTAATACATTAAATTATATTAAATTATATTGCAGGATTGCTTTTTTTTTATTTTTTTATCTGGCGGAAAAGTCATTTTAACATTGAGCGCACCTGCACCCCTTCATCTTGCCGGTGCAATATACATTATGCTGTATAACCCCCACTATGGGCCTTAGCTAAGAAGGTGGCATTGTCCAAGAGTCACAACCTAGGCTCATTGACAGTTTACATTCTAGAAAGTTTTTAATTAAGGACTATAGAGAAAAGACCTTTTCTCTATTGGCCCTGTGATGTTGTGGCCTAGCCCCATACAGGGCTGAATGTCCTCTATACGCCCAGCCATGTGGTGGAAAAGTAGCACCTGTACTCATTACCTACTCCTGCCTGTCATAAATGAATCCCCTTAGACTCACTGAGGCACTAGAAGCACAGGATCTTCCCCTGAGTGCCAGCACAGAGACACCCCTGCCCTGGCTTAACCAGCAGCATTTAGTAGGCTGTTCCACACCCTCCTAAAACCTTACTTCAATGGACCCCAGTATGGACCCCAGTGGCAGCTTCACTTAGCACCTCTTCATTTGCAGAAGACGTTCCTATCTTGAGGTTAGGAGAAGGAATGCACACATCCTTTTAACTCTGAAACATGGTTGATTTACATATATGCATACTTGCAGTCATCCCAATGATGAAGGCACATTTCTAACAGCAGATATGAGAGCCGAGTCAAGGAATAGCTCATGCATTTAAGGGTTTGGCAAAGTCCTACATCCCCATACCAAAAGGGGTGTTAGTAGTCCCCTTAATCCTGATTCTCTCTTTCATTGATTCCCTCTAAGGGTAAGCTCTCAGAGTGTAAATCCTCAAAGATTACATCTTTGCATGCCTTGGTCCTTGCACTGTTTCCTATGACCAACTTCCCAGGTGAGGTGCTGCCAGACTCTTTTTACAGCGTCCAAGTTCCCTTACACTGGCAGGTGCAGGGCTGACACTACCTCTCTACCTTTGGTACACCCCTACTCTGGGGACCTCTAGCAGCTACAAAGACAACTACACTGCCTACTCTTTACTACAGGGTTCCCAACTCTAAATTTGGTGACATTTAGTGGCTAGTTTGGGGAACAGCAAAGGACAGCTGTGTACTTGTACCTTACAATCCGAATGGAGAACCTGTCTCCTTGTAGACTCTTGTATCTCTCTGGTTAGGAGGTTAGGAACACTTGTGTCATAAACCTTCACACCTTCTATACACCCTGTTGAATTTTGGATTGACCCTATATTATGGAGAAAGCAACCAAAAGTGCTACATCCCATAAAACATGGGCAGACTACTCAACACTATTGGGAGCACAGGAGCAGAGTTGGGAATTACAGCATGGAAGAACTTACTCTGGGAATATCAGAAGCCAGTCTTGGAATGCGTTTAAAGGCTATTGGCAAGTATCAGCATATACCTGCATACAGCTACACACAGCCATTTATGTCTAAGGGTAGCTATATGCAGCAACCGGGCTTCCTTGATGCAGAAAAAATCCAGAATTTTACACTGTAAATTCATGTGCATGAGCACTATGCAATTTTTTTCTTTCCTTCCAGTTGAAGCATCCAAACAGGAAATCCAGATATACGTACAGTAATGCCGCGTACACACGACCGGACTTTCCAGCAGACTAGGTCCGACGGGATTAGTCCGTCGGACAATCTGAACGTGTGTGGGCTAATCCGTTTGTTTTTCTGGGAAAAATCCCGTCTGACCTAGAAATAGAACATGTTTCAAATCTATCCGACGGACTCAATTCCGACGGACTAAAATCGGGAAAAACGTTCATCTGTGTGCTGGTACGACGAACCAAATACTACGCAAGGGAAGCTATTGGCTATTGAACTTCCTTGTTTAGTCCCGTTTACGTCATCACGTTCCAAATGAATGGACTTACGATCGGACTAAGTCCGATCGCTTGTGGGCAAGTCGGTTCGTTCGGAAAGTCCGACGGAATTCAGCCAAAAGTCAGTCGGGAAGACCGTCGGACCTAGTTTTCCAGAAAGTCCGGTCGTGTGCACGCGGCATAAGTAACATTAAACTTTACATATGAACTAGAGTGTTTTGTGTGTTGTGTGGAGTTTTTTCAGCTCTGACACTTCCTATGTAAATAAATGATTTACAACATACATCTGGAGATGCTCTCCTGCAAAAGTAAACATGCAGTGCAAACTGATTGAGGCTGTAAAATAACAGATTTACTGGAAGTTTTTTTAATTGTGTAATGGTTTAGAAACAGGCAGAAGAAAAATAAGTGACAAAATATTAAAATGTATGTGTGGGTGACATGGTTATGTTTACACAGCTGTCAGTTTGATTGAGCACGACTCACATATGTAACCAGCTTAAACTCTTCCCACTGCTGGGACATAACCGTATTGGTCTGTGTACCTCAATCTGTCATAAATGGGAGGAGGACACTTATTTTAAATCTGCAGATGTCTGTTCAGCTCTGGTTAAAGGAATATTCATCTGACACATTATTCACATTCATATCTTTATTATCTTTTTTAATTGCAAAAAAATGTAGTCACTGTTCCAGAGATGAACACTGATTAGGAAAGTCAGAGTAAAATCGGAACTCCTTATCTGCATTCTTGTTTTGGGTTAGTGACTAAGGCTCGGTTCACATTTATGCGCATTTGATGTGTTTTGAACCCAATTCACGCGACATGTGAACCGGCAACCTTCTCTATGGAGCTGGTTCACATATCTGCGTGCCAGCTGCGGTCAATTTTTAAAAAGAGTCCTGTGTATTTTTCAGTCCGGTTCAGGTGCGATTTCAAGTAAAAATTCGCAGCTGAATAGCACCTGAACTGGTGAACAAAACTGCACCGGACTCGTTTTAAAAAAGGCAGGGAAACCGCGGCCAGACATATTTGAGCCAAGCCTTATAATATTAAACCTATGAGGCAGCATTTTTAGAAGAATAGGAATGCATGAACAGTCGCAAGAATTCTAGCCACTTGTTTGATTCAACCTTTTTGTTGTCAGAGCATATATGGGGGGGTGGGGGCCTAAAAAAAAAAAAGGGGGGGGTTGTTTATGTGCCTGGGTATAACTTTTATTTTTTACACTTAAAAAAAAAAAATCTTTTTTTTTTATATCAAATAAGGGACAAAAACATCTCCTAGTGATGATTTTTGTGACAGCTTCTATTTAATGAGACATCCAGGGTCTAAAAGTCTCCATTGTGCTCCACTAAATGTAATGCAATGCAGATCGCATTGCAATACATTCTTTCCTGGCCATGCTGGCCGGGGACACTGATGGACGGACCCGGAAGTGACGTTAAACGGGTCACTTTCTGGGTCAGGAACGAGGATGGGAAGGAGAGTGGAGGTGTCTGTTCTGCTTCCTCCCCTCTACCCGGTGGCACCCACTATGCCGGTTCCGGGTCCGCAGATGGGCAAGCAGAGCTTGGGATACATGGCGAGGGTGTGCGGGGGGCACCATTACCGGGGACTTGAGTCTGCCTGTTAGATTTACACACAATCCCTATGGCTGCAGCAACTGGGAATGTGTGTAACCCCCCCCCTCCCCCCTGCTGTCAGGTCCAATATACAGACCTAGCAGCGAAACGTTTAAGAGCTAATACCCTATACACACAATCAGGAATTCCGTCAGAAAAAACTTGGGTGGTTTTTACAACAGAATTCCACTCAAGCTTGCCTTGCATACACACGGTCACACAAAAGTTCTCTGAACCTTCGACCGTCATGAATGCAGTGACGTACAACACTATGATGAGCCGAGAAAATTAAGTTCAATGCTTCCGGGCATGCGTCAAATTGTTTCTGAGTATGCGTGATTTTTTGCGCATCCGAATTGCATACAGACGAACGCATTTTCGGATAGGAACTTTTTCCGACCAAAAAATAGAGAACATGCTCTCAATCTTTTGCTGGCTGGAATTCTGCCAGCAAAAGTCCGATGGAGCATGCACATGGTCGGAGTTTCTGACCAAAAGCTCACATCCGACTTTTGCTGGCAGAATTTCTGATCGTGTGTATGGAGCATTAGTCCATCTTTAACAAAAAAATTATAAATGCACCCATGTTTGCAGAATCAAAATATGCATTTGCTCTTTTTTTTTTGCAAATGAACCCGCAAAATTTTGCAACTGTGATCAATGGATTGGGGGTTCAATGCCAGACTCCTGCAGACTCTTCCACCAGTTCCTTGTCCGTACAGAAAAATAGACTTTCAGTTAGAGACCTGGAAGAATGTTAATGGACAACGAATGCAGTAATCACGACTCGGAACCAGGTTGGATGTTACAACCTAAATATGGGAGTATGGGAGTTAGCCTTCAAAGTATATCTAAAGTCAAACATTTTTTTTGTTTTAGTTAGAGTTGGGAATGGTTAAAACCCCTGTCAGGTTTTACCCACTCCCATTTTTTCTACTCACAGAAAAGCAGAATGGAGGACCACGCTGTTATGAGTCCAAACTAGAATATTTATTTTCTCAAATTATAAGCCAACATGCTTTTGGGGGCTCAACAAGTCCCCCTCATCAGGCTGTACTAGTTGTTGGAGGGAAAAAACACTTAATGAAAACAGTATTGCACTGAGAACTCTCTGTTCTACCATGTTACAACAGCTGGTCTATGAGATACTGTTTCCATTAAGTTTACATGTATAATGAGTCCTTGTTTGCCTTTTCTCTTCCAACAACCGTTTAAACCTTGATGAAGTGGGCATGTGGAAGCCCCTGAAATGCCTTGGTTTATATGATCTGAGGAAATATTCTATTTTGGGCTAATAAAAGATGGTATGGCACTATATTCTTCTTTTCTGTGGCATTGACCAAAAAGTACCCCCTTGTGGACTTTGTATGTGTATGGAACAGCCATGCCATAGATGTTATTTTCCATGTCAGTTATTTACTTCATTCAAGATGAACCCAACACAGAGCTTAGATCTGGTGCTTCCCATCTACAGGTTCACCAGGTTTCTTTGCTGTCTGCGTCCATTGAGGAGGATTGCTTTAATCTCCTGTCACATAGATGCAAAAGGAAGCAATAGGAAGTTGTTTTACAGTGAGGGGACATACCTTCCTGGTTGCCACCAGAAGAAATATTTTCATCGCAGTATTGTCTCTCTATTCCTGTTCAAGAGACAAATCACAATTTTGGATTTCCCATCACTTTCTGCCCCAGGAACAAGGGCAACTAGTACTGTACCAAACAGGATAATAGACAGCAGTAAAAACCTGACAGATTAAAATCCCTCATCACTCTATTTAAAACTAAACGGAAAAAGTTTGGGCTTAAGTTACACTTTGGAATCTAATTATAAGTGCCACATAATGTTCTAATTGGATTCACTAGGGAAAATGTTTGAATCATGGGTGGAAGTTGTGTGAATCTCGAGTGAATACATTTATAAATTGACACCTTTTCTGGTGACCACTACCAAACTCAATTCTTAATATCATTTTTTTTTTTTTTTTAAATTAAAGCAGACCGGAATTCTGCAGTGTCTGGGTGAACTTTAGTCATGATGAATAGTATACTTGCACATTTAAGAGACAATAAAGGTTCATTAAAAAAATTAAAATAAATAACAAACAAGTTATGCCCCGCACTCACGGTCGGAAAATCTGACCACAAAATCCATCGGATTTTTTCAGACGGATTTTGTCCGACACTGGTGTTGCATACACACGGTCGGACAAAGTTGTCGGAAAATCCGATCATTCCGAACGTGGTGACGTTTGTTGCCTACGACAGGACTACGTAGAGGCTAGTAGCCAATAGCTTTGGTCTTGTAATGTGATCTGAGCATGCGTGGCACTTTGTCCGTCGGAATTCGCTACACACGATCGGAAAAAGTCCGATAGGACTTTGTTGTCGGAAAATTTGAGAGCAGGAGATAAAACTTTGTCCGACGGAAAATCCGACGGAAAAAGTCCGATGGAGCCTACACATGGTCGGAATTTCCGACAACATTGTCCGATCGGACATTTTCCGTCGGAAAATCCGACCGTGTGTATGGGGCATTACACTTACCTGCTCTGTTCAGTAGTTTTGCACAGAGCAGCCCTGATCCTCCTATTTTCGGGGTCCCCTGCCTGCGCTTCTGGCTCCTCCTCTTCAGCCAGTGCCACCAATAGCAAGCCGCTTGCTCTGGGGGCACTGGTGTCAGCTCGCTCCCGAACCTTGCTCTATACTTCCATAAGACTCACTTTCTCCTCATTGGCTCACTGGCTGTGATTGACAGTGGCAGGAGCCAATGGCTTTTGCTACTGTCTCAGCCAATGAGGAATAAGGCTGGATTGAGAGGGGGCTCAGGTAACTATTAGGGGGGGGGGGGGCTTGTGGGTTTTGCTGCACACAGAAGGTTTTTTTACCTTGATGCATAGAGTGTATGAAGGTACAAAACCCTGAGCCTTTAAAACTACCTAAAGGCACACTTCTATTTCAGTGTGCCCTCCTCAGGCAGTGACGGGTCAAGCCTCCAGTCACCACTACTCTATATGAAGTTGCTGTCATCTCCCTCGCCACTTCTTTTGGGAAATGTGACGCTCCTCTTTGGCCATTGAGGTAACAAGAAAAATCACAGGAGTTACATCATCCCCACTTCCTGGCTCTATTCATGGTGTCCAGTGAACATAGAAAAGAAAAACTGCAAGAAGCAAGGGGGAAAGGTTTTTTTTTTTTGGGCAAAAGAGACTTTGGGTATCTCTTTTGTCAGGAAAACAAAATCATAGCAATTTTTCTAAGTGGGATTTTAGTTTAGCCTAAAACTCGAGTTATATTTTCAGGTGTTGCATTCATTTCTGCAAATCTTTCTCAAAGTCCTAAAGGCATTTTTTCCTGTAGACTTGAATGAGGGATCTGTTCAGAAAACGTTTCTGAAGATCTTGTAGTCATTAGGATGTTGCTTTACTCAGTTGCGAAATGGGGTTTCGTGCTTTGGTTGGCCTTGGACAACAAAATATGCTATGTGGCCAATTCTGTATGTTGGATTGGGGAAAATTATGTATCTTTTCCCCAAAATTTCTTGTTTAGCTTTTTCAGACATCAGTTCACATACTGTACATGATCTTTCACTTTAGTTCTACTGAAAAATAAAACTTGGACATGGATCATTGTTGCACATACCCATTGTTCTTATTCCCATGGTAACTGAAGAGAATACTTTTTATTATCAAATAAGATGTAGCCAAACATATTAAAGAATAAAGACTGAATGAAGCTATAAAGGACAATGTAAAAAAGTAAGTGTAACTTTGGGGGGAAAAAAAAGAAAAGGAAAAATGACTTGTTATACTGCTCCTTATAGCTAGTTGATACAATGCAAGCAGCGGCAATTATCTTTTCTATACAGAATATGCCTTCATCAAAGTGTCTGGAATAATACACAAAAGGAAATGAATTGAAGGTATGGGTGCAAGGAAGACAGGAAACCTTTTCCAATGTTAGATGAACAAGGTCATCCTGGCATCCTTTAAATGTATAGCCAATTGTGAGTTAGCCTGGAGAACATTGACATCTAAAGAGATGTTGGTGATGCCTTATTGTTATATATACGTGAATGCAGAGAGAGTTCTGTGTCTGAAGACAATGTTATCGGAAGACAAAGGATATGTGATCAGATGGACCCTAGATAATCCTAGAGAGGAGAAAAGCTGAGCTTATTAGCTAGTGTGTTTGATTTGCTTGCTTATAATAAATTATTTAAAGTGGTTTAAAACATTTTTTTTTTTTTAACTAAGTCCATCCTCTGTATATGCCATTGGTTTGTTATGCTTCATGATGATTTAGCCAGCAGAGGGCAAAGTGTCAAAGAAATGCATGCACATTTATGTACAATAGGGGTGCAATTGTCATATACCATATTGATGAATACATGCACCTATAGTATATATCTTCTTTAGAAAAATATGCTTGTCTAGTAAACAATAAAGTCTCAACGCTCTATAAACATATATATTTATAAACATATATATATATATATATATATATATATATATTATATATATATATATATATATATATATATATATATATATATAGACAACACCAAATAACCAAAACTAAAATATGAATTTTAGAAAGAAAGATTAGCCATATTCACACCCATAATCTCAAGCGAAGCACTTAAACTGTGCATCATTTGCAGTGTTCAAGTATTTGCCCACTTACCCACAAGAAAAAACTACAACTTCCTTCGGCACTGTATTGAGTCCTGTTGCTGGAGTTACTTGTTTGAAGATGAGTAGATATCTGTCTTCTTTAAAGAGGTTGTAAAGGTTTGTTTTTTATTTTCTAAATAGGTTCCTTTAAGCTAGTGCATTGTTGGTTCACTTACCTTTTCCTTCAATGTCCCTTCTAAATGTTTTTATTTCTTTGTTTTCTTTGTCTGAATTTCTCACTTCCTGTTCCTCCTCAGTAAACTGTTCAGTAAGCTGTTCTGGCTGACTAAACACAGCTCGAATGATGGTGTGAAGTTTAAGTTTAATTCAGACAAAGAAAGAAAACATTTAGAAGGGAAATCGAAGGAAAAGGTGAGTGAACCAACAATAAACTAGCTTAAATGAACCTATTTAGAAAACAAAAAACAAACCTTTACAACCCCTTTAATGCAGTCTACAGAAGCCAGGCTATAGGGATTACTTTAAAGTAAAAGTGAACCCTAACTAAATGAAGCTGCGTTTGCTTAAATCAAACTAAACAAGGATGATCTTTTTATATAACTATGCTTACAGAAAATGTTGTGATGGTCCCCAAACCAAATAAAGATCTTCATAGTTGGTTAAATTATCACCAATCTCAATTAATATTGATATAATAATACTTGCATAAATATTAACTTGCAGACTAAACAGTTTTCCAGCTAAGTTGATCAAAAATAGACCTGGTTGGCTTAATTCCCAGACTAAAAGCAACAGATAGCATTGTTAGAAAAAATATTGTTAGAAATAATAATGGTCAACTTAACCATTTGATCGGCTATAATTCAGAGGAACTCTAGCTTATATCTTTGAACAAAGCTTTGACACCTTATTCTGGTCCTACTTGACAGCAGTATAACAACACTTCAGTATTGGTCCATACTTATGTAGCATTGTGATTCTTTGCCATGTAACGTTATATAGCAAGACAATGCTATTAGGTTGGTATTTGGCTCCTCTAGTGGTATATTCTGTGAAAGAGACGTGTTTATTTTTTCACATAAGAGCATGAAACAAGGAATAACAGGAAGTGACTGATTTATTCTGTGAAAGGACTCAATTACCCACAGTGCTCCATTGACCTACCCAAGAACCCTGGGGACTAAACTGTATGCTGGGTAGGGTATTAAAGGAGGGGCGTGGCCTGTTCGCTCTCTTCCTCTGGGGACGCTTGGCCTGCCTGCAGGGACCTGTGTGGGATCATCTGGAAGAGCGCGGCTTGGTCGGTTCGGAACGAAGTGGGTGCCACCGGAGGGAAGCTGGAGCCAACTGAGGGTCCCGGACATCTTGCGGAGCGGGCAGAGTGACGATGCTGGCTGGCGGCAGGACGGAGACAACCGAAGCTGAGGCATCCAATTATCCAAGCCCGTGTGGTGAGATGGCTGTTGCCCAGCATTTACATAAGCACTTAATACACTATAGACTAGTCATTACAGTACTGCTGAGACTTGCAGTCCCACGGAACAGTTCCTTCCAATTAGACTGTGTTCAATCAGGCCTCGAAGCCTGTACTTCACTAGGAACTGACTGATGCAGGGATGCATTCTCAATAAAGGAAGTTATAAGTGCACTGCATAATTGAAGTTGTTGTTGTTCCCTATTTCACATTACATTACCATCTGCAAACCCTATGGAATACAAATACTGCAGTATAATGGCTAGCTGAAGAAAGAAGACAAGAGACTATACCATTTATTGTAAGGCCTTACAGTGTTGCTGCTTCATACAAAGTATTGCATTTCACCACAGGGGGAGTTCTCAAGTAATTACATTGTGTTACATTGTTTTGCTAGAATCTTATAGTGTATTGCGGGTTTTAGAGTGTATGCACGGTCGTTGCTGGAAGTGGGAAGGTGCTCAGTGTCAAGGCATTACCACCCTGAGCATTAGTCCCACTTGGAGACGCGTCTGCATACGTCAGTTGCTTAGTGTGTGTTTACATTAGCTTTCTTTGATAATATCTGTACTGTATTTGTTTGTTGTACAACTAAGACAAGGAGGTGTTCCTCTAAGTAACTCAATTATTTTGCAGTAAACTTATTACATTATTTAATTACAATAAAGTGTGTTTTTTTTTTTACTGAGGGAAGGGTGGCCCTGAGTGCCCGGGATAGCCAGTGGGAAATTGAACAACTCAGCAGCCCCCATGGGGGTATCGCTACACTTAATTTCATGAAGAGTGGCTCTTTACAACTCCCCACATGCCAAGCTAATATACTAAGGGTTGACACTGCCTTGTTCTCTATCTGCCAAGACCAGGGTCGGATTAACATAGGGGCTATTGGAGCTGCAGCACCAAGCCCCTACCATAATATAGGCCCTGAATGGCTAGATTCACTGTCACTGCTATTTTCTGACACTTGTAAACACAGAAGCCTGCCTTCTGTGCCACAAGTGACAGCACGCTGCTCCCTCAGAACCTCCCTGTACAGCACTCGGACACAGCTGCCGGGGCACTGATGTGTTATGGGCATCATCAGAGGGCTTGCTAGCTGAGAAACTGTCTGGTGCTTGAATGCCGTAGCCCCCTGCTGGACGATCTCACTGCCGGCCATTGCTGCTGCTGTCCAGTGAAGGAGAGGCAGAGCCACAAATGGACTGTGTAGGAGGCTAAGACTGACTGCTTCTGAAGTGAGGTGAGGGGGGGTCCGTTTGTGCAAAAGTAAGGGGGGGTTAGGTGAGGGGAAGGGGAGGTGAGGTAAGGTGAGGGGGGTCTATTTGTGCAAAGGTGAGGGCAGTGGGAAAGCAGGGCTCAAAGCAGAGCTTAGGTGATGAGGGAGGGTTAGGATGTGGCTGCAGACTGCAGAGATATGTGAGAGAAGGGTGCAGAGTAAGCTTTGAATGTGGGGGCAGAAGTCTCCATAGCAAACCTCTGACCTAAGTGGTCTGGTATTACAGTCTCCTGACTCCAACACTCTGTGTACTCTCCTGACCCCAGCACCCTGTGTATTACAGTCTCCTGGACCCAGCGCTCTGTGTATTACACTCTTCTGACCCTAGCGCTCTGTGTATTACAGTCTCCTGAACCCAGCGATCTGTGTATTACGGTCTCCTGAAACCAGCGCTCTGTGTATTATGGTCTCCTGAACCCAGCGCTCTGTGTATTACAGTCTCCTGAACCCAGCGCTCTGTGTATTATGCTGTCCTGAACCCAGCGCTCTGTCTATTATGTTCTTCTGACCCCAGCACTCTGTGTATTACGCTCTTATGAACCCAGCACTCTGTGTATTACGCTCTTCTGAACCCAGCGATCTGTGTATTATGCTCTTCTGAACCCAGCACTCTGTGTATTAAGCTGTCCTGAACCCAGCACTCTGTGTATTACGCTCTTCTGAACCCAGCTCTCTGTGTATTACGGTCTCCTGGACCCAGCTCTCTGTGTATTATGGTCTCCTGAACCCAGCGATCTGTGTATTATGGTCTCCTGAACCCAGCGCTCTGTGTATTACGCTCTTCTGAACCCAGCTCTCTGTGTATTACGGTCTCCTGGACCCAGCTCTCTGTGTATTATGGTCTCCTGAACCCAGCGATCTGTGTATTATGGTCTCCTGAACCCAGCGCTCTGTGTATTACGCTCTCCTGAACCCTGTGTTATGCATTCCTGTTTTTTTTTTTAACAATGTCCCTTTAAGACCCTCCCACTCTACAATTTGGCCACACCCACTCTATAGCCCCATACACACGGTCGGACTTTTTCATGGATTCTGTCCGATCGGACAAGGTTGTTGAAAAATCAGACCGTGTGTATGCACCATCGGACAGTGTTCGTCGGTTTAACCGACGGACAAAGTCTTATCTCCTGCTGGAAATCTTTGCCGTCAACACGGTCCGATCACACCAAATCCGATCGTGTGTACGGTTGTCCGACCGGACAAAGTGCTACGCATGCTCAGATCACATTACGAGACCAAAGCTATTGGCTACTAGCCTCTACGTAGTCCCGTCGTAGGCAACAAACGTCACCACGTTCAGAATGATCGGATTTTCCGACAACTTTGTCTGACCGTGTGTACGCAAAACCAACATCAGACAAAGTGTGACGGACATGGTCCGACGGACCTGGTCCTCGGATAATCCGCGCGTGTGTATGGGGCTTATGACGTGGCATGCTCCCCCACAGGAAGGGGGGGTTCCTGCACCTATTCTCTGAGAAGAAAAGCCTCGGGCCCAGCCCCCCAAAAAGAACAGGTCACGCACAGAAAGCAATAGGCTGAGAGGGAGAACTCTCCCCTGGCCTGACCGGTCCTGCATTCCGCATGCACCGCCTGGCCTGGCTGGCAGGATTAATAACGGGCACTGTGGGCAGTCCTAATGGAAACCAGGTATTCAGCTTCTATAGTGTTGTGCTAGGTCTGCAAAGCTGTGCCCTTCAACCTCACTTCAAGGCACGCCATGCACGCCGATGCAGGGCTCTTATAGAAGCCTGGGACTTCCATAGCAGTGGGCCTGTGCCGCTGCACCCTTTCACCTCAGGGAGCACGCTGACGCACAGCCCTTAAGGCCCACCAAAATCCTCAGCACAGGCCCATAATCCTCTTAATCCTGCCCTGGCCGGGACCCCGCTTTAATCCATCCTATTTATCTTAGAACTTGAGCTTTTTGCAGAGAACTTGTGACCAAATGTCAATGTGAAAGGGATGGAGATATCTGTTGTTGACTCACAATGTTTGTGGATGACGTTCTATTGTCCCTCACATTACAGCATATTTTCCACGATAATCTATTATAACTGAACTCCAGGATCTAGCTATTTTTGATTACTGATCTTCTCCCTAAATTCTCTTGAACTGCTGACACAGTTTACATGATAGTGCCTTACATTTCTTGTAATCCAAGAGTTTCAGCCCCAGTGACATCATAATTTTCTGAGGAAAAGAGGACCTTCCCTCTTGCTGTACATCACATCCGAGCAGGGAAAGAGGACTATATTTCCCATGATGCAAAGGGAAATGCAGGATATGAATCAGCCTGTGCAGCGAACTGGAGGATGAGTTGGTACTAAGAGCTGTATCTACTATCCTGAGAGGCAGTGCGTTCAGTGAACTGGAGGGAAAGCGGAGGGTGGAGTTGGAGCTGAGGACTGTATCTGCTGTACACAGTGGGCGGCTTAGTCCAGGAGTCTCAGACTCCCAAGTCCATCCACTACAGTGAGCAGGGACGTAATTATGTATCTGCTCACTGTAAAGAACTACAGTGAGGCAGACACAACAATGGTGGTCACAGGGATGCATAGCATAGGGGTCACCGGTCTTACAAAATGGATGTCAGAGGGATTCAAGTTATGATTCAAATAATGAAATTACACAGTAGGGAGAGAAACAAGCACATTGCACTAAGGTATGACAGCACCAATACCGCCAGCTAATAAATGTTCTGCCCGGAGTTCAGCTTTAAGTGAATTAATAAACCTATCTGGATTTCATAGAGTGTGGCCTGTTACTTATAGTAAAGTTTCCTCCATATTCCTACCCGAAATCACTAAATTCCATTTTAACCAATTCACTTCACCTTTTGGACATAAATTCCCAAGAGGTTTCATATTACTATACCATTCCCTACTCAAAATTCTTCATTGCCCCTCCATCTTCCCAGCATGATCCCCATGCTCCTGGCCTTTCATTCATGCTTCTATCAGATCTTCTAAGCGGATGGTTACTTTAGCATATAAACCCATAAAATCTCCCTCAATGCCTGAAGACTGGCAGCTGCAGGATATATGTTAAGCAACAGCATAAAGTTCTAGAAACCTCTTGGTTTTGGAAAACTCATAAAATCCTCTAGAGGTGGTATTATACCACAGCTTTTTTGGCAACTTTTCTTCCATCACAGGGCTGCTGCAAGGATTTTTGACACCCTAGGCGAAACCTAATTTTGCCGCCCCCGGCTGCTCCACCCCTGACTCAACCCCCTTTGTCCTGCCCATGTATGCCCCACCTATTTAATGAAGCGCCCATCAAATTCAGCCCACCAGCACCCATCAAATGCAGCCTCGCCAATGCCAATTAAATGCAGCCTCGCCAGTGCCCATCAATGTAGCCTACCAGCTCCCATCAATGCAGCCTCACCAGTGCCCCTTCAAATGCAGCCTTACCAGTGCCCATCAAATGCAGCCTCACCAGTGCCCCTTCAAATGCAGCCTTACCAGTGCCCATCAAATGCAGCCTCACCAGTGCCTATCAAATGCAGCCTCACCAGTTCCAATCAAATGCAGCCTCACCCGCACCCATCAAATGCAGCCTCACCAGTGAAACCTCACCAGCACCTATCAAATGCAGCCTCACCAGTGCCCATCAAATGCAGTCTCACTAGTGCCCATCAATGCAGCCTACCAGCGCCCATCAAATGCAGCCTCACCAGTGCCCATAATTGTAGCCTACCAGCGCCCATCAATGCAGCCTCACTAGTGCCTATCAAATGCAGCCTCACCAGTGCCCATATAATTCAGCCTCACCAGCACCCATCAAATGCAGCCTTACCAGTGCCCATCAAATGCAGCCTCACCAGCGCCCATCAATGCAGCCTACCAGTGCCTATCAATGAATGTTTGCTTGCTTCCATTCATTCAGGAATCAGGACACAGTCCTCTGCCCCAGCTGCGCCTCTGACACTATGTGCGAATAGAGCAGCGGCTGCCTGCTGATGCTGAGACTTAGTTGCTTGCTGCAGAGAGAAGAGAGAGGGAACAACAGTGGCCGGGTGCCCTAGGCAGCAGTGCGCCCTAGGCAGCTACCTAATTTGCCTAGTGGTAGCACCGGCCCTGTTCCAACATATTTCTACCTATTTCCATAGTTGTGCTCACCTGGGCACTATGGTACACATTTGACAGACCTGCTCTTCCTGAACAGTTTTTGGCTATGAGTTTATAACCTCATTGATACGTCACTTCACACAGACCTTTGTAAGAATCCATATAAGGCTCTGCTTAATAAGCCCATTCTTACATTATTTTGTTGAAAACATCTACTCCTCTTCCACATATTGACTGAAACCGAGCTAAAGATTGCCGACACCTAGAAGACATTCACCTTAATCTTTGAAGGCGGTATAAATATACTCACTGAAATTGTGTATAATAAAAAATGTATGGCCTTACTCAAAGATACTCACGCAAAATTTCTGGATAGCCTACTCCCAACCTTTAGGATCTCATGCCTACTTATTATTAGCTATCTGATTGATTTGAGCACTAAGCACCCCTCTTTTTCTCATCTCCACCCTTAACCTGTCTCTCTTCCCCCCTTTTATTTCCCTTTTCTCCTTGAGTTTATCTTTCTTTCTCTCACCTCTTTTTTGCACTTTAACTTTTCATCTATATATTTTCCTTAGTAAATACGCTTCACTTTTTCTCATAACACTTTTAGCCCCTACACTAAGACTCATGTCGTTTTGTGCCCAGCACCCCTTACATACGATTATACTCAAAACTTGACCATATCGTTAGGAGTGCATTTTCTGCAATCCTTGTAATAACCATTGTGTCTGTACTTAAGCCTTTTTTTGTATTACTGTATCCATAACTACTTGTTATATCAGGTTTTATGACAAGCCTTTTGTATTTTGCTCTAGTCTTTCACAGTAAAGCTTTGTGAAATAAATGTAGTTTCCCAAAGCACTGTTTATCATGAAAAAAATTATAATTTATTTTTAAAATAATACCAGGTCTTTTGACTTAACTGGAAATTCCATATCTCAGAGTACATTACAGGACAAAGAATATTTATAGACCTGGGTTATAGACTCTTAAGGTGACCTTCAGGTGACTGGACACTGGAAGAGAAGAGAGATTGGCCCGTGCCCTCTACTGTACTCCAAGATATGAAATTTACAAGTCAAAATTTCTCCTATCTTAATTGTACAGTACAGAACACAGGCTGAGTATTCATGGACCCTGGGATCCCCCAAAGCAGTGAATAAAAAGGTGGGAAACAAATATGCATACAGAACTGTTGCAACAGGCACAATAAACAACACGATTTAACAGAAGCAACTTCAAAGTGCTGTTGCAAGAACCAGCTCTGAAAGCTGTATGTGCAGAAGATGGAACATCCACATGATAGAACTTTGAAAACGTATGAACAGAGGACCACATGGTGGCCTTACAAAGCAATTTCCAGGAAGCATCCACTGATCTGGTAGCATGGATGTGTAAAAGTGCAGGAGGAGATTTACCCTTGAGTGTGTAAGCTCTAGCAATCGGATGGCTTATTCATCAAACATCAGTGGAAGTTGGATGTCCCTTGAGGACAGGGCAAGCTGTTGCATTGATCTCTTACGGCTATGACTACATCCAGTCAATTTCCTTTGGGTGCTCTGGAGCAGGGCATAAGGATTATAAGGGGTTGATTTTCTAAAGGCATATATGCTGTGCACTTTTCAGAGTGCAGTTGCTCCAGAGCTTAGCAAATGGGGTAAAGATTCACTTTTCACTATGGAATTATCGCTTTCACAAGATTGGATGATGGAAATCAGCAGAGCTTTACCTCCTTTACTAAGCTCTGGAGCAAGTGCTTTTTGCCGTTAGCAAATCAACCCTTAGTGTCAGGACCCAGGTCCGAACCTGCAACCTCTGCTGTGCCTACCAGTGTCTCTTCTTGCTGAGCCACCAGGGATGCTGGACATCAACTTGGACAATTCCTCAAACAATCTTGCTTTGAACCTTGTTTCTCTTGAACCCTGAACCCTTTTGCTCCTCTCATGAGCTTCCTATATTAGTCATGCCTTTACACTTCCTGTTTGCAAGATTATTGTGATCTCTCCAGCCAGTATCTCGCTCACGTCACTTCTTCTGCAATTTGTATTTTGGCTAACATTTTCTGGCGACCTTTGGCTTGTTCCTTGACTACGCTTATGGTTCATCCCAATCTGCAACCACTTGTTACTGACCTTTGGCTTGTTACTGACTATGCTTCTGTTTGATCCCTACATGCTATACTTGCTACTGGACCCTGGCTTGCTCCCCTCCTGGTGGGGTGATCCTGAGGACTGTTGCCCGGAACTAACACACAACAAAACTCATCTTCACCATCAGGAGCTCTGGTGAATACCGGTTAGTTCTTAGACTCCGCACCTCTGGTAAGCCTGTGTCATCTGCCAAGGTGACCTGCTTCTGTACTTATCCAGATGGTCAGTGGGAATTCCTCTACTACAATACTGGTCTCCGAGCCTGACACCTGACCCTGACAGTAAGGCTATGTCTTCATTGAAAAAATGTCAGAATTTGAATTTGTGTTTTGGAGGGATTGTAGGTGAAAATAGGATGAATACCCCTGTTGAACTTTGGTACCTTGAAAAGATTTAAAAAAAAAAAAAAAAACTTTAAACCTGTCTTATGGAGGTACTGGCAAATTATGCCTTGGGAGATGTCTGACTGTCCTTGTGCAGTTTTTATTTGATTTTTGATAAGGAAATGGTGAGGGGGTACATTTTTTAACTCTATTTAGTACCCATTTAAAACCACCAATTAAAAACACAGGTCTGGGAAAATGTGCATTCATTATTGTTTGTTGCAGGAGCCTGGAAACATTGCACGAGCGATCAGCAGATTGCTGATGCCATGCAGGTCTCCTGCACACTGTCAGTGTATCGGGTTACCTGTACATCCCATACGGGTAAGCCAATACTCCCTGACAGGAACACTCAATGAACTACCACAGCGCTTCACATCGCCGTGCTAGTTCATTGAGAACTACAAGCCGACAGCCGCTAAGGATTTGGGGCTTGTATATCATTCAGACTCATGGTGATGTATGTCTGAATGATGCGACCATATGGGCAGAGCCCCGCATGTCCGCGCTGTTTTTCTAACAGTGGCAGCTAGTAAGGGGAACTTCTCCCCATACTGCTGCCACGGGGGCAGTGGGCGACGGCTGCTGCACTGGGTCCATATTACATGTAACATGTTCCCAGAGGTGAACTTATCCTATAATGGCGGGAATACTTTTGCCAGAGTACTGCTCTTCAGCCACGGGAAGCTGAGACAGCGGATGATCGCGGAGATTGTATATTCACTTCCCTGTGAAATCTTTTATAAATTAGTCAAGTGCCTCCCCAAAAAGATGTCTGCCTTGAAAGGTCATATAGTACGTGTGGGGCATTTTTTTTTTACAGGCAGCTTCAGCTGTCCAGGCTTTAAGCCACAATATTTGCACACATGAATGTTCCAGGGCATTCACACAAAAGAGTACAGCAGAAGGTATTTTCTCAGTTAAGGCACAGTCCTGGACACACAGGATCATGTTGGTTTTTCATTGCATTATCCTAGTTAGATGCAGTCTGAAATACTGAAACTTCAGCGAAAGCTGGTTACAGAGCTGGCCTGCAGGAGTAAAGAAAATATTTAAGATCATTTAAAATGGTCTACTTGTTGAATCTTTGAATGCAGGAACATCTATGATTGGTACAGTGAAATGTGTATTTAAGACTGAGATGGCAGGATCAACTGCAGGACATTTTTTTTAGTGAACTCTTTTTCCACTGGATTTAGATGAGTGCAAATCTTTTCTAGAGTAATCCAATCATCATAGACTTAATGTGAGACTTAGATATAGACTTAATATGTGTGTGATTATATGTCAGTATTACATTTTATATCCCTGTATGTTGCGGTCGTTCAGGTGCTTTTCTAATAGTTTCTTGAAACTATCAATGTCCCTCGCTGAGACCACCGCCCAGAGCCGATCGGCCCTATAGGCACACTATGCAAGCTGCTTAGGGCCCCGCCACTGTGGGGGGGGCCCAAGACCCAGCATCCCCCCCTGCACCTCTGGCTGGCCGTTAAGAGTGCAATGAGGAGAGGTGGGAGGAGGTGGAAGGCGGCAATCGTCAGCTCTATGGTGCCTGAGTGGGCAGCGGGATCTCCCTTGGGTTTGTAGTACTCTCAGTGTATACAGTGGAGAGGAGAAGGGAGGGGCCTCTGACCCAGGCAGGTATCAGTTTCACTTTCACTCTGCTTGAACACTGTTGCTGATGCCCGGGTCAGAGGCCCCTCCCCTCTCTGCTGTATACATTCGGAGATAGAACTACTAGCCCCAGGGAGATCCCCCTGCCTGTGGACACCATATAGCTGCCGATTACCTCCTCCCACCTCCACCAGCCAGGTACAGGGAACCTCTGCAAGGGGGGGAGTCAGCTGTTTGGGGGCCCAAATGTAAGAGGGGGGGCTTTCTGGGGACACTAATGTAAGGAAGGGGGCCTCTTGGGACCCTGATGTAAGGGGGGGCTCGCTGAGGACCCTGATGTAAGGGGGGGCTCTCTGAGGACCCTGATGTAAGGGGGGGCTCTCTGGGGACCCTGGTGTAATGGGAGACTCTCTGGGGACCCTGATGTAGGGGGATACCCTCTGGGGACCCTGATGTAAGTAGGGAGGCTCACTGGGGACCCTGATGTAAGGAGGGGCTCTCTGAGGACACTGATGTAAGGGGGGCTCTCTGGGGACCCTGATGTAAGGAGGGGCTTTCTGAGGACCCTGATGTAAGGAGGGGCTTTCTGGGGACCCTGATGTAAGGGGATGCTCTCTGGGGACCTCATTCTGTTCTATATTGTTGTACTTATTCTTTGACTGTTTTGTTTAAAGGAGGGAGGATTGTTTTGGGAGCACTGAAGTGTCGGGTGTGACTGTGTGGCAATGGCAAATGGTTTACATAGCTCACGGGTCAAGTAGAGGGCCCCTTAGCAGAATTTTGCTTAGGGCCCCAGGGAGGTCAGAATCGGCACTGCCACCGCCTGTGAAAGGGAATTCCACATCCTTGCCGCTTTTACAGTAAAGAACCCTCAACGTAGTTTAAGGTTAAACCTCTTTTCTTCTAATTTTAATGAGTGGCCACAAGTCTTGGTAAACTCCCTTCCACAAAAAAGTTTTATCCCTATTGTGGGGTCACCAGTATTTGTATATTGAAATCATATCCCCTCTCAAGCGTCTCTTCTCCAGAGAGAACAAGTTCAGTGCTCGCAACCTTTCCTCATAACTAATATCCTCCAGACCCTTTATTAGCTTTTTTTGCCCTTCTTTGTACTTGCTCCATTTCCAGTACATCCTTCCTGAGGACTGGTGCCCAGAACTGGACAGCATACTCTAGGTGCGACCGGACCAGAGTCTTGTAGAGTGGGAGAATTATCGCTTTATCTCTGGAATTAATCCCATTTTTAATGCATACCAATATTCTGTTTGCTTTGTTAGCAGCAGCTTGGCATTGCATGCCATTGCTGAGCCTGTCATCTACTAGGACCCCCAGGTCCTTTTTCCATCCTAGATTCCGCCAGAGGTCCCCCCCCCCCCCCCCAGTGTATAGATGGTATTCATATTTTTGCCACCCAAATGCATTATTTTACATTTTTCTACATTGAACCATTTGCAATGTAGTTGCCCACCCCATTAATTTGTTCAGATCTTTTTGCAAGGTTTCCACATCCTGCGGAGAAGTTATTGCCCTGCTTAGCTTAGTAATGTCCCCAAATACAGAGATTGAACTGTTTAACCCATCCTCCAGGTTGTTTATGAACAAATTAAACAGGATTGGTCCCAGCACAGAACCCTGGGGGACCCATTACCCACCCCTGACCATTCCGAGTAATCCCCATTTATCACCACCCTCGAAACTTGCCCTTGTAGCCAGTTTTCAATCCATGTACTCACCCTATAGTCCATGCCAACAGACCTTATTTTGTACAGTAAAAGTTTATGGGGAAATGTGTCAAATGCTTTTGCAAAATCCAGATACACCACGTCTACGGGCCTTCCTTTATCTAGATGGCAACTCACCTCCTCATAGAAGGTTAATAGATTGGTTTGGCAAGAATGATTCTTCATGAATCCATGCTGATTACTGCTAATGATACCGTTCTCATTACTAAAATATTGTATATAGTCCCTTATCATCCCCTCCAAGAATTTACATACTATTGATGTTAGGCTAACTGGTCTGTAATTCCCAGGGATGTATTTTGGGCCCTTTTTAAATATTGGTGCTACATTGGCTTTTCTCCAATCAGCTGGTACCATTCCAGTCAGTAGACTGTCAGTAAAAATTAGGAACAATGGTCTGGCAATTACTAGACTGAGTTCCCTATGTACCCTCTGGTGCAAGCCACCTGGTCATGGTGATTTATTAATGCTAAGTTTCCCAAGTCTAATTTTAATTCTGTCCTCTGTTAACCATTGAGGTGCTTCCTGTGATGTGTCATTAGGATAAACACTGCAGTTTTGGTTACTGAAGCCCCCCGATTCCCTCGTGAAGACTGAGGAGAAGAATAAATACAATACCTTCACCATCTCCCCATCCTTTGTAACCAGATGTCCTTCCTCATTCTTTATGGGGCCATTATGGTCTGTCCTCCCTTTTTTACTGTTTACATCTTGGGACTTTTTTTGCTCTTCTCCGCTATGTGTCTTTCATGTTCTATCTTAGCCATCCTTATTGCGCCCTTACAGTTCTTGTTGCATTCTTTATAAAGTCTGAATGCTGATGATGATCCCTCAACCTTGTATTATTTGAAGGCCTTCTCCTTTGCTTTTATATGCATTTTTACATTGGAGTTAAGCCATCCAGGACTTTTGATCATTCTTTTAAATTTATTACTGCTGATTGCTTTATTGCTGATTTCTATCATCCAATCATGTGCAAGCAAACATGCTGTTTTTTATTTTCCTTGCATGTCCCCCTCAGATCTACAGTGACTGCACTTCCAAGTGCACTTGCAGTGCAAAGTGGAGTTGCCTTTAGTAAATAACCCCCAGACTTGTTTTTCTCTTTTTTTCATCCCACGATGAAGTTCAGCTTTACCACTACCATAGGTTCCAAACTGTGAGCGTCAGGACGAAAACTTTGCAAAATGAATGGACTCAAATCACACCGCACTGAATCGCATGTTAATTGAACAGGAATGCAGTGTGGTTCCTGTGCAATTCACATGTGGTTCATAGTGTGAACTGAGACTAACAGTTATTGATGCAATGATTAGTGGAATTTAAAGAGACCCGATCATGTGAGAAAAGGGAAAGTAGTGGGACTTAATATGACATGGTTCATGTGCTTAGAAGGGGTAGAGGGTGTCCATTGCTTAAAATATTCTCAAGCGTGTCCCTCTTTCCTCCCTTAGTTAATTTGGAGCTTCTCAAAGGTTCTAACTCACAATTTTAAACAAAACAAAATCAAGGAATTGACAAAGGCTGAACTTTGAAGTTTGAATTGCAGGTAAATCTAAGAAAGGCAAACTAATCAAACTCACAAACTACTAGTCGCATTACACCATCTCAAAAGAGTTCTTTACATGTGATCCATTATGGAACATATGTGACATAAACCTAATTAAACAATGACAGGTCTTACAAATATACTTCTCTTATCTGTAAATCCCAGCAGTACACATGATGAATACAATATAGTTCAGGAAATCAATATGAAGGATGAGTTCTGCTTACCCCAGATTCACTAACCTGGTCTACACAACTCCATAAAGCCAGAATGAAAAGTGGAAGTAGTCAATGTTCTGTCTGGCTTTTATGGCGATAAGATACCAGTGTAAAAGCTCCCGTGGGACCACGGCTTAATGCAAAATATGAATGACTACTTCCTACTGTCCATCCCACCTGCATATCTTGCTTTGTTTTAAGTCATTTCAAGGTTGGATGCTCTCTTGCCATAGTTATGCAATACACATTAGCATGTCTGTGGAGCTTGCTTGCTAGTTTAGGATGTTTTTTTATTGAGCTATAGTTATATATAGTCTACAGGCTGAAAATACAAGTAGGGATAGAGAAGACGAGGGTTCTAATATCTTACAGTCTATTGTATGCAGTGTGTATCGTGTTGTTCAGAGGACAATGCCCTGACAATGCTGGGAAATATTTCTAATTGTCAAAGACTAGCTCTTATGACTAACTCATTATTAGGCAGAAGTAGATTGATGCCTAAAGGCAAAGGTGTTTTTTTTTTCTAAACTGCTGTTATGTTTTGTTCCAACAGCTTTGGAAAATATTTGAAGCATCTGCTTTAATGAGATTATAAGAAAGCAACATTTTCTCCTGTAAGAAGGACAGTCAAGATGAAGTTTTATGTAAAATAAAAGTATCGATTAGAGTGGAATGGTGCTTTGGAGAATGAATATTCTCCAGTAAAGTAAATGTTTCCTATTGCAGAGAGTGTTGAACACGCAGCTAATGTTGCTCTATTTGTATTGTATTATTTTACAAGGTAATGGTAAAACATCATGTGACATGGATGTGTCAAACCTGAGCATGTGCAGAAAAGCTTTGTAGCTCACATGTGCCTAGTGAAGCCAGAGTGATAAATATAGTCCTAATGCATAGAAACACCCGTACATACACCTATCAATCATAACATTATAACCACCCACCCTAACCCATCTGTGGTATCTGGCACCAAGTCGTCAGTAGCAGAAGTCCTGTAAGTTGCGAGGTTGGGCCCCCACGGATCTGACTTGTTTTCTAGCACATCCCATAGATGTTCGATTGGATTGAAATCTGGAAAATTTGGAGGTCTAATCAACTCCTTAAACTCGTTGTGTTTCTCAAACCATTCATGAATTCAACAGACCAGGCCACCTTCTTCCATTGCAGTTCTAATACTCACATGCCTATGTTAGGCACTTTTGGCAGGGGACACGGGTCAGCATGGGCACCCTGAGCGGTCTGTTGCTACGTAGCCCCATGCACAACAAATTGCGATGCACACCTGACACTTTTTTATTGGATCCACCATTGACTTTTTCAGCATATACAGTAGCTCTTCTATTGGATCAGACAGGCTAGCCTTCGCTCCCCACATACATCAGTGAGCCTTGGCTGACCATGATCCTGTTGCTGGTTCACCAGTTTTCCTTCCTTTGACCACTTTTGGTAGGCCTTGACCACTGCAAATTGGGAACATCCCACAAGAGCTGCAGTTTTGGAGATGCTTTGACCCAGTAGTCTAGCCATTACAATTTGGCCCTTATCAAGTCACTCAAATCCTGCCTATTTTTTTCTGCTTTCAACACATCAACTTCATGGACAACATGTTTTCTTGCTGCCTAATATATCCCACCAACTTTCATATGCCATTGTAAAGCGATAATCAATGTTTTTCACTTCAGTGGTCATGTTATGGCTGATCCGGTGTATACCTTTTTAATTCATCCGAATGCTCCACGAGAGGCTGCTACTCCTCCACATTTCATGTCGTCATTGAATGGATTTAGAACATAAGGGGAATGTTGGTTTTTGTATACATGTATTTATGCAGACTTGCCCAATCTACAGTAAGTTTTACAGTTTATTAATCACAATGGTCTGGATCCTGATTTGTGCAATGTTCTGCACATCACACAGATCTGCATGATCTGCATACAAAACATAAATTAGTGATTCGTTCATCCCTAGTTATCAGATCATTGGCTGGTATTTCAAAACTCTGCTCACAATCATTTTCACAGAAAGCAACAAGCAAAGGGCCACAAGAAGACTTGGGGGATCTCTTCTGTAACATCCACCTTATCCATTTGACAAAACCAATTTAAAGGAGACCTACATATTGCTTGCTTCAAACACTGGCAAAACCCCAGAGCAATTTTGAAAAAAAAAAAAGTTTGTTTTCTCTGTTTGTGAACATGTGTCATCATATTAAGTGTAAATTTGGATTATATTCGCTGCTCCTTCTGCTTCGCTTCAAGAGTGCAAAGGAAGCCTTCCATTGTAATACTTATATGCAAAAGTGTTGGTTATATTTAGTAATTTAGCCGATTTCAACGTTGGCTTGTTTTTTAATAGTGTGAAGTTTTTTCATCATAGGCATTGTTTATATATATTGGCTGCAGATGGAATTATTTCATCATACCTGATGTACTGTTAGAATTTAGATCAAAACTTTACAACCTTATTTGACATGAAGACCCATCAAGCTGGAGGTAAAACAGGCTTGAAGAACTTTTAGCTATACAGCAGTTAGTACTGTGTTTCTATCAGCCAAAGTCCGTCTGTGGTTTTCCAAATCAAACAAGCACACATGCACCATGTTTAAAATTTGTTTCATATACCATAAGGCACCTATGGGCCAGACTGTAGCATGGATAAAAGACAGCAGAAATAAAACATCAGGGGTTGGCAGGAGGAGTCACATGACTCTCTGTAGCTCAAGTACCATACATCTATCTCCTTTCTGTTTCTGACTAGAGGGCTGTACAGTAAAGTTATACCTGTAATGTGCATACCATATCCAGCCAAGCATCCTGTTGTTGTAAATGTTTAGGACAACAGTTATGTAGAATGGTTGGAGACAAAAGACTGCTAAAAGGACATTATGGTTTAGATGTATCTAAGACAGTGTTGACATGCATGTAAACCCCAAGTAAATAATGTTGAGTTTGCTAAACCATCTTGTATCTTTAATGTTTGCCGTGTTTTTCACTTTTTCAATCCTTCGTTGCATCTCACTACTGTTGAATTCCCGCAGCCTCCTTGAAGCCACTCCCTGTCTACATAGCTGCACTCCAATGGCATTTATCGGGAAGTGGGTAGTTCTGAAAGCCACAGTAGTTGACCATGCCTGTGCACGGCCACTTGGATGCCCCCATTGGAAGCTCATGTGACAGGGTGACAACACAGGATTACAGTTGGTAGACAAGGACAGGGTGTTGTCACCATATAATATGAATTGCCTGGATAAGGACCTTCATTGCAGGATCACCAGGTGTTATTTGAATAAGAGGTGCAAATTTAAAAGGATTGAAAATGACATAAACACGAACATTTACCTCTCAATACAACCCTGCCCCCATTCAGAATTTATAAAGCCTATAGCTTGCAACTTCCAGTGCTCTGCTCTTTTTTGATGAAGCAGTTATTCTTGCACTTTTGCAATTTAAACAACTTTATCAACCTGTTAAAATGTTAAAACAGGGCAGGTAAACAATACAATACAAAAAGAACACTGACAAATATACACTTGTATTTGCTGACTTTTAAAGTGGGAGCAAAAGTGACAAATATAGAGGAGTATCCTAGAGGTATCTGTAACATGTGAAGCTCATCTTTGCTTAATGGCTTCTAAAGTGCAAAGAGACTCATAGGTCTGACACGCACAGCAGTAGAAAAGTATCACTTCAGCCCCGCCATGTTAGTTTATCAACCAGGCAGGTTTGTCTACATTATTGGATTAGATATCGGGCTCTGAGCATCTATCCACAGTGACTTTGTCCAAGTTTCACTCCTGAACTGTAAATCTCATATCTGCAACCAAGCCGCTTAATAACGGAGACTTTGTTTTCGTGTTGCTTGAGGTGTGAGAGTTGTTTATTATCTGTCACCTCCATCTGTACTGTTCCCGAGATGTACGTCTAGCTTGCCAGCCTGTCATCCCATTTAAACCGCGGGTTGACTCATCCAAGGTCATTCAGCATCAGCTCATGCTGTCTTTTTGTCTTTTGTCCTAAAAAGCTACTTTCTTCTCTTGAATAAGGCTTCAGAGGATTAGGAGCAGATTCTTAAAAGGTAGCTGCAGCACTGCAAAGCTGTGATATAATCTGGCAAATAATTAATAAGGAGGCCACAACAATAAGTGCGGAATTGCACACTCTGCTACCGGAGTTTGATGAATCCTTTCCCTTCGGGGCTGTTTTGGTGGCACTGGGGTTTTGTGGGACAGCTTTCATGGTTAGGTCCACCGTAACTGAGTTGTTAGTCCGTCTTTTTGTATCTGAAAATAAAAAAGAAACAATATAAATTATATTTTTACTGCTACCAAACAAAAAGCTAAAGAGGTGGATTTACTAAAGGCAAGTAGACAGTGCACAATGCAAGTACAGTTGCACTTATTTTTCCCAGAGCTTAGGTAAGTACAACTAGAAACATAGATGAGATCAATAAAAACATTCAAATGTAGTTTTTTTATTTAGTACAGCCATCCTTAACCAGGGTTGCGTGAAATCCTAGGGTTCTTCCAGAGCTTGCTGGGGGTTCCTTGAGTTGTGGATGATTGATCTCCCATCTGATGGTGTGTGCATCGTTACAGTTCTAATGCCACTTGTCAGAGCTAGTGAGATAACACCAATGATCTTTCTAGCCATCTGTAAGGTTGGCATTCTGACCACCACTGTAAGGGGGTGGCCATCTGTAAGGGGGGGGGGGGGGGGGGGCATTCTTCCAAGTGACCATCAATGTAAGGGGCATTTTTTTCAATGACCCCATGAATTTATTTTAACAGGGGTTTCCTGAGACTTACAACTTACTTAAGGGGTTCCTCTGGGGGTAAAAACGTTAAGAAAAGCTGAGGTAGAACAACAACATTTTTTAATCACCATGACAAACGTACAGTACGGGAGCGTGTACTCCTGATGAACAGATAATGCATTTGCTCTGCTTTGATGACAATCTGCACAAGTCTAGGCTCATTCCTGGTGCTGGTTCGATATCAGATCCTCCCTCCATTTACATTGGGTATCTATATGAAGTCCTGATATATCATCCAGAACATAGAGCCATTTATTTATATTGTATACAGCTATATATTCTTTTATTGTCTTGCATCAGTGGGCAATATAGGAACCCAAATATACATATTTGGTAACTGTAGTATGGAACAGATATTAATGTGGGGAGTTGGGCAAAAAACACTGTCTTACAGCATTTGACAAAATGAAAATACTTTTAGCGTCAACAAGACAACTGCGGTTATACTTTGACCCATATGGCTTTTGTGTTCCTTGTGGCTTTCCTTACATAGTTGTTCTTGACCTATGAAAATGGGGATTACAAACAAGTAAAATAACAGCACTACAGTGCAGGAAATATTTAAAGGCACAGTAGCTTCATAAATAATCTTAGCTGTGTTAATAATTGCTTGTGGAAGTCCTGATGTCAAAGAGAAGTCAACTGAAAAGGCCTTGTTGACTTGGTTGCCATTAGTATGCACAATGAGTCTTAGAGATATTTGTATGCGGTAAATCCAGAATGAGAAATGGAAATCTTTCAGACTACCATTACAGATAATTAGGAATAAATTCCTGAGAAAGCATCAGTGCCAGGACAGCAGCATGTGTCGTTCTATCGCTGTCACTATTGGAGCAGACACCTCCTAGCCTCTCCAGGGACTCCCGGTCACTCCTCCCTGCTCTCTCTGTCCCAGTTATCTCATCTCCTTCACATGGATAAGCATCTTTTATTATTCTGTCTGAGCTGTGACAATGTCTGACTATCAATCTTGTCCCTTCATGAACCTTTGAGAATCATCTTTATACTTCTCTAATTACATCTTAGGCTCAGACCTAGACCTTGACACCCATTTCTGTCATGGCAAGAGCACTATGGCATCCAGTGTACTAACAATGTGTCAATATGAATGATTCCATGTACATAAACTTTAGGATTCAAGCTTATATCAGTGTACTGTGTCAAAATAAAAAACAGCCTGCAGCTGCCATATATTTTAAGTAATTTTATTTACTTCAAACTCCTACCCACTAGGGAGAATAACAAATACAATACCACAATGACTTTTGTTTAATTAAGCACTAGTTCCTAATTCATCTGTATGTAGTCTAAAGCTGGCCATAGATGGTTCAAATCCCTGCTCAACTGGAGATTCGAACCATGTATGGGCAGACTGAATGTACCCAAGTTGATCAATCAATCAACTTGGGTACAACAACCAGAGTGTCGGATTTTACATGTGATTATTTAATTTTCAAGCCGACCATACATGGATCAAAATTTATTCAGTTCAGCAGGGACTGACCAAATTTTGATCCATATATGGGAAGGCTGTTGTACACAAGTCATTCTATCATTCAACCCATGTACAACCAACCTGTTGGAAAATGTTCCTGTGGTGTGGATGAGTTTATTCTCATGGTGGGGAGATCTCCCCACTGTAAAATTACAAGGAGTGTGGGGGGGGGGGGTCATTCCCCCATTCACATTGAGTGTGTGGATGAGGGCATTGAGTAATTTCCTTTGCGTTGAAGACAAATAAATAACTTGTGTATGACCAGCCTTTGGGCTGACTGTATCATTAAATCCCCCACCCAAACACTAAAACTTTTCCCAGTCCCTAAATTAATATTTAACACATATCCTCCCCCTAATAGTTTACCCCATTCCCCCATTCACATTGAATGTGTGGATGAGTGCATTGGTTAATTTCCTTTGCGTTGAAGAAAAATAAATAATTTGTGTATGGCCAGCCTTTGGGCTGACTGTATCATTAAATCCCCCACCCAAACCCTAAAACTTTTCCCAGTCCCTAAATAATCTTTAACGCATATCCTCCCCCTAACAGTTTACCCCATTCCTCCATTCACATTGAGTGTGTGGATAAGGGCATTGGGTAATTTCCTTTGCGTTGAAGAAAAATAAATAATTTGTGTATGGCCCCTAAATAATCTTTAACGCATATCCTCCCCCTAACAGTTTACCCTTAACTGTCTTTTTGTCAAAATCTTAATTGATTAAATTGGCCTTTTTTTTCCTAGTGTGTAATAATTGTTTTTAAATGAAAGTTCTTCAACTATCTTAACTCCAATCAACGGCTAGTTTATCATTATATATGTGTGGTCAGAATTAGGCCTCCTTAAGGCCCCTTTCGCACTGGGGCGGAAGCGGCGGCGGCAACTGAAGTGAATGGGGCCGGATTTTTTTAGTACCGCCTGAAAAACGCCCCAGTGTGAAAGGGGCCTAAGACGGGCGCTGGTACCTGTACTGGGTGCTGGAGGTGTTTGTTTTGGCATCTGCAGCTACCTAACATAGGATAACAAAAGTTCCCAGGTAGTTAACTTGTCCTCTAATAAGACCTAATGTGTGATTGTAGTAGGGCCATTACATGTTAGGATCCATTGGGGCAGGTTTGAATAGTCTAAAAGATATTGTCTTTTTAAAACTTAAGGAAAGGTGTCAGAATTAAAAAATAAAACATGTATACACTGAAGTTAATAAACTGCTCAATGCAATGTATTAGTATAAAGTAAATAATATAATTAAATTAAGTATACAATTATAATTACCGGTATATTTAACTATAGCATACATTTATATAATTATAACTATATATAAGTATAGTATACATTTAGTATATCCAAATTCACTGAATTTCCCCCAAAAATATAAAACTTTATTAAAAAATTTTTTTAACACCTCTTGATTATCTTATTAATAATTGTTCTTCAAAAAATACAAAGATTTTTATTTTCCATTGTCACTTTTTATGATGGAATATGTATTTCGCTATGTTTGTTCTAAGTTGATTCATGACTTGCAGAGGCGGTATAAAGCCTGTCTGGCTTTGCCTGGATTTCCCAGCCTGCCAGTAGAGTTTTTTTAACCCCTCACCACAGATCAGCCACATCCTGGAACACCTAAGCATCAGAAACTTGCAGATTTCAGCAGTCTCTCTGAGGGGGTGAAGGTTTAGTACAGGAGGCATCTAAGGGCAAGTGGCCTCTGTTAGAAATGTGAGGCCTGCTAAAGCAAAGTAATGACATACGGACATTGCCAATGAAAATCAGCAATAACCTCCAAGGGGCCATTAAGAAGAAATCATTAAGCCATTGCTGTAAGACCATAAACACGTACCTTGGTATTTGTGACTGATGTGCCTTGTGAGCTCAAATGTCACAGAAAATCAGGATATGTATCTGAAGCTATCATCCAACAAGTTATCTTTTAGATATGGTTGTATAAAGTTGGGTTAACACATTTTTGGCCTTGTATATCTTCTGGAGGTAGAACCCCCACTTCCTTCCTACATGCAGTCTTAAGCCCCATACACACGGTCGGATTTTCCGATGGATTCTGTCCTATCAGACAATGTTGTCGGAAATTCCGACCGTGTGTAGGCACCATCGGACAGTTTCCATCGGATTGTCCGACGGACAAAGTCCTATCTCCTGCTGGATAGATTTTTTGACAACAAAGTCCGATCACACCAAATCCGATCGTGTGTACCGTATTCCGACGGACAAAGTGCTACGCATGCTCAGATCACATTACAAGACCAAAGCTATTGGCTACTAGCCTCTACGTAGTCCCGTCGTAGGCAACAAACGTCACCACGTTCAGAATGATCAGATTTTCCGACAACTTTGTCCGACCGTGTGTACGCAAAACCAACATCGGACAAAGTATGACGGACATGATCCGACGGACCTGGTCCTCGGATAATCCGAGCGTGTGTATGGGGCTTTACTCCTCTTGATACATTTTTATAATAAATAATGCAGAAAAAAATATTAGTTTAATTTATAAAACACCCAAGTGAGTTTAAAGGAGAACACTGATGTTAATGGAAAAAAATTAGGTTTTAGTGAAATCCTGAAATACAACCCAATTCCACTTTTACCTAACTTCTACCTAGCAATGAGACACTTGCACGAGTGCATTTAAAGCTGAACTCCAGAAAAATGAAAAACAAACCTTGCAGTGGGGCTCTGTACTGCAAGGTTAAAATGCAAATCTTTCCCTAGGGCAGGGGTGTCAAACTCAATATCCTTGCAGGCCACAATAGCAGTATGGTTACCCTAAAAGGGCTGGTTGTATCTAGGGTGTGCTATGTACAGAGTGCAGAGTTTGGGAATGTGCTATGTACAGATTGCAGGGTTCAGGAGTGAGTTACATACATAGTGCATGCAGAGTTCAGGGGTGCACTGTTTACAGAGTCAAGGGTTTAGGGGTGCGTTATGCAGAGTGGCCAACCACTCTACAACCCCCTTCCCTAAAGCTTACTCGCCTCTCTACTCTATCCTACCTGGCTCAGCTCTATTACCTCCCTGTGTCTGCAACTTTGCCTCACCGCGCTGTGAGATCACTCTCTCTCTCTCTCTCTCTCTCTCTCTCTCTCTCTCTCTCTCTCTCTCTCTCTCTCTGGAGATCTGTCCCCGCTGTGCTCCACAGAGATTTGCATCCAGGAGCTGCTGAGAGCAAAGCTGTTCCTTGGAAACACAGAGACTACTTTCACACTGGGGTGGGCGGGCGCCAGCGGATATAATTTTTAGCGCCGCTTTACCATCATTTTAGCGGTGCTATTCGGCCGCTAGCCGGGCAGTTTTAACCCACGATAGCAACCGAAAAAGGGTTAAAACCAGTCGCAAAGCGCCGCAAAGCACCGCTGCGGCGGCACATTGCCGGCGCTGCCCCATTGTTTTCAATGAATACACCGCTCCTACATCACTGCAAAGATGTGGCTTGCGGAACTTTTTTGACTGTCCTGCAATCGCACCGCTCCAGTGTGAAAGCCCTTGGACTGGATAGACAGGTGAGACTCTTTACAGGCGCTATGCAGGGGCAATTTTTAGCACTGTAGCGCCTGTAAAGCACCTCAGTGTGAAAGTAGCCAGAAGGTTTATGTGTTTACAAGTGGCAGCAGGGAGCAGGAGCAGAGGGCGAGAGCGCTGTAGCGCCTGTAAAGCACCTCAGTGTGAAAGTTGCCAGAAGGTTTCTGTGTTTACAAGTGACAACAGGGAGCAGGGAGCAGGAGCAGGAGGGCGAGAGCTGGAGGTAAAGTAATAGAACTCTGCCATGTTCTGGCTGCAAAACTGGGTGCGAGGACCACATGACAAGGCCTGGCGCCGGATTCAGACCATGGGCCTTGTGTTTGACATATATGGCTTAGGGTAATGGTAAAAAATACTTTTACTTACATTATCCCTCCCTTCCCCTGCAGTTCTGCATTGTAAGTGAGGATGCAAAGGGCCCACCCACAAACTAGAGCTTCAGGGTTGGATGCCAGCTGCCACTGGTCAACATGGGAAAGGAATTTTTTCCCATTTAAAAAAAATAAATTGTCATTAAATTGAAAGTTAAACAAAAAAAAAGTTGTCACTTTAGTTTGTCCGCGGGGGTAAACATGTGCGACTATGGAAAGAGCAGACATTTGCAGTACCCCATGATAACCAGTCACCTTTCAAATTCCATTCACCTACTTACTGCAAGCTACTGAAAGCTGACTTCTGATTGGCCATTGTACAAAGCACTGGACACTGGTACAGAGCTATTATTTTTTTGTCATATGTCCCTATCCTAATATGATAATGGGAAATTCAATTAAATTAAAGTATCTAACCCACTAACAACAGTTGTTACAACATAAACGAAATTGACAGAAGGAGGCAAGAAAAACAACCAGAGTTTCCCTATTCACGTCCTCACAGCTTAAAGGCTGGAGGCAGACAGACTGAACGTGTACTAGAGGGGAAAGGGAAAGATTTCCAGTACTTGAGTCTTTTTAAAGTGAAAGTACACCCACGCATCCTAAAGCGAGGGGCTTAGTAGAAATAACAGAACATATTGTGTGCTGAGCTGCCCACATGCCACACACAGCGTTTGCCACAATGCAGCTCACATCTGCCCTGAAGTGACATAATCTGTTCCAAGAATACTTTCTGTCCTCTTCTGCCAGCTCATGTCTCACATCCAGCTTGCATCACGATGTCTGAAAGAATACATTCTACTTTGGAAGAAAACAGAAGACTTTTCTATAAAGTGAAATGCAGATTCTGTGCGGAATCACAAACCCCAGGTCCAGATTAGTCAGAAGGTGCTTACATAGCCAGTCATGACTGATAGAAAGTAATGCCAAGGCAAGGTACCAGCTCCCAATGCTAGTCCCTTTTACAGGCGGAAGGGAACATGCCACAGACCACCATTAGTTGCACTGTGACCTCAGACTTCTAAAAATTGGTGTTTTAGGCATGGGCGTTTCCACTTAAAAATTTTGGTCATATACAACTTTTAGCAGCTATAAAGTTATACGATTGGTCCGATTTAAAACAAAAACAAAAAACAAACATGTTATACTTACCTGCTCTGTGCAATTGCTTTGCACAGAGCAGTCCCAATCCTCCTCTTCTCGGGTCCCCCGCCAGCACTCCTGGCACCTCCCCCTTGCTGAGTGACCCCATAGAAAGCTGATTTGCTATGGTGGTACTGGTGCGTGCTTGCTCCTGAGCTGCTTCTGTGTGCCTATAAGATCCACGGAACGTGGTTTGTCCCCTCTCCGCCCTGCCCCCCGCTTCCTCCTCACTGGCTGTGATTGACAGCAGTGGGAGCCAGTGACTCTTGCTCCTGTGTCTCAGCCAATGAGGAGGGAGAGACCTGGGAGAGCTGATTCTCCCGTGCACAGCACTGAATTGAGATTGGGCTTAGGTAAGTTTTAGGGGGGGCTGAGGGGGGAGCTGCACACTAAAGGTTTTTTTTACCTTCATGCATAGAATGCATGAAGGTAAAAAACCTTCAGCCTTTAGAACCACTTTAAGTGCACGTGTTAATTCAGCTTGTAGTCAGGTTGCTTACTGAATGTGTAGTTAGCACCCGACTGCCCAGGTCAGGGGGAAAGGGTTAATGTTTTTGCCACCTTTCACCGGTTGGGGCGCAGGCTTTCGCTGGTGTCCAGCCTCTCTCACATGTTCTATAAAATGGAAGATGTCAGGATCCTAAGGGGGGATCTGGGGAACACTTGAGGAAACGCATGGAGAACCTACGCTGAAGACTTGCTGGGACCTATTCTGGAACACCAATCTGCCAGAAGAAACCTGGAACATGGACTTCTCTTATAGAGCATTGCCACGTTTGGACTTTCCTCTCCATGACTTCACATGTGCAGGTAACCTGGGGCAGCCACAGTTAGGTTCAATTAGGAATTGAATGATATTGCATGTTATACATCTTACCAAGTTTACAGTAAACAATGATTCAACTACTCAGAGCCTGGTCTGAAGTTATTCAATGAGTGTACGTGAGAATTAGGCAATTCATCAAAGAACTTGGGTCCTTAACCACAAGATGGGGTATGTGTAACATCACTACGGCAGAGGTTTATGAGTAACTGTAAGGAGAAACAGCAACCCTTCATTGGCGTGGTACCTGCTTAGGTGACAGGTTTTCCGGTAGCGAGGGGGTCAGTGCTTGGACTCCCTCCCTAGCTGGACTCCCCATGCTCATGTGACCCTTGCTTGGAGGATATGTTGGACAACCTGTCTTAAACCCCCTTATAACCTCACATTTATTACATTTGCAATACAATTATTTATCAAACCAGAAAATACCCACCAACTTGCAAACTAACTAAACCTAATTGTGACCCTAACACCTCATCCTAATATGAAAACCTAGTCTTTATCCTATCCCCAAACTTACCTAACATTCTAGTAAAATTTACATTAGCATGGCATCAAGTATTTACTACAGTAAATAGTAAATAATTTACTCTGCGATCTGGTATCTTCTTCTGTCCTCTCCTCCTTTTTAAGGATAGTTAGTTCAGTCTTTGTTAGACGCTTCCTGTTTCTTCCATGATCCCTCAATCAGTATTAGTTTTTCACAGAGACAGGGTTCGAGAAAGTAATTGGGGGAGATTTACTAAAACTTGTGCAGCTGTGCATAGTAACCAATCAGCTTCTAGGATTTATTTTCAAAGCTTCATTGAACAAGCTGAAGTTATAAGCTGATTGGTTACTATGCACAGCTGCACCAGATTCTTTGTGCACCAGTTTAAAGTTGTTGTCAAGCCACTCTAACCTGTATGCACCATCCGCGGTGTCTCCTATTGTAGTGTCCCCCTCTGTGTATGATTTATAAAAATAAATGCTGCAAATACCTAATTTCAGAGCCAAGATTGCGATCACATGACCAGCTGGCTTTCTCCTTTCCTCCTCTGACAGATGCAGTGGAAGGGGCTGAGATTCCCCCGCTGACGTCAGTCGCGAGGGGAGGAGGAGAAACCCAGCCGATCATGTGATTGCGATCTCGGCACTGAAATTAGGTATTTGCAGCATTTATTTGTTATAAATCATACACAGAGGGCGACACTGCAATAGGAAGCAGTGCTAATGGTGTATACAGGTTAGTGTTATGCAAGCAGCAGGAGTGTGGGGGGGGGGGGGCAATGTCACAAGCTGACAGGCAGGGAGGGGAGGGGGATGAGGACACAGGAGCACAGAGGAGACAGAGAGCAGGGCTGCGGATGATGGAGGCACATAAACTGGCCATGGTGTCAGGGCTCAGCATCCATGATACACCGTGGCCAGTTTATATAGGGGAGGGCAGGGGGCCAAATGACACAGCACAAGCTCTGTGTCATATAACATGCTTTAAAAGAGCAGGATCCAATTTTTTTTTTTTTGAGGGGTTAACAAACACTTTAAGTAAATCTTTCCCATCTACTTCTTCTTACACTTTAAAATAGTGGAACTACATCCTCTCTACTGCACCTATCTGAAGTAAAATTGCATTGGATTCAACTTCTGTTTGTTGTCGAAGAGTTAAGCTATCTGTGGATGGTACCAAATCAGCAGATGATCATACTGTCCGAAAACACTGGATCTAAGGAGGTATGTCAATGCATAACGCAGCATTTGAAACAGAACAAAGTGGCAAAAATGTGGTAGGTACCTTCAGCACAACTGACATACGATATCACTGGGTGTAACAATTATGGCATCTTCATTACTAGTAACATATGATGTAATTGTGTACCACAGTTACAGCACCTCATTCCCAGTGACATACAATGTTATTGGGTGGACAGTTTTGTCAGCACAGCAGTTGCCAAAAACAACTCCAGCCGTGACATAATTATATTCCATTAGCATTGTGGGGTGAAGCAGTGCTGATGAGATTAGATGAAACAGTGTTGTAGTCTTAATTGTTACATTCAGAGGTTCATGCAGATATAAAATACACATTCACTGGCTCATCTTAAAAAAAAAATAGTGCTCACTGTAGCAGTGTTTAAAATAAAGCGAATAGCTCCCATATGCTTTATTTCTTTCATTCTCCAGTCTGATGGTAGATCTGTGCTTTGAAGGTTGGAAGTTTGAAAATTGTGGAAAATTAGACATTTAGATCTCTGTAATAAATCTCTGTAAGCCGATCGCAGTCTTCGATCGGCTAATCAAAATCTTCTCCTCATTCCTAAATCCCGCTACAAATCAAAGGGGGAACGGAGATTCGCTGTCCAGGGACCACGGCTATGGAACGCTCTACCAACCGACATTCGCATGGAAGAAAACCATCAGGCCTTCAGGAAGAAACTCAAGACCTACCTCTTCTAGAAGCTGGATAACCAAACGCCAATACAGCGCCTTGAGGGGATTCAGTTCGCATTGTAGCGCTATACAAGTTATTCATTCATTCAAAGGCATTCTAGTATCCCATAACTTCCACATAAATGTTAATTTTTACTTATTTAGATGTAAGGATCTTTGGCAATTAGTTAATATAGCTTTAGTCCAGCATTTCTCAACCTTTTTAACATGAAAGAATCCTTGAAATAACTTTCTGGTCTCAAGGAGTCCCTACTAATAACCACTATATCTACAGCTCACTGATTATTAGCATGAGGATCAGTGGGAAGAAAGTTCCTTACATTTGTGGTCAGTGGGAAGAATGCCCCTTAGATTTGTGGTCAGTGGAAAGAAAGCTCCTTACATTTTTGGTCAGTGGGAAGAATGCCCCTTAGATTTGTGGTCAGTGGAAAGAAAGCTCCTTACATTTTTGGTCAGTGGGAAGAATGCTCCTTACATTTGTGGTCAGTGGGAAGAATGCTCTTTACATTTTTGGTCAGTGGGAAAATGCTCCTTACATTTGTGGTCAGTAGGAAGAATGCTCCTTACATTTGTGGCCAGTGGGAAGATTGCTCCTTACATTTGTGGTGAGTGGGAATAATGCTTCTTACATTTGTGGTCAGTGGGAAGAATGCTCCTTACATTTGTGGTCAGTGGGAAGAATGCTCTTCACATTTTTGGTCAGTGGGAAAATGCTCCTTACATTTGTGGTCAGTAGGAAGAATGCTCCTTACATTTGTGGCCAGTGGGAAGATTGCTCCTTACATTTGTGGTGAGTGGGAATAATGCTTCTTACATTTGTGGTCAGTGGGAAGGGAAGAATGCTCCTTCAGGGGACAAAATGCCCCTTACAGATAACTAAAAAGATCCTTGATGTCAGTGGTTACTTATCTGAGAGGTAGACAGTGCTCCTTGCTCAAAGACAGCCCAGCAACCTCTCGAGGAACCCTAGGGCTCCACAGGACCATGGTTGAGATACCACTTTAGTCCAAAGTGATGATTTGCTGGTTTTGGATGGATTTGGTTAGGAGGTGTCTTACAGTCTTTTTTTTTAGCTTTGCCCCTGCTGGTATCAGATAGCCTACTTTAATGAAAACTCACAATAGTCCTCTGGATGAACTGTTTTCTAATGAGTTAGTGTCAGTATGTCAGCACCCAAAGAAGCACTTCAAACATGGCAAGAACATACAAACTCAATGCAGATATAGGGCACATAATGCAATTTCTACACAGGAACTCAGCACAGCAAGTCTAAAGTGCCTAGTGCTGTTGAATATTGGCTATCCAATTCTAATTACACTGGATTTATCGAAATAGAGAATATGCCAAATCAATCACCCTTTCAGTAACTGTATGAGACCACAAGATGAACAAAAAGTCAAGAACACTTTTTGTTCGAGTTACTCAATGCAACACAAGAAAGCAAAAATTTTTATTTTAGTGCATTTCAAGTGTAGATTCCTTGTACTAGTCCACAATAAGATGGATTACCATTGCATCACAGAAAAATGCTTTTTACACAATATCTGCTGACACTGCAAGTTATTGCCAAGCAGTTTTATTGCTTTGCGTTGTCTCTAGCGTTCTCAATTTACCAAGCTGCCATGACCTGCAAGAACAAATATTGTTGTGGAAACACAGCTCAGTATCATCAGATTAAATTCACCACTCAGGTGATGTGTCATTATATGCTGTGTTAATGCGGAGACCACCTCAACAGACATTCCACAACAGAAATATCACCCTTGTTCATGCCAAAATGTTGCTGAATTCCAGCTAAAAAAATAAGAATAAATGTAATGCTAAAAAACTCTAAAACTTTAATCCGTAGTTGTCCCCTGCAGTCATTTCTTACCAAAGCCAAATATCTTCAGTCTTCTGGGTGGAATGATGGCCTGCATCTTTCAACCCACTTCCCCTGAGCCCAGGCTGTCATGGACCCGCCCTCAGGGGGATCATCATGACTCGGGTTTAAAATGTTACAGCATTGGGCGGCACTTCCACATCATTACTACTAAAAATGCATTTTTGTCTGTGTCCCCATTGAAGAGATCTCCCATTATATGCTGTCTGGACAGAAGGGGAGGTGAAATATCCCCAAAAAGGATACAGATTGCGATAACAATTTGACAGGCTGTTAACTTTTCCACCTTATTTAAAACAAATTGGAAAAAAAAAAAAGAAAATGGCTGTGAACGTGAGGAGGCTTTCATTTTTCTCCTATGATTTTTTTTCATGTACTTAGTTTTCAGATAGATTTGTTTTATCCACCCCACAAAGGCCAGAAGTGCCTCCTATGTACCCTTCCCCATTCCATATTTTTTGCCATGATATTCCAAAAAGGTACATCTGAATACAGTTATAGATGGCAGGTACAAACACATTGCCATGACTCTGGATTCCCTTTACTTTATACATGACTGCTGGTGTACACAAGATGTGCCCATCCATTAGCTCTGGCATTTGTTAGAAGGGCGGTGTGTCTGACAGTTAAATCTTTGCACATGTTCACCCTTAACTGTCCTTGCTTTTGTAAAACAGATTTTCTCAAAGTGGGACTCCAGTCAAGACTTTTTTTAGTTCTGGTTTTGGATAGAGCAAGGAAGGGATTTTATGTTGTATGTGACCCAAAGAGCTGATGGCCCAGATGACCTCTCCCAGAGACACAAGCAATTAGTGAGAGTGAGAGGAAATTTCACCTTTGGTAGTCACCAGATCTGAGGTCCCCACTACAATACTACTATTGTTATAGTGAAATCCTTAGTAGCCGCCACTTTCTGACAGTGGTATAGGACAAAGGTCGGGGTGTATCTTCCCAATGGGGACACAGACAGCAGTACAAACCTGTTCTAACTCTTCCCTAATCTACAGTTCTCTAAGAGTTCCACTATAAAGAGTTTGGGTCCATATAATGCTAATATTTTCATTTCTGGGTAGTTGTGACTTAGATCCTTCACACACCTATATCCCCAAAAGTCACAGTTTTTGGTAGCTGCTGAAACTACTTGAGCTCTTTGTGCAGAGGAGGAGAGTAAAACCCTATTAGCCGTCTCCTTTTATACTTGGATGACAAATCAAATGTTTTACAATTAAGAAAATTGCAGTGAGTCATTACTGTTTTAAATCATTCCCGCGGTCAGATTGTTTTCCAGTTAAAGTGGAATTCCACGCATTACCTAACCAACTTAGAAATGACCTTTCCTCCCTCCTAACACCTATACTACCTAACCTGTGTAAGAAAGATATACATACTTACATATTTTCAGCCTGCTCTGTGTGGTCACGTGATCTGGCTCCCCTGTGTCAGCCAGCAGCAGCTGCTGGGAAGAGAAGAGACCGCTGACAGTGGATGGGCCATGGGAGCCTATGGGTGAGGTCACCACTTCTGGGCATTACCAACCATTATCAAATGCTCAATCCTCTCCCTTGCAGCTGCTGTTGGCTGACACAGGGGAGATCATGTGACTGGATTGTAGCAGGCTAAAAAAAAGTGAAGTATTTACATCTTTCGTACACACTTTAGTTAGTACAGGTGTTAGGAGGGGGAGGAAGCATTTTTAAGATAGTTAGGGAAAGTCTGGGAATCCACTTAAACCACTTAATTCCCAGACTTTTTGGCTGGCCAAAGACCAGAGCACTTTTTGCGATTCAGCACTGCATCGCTTTAAATGACAATTACGCGGTTGTGCGACGTGGCTCCCAAACAAAATTGACGTCCTTTTTTCCCCACAAACAGAGCTTTCTTTTGGTGGTATTTGATCACCTATGCGGCTTTTATTTTTTGCACTATAAACAAAAAAATAGCGACAATTTTGAAAAAAACACATTATTTTTTTACATTTTACTATAATAAATATCCCGAAAAAATATATAAAAAAAATGTTTTTCCTCAGTTTAGGCCGATACGTATTCTTCTACATATTTTTGGTAAAATAAAAAATCGCAATAAGTGTTTATTGATTGGTTTGCGCAAAAGTTATAGTGTCTACAAAATAGGGGATAGTTTAATGGCATTTTTATTGATAATTCTTTTTACTAGTAATGGCGGCAATCAGCGATTTTTATCGTGACTGCGACATTATGTCGGACACATCGGACACTTTTGGTGTGATTTTGGGACCATTCGCATTTATACATCGATCAGTGCAATTAAAAATGTATTGGTTACTGTGTAAATGTGACTGGCAGTGAAGGGGTTAACCACTAGGTGGCGCTGTAGGGGTTAAGTGTGTCCTAGGGAGTGATTCTAACTGTGGGGGGAGGGGCTGTGTGTGACACTACACTGATCACCGCTACCGATTACCGGGAGCTGTGATCAGTGACAGTGTCATTAGGCAGATGCTTGCTTACATTAGCATTTCCCCGTTCGTCCTCTCCCTGAGACGATCACGGGTACCCCCACGGACATCGAGTCCGCGTGACCCGCAATCATGGTCACTGAGCTCCCGGCGGCACGCACGCGCCCGCAAGCCACCTCTTAAAGGGTCATGTACAGGTACATTAATCTGCCTGTACGTGCCCTTCTGCCGCAGTATATATGCGTGAGGCGGTTTGGAAACAGTTAATTAAAAGTGGTGTACAGGGGATGCTGGGGTGATAGGTGCTATCATATTTACCAATAAATACAGATTTTTAGTACAACAGACATGCAGAAAGTGTAGAGTGATTTTTGCTATCTATATGTTAGGTACAGCTTCATCATATGATTGGTGTGACAGTGATCAGGAATACTGACTGGTGACAGTATGTTAAAAAAAAAAAAAAAAAATCTTTTTTAAAGTGGTTGTTAAGCCACTCTAACGTGTATGCACCATCAGCACTGTCTCCTATTGTAGTGTCCCCCTCTGTAAGTGATTTATTTAAAAAAATGCTGTAAATACCTAAGTTCAGAGCTGAGATCCACGATGCCAGCTCTCTACTTTCCTCCTCTGATAGATGCAGCGGTAGAGGCCGAGATTCCCCTGCTGACGACGGTCGGGAGGGGAGGAGGAGAGGCGGAGAGAGGCGGCCGGTCATCTGATTGTGGATCGCCGCTCTTAAATTAGGTATTTACAGCATTTTTTTTATAAATCATACACATAGGGAGACACTACAATTGGAGACAGTGATTATGGTGCATACATGTTACAGTTATACAAGCAGCAGGAGGAGAAGGCAGCACTGTCACGAGCTGACAGGCAGGGAGGGGGGGGGAGGTGGACACAGGAGCACAGAGGAGACAGAAAGCAGAGCTGCAGATGATGGAGGCACGTAAACAGCCATGATACACCATGGTCAGTTTACATAGGGAAGGGCAGAAACTGCCAGGATCAGCCAGGTTTTTTAGGTGTTACCGAGGGCCAAATTTTTTTTTTTTTGGGGTTAACAAACGCTCTAACATTTTTGTTATTTTTTTATGTTTTTTTTACATACTTTAATCAGAGTAGTTCAATGTCACCACAGTGACATTGTACTACTCTGGGAGGTGATCAGAGAGGTTTCTTTTTTTTTTTTACACTTTGATTACTTTTACAGTGATGATCACTGTAACAGCAATGTTTTGAGCTGTCATTAATTGGTTACATTCTTAACAGCTGTGATTTACAATTGTGTGCTGTGATTGTCCCACAGCCATCACATGGTTTAGAGCACTGTGATTGGCCCAGGTACCATGTGATAGCTGTGGGCTATTCATTCATAACAGCTTAGTTGACATCTATCCCCATCTATCTATCTGACATGATCCTTTGATCGGCCAGGTACCGCGAGCCCCAGGTGTGGCACGCTGCACGCCGCTAAGGGGCAGGATGCTGTAATGTATGTGATCCTGCCTGGCCATGCCACTCACAAGCGGTTAAGGAGGGCAGTTGGGGAGGGGAAGTATAAATGCGTCTCAGCTGCCTATTTTTACCACCGTCCAACCCCACGTGTATACTAAGCCTTATACTTTCTCTATTTTAGGTATTAACAGCATCCTGGTTGGTTACAAGTAAAGGGCACTCTTTAAAATTATTTTTTTTATTTCTTATGCTAAGAGGCATATTTATAAAGCAGTGCAGGTGACTTTCACTGGTGGTGAATCAGTCACTGCAATTTCACCTGCATTGAATCCTTGTTGAATTTCAGGTTTACTGTTTACTAAACATGGCCCGAAGGGGGAGATTTACTAAGAATTGAGCACTCTGGTGCAGCTGTGCATGGTAGCCAATCAGCTTCTAACTCCAGCTTGTTCCATTAGGCCTTGAAAATAAAACCTGGAAGCTGATTGGTTTCTATGCAGAGCTACACCAGAATTTGCTCTCTCCAGTTTTAGTAAATCAACCTTAAGGCTGGCTTCACACTGGGGCGGTGCGGGGCGGCGACGGTAAAGCAGCGCTATATTTAGCGCTGCTTTACCATCGTTTTACCCGCGGTATGCGGCCGCTAGCGGGGTGGTTTTAACCCCCGCTAGCGGCCGCAAAAGGGTTAAAAACCTTGCGGCGGTTTGCGGGCGGTATCCCCGCGGTTTCCCATTGATTTCAATGGGAAGGAGCGGTATAGGAGCGGTGAACACACCGCTCCTTCACCGCTCCAAAGATGCTGCTAGCAGGACTTTTGTTGCGGTCCTGCTAGCGCACCGCTCCAGTGTGAAAGCCCGCCGGCTTTCACACTGGAGTGAATGGGGCCGGTTTTTTCAGGCGGTATACAGGCGCTATTTTTAGCGCCGTACCGCCTGAAAACCGCCCAGTGTGAAAGGGGCCTAAAGTGGGGTGCCCCCTAAAGAAAAAAAAAAATTTAAAAGTCAACAGCTACAAATACTGCAGCTGCTGACTTTTAATAATCGGACACTTACCTGTTCCTGGGTCCAGCAATGCGGGGGAACGAAGCCCCCCCTCGTTCCCCGCTCCGCTCGGGGCGCTGGCATTCTTACTGTGGGCACCCGGCTGTGGGCACCCAATGCGTATGCGCGCGCGGCACCGCGCTGTGATATGCCGCGCAGTCATCTGGGACACGTGACAGGTCCCAGATGACTGTGCAGCGCCGAGGGGAAGTGATGTCAGTGCCCGGACACTGAAGGTGGCAGACTACGAGGGACCCCCTAGCAACAGGCATTTAGAGGTGAGTAAAACCTTTTTTTTTTCCAATTACTCTTTTTTAATTTTTTTTATGATTTTTAAGCTATTTTTTTTTTGGTGGAAACACCACTTTAAAGTGTTTAGCTAAAGGTGGCAATGCAATACAAAATGCCCATTGAGAGCAGGCATTTTGAATACATATGCCTAGTGTTCAAACAGCAACTCCCTGCTAGGTTTGCACTGGCAGCAGTCTCTACTGCCCCTGTGAAAAGTGATATTTGGTGTGTTTTTTATTTTTTCCTGAATGGGGTTTTAGTATCAAACTACCATGCTGTAACTGGGAGTCAATCATTTGGTCCTGTTGACTTTTTTGGACCAGTTTGACAGGCGGTACCACAGGTGTGGGTAAGTATGTGTTTTGAAGACTGTACCCAGGTAAAAGAGGAAAAAAAAAGATTTTAAGTACCACTATAGCAATCAAAAAAGTGCAATCTTGTCATATGTGACAGCTACATTTTATTACTGTCCTTTTAAAAAAGACCATAGAAGAACAAATGTTCATCATAAGGAGCCACAATATGCCCTCGGTGTACTATCGGTGTACAACATCTAGATTGTGTCCCAGAAGCACACTGAAATTTGTATGCAGATACTGACTATTGAAAAGTCGCTAGGACTGTTTTTTTGAGAAATTTGTGTATGTATTTTCTTATATACTATAGCTTCATGAATGAAAAACAATCTATGAATAGAGGCAACCTCTTAGTAATCTGCCCATCCTCCATTCATAGAGCACTGTTTAATAATGAAAGCTATAGTATGGCTTCTATGAATGAAGGAGGTTGGGTGGAATGGGTAGGCGTAGTTGGCACTCTTTATGAGTACCTGTCATGGGTCCAGTGCTTCTACTAATACCCACAGCACTGGAAAGTTACAACTGCGGGGTATGAGAGGGGGGGCAGAGGAGTTTGAGTTTCCACTATTACAGCCATCACCTGCACACCAGATATTTCAGATCAAATGTAAGTAATGTCACTTTGCTGTTTTAAAAAAAAACGTATTTTCCCCTAAACTTAGGATTTACGCTTTAGCTACTGAGCTCTGTAAACCAAGGATTTTAGCAAAACAGCTAAGAAAAGCCCAGCAGACATGAAGAAGACCCCAGAGATTCGCCTGCTGAAATGTAAATGTACTTATATACTAATATGCAATATTTTATGATGAAAAATTGTTTGAGAATTTTTTTTTTTTTAATCTTAAATATAAAATTAATGAAGAAAGTGTTTCCTTCAGCAAAGTTCACAAACAGGGTTCCATTCTGAGCAGCAAGTGTTAAATGAAAGGGAGTTTTCAGGGATCTCTCTCACAAGCCAGCATCTCTTTATTACGCAGAGTGTCTGTCACTGCCAACCTGTAATTGCCTTTAGTTTAGCAAATATTCAGCACACATCACCAGCTCTCCACACCAACGTCTACACTCAGTCAAGCAGAACAGCAGCTCTATCACAGATGACAGTTATTGACAGGGGCTTTGATTGGACTGTGCACTCTGAATATTTAGAAAGAAAATACTAATCATCAAACACCCATCCAATCATAAACCCCCACAGGTCTCACACAAGAGGCAGAAGTGTAGCATTCTTCTGTTAGCTGCATTCCATCACTTTGGCTGGATACACAATCTGAAAAATGAAGATTTCACACAAACATGTAAAAACACACAAGTTCTGTCTTAGCTGACACCAAGATTGATCAGACCATCACAAGGAACAGCTCTAAGACATTCTATACTAATGACAAATATCGATGCGGATTAACACAAATATATACCCCGTTTACAAAGGAAGCAAAATAGTCACTGTAGCTCTCTAATGTCACATTTCATAAGAGCCAATGAGGTACAGAATATAGGATTTGGTTGATAAAATTAGGTAGGTCAAAATGGGACCCGACAATCCAATCCCTAAGTTACTATTAAGTCACTTTAAATTTAATTTTACACTAAAAAGCAATCGTTTCTGTTAAAAAAAATTGAATATTCTTATTACATACTATTTGTTGTAATGCTATCATATATCCTGTATGTTGTGTATATGCATTATATTTAATTACTTTTCTTCCCTCTTTTAACTTTTTTTTTGTAACTATGTAAAAATATTTCAAAATATGTCTTCCAACACAAGTGGAAGGAAAAACAAAAATATAAACAAAAGGAACTAAAACAGATATGTGGTAGGTTCTGAGGTGGTCATGGGGTTGAACACTGGCACAATACATGGGTCACTAGCCAGGAGATCCATAGCACAAGCCCTTAATTACCAGGCCAAGAACAACACTGGTTTATACTATACTGTCAGCTTAAAACCTTCCTTTAGAATACAAGAGTCACAAAGAATTAAATACATTTCACCTTAGTGCAGACAGGATTTGTTCTACGATGTATGAAAGTGTCACTGATCTTTGATTTACACTGGGTTTGCTTTGTTAAACGTGGCATTTCATTGCTGGCACATTCTATGGCAGAGCTCGGTACTGCCAAGCTGATGGGGTGACTGTGCATTTCCATTATATCCACTGACCGCAGCAGAGGGATGAGTCATAGCTCAGATCGATGTATAAACCACTACTATATACCATACAGCCTGCACCCAGCCCACAAGGGTTTACTGCTTGGCCTATGGCTTAGAACTAATTAAAGTAGCTTAACAAATTGGTGGCCCTGTTTAACTTCTCTACATTATTGTATCCAAATAATCAATTTCAAACAATGCCAGGGCGTAAGAAACAGACAAGTACACACTTGAAATTCTAAGGGTACCTGCGCTTAAGCTGCTTTTCTCTATAGCTGCAGATCATGATAATTGAGAGAAATTTGGAGACTGATTAACACTTTTGAGTATTGGAAGTGCTCATTTTTACTTGAACAGTTATCAATTTTCCACCATAATAAATATATGATCATTTCACCAGTATGTGCTGCAGTAACATATCAGACACTGTAAAATCCTTTTCCTGGAGTCCTTTGAGGAGCACAGGAATGAATAGACCTTTGGGTTATACTACCCCTCATAGGAAAAATAAAGTCAGCACAGAATAACCACACCCAAAACCATCATGCCTCAGTTTTGTGGCAAAGTAGTACTGAAAACATGAAAATAAACACCAAGGGATGGGATCTGTGTTCTTTAGTGGACTCCAAGGAAAGTATTTTACCGTGAGCACAATAGGCCTATTAAATTTCTCATCCTTTGAGGGAATTCATAGACTGTCATGATGTCCAGAAGCACTCCAACAAAAGCTAACAGACCCATGAAATATATAGAAAACTGGAGCCTTCCTGCAGTTAAAAGCGCTGCCCGACTCTGAGGAACCCATCCCCCGGAGCTGGCATCAGATGAGACCTGAATATCTGCCTTGAATAACGTAGAAAAAAAGAAAGCAGAAGACCACACACTTGAATGAAAAACATCAAGACACATAGACCTAAAAGAGTGCATCTTGAGAGGAAAGGGTGACACCCAAACTTAAAGACAATGGGTTTGGCGATTGTGGAACCAGAGTACACTAATAGGAAAATTACAAAAGCCATCAATCTTCCTGAAAAAGAATTAGAGATTGACTCTCACAGCCCAAAACAATGACAATGGAGGAAATTTTCCTTTTGGGAAATTGGAGCAAGATAGAGAGACAGAAGAACAATGTCCTGGTTGAGGCAAAAGGCAAACTTACCTTAAACAAGAAGAAAGTCTTGGGTCTCAACACCACCTTTTTCCTATGCAAAACCAGAAAGGGTTCATTGCAGTAAAAAAGACACCAGTTCACACACTTGTGTCACAGAGACAGCACCTTGTGGACAAGAGTAGAAAGAGGAATGTCTCTAGGGTATTCACACAGTGAACTTTGAAGCATAAGAACAGATTCAGGTCACTCACTTGTAGTGGCGGCTGGTGCTCCAAATTTTTGGGGGGGGCGCAAACAAACTGAAAAATTCTGAAAAAAAGCAGCGGGTGATGGCGGTGAGTGGTGGGACCTTGCAGCGTGTCAGACAGCGGCTCCTGTGTCCTCCGTGCATCTCCTCCCCTCCTCCCGATAGGCATCCAATCGTATCGTCTGTCATTTCAGCCAATCAGGTGACGGATAACAGACCCACGCACCTGATTGACTGAGAGGCGGTTCAGTGTTAGGAAAGCTAATATTCATTCACTTTTCTAACACACAATGCTTTGTGCTTGCAGCCCATGTGTCCTTAACCTTCCTAGCGGTAATCCCGAGTCTGACTCGGGTTCAGTTTTTTCTGCTAGGAGCGGTAACCCGAGCCAGACTCGGGCTTGCGTGCAGGATACAGGGGGGAAGTTACTTACCTTTTCCCCTGGATCCTGCGATGTCTCCCCGCTGTGTGAGCGAGCCGTCCCCTCGCTCAATTCACACAGTGCCGAGTGCGGCCGATCTCCGCTCCCTGCGACGTTCCGACGCACGGGAGCGGAGATCGGCGCCAAATTTAAAAAAGTTTCAAAACACACAACACATACAGTACTGTAATCTTACAGATTACAGTACTGTATATACAAAAAATACACATCCCTTTGTCCCTAGTGGTCTGCCCAGTGCCCTGCATGTCATTTTATATAATAAAAAAAAAAAACTGGAGATTGTCCATAGCAACCAAAAAGTGTCCTTTATGTCAAAAGTGGTTTTAGACCAGCTAGAAAACACCGATAAAAAATGGCACATAACATATTTGCATTGGTTCGCATTTGAATCACAAATAATTTCATACGATTTCATCGTATTATACATCAACAGCATAACATCACTATTTTTCATTGTTCATAAGTGGAAAAGTGAAAACCATGCATTTTAAAAACAGTGCCCATCAACGCAGCCTCATCAGTGCTCCATCAATGCAGCCGTCATCAATAAATTTAATGACAGCGACTATTCTGCAACTGAGCAAATTTCAGTGTTTTGATTTGATTACATTATTGAATCATTTTTATATATATTTTTACAGCTTTAATCTCCCGGCGCTCGCCGAGTCAACAATCGTCCCGCCTATATTATAATTTATGGCATTGGACCCGTGTGCTGTCTATCAAATGAGCCAATCCAGGAGGCGGTAATTTGTGCGAATGCCGTATAGCCAGGCGATTCAAATCAATGCTGGGCAGCAGGCGATGCGGCCTGATACCCCTGCCATCTTTGGCACCCGGGGTTGACCGCCCCCCCCTCCCCCCGTTGGTACACCACTGGCTTTGGTGCCCCCCCTCTGCCTCAGCTCGCGGCACCCTGTGCACCCGCCTAAGATTGGCCCTATGCGACTTGTATATTCCAGGAGGCTAAGGGAGGACAGTGCACGTCATTACCCTAGGCAAATGATGTGCAAGGGTGGTGTGGCCGGACAATTTTGTAAAAAAAAACAAAAAAAAAAACATAACCCATGCAGAGGGGTGGAGAGGAAGGATCATGGTTTAGACTGGCTGCCCTCCAGCTGTTGTAGAACTTCAAGTTCCATCATGCCTCTGCCTGTGGGAATCAGGCTTTTAACTGTCAGCCTTGCAAAGCCTCATGGGACTTGTAGTTCTACAACAGCTGAAGGGCCGCCAGTTGTTTGACACTTGTGGTTTAGAGGGTGAAGATCTAAGGTGAGTATTAACCCCTTTAGTTCCACTTGCACTGCTGCGCACATGTATGTCCTATGCAAAACCAGAAAGGGTTCCTTGCAGTAAAAAAGACCCGAAAAGGGTCTGGACGCCTGAATAGGGGTTGGCTACAGCGGCCATGGATAAATTCAATGCATCAATGCATGAATCTATCCATTATACACAGAGGGGGGTGGCGCCCTTGTGCCCTTAATGGACGCACCGCCACTGCTCACTTGGAACAGGCCTGACTAGACGAGGAGGAGATTGGGATATTACGGCATATCTTTACCCATTCCAATCAGAGAACGCTTTGCATTAATTGACAAAATGCAAAGTGTTCCCTGAATGGCACCTGTGCTGAGTGAGCAGCCTCCTGTGTTCACAATGCACAAGAGAAGCTGACATGGGATCCAGAAGTTAATGGAAATTCCTGTAGTAGCATTTCCTACTACCGTGATTTCCAGCTTCCCCATGGATCCTATAAGCATGGCACATACATATTTGCATTGGTCCAAGCTGGACCGAATTAACTATGTAAAAATGACCATACCCAGGGCCAGACTGGGAATAAAAACCAGCCCTGGAAATTATTTCATACCAGCCCCATAGCATTATTATACCAGCCCAACAGCATAACATCACTATTTTCTTGTTCATAAAAGTGAAAACCATGCATTTTAAAACACAGTGCCCATCAATGCAGCCTCATCAGTGCTCATCAATGCAGCCTCATCAGTGCCCATCAGCAGCCTCACCAGAGCCCATAAGCGCAGCCTCACCAGTGCCCATAAGCGCAGCCTCACCAGTGCCCATCAATGCAGCCTCACCAGTGCCCATAAGCGCAGCCTCACCAGTGCCCATCAGCGCAGCCTCACCAGTGCCCATCAGCGCAGCCTCATCAGTGCCCATTAATGCAGCCTCACCTCACCAGTGCCCATAAGCGCAGCCTCACCAGTGCCCATCAGCGCAGCCTCACCATGCCCATCAGCGCAGCCTCATCAGTGCCCATTAATGCAGCCTCACCTCACCAGTGCCCATAAGCACAGCCTGACCAGTGCAGGGAATCAGAGAGAGGAGAGGAAGAGGCAAGCAGGCCGGATCATCACAGAGTGGGGATCGCCCGTTGTGACAGCTTTGATTTGAATCTCCCGGCGCTCGCAGTCACACAAAGTCCCGCCTCCTGGATCAGCTCCTATGATAGATGTCACACATCCCAGCATTGGACCAGTGTGCTGTCTATCAAAGGAGCCAATCCAGGAGGCGGGAATTTGTGCGACTGTCTGCCGTAGCCTGGCGATTCAAATCAAAGCTGCCGCAGCAGGCGATGCCGGCCTGATACCCCTCCAATCTTTGGCACCCGGGGTTGACCGCCCCCCCCTCCCCCCGTTGGTACACCACTGGCTTTGGTGCCCCCCCTCTGCCTCAGCTCGCGGCACCCTGTGCACCCGCCTAAGATTGGCCCTATGCGACTTGTATATTCCAGGAGGCTAAGGGAGGACAGTGCACGTCATTACCCTAGGCAAATGATGTGCAAGGGTGGTGTGGCCAGACAATTTTGTAAAAAAAAAAAAAAAAAACATAATCCATGCAGAGGGGTGGAGAGGAAGGATCATGGTTTAGACTGGCTGCCCTCCAGCTGTTGTAGAACTTCAAGTTCCATCATGCCTCTGCCTGTGGGAATCAGGCTTTTAACTGTCGGCCTTGCAAAGCCTCATGGGACTTGTAGTTCTGCAACAGCTGGAGGGCCGCCAGTTGTTTGACACCTGTGGTTTAGAGGGTGAAGATCTAAGGTGAGTATTAACCCCTTTAGTTCCACTTGCACTGCTGCGCACATGTAAATGTGAACCTTTCCTTAGTGTGCATGAAGCCCCAGGCTTATAAAAAGAATGTGCAGCCTGCTTAGCTTAGTTCCTCCCTGTGCAACATGTATGGTGTGATCAGGACACCATTGTCAATGCTGTGCCCCTCCTCCTCCCGGTACTAGGACTACACACTCAAACAGCACAGACAGGAAAGTACTATAGAGAGGAGAGTTCGATGTATTACCCGGTACAGGCGTCTGGACGTGCAGCGGCTGGGAACTCAGCGCTCAGCCCGAGAGAGGAGGAAGCAGGAAATAAGCAAGATCCCATCCTAATGATTGTTCCAAAGAGGAAGACGCTGAACCCACCTTCGCCAATCAGAGAACGTAGTGCAAAGCAGCGATATGACAGCTGGTCAATCATCTTCCTTTTCATACTACAAGCTGCACAGGCGGGATTTGTCTTTCTTTCTGCAGCATATTAGTGTCTCCTGGCTGCTCGGGCAGGAGAGGAGGGGGAAGCAGTGGTCGCAGCCACAGCTCAAAGCGACCCCAGGGCAGGTGGCCTACCGGGAAATTTCCTGATATCCCGGTAGGCTAGTCTAGCCCTGACCATACCTAAACATCAGCCTTGACTGTTTCCCAAAACAATTACATCCAATTGTGCCTTGAATGATATGCCTTGAATAGTAACTGGTATTGTAACTAGTATGCTTTTTTATATCTCAATCGAACTGTCAGGCCATCAAATTGCTGATGTCATAGCTGATCACATGTGCAGCACCATGGCAGCTGCAGATCAAACACAGGCTAAGATGGCAGCTTTCTTGGCTGTAAAGGATAGGAGAGTTTAGTTCCGCTTTAGCCAAGATGCCCATGCATGAGGCTGTCATTGCCTCCGACTGAGAATACTAGTTGACTTGCTGTTATGTCGATCTTCCAACTCAGATAAATCTTTATAATAGGTATTGAAAAAGAAAGGAATAGCATAGCCGCCAGGCCAGGCAAATCGTAGTTTCAGAAGCAAGCACAGTAATGGTAGCCTTTATATTTCTCTTATTATAGAGGGCCTAGGTCAGCTGTTAGGGAGATCGAACAGATAATTTACATGACGTGATCAAGGTAAAAGCGAAACTCCTGAATGCTTTGTATTTATGTTAAATATTCTCAGTAAAAGTAGAGAAGAGGGGAATGAAAGCTAGAACTATATCTGACTTCAACTGGTTATTGTAAATACCCAAGGGATCTGAAGAATCCATTCTGCTGCACACAATAGATGAAGAAGGTTTGCAGTTGCACAATGCACAGCATATGAGAATCCCCAGCACCCATCATGAAAGTCATTTTTATCACAATTCAGAAAGCACCCGTGTTTTAAAGATTGCAGTTTGGAGCATACAAACCGTCAAACACTGGAGATCCGATTCAGCTGAAAGCTAAATACTAAAAAGACACTGAGGATCTCGTTTTCAGAAATAGACTTGTGCTCGGCATTACCAACTCTGCTTTGAAAACTGAGGTTTTAGCTACAATGCCCTCTGCCATCTGCAAAATCAAAGTGACAACTAAAGTACACGTAGGATCTATGGCTTCTAGTGCACCTGAAAGACCAGTAGAAGTTGTATCTCAGTGTTTAAAATTGTCCTATATCCAAAACTTTTTTTTTTTTTTTGTATAGTTCTGAAGAGATAGTGGGGAGGTGTGAGAACACAGACAGCAATAAAACTATGAGGGAGGTTCACACTCTACTCCACTATAGCCAAAAACAAAACAAAAAACACATTTTAGCTGGAATTCTGGTGAAAAGAATGTTCAAAATCAACAAGTGTTAATTTGAAATCTGAGATAAACCTAAGGCCCCTTTCACACGGGACAGATCCGTAATGATCCGCCCCGTAAACATCCACTTGCTCAGCGGGGATCGTTCCGATAATCCCCGCTGAGCTGGCGGATGACAGGGCGGTCCCTGCACAGTGTGCAGGGACCGCCCTGTCAGATCTCCGCTCTCTTCTATGGATGATCGGATGTACACGGACCGTCTGTCCGTGTTCATCCGATCCGCTCTGCAGACCGATAGAAAAATAGGGTTTTCCTCCGTCTGCAGAATCGGACCATAGCGGAGACGGACGATATCGGGTGTCAGCGGATGCTCATCCGCTGACACCCGCTATCCCATAGGGATGCATGTATGTCTGTATTTCATCTGAAAACGGATGGATGAAATACGGACATACGGTCCGCATGTGTGAAAGGGGCCTTACTCCCAGCTGGTCATGTGATCCGGTTCCCCTGTGTCAGTCAGCGGCAGCTGCAGGGGAGAGGAGGGAGTGCCGACAACATATGGGTCATAGGAACTTATTGGTGATATCACTGCTCCAGGCTTTACTAGCCAGTGTCGATTAACTCACCTCTCCCCTGCAGCTGCCACTTGCTGACACAAGCGATCAGGTGACTGGACCGGGCTGCAAATAGGTAAGTATATACGTCTTTCTTACACTGGTTAGTCAACATAGGTGTTAGCGGAGGGATCCAGTGCTGTCCTCACGTGGGCTAGTTCTTCACTAGAATTCGGGTTCCTGGCGCAGCATCATAACTGTGGGAAGCCAGCTGTACTGCTTGCGGCATACGCAACAGAAGTTACTTGCACAGCACACACCTTTAAAAGAACAGTTAACATACTTTCCTTTCCTGCTGCCAACACTGCTATACACCACTCTGTTCACAAGGAATCAGTGGCGGTGCGTGCATAGAGGGCGCAGGAGCGCCGCCCCCCCTCTCCTGCACCGCTCTATCACCAATAGATAGATTCATGCATTGCATGAATCTATCTATTGTCACCGCTGCCGCCCCCTATTCAGGTGTCCGGCCCCTGATCGGGCGCCGGGCATCTGAATTACAGTGGGGGGGGTGTTGCTGGAAGCGCCCCTATTAGAGCTGTAAGCTCTAATAGGGGACCCTATTAGAGCGGTGTGCTCTAATAGGCTTCCCTAAGTGTAAACAGCGGGCGCACGGCTGTGCGTTCGCTGATTACACAGTACTGTGTTAGGGAAGCGAATACATCGCTTCCCTAACACAGACCCGCCTCTCAGCCAATCAGGTTGCCAGGTCTGTTACCTGTCACCTGATTGGCTGAAGTCACAGGCGCTGTGATTGGACGCTAGGCGTCCAATCACCTAGCGTCCAATCACAGCAGAAGAAGACAGGAGGAGCGCGGGAGAAGACATCCGACGGAGACACCGCTCGTCACCTGACGCCGTCACCAGCTGCACACCGGGACAAGGTAAGTGCAGAGGGCAGGCAGGGGGCACAGTGGCAGCACTTAAGGGGCACAGTGGCAGAACTTGGGGCACAATGGCAGCACTTAAGGGGCACAATGGCAGCACTTAAGGGGCACAATGGCAGCACTTAAGGGGCACAATGGCAGCACTTAAGGGGCACAATGGCAGAACTTGGGGCAGCACTTAAGGGGCACAGTGGCAGAACTTGGGGCACAATGGCAGCACTTAAGGGGCACAGTGGCAGCACTTAAGGGGCACAGTGGCAGCACTTAAGGGGCACAGTGGCAGCACTTAAGGGGCACAGTGGCAGCACTTGGGGCACAGTGGCAGCACTTGGGCACAGTGGCAGCGTTTGATGGGCACAGTGGCAGCGTTTGATGGGCACAGTGGCAGCGTTTGATGGGCACAGTGGCAGCACTTGGGGCACAGTGGCAGCGTTTGATGGGCACAGTGGCAGCGTTTAATGGGCACAGTGGCAGCGTTTAATGGGCACAGTGACAGCGTTTAATGGGCACAGTGGCAGCGTTTGATGGGCACAGTGGCAGCGTTTGATGGCACAGTGAGGCTGTTTGTTTGCGCCCCCCCAAAAATTTTGAGCACCAGCCGCCACTGCAAGGAATGGTCCCCTGCAGTCTGCTGATAGGCCAACACTTCTAGGGAATGTCATCTACTGGTTTCTTCCTCTGACCTAAAAGTGAACCAGTGCCAAGACTATGCATACTAAAATATTTACAGTGTCTGAATAAGCAGTGAAAGCACTTTAAAACAAGCCCCCATTCATGTCTGTATCTATAAGCATTGTGGAGCTCAAAACACGTGCACCAGCAGGTGTTAGCACCCATATATACCTGAGCATATTGTAACTCAAAGCTTTGGGCACCTTCACACTGGGCGTCTAGCCCCTGTGAAGCCAATCCCAGCATTTTAGAGTGTAGGAGCCTAAAGCTTTAAAATGTTCAACAAGCCAAATCCCATGCTTTTACATTGACCTTGTTCACACCTGAGTGTTCAGGCTCCTGTATCTCAACTCTTCAAGCTTTAATAGGTATGTGAGCTACTTTTGAGACTTAATGGGGAGTTTTTGGCCTCACTGATTCCATTGGAAGAACAACAAAATAAATTACTGACCCAGGAAATAAGCAACTACTTTTTTAAAGTGTTACTAAACCCAGGACCCTGCATTCACTATATCTGGTCTTCCACAGTACACAGAACATGGAAATGCAATCATTTTAGTAAATATAAACTGCTAAATACCTTTTCTCATCAGCAGTATATAGCAGTCTTATGACTCTTATCAGTCACCAGCTGAGCACTTGCAGGAGGAGTTTTCATTTTCCCATTGTCCTATGAGGCTGCAGGACTGCTGACCCTTTGTCTGGACAGTGCTGATTGGCCCTGTGCTGATCACAGGCACCCCCAAGAAATACACACCAAACTGAGCATGTGCAGAGTGTCCCCAAGGCTCTGTTTTATCAGGAGATGGATTGGGGACTGTGGAAGTAAGGGAGAATCAGAGAAGACAGGATCAAACAGCCTTTTTACACACTATTAACCCATTAGGTTCCACAGTGAGTATAACAAGCATGCTTTACTGCATATACAGACAGATTTTACTGTTGTGGGTTTAGTAACAATTTGCCATCCTTATCTTTGCCACCACTCATTTTCAAACCTTGGATTGTTCTTCTGCCTGATCCCAAACTGTTTAGTAACAATTTAAACCCAAGAATGTAATACAAGGTATACTGCAGCGTACCAAGCCTTAAATGTGGTAACTGCATCAGTGTCAGAACCTGGGACCTCTGTTGTGTCTGCAATGACTCTTCTCGCTGAGCTACCTGAGATGCTGGACAACAGCCTGTCTGATCCATTGGACAACCCTGCCTTGTGCCTTGACTTCTGCTGAACCTTGAACTCTTTGCTCCTCCCATGAACTTCCTTAAGCCATGTTTCTGCACTTCCTGTTTGCCAAATTATTGTGCTCTCTCCAGCCACTATCTTGCGCTGTCTTCCCTTCTGCCGTCCTTATCTTTGCCACCACTCGTTTCCAAACCTTGGATTGTTCTTCTGCCTGATCCCAAACTGCATCTACCCCTTACTGACTTTTGGCATGTTTACTGACCATGCTTCTGTTTGATCCTTACCTGTTATATCCATTTCTGGTGCCTGCTTACGTCCTGGTGGGGCAATCCTGAGAACCGCAACCTGGTCCTAACTCTATCTACACCATCAGGAGCTCTGGTGAACACCGGTTAGTACTTAGACCCCACACCTCAAGTGAGCCTGCATCACATGCTAGTGTGACCCACTTGTATACCTATCCCTCAGGCTGGTGGAAGTCCTGCTACTGCTTTAGCAACTGATCTTCGAGCCTGACCCCTGATCGTGACAATTAGCTTTTTTTTATTTATTATTTATTTTTTTTTCCATTATTTTTACCTGGTCGCCGACTAGTAACCTTCCTGTCTTAGGGTGGCTCCATTCGGGATGGAGGAGTAATAGAGACACCTTTGGACATCAGCATTGTCAGTCTGGGGAGTTAGTGATGTTAGATGAACCAGCAGATTTAGATTTTTATTTTGTTTTGGATAGTGGTTTTACTAAAACTAATAAAGGCTGACCATTGTAAGAACCCTTGTTAGTGGTAATTTGTTTGTCTTATCCCTCTAACGGCCACTTTTGCTGGACAGCTTGTTCTGATAAATGCAGTTGAAATAACAGACTTACAGGGACACCCTCTAGCATGCGTTTGCGTTTTACCCTTAGCGGATAAAAAGGGAAAGATTGCCAGAAGATATAGGACTAATCCGATCCAGTTAGGCGAGATCTGTAAGGAATAACTTGCAAGACAGGGACGGGGGTGGGGGGATGGGAGGGATCCGAGGAAAATATATTGTGTATATTTGGATGAGGCTTTCATGTCTGATCCTCTTTTGTTTTCATGTTGTCTGTGTAAAAATTTTTGAAATTAATAAAGATTTAAAAAAAAAAAGAAATAACAGACTAAAGCCCCATACACACGGTCGGATTTTCCGATGTATTCTGTCCTATCGGACAATGTTGTCGGAAATTCCGACCGTGTGTAGGCACCATCGGACAGTTTCCATCGGATTGTCCGACGGACAAAGTTCTATCTCCTGCTCTATAAATATTCCGACAACAAAGTCCGATCATACCAATTCCGATCGTGTGTAGCGAATTCCGACGGACAAAGTGCCACGCATGCTCAGATCACATTACAAGACCAAAGCTATTGGCTACTAGCCTCTACGTAGTCCCGTCGTAGGCAACAAACGTCACCACGTTCAGAATGATCGGATTTTCCGACAACTTTGTCCGACCGTGTGTATGCAACACCAGTGTCGGAATAAATCCGTCGGACCAAATCCGATGGATTTGGTGGTCGGATTTTCTGACCGTGTGTATGGGGCTTTACAAGCAGGATCACCAGATGAAAATAAAGGGAAAAAAAAAAACAAATGCAGGCACTACATTTGAAAATTGGTAGACTACAATGTAATACATTGTTGGTTTTGGATTTAACACTGCTTTGAATTACTTTGTGGTCATTTTAGGTTATGAGTGTATATGGAAATATGATATACTGAATTTTTTGATAACCTGACAAAACAACGCAAAAGAACAGTTATAAAAAATTTCTAACAATATTTATGTTAAAATTTGTCCTGAAATTTTAGTCTCAACGTGATTCTCATCACAATTGTGAGGACGTTGCAGAGCAGACACACGGTCAGGATGAAAAGTCAAACCACAACAATGATGCGTGTGAATTTTAATGCAACATATTTATATTTGAGTTGAGTGTACTTTTGCCAATATGTCTGAAGGTGTAGACAATACACAGTGAGCCACATACAGAGCTTATTGAGCGAGTGATGCTGAATCACATGTTCAACAGAGAGGGATATTGATTAAAGGTCACCAGGAAGCAGCACTACTCAGAGTCCCTTCTGTTTCTCATGGGGATCGGAAGTCGTGAAATAAAATTAGTGGAGATAACAAACACTTATGAGCACATCCACATGGAGCTCATTCAGACATGTGACTGTGCTCAAACGTGTTCTTTAGCGCATTACAGTATTCCGTATGGAGGAGCGGTTTCTGATATCGCTTTATTCAATTACAGCCTTACAGTATAAAAGGTCAGACGTGTAGCATTTCTGATGCACATTAGTGATAAGTGTAGAAAAATGGATTTAGCACAGATAGCATGCTGGGATAAGAGTCAGGTGATGTGCTAATCATTTAATGTATGCAGTGTAATCGGTTTGATTCAAGGCAAAGCAATATGGCACTGAGTAATTAACTAATAAACTGTGACCCAGAAAGACAAAAAAGAGGTAGAGAGGTAAAGTCCAACTAGACCGCTATGAGTGCAGGCAGAGACAAGGAGCTCCTCCTAGCTCCAAGCTGCAGCAATTTCAAAGGAAAAGGTCCATTGCACATCATATAGCAGACCCATGTGCATGAAGTGAGATGAATGGCAGCCTCAGCCTTTCGCTCTGCCCCTTGGAGCTGAATCATGGGAAATATGATTAAGATCCACTGTGCAGAGCAAAACGCATTGGGGGCGTGGCCTGGCTGGAGTCCGGGCTGGGGCTGCCATTCATCTCACTTCATGCACATGGGTCTGCTTCATGATGTGCCGCTTATGGATCTTGTCCTAAATAATAAGCTGCTTTATGACAATGCACTTGTCAGTTTCTAATTAAAGTTGTTGATTTAAGGGATTTTGCAGCCACAAATTCTAATACTTGATATGGGTTAAATGAAGAATGTAGATTTTATATGCGGTAAAGTGAGGGGAATGCTTCATACATGACCTACCTATCTACTTATAGCCCCGGGCTACTAAAAGTAAACCAGCATGAGAGTCTGTCTTTGCATGACAAAGCAGTGAAACAAGGATAGGTGGGGTTTTCTGAAATGAAAAAGTGATTATTTTTCTTAGCTCTGCAGCAAAGTACTTAAACTTAAATAAATCTAGGACTGCATGGCCATAATAGATGTCCCCCTGACAAATGTGGTGCCCCTTCATTAAGAGGAGGACTTGTTCATGGGCTTGGAGCATGTGGGGGTGCAAGATTTATCAAGGGATGGAGCCCCCGGTTTTTCCACCAGGGACTAGGTGGCCACAACAAATGTCCCCCTGACAAGTGGGGTACCCCTTCATTGAGAGGTGGGCTTTTTCATGAGCTTGGAGGATATGGTGGTGCAAGATTTATTAAGGAATCAAATTCACGGTTTTGCCACCCAGGACTAGGTAGCCTCAATAGATGCCCCTCTGACAAGTGGGGTGCCCCTTCATGGAGAGAAGGACTTGTTCATGGGCTTGGAGGATGTGGGCTGCAGGATTTATCAAGGAATGGAGTCCCCAGTATTTCCACCTGGGACTAGGTGGCCACAACACATGTCCCCCTGACAAGTGGGGTGCCCCTTAATTGAGAGGAGGACATGTTCATGGGCTTGGAGCATGAGGTGGTGCAGGATTTATCAAGCAATAGAGTCCCTAGTTGTTGCCTTGGATTTGGAGGCCTGGGAGAAATGAAAGGAACTCCTGCTAGCCTCTGGGATAAATGGTTCAGTAGTCTAAAGCTTAGCCTTCCTTTGTTATGAAAGTGTGTGATCAGGAAAGGTTTTACCAGTCTGGGGACTTTTAAGAAAACCCAGGCTAATAACCTTAGGTATGGCAGACACAGGTTGCCCCGGGTCAAGGCACATGCACAATGCCAGCAAGGACCAATATGGTGTCTTCAAGCTTTGTAATAATGTCAAAAGACCGTGACTCCTTGTGTACCAAGTCATCAAACAGAGAAAAGGTACATTCCTCTTCATCCGCAGCTGATTGTGAGAAGCAGGTGCAGGCAGAGAGAAATCAGAGATAGGCACTGGAGTAAATGTTGTGGATAGACACTTGCGTCCCTTGCATTTTGAGTTAGCTATCATGACTGAAATTTTTCCTGAAAACTCAGGCATAGCCACCAAAAATTGCTTCCTGGATAGAAGAGAGGAGGGAGACGCCCCTGGAGGGGTTAAGAGGCCCTCACAGGAGTGCTGTGACAAAAGACAGGCAGGAAACAGCGGTCCAAAAAACCAATGTCAGGTCCCTTAGATGGTACACTGCAAGCCTTCCAGGAACTCTTGGGGGATTGTAAGCTGTCAAGCTCCACAGGACTGCTGCCCCTGCACTTATTATCCACTATACTAAATATGAAAATGAGTAATCCTCACAATGGTTACTCACAAGTAGGGCCCGTACAAGGCAGGGGCGGAAGGGGCAGATGCCCTAGGCGGTATGATTTTCTATAGGAGAGGGAAGCAGTTGAAGTGCTGGCAATGTGCTTCACACCTGTCATTATACGCACTAGCCAAAGCCGCTGTACCCTAAAAATTGTCTGTAAGTGTCCCGAGTGCGCTCCTTCATCCGGCACAACAAGCCCTGGCTTCACCTCCCTTCCCTGTCAGCTTCACTGTTCACTCCCCCTACGGAGGAGCCTCGTAGTCCCGGTGTTCTGTCAAATTCTCCAACCTGTCAGCAACTCCAACCACTTACATTCTGGTTTCTTTAAACAAGCAGTAATTGGAGTTTTTGACAAATTGGTGGCTGGACACAACACCGGCAACCGATTAGAGTCCAGTGCAGGATATTATGAGCAGAGAATCTTACTCCACTCCGATACTAGCCAACAAAATGGCCGCCTCGAAGGCGGCTACAACTTTTTCCTTTATAGCCGTTGTGCTGTCAAAATCTCCAATTACTAAGGTTTTAAATAAACCGGAAGTGACGTGGTCGGAGTTTCTGATTGGTTAGAGAAATTGACAGAACAGCGGCCGGTGTCCTGTTGGATAGTGTCCCCCATCGGATACTGTCCGCTGTGTACTGCGCATGCACATGACAGGCAGATTCCGAAAATAGCCGAAGATGAGCGGTGCCTGCGCCGTGAGGACAGGTTCAAGCCCCACCATCCAAGTGGACATAGAGTTAGAATAAAAAAGAGCCGAGCACAGCGAGGCTGTGCCCGAAGCGTGGCGAGCGAAGCGAGCCCGAGAGGGGCCCTCTAACTTTGTGTAGCCCTATGTCCACTTGGATGGTGGGGCTTGCACCTCAACTCACGGCGGCATTTATCTTCAGAGATTTTCCGAATCTCCTTGTCCTCCATACTGCGCAAGCACTGCGCCTGCGCAGTACAGCCGAACACTTTTCGATAGCCGGACTTTTTTTGACAAAACACCGGCGGCGTGACATCACACATGACTGGAGGCGGGGTGGGAGGACTCAGAGGAGTGCAAAGAGCTGTGGTTGCCCTGCAACCTAGAGGAGCCGAGGAGCCTGGCTCTAGCTGGAAGCTGGAAGTGGAAAGCAGTGTGGGTAGGAGGCGGGCATCTCCGAGCCGCGATCCCAGTCCCCGTCAACATCGGTATCTCTCTCGCCAGCTGCCGCACAGGCAAGTTTAGAAATCGGCTCCTCCTTAGCTCTGACAGGACAACATGAGGAAGAGTGTCGGAAGAAGGGCATCACAGAGCGATGTGCCGCACTGTATCTGAGGTCTGTGTGTGTGTGTGTGAGGAAAACTGCTGCCAAGCTGAGGGAAGGGAGAGCTGCACTGAGGACACAAGGGGAGGAATGAGAGTATTTGTAGGGAGAAAATTATTACTTTTAGGTAGGATCGATATGGGGGGGGGCATTTGTGCTAGGAAGGGAATTCTGGGGGGGGGGGGGTTGTGCTGGGATGGGGAATAGGAAATATTGAGACTGTTAGAAATGGGGATTGGGAGGAGAATTTGTGCTAGTAGGGATGATGGGGGGTATTTGTTCTAGAGGGGCAATTTGGGGGGAGGATTTGTGCTAGGAGGGGGATTTAGGGGGGCGACAGGGGTAAGATTTGTACTGGGAGGATGAGGGTTTTTGCCAGGAGGAGGGATTTGTGCTGTGGGTGTGGGGGAGAGAGAATTTGTGCCATGGGGAAGAGAGTTTGTGCTAGGAGGGGGATTATAGAAGAGGTGGTGGTGGTATTTGTGCTAGGTATAGAAAATATTGGGGCTGTTAGAAATGGGGATTGGGGGGATTTATGCTAGTAGGGATGATAGGGGGTATCTGTGCTAGAGGGAAAATTTGGGGGAGGATTTGCGCTAGGAGGGGGATTTTGGGGGGTGATGGGTAAGATTTGTGCTAGGATGGGAAACTTGAGGGGTGGAAGAGGATTTGTGCTAGGAGGAGGGATTTGGAAGGGGGATTTGTGCAAGAAGGGGAAACTATTTGGGGGGGTGGGTTGGAGGAGAGGATTTGTGCTAGTAGGATGATTGATGGATATTTGTGCTAAGAGGGGGATGATTTATGCTAGTTGAGATGACTGGGGGGTATTTGTGCTAGGAGGGGACATTTGGGGGAGGAGAGGATTTGTGCTGGGGGAGGGGGAGGATTTGCGCTAGGACGGGAAATTTGAGGGTGAGGCTGTGTGCTAACAGGGTGCTTTTTTGGGGAGGGATAGTTGTGCTAGCATGGAACATTTGAGCTTAGAGAGAGGATGTGGAAAAGATTTGTGCTAGGAGGGGTGATTTCAGCAGGGAGATATTTGTATTGGGAGGAGAGGGAATTTTATTTTTTTTTTTGGAGGGGGGGGGGGGGATTTTTGCTAACACATGATGCTCATACAACTTGTATGTGTGTGTGGAGGGGGTGCAGTATTCGCCCTGGGCACTAAATTACCTTGTCCCGCACACACTGCAGGAGATTACCTTGTCCTGCAGCACACACTTCAGGAGAAGGAAGACCATCTGTAACCCAGGTATTGTAAGGCAACAACAAGGAGGAGATGAAGCTAAGGGGATAATAACACTGGGACTATGCTATAGGCCCCCTAACCTGAGGGAGGAGGGGGAGACGGACCTCCTATCACAATTTGGATTAGCAGCAAGGATGGGAAGTGTCATCATAATGGGGGATTTTATTTATCCAGACATAGACTTGGCGGAGGAAACCACGCATTCGTCTAAAGCCCCATACACACGGTCGGACTTTTTCATGGATTCTGTCCGATCGGACAATGTTGTTGAAAAATCAGACCGTGTGTATGCACCATCGGACAGTGTACGTCGGATTGTCCGACGAACAAAGTCTTATCTCCTGCTGGAAAGATTTGCCGACAACACGGTCCGATCACACCAAATCCGATCGTGTGTACGGTTGTCCGACCGGACAAAGTGCTACGCATGCTCAGATCACATTACAAGACCAAAGCTATTGGCTACTAGCCTCTACGTAGTCCCGTCGAAGGCAACAAACGTCACCACGTTCAGAATGATCAGATTTTCCGACAACTTTGTCCGACCGTGTGTACGCAAAACCAACATCAGACAAAGTATGACGGACAGGATCCGACCGACCTGGTCCGCGGATTGTCCGACCGTGTGTATGGGGCTTAAGGCTCGCCAGTTCCTAAATGTCTTGCAGGACAATTTCATGAGTCAGATGGTAGATGCACCAACTAGAAACAAGGCATTACTAGATCTACTGATTACCAACAATACAGACCTGATCACGGATTTTGAAATACGGGGCAATTTAGGAAACAGTGATCACAGGTCAATTGGCTTCATTATAAATCACACAAATAGGAAACACAAGGGGAACACAAAGACACTGAATTTCAAAAGAGCCAACTTCCCTAAACTACGAAGCTTGCTAGAAGATATACATTGGGATAAAATCTTAGAAACAAAGAACACAGATGAGAGATGGGTTTGCTTTAGGAGCATATTAAATAAGGGCATTAGCCAGTGCATCCCATTGGGAAATACATTTTAAAGAGCGAACAAAAGTCCTGGATGGCTTAACGCTAATGTAAAAATGCATATAAAAGCAAAGGAAACGGCCTTCAAAAAATACAATGCTGAGGGATCATCATCAGCATTCAGACTTTACAAAGAATGCAACAAGATATGTAAGGGTGCAATTAGGGCAGCTAAGATAGAACACAAAAGACACATGGCGGAGGAGAGCAAAAAAAGTATATAAACAGTAAAAAAGGGAGGACAGACCATATTAGCCCCATAAAGAATGAGAAAGGACATCTGGTTACAAAGGATGGGGAGATGGAGAAGGTATTGAATTTATTCTTCTTCTCAGTCTTCACGAAGGAATCGGGGGGCTTCAGTAACTAAAACTGCATTGTTTATCCTCATGACACATCACAGGAAGCACCCTCGTGGTTAGCAGAGGACAGAATTAGAAATAGACTTGAGAAATTTAACATTAATAAATAACTGGGACCAGATGGCTTGCACCCGAGGGTACATAGGGAACTCAGTCAAGTAATTGCCAGACCATTGTTCCTAATTTTTACTGACAGTCTACTGATTGGAATGGTACCAGCTGATTGGAGAAAAGCCAATGTAGCACCAATATTTAAAAAAGGGCCAAAATACATCCCTGGGAATTACAGACCAGTAAGCCTAACATCAATAGTATGCAAGCTCTTGGAAGGGATGATACAGGACTATATACAAGATTTTAGTCATGAAAACTGTATCATTAGCAGTAATCAGCATGGATTCATGAAGAATCGTTCCTGCCAAACCAATCTATTAACCTAAAATGAGGAGGTGAGCTGCCATCTAAATAAAGGAAGGCCCGTAGACGTGGTGTATCTGGATTTTGCAAAAGCATTTGACACAGTTCCCCATAAACGTTTACTGTAAAAAGTAAGGTCTGTTGGCATGGACCATAGGGTGAGTACATGGATTGAAAACTGTCTACAAGGGCAAATTTAGAGGGTGGTGATAAATGGGGAGTACTTGCAATGGTCAGGGGTGGGAAGTGGGGTCCCTCAGGGTTCTGTGCTGGGACCAATCCGGTTTAATTTGTTCATAAATGACCTGGAGGATGGGGGTAAACAGCTCAATCTCTATATTTGCGCATGACACTAAGCTAAGCAGGGCAATAACTTCTCCACAGGTTCTGGAAACCTCGTAAGAAGATCTGAACAAATTGATGGGGTGGGCAACTACATGGCAAATGAGGTTTAATGTAGAAAAATTTAAAATAATGCATTTGTGTGGCAAAAATATGAATGCAATCTACTCACTAGGGGGTGAACCTCTGTGAATCTAGGATGGAAAAAGACCTGGGGGTCCTAGTAGACGAAAGGCTCAGCAATCGGATGCAATGTCAAGCTGCTGCTAACAAAGCAAACTGAATATTGGCATGCATTAAAAAGGGGATTGACTCCAGAGATAAAATGATAATTCTCCCACTCTACAAGACTTTGGTCCGGCCTCACCTGGAGTATGCTGTCCAGTTCTGGGCACCAGTCCTCAGGAAGGATGTACTGGAAATGGAGCGAGTACAAAGAAAGGCAACAAAGCTAATAAAGGGTCTGGAGGATGTTAGTTATGAGGAAAGGTTGCGAGCACTGAACTTATTCTCTCTGGAGAAGAGACACTTGAGAGGGGATATGATTTCAATTTACAAATACCATACTGGTGACCCCACAATAGGGACAAACTTTATTGCAGAAGGGAGTTTAATAAGACACGTTTAACCTTAAACTGCAGAGGGTTCTTTACTGTAAATTAGAAGAAAAGAGGTTTAACCTTAAACTGCATAGAGGGTTCTTTACTGTAAGAGCGGCAAGGATGTGGAATTCCCTTCCACAGGTGGTGGTTTCAGCGGGGGGCATCGATAGTTTCAAAAAACGATTAGATAAGCACCTAAACGACCGCAACATACAGGGATATACAATGTAATACTGACAAGTAATCACACACATAGGTTGGACTTTATGTACTTGTGTCTTTTTTCAACCTCACCTACTATGTAACTATATATCCAGTACCTTGTGTAAAGCTTTCTGAAACTTGAGCAGAAATGCAGAGGAAGTGTGTATGCACAGCAGTGTGTCACTGCACTTACAGAGGGTTTGAGTTGCGCATGAGCTGTGAAGAAACGGCCCTCTGTGCCATTTCTCTATTAGAAATAGACTTGAGAAACTTACACCCTTCTTTAAAGTGGTTGTACACCCCCAAATGCGGAAGTTGTACCTATAGGTAAGCCTATAATAAATATCTCCTAAACGTGAACTGTCTAGGAGACAATTACCTTGTAGGGCGCCATTGATATCATCGGCGCATGAGCTGTGAAGAAACGGCCCTCTGTGCCATTTCTTCACTAGCAAGTGCCGTGACTGATGTCACGATACTCCAGCCAGTCACAGAGCGGGCCTGGAAGGAAGAGGGGCGTAGATGGATGCGACCACCAGTGGGGACAGCGTGGGCTTCGATTGCAGGTAAGTGTCAAATAATGGGAATGAGATGCATACTAACCCATTATGCTTTTACTTTGCAGGGGAAAAAAGTAAAACCCATCAGGGTTCACTTCCTTTTTAAGGGTAGGCTTCTGCCAGTGAGTGCAACCTGGCCCTGGACCTGTAAAGCACTTTGCGTCTAACTCAAGCATTACACCAGGGGTGCCTAGGAGAGCACCTTTAGCAGAGTCCAGTGCTCAGGAAAACATTATAGTTCAACCTTGCATCTTCCTCTCAGCAGGTCCCCACCTTGGGTCTCTCTCTGGGCATAGGTCCAAAAAGACTTATTTTTCGCAGACTAAAAACCTACATGGCACACAACAGAGGTAGCTTGTTCCTATGCTGCTTCTGTCCAGGACTCTGCCCACACAAGGTTATAAAGGAGTACAGACTCCACCCACAACTACACCCAGGGGAGGAGTATCTCAAAGGGATACTAACACCTGCTTACAAATCATTCTCCCCAGAATAGGGAGTGTATTAGTACTACATAATACTGTGTTAAAATTGCATAAAACCTCCCTCCCTTCTCCAAAACAGGTTTTGTAGTTCACAGAGAAAGCAACTGATAACTTCATGTGCTTTTTTGCATCTGGAATGTAATTAGCTCACAAGATTTCTGGCTGGATGAGCAACTATTTTTTGTATTGTATATTTAACAGACCAAAAAGAAGCAAATAAGGTAAATTTATTTTTAAGAGTTTACATTTGCTTTAACACTCCTTTCACCATAACTAGGTGCAAACTCTTTCTCACATTCCACCAAAAGCTCCAATATAGCCAATATGGCTTAATGGGAGTGTCCTGCAAAACTATCTTCTACAACTGGAATAATAAATGGAACCCCAGTGGAGGTCATCTAGAAACAGCAATCTTAAACTATAATCTGATTGTACAATCTCTGTAAATTCTCCTTTACCGTTACCAAAACTGTCTAATATGAAGTAAAAACCAAAACAATTTTTTTTAACTAGTACCAAACTAGGCAGGCGCTTCTACTACATAGTTGATGGTAGATCTAAAGGTGATTGTACAATAAGACTGTATAGTATATGGTCAGCCTTATAAATAGCACAGATTTCTTCCTTCACAGAGCTTAAAGTGGTGTTTCCCCTAAAAAAAAAAAAAAAAAGGCTTAAAATTCCTAAAAAAACATAAAAATAAAATAATTGGAATTTTTTTTTTTTTTTACATACCTCTAAATGCCTGTTGCTAGGGGGTCCCTCGTAGTCTGCCTCCTGCTAGCCTCGGCTGGTGACATTACTTCCCCTCAGCACAGGAAGGGTCCCCCAGTCATCTGGGACCTGTCACGTGTCCCAGATGACTGTGCGGCCAATCATGGCATGCCGCGCCGCTCGCGCATGCGCAGTGGGTGCCTGGCTGTGAAGCCACAGCCGGGTGCCCACAGTTGCAATGCCGGCGCCGCCGAGCGGATCGGGGAGAGAGCAGAGCATCGCTGGACCCTGGAACAGGTAAGTGTCTGATTATTAAGTATTTGTAGCTGCTGACTTTTAATTTTTTTTTTTTTGAGAGATACACCTCTTTAAGCACAAAGCTCATCTTTCTCAGTCTGGTTTGGCACAAACTGCCAAATTCAAACTGGCTGCCAAACTCCTGCCCCCAGTGCTCTCTCTCCAATCATAAGAGAGAGAAAAAAGCAGGCACAAAGAACTCCAAAAACAGGAGGATAACTTTCATGTATAAGACCCCTTTCACACCACAACGCCAATAGCGTCGGCGGTAAAACGCCGCCATTATTAGCGGCGTTTTACAGTCGGATTTGCAGCGCATTTCGGCCGCTAGCGGGGCGCTGTTACCCCCCGCTGGTGGCCGAGAAAGGGTTAAAACCCCCCGGCAAAACGATGCAATAGCGGCGTTTTGCCGGCGGTATTACAGCGCTGCCCCATTGATTTCAATGGGGAGCAGCGCTGGAGGAGCGGTGGAGGAGCGGTGAGTTCACCGCTCCTTCTCTGCTCAAAAGAAGCTGCTGGCAGGACTTTTCCTGACGTCCTGCCAGCGCACCGCTGCAGTGTAAAAGCCCTCGGGCTTTCACACTACAGACAATGGTGCAGCTGTTTTAGGGCGGATTGCAGGCGCTATTTCTAACGCTATAGCGCCTGCAAAACGCCCTTGGTGTGAAAGGGGTCTTAAAGGAACAACTTATTTGTGATGAAATGGAACGGGGGTCTGCCTGAAGCATAAATGACAGGAACTGTGATGCTAGTGTCATCATGGACCCAAATTCCATTACCAGAAATTTGCTAGATAGACATACACTGTATACAGTATAATAAATCAGACTCTGAATGTATATATTTATCATAGGAAGCTGTCTCAATGCCTTATGTACAACAACATACACGTGCATCAGAAATAAAAAAATACAATAAGAGCTTTTGCATTTTTACCTGACTGTAAAAAAAAGTTGGCAATAAAGCTTAGTTCATTTTCTCAGAAGCTCCAGGATTGCACGTGCCATGGCAAGCTGTGTGATTTGGACTACAAAGAGATGCTCCTTGAACAGCTGGTAGAGAGATGGGTTTAATAAACAGCGAATGGAAAGCTTTGTGAGATGATGACAGCAGCTAATGAAAGTGACACCAGGCTGAGGGCCTCCTCCTTGTTGAGAGCCCTGCTGCTAAAGTGCTCAGAGAGCTACTCTGGAGAGCTGGCTAATGAACGTTATCTTATTAAGCTCTCATCTATCACTGTAATTTTATCGATTCAGTGCCTGAGCTATTTATTGTTTCCACACCTGCAGTGATGGGACATCATTTTATTACAGGCTTTGCTCTCTGAGCTGTGCTCATCAAGGCTATATCGATTGTCCTGTGTTGTGTTTTATTATCAAGGCCATTTATGGATGTTTTGTGTTAGTATTCATATATATTCTGTAAGTGTGTTACTATCCATGAAAAATAACTAATAAAAACAGACCTTTCATTTAGAGTAACAGAGCATCCTAGTGTATAATTACAAAATAGGAGGGTCACAAATACTGATATTGTGTGTTGCTGTAGTAACATAATTGAGTACTCCATTCAGATTTACACCATCCCTAAAATATGATAACTGGAATCTGATTGGTAGCAACAGTCACGACTGTGCCATATTCATGAGTGCATAGCTCTAGACCAGTGGTTGCCAACTAACAAGTTATAGGGGCCTTATCTGATGCCCCTGATGTCATATTCAGTATATGTAATGCTTCAGAAAACTGTCAAAGTTTGCAGACCTATTACAGCAAATGGTCAGGGAATGTGCAAGTGCTACATTTCTGGTTGGAACTGATAGAATGCTGTAGAGAGATAGAGGACATTTCATATGAAATTATACACGATCGGAATTTCAGCCAGCAAAAGACCGATGAGAGCTTTTCGTCGGAAAAGACACCACCTCTATTACAACCCATTTACAAATCAATGCACTCCCACTTTTGCTGCTGACTGTCGGGTTCATGGGCTGCACAGCAAGAACCAAAGAGTAATGTGCTCTCGAGTCACTAGTTGGGCACCAGGGTTTCATCCATCTTGCTATGGCAATCATTTAGGGCCATGATTGATCTGGCCATAATAATAAGCCATGCTTGTAAGAACTTCAAGAGATAGTTGCAAAGGATATCGGTCGTTTGGCACAATAGTAGTGCCTATTTCCCAAATGTCAAGAGCAGGGGTCTCCAAACTTTCGATTTCAATTGTTTTTATTGAAAACATTTCTGGAAACATTACAAACTAGAGCAGCAAACCATCCTTGCCACACTCCAAGGGAAGAGAAGTGTGTGTGTGTGTGTGTGGGGGGGGGGGGGGGGGGGGGGGTTATAGGTCAGGTCAGCTTTGGTGTCCAATATAGGCACAAAAAAGAATATGAAGAACAAACGTTCAATAGATGGTTGCATAGAAGAAACCTGTAATGCCATTAAAGATGGAAGAAAGCCCTTTCAGGGACAGCCCTTCATCATATGGTACACCTATAGGCTCTAAGGCTTTGAACAACAATATCATGAAACCTTTATGAGATATTGTTCAAACTATGAGACATTTAACTTATGTTTTAAACTTCAGTTTATCTCTCCATTATCATAACATATTGCAGTCATTTATGGGGAATGTTGTAACACCCACTACTGATCATTTGTTCAAAATAAGTAGGGAAAGGATTAGAAGGGGAAAAGTGTCATACTCAGAATCAGCATAAACAGAAAAGAAAAAAAAAAAGGGAAGAATGGAAAAAAGAAAAAAGAGTGAGAAAGATAGAGAAGAAAAGAAGCTGAGTCCGTCCGGGGATCTCCTGCCAGCCATTCCTGGAGTCAGCACCTTGTGTCTGGGATCTGCAAATAGGAAAGCCAAGAAGACCATATTTTGTCTAAGAGGCATTGCTTGTTTTACAAGACACTATTTTTTCATTTAGCATTATCCACGTGAGTTTATGCTTCATCAATGCTATGTTTATAACTGGGCTTTTCCAGGCGGTCACAATAGCAATTTTTTCCACCAGGAATATGAACTATATTAAGGTCTGTGTGTGTCTCTGGACATTTTAGACTGGTTTATTCAGTAGGACAATACTTGTGTCTTTAATAATATTGACCGTCGTAACTAAAAAAAATAAAAGAGTGCACGCTCATCCAAAAGCGGCGCACTTTAGGACAAGTCCACCATGTGTGTAGAAAAGTGCCAATCTGGCCACAACCTTTGAAGCAGAAGGCCGATGAGCCCAGATACATTTTTGTGAGGTGTTCTGGTACAAGGTACCATCTAGCGTGCACTTTGTAGCTAGTCTCAATCAGAGCAATGTTTAAAATGCCTTTGTGAATCCATGTGCTCCATTTGTGCCAGTCCTCCACCTCAGGAGCTATGTCCAGGTCTCTCTCCCACACTGGCTGATAAGTCAACTTGACTGCAGGATTGGAGAATAGTTTATATAGCTTGGAGACACCCCCCTGCAGAGAAGCCTCCTGCATGCACCTGTTTTCAAACATGGTGCATACTGCTAGGTCTGCGCTATTGTTCTGTAACGCTTTAAGGAAGTGATGAATTTGCTGTAGATGAAAATTCTCTGAGGGGGGCATCTCCAGACTGTTCACAAAGTGTGATGGGGGGTGTATGCCTCTATGGTCCAGGTAGTCCCCTATGTGGTAAAGGCCCTTGTTTAACCACCAGTCAAAGTCTTCAGCCTGCATACCTGGTGGAAACAAGGGGTTGTAAAAGAGAGGAGACGCTAGTGTAGGGGTTGAACGTAGGGGCCATCTCCTACGACACGTGTCCTACAAACAAAAAGATTATAGAGCAGCGTAGGGCATAAACCCTTACGGTGCTGGAAATTGGCAAGGCCTTTCTCCCATTAACCTGGATGGCTCACACGATGGATGGGGAGCAGTCTTAGGGATGGAAATGGTCTAAGGAAAATAGTCGCTGAAGAAATTCAGACTTCCCATCAACATTTTTAAGCTCGTTTGTCTATTCCTGATGTAGTGGATCAGGATAACTAACAAGGGTTTAGTCGTACAATTCCAGAGACATGGTTTACATCGGTCATCAAGGCCACAACAGTAGACATGCTTCATCCTTGTTCACATTCCCAGAGTAGACAACTGACAGCCAGACTTCCTCAGTCCTCAGTGCTTGGACGCAAGGGAATGGTCTCTTCAACCCGTTGTGTTCTGGGACATCTGTCACCTCTGGATGACACCAGACATGTCATCCATGATCTGTCCGCAAACCTCATAAACAACAGGGTGGACAGGTCTGTGGCCAGAATCAGGAATCCAAGGTCTTCGCATGACATGCTGGTGACCCTGTAGGATCACTTTTGGCACATATATGCCTTCCCTTCATTATGGATTCTTCCATGGCTGCTTTGTAGGATACAGATGGAGGACATCCCAGTGATCTCGGTGGCACCAATGGGCCCAGAAGGACTTGGTTCTAGGACATTCTCAAGCTCCTGGGAGACACTCCGTGGGTATTCCCAACCAACTTGACCTACTGTCTCAACGATTGGTCTACCATCCTGCTTCGCGGACCCTGACTTTGATGGCTTAGCTGCTGAATCCCCTGTCCTGTTTGGCAACTCATTCACTGGAAACGTGTTTTTTCAGGGGGTGGCTCACATAGCACCCCACCAATCTTTCACCAGTCTTGCCATTGAATCTTAATCTGGTCCTGTCAGCTTTAAAGAAGCCTCCCTTTAAGCCCATTCAGGATATTCACTTAGTCAACATTACTGGTCAGTAATTACTTTTGGCTATCACCTCAGTGAAATGGGTCTCAGAACTAGCAGCTTTACCTTGAAACACATACCGGTACTTGCTTGTTCTTAATAGGGGCAAGGTGGTTTTGAGGCCTTTGGCTCCCTTTCTATCAAAGGTTGTTTCACCCTTTCACCTTAAACATCATCCTGCCTTCTCTTTGTCCAGGTCCAACGCATCCCAAAGTGTTTTCTCTACATTGTTTAGATGTGGTAGGTGCAGTGCAAGTTTCAGGGGCGTTTTATGAAGTAAGTGGGCCTGTGTGCAATTATATATTTTTTGCTCCATTGTTTAATTTTTTTAAAAGTGGTGTACTTCGTATGCCACAGTGAAAAGTGGGCATTGTTTTCATTGTGCCAGGAATGTTGCAAGCATTTTAAAAGACCTGGGGCACCTTTGGCACACCAAGTAGAAGAGTAGTGATTGTTTCCAAATTGCATTAACAGTGAGGGGGGCTTAAAGGGCGTGGTTAAATAAAACAATCCCCCTTAGTATAATGCCCCCATGTCAGTCTGTCCCCCAGTATAATCCTTCCCCCCTCTCCAGGTCATTCAGTCCCCCAGTATAACATCCCCCCATGTCAGTCTGCCTTCAGTTTAATCCTCCCCCCCATGTCAGTCTGTTCCCCAGGATAATCATTCCCCCTCCACCCCAGATCAGTTTGTTCCACAGTATAACCCCTGTCCAGTTCAGTCTGTCCCCCAGTATATTCCTTCCCCCTAGGTCAAACTGTCCCCCCCAGGATAATTCACCAGGTCAGTCTGCCCCCCAGTATAACCCCCCAGGTCAATCTGTTCCCCAGTATAATCCCCTCAGGCCAGACTGTTCCCAAGTGCAATCCCCTTAGGTCAGCCAGACTGACCTAGTGTGGGTGAACTGGGGTACAGATTGACCCCCAGTAAAATCTCTGCAATAGTTGATTTTTTAGGCCCCTCAATAGTAGTGCAAATATTTATTAAATCACTGTTTTCACCCAAAAAATACACTGAATTCATTATTAGCACACATAAACACAACATAACAAAAAAATCCTTTTAAGTTCCTACTAAGGCCTTGTGTATTAAAGTGTACACCCATGTGAGGGCTGTGTTTATGCGCACAGGGATGCACAGGTGTTCCATGCATGTCAATTGACATATACCTGTTGCATAGACAGAGTTGCTGCTCCCAATCTGAGATAAGTGTGTGTGCAGGTGCACAGCCCCAAATGCAAACAGTGTGAGTTCAAGGACACACACCCATACCCACACAGATGTCAAAATGAGAACAGCGGCTATGTCCATGCAGCCGCTGCTTCCCAATTGACATCAATGGGACTGCCTGCACGGGGATGCACAGAACACTTGTGTATCCAGTTGAGGGTAAACATGACTTTACTGTTTTTTTTTTTTTTTTACAATGTTATTTTTTACTGCTTTATTTGGGTGGGGGTCGGGGGTTTGGTGAAACATCAGGAGTCTAAACAGACCCCTGATATCAATTTTTTGAGACAGAGAAAGGGACCAGGCCCCCATTCCCTTTCTGTGCAGTTTTAGCTGCACTGCAGATGAATGAATAGAAGTCTCTATAGAGAGGCTCTCATTCATTCACAAACTGAAGCAAAGTAAACACAGTTTACTATGCTTCAGTAATGAATGAGCACAGAAGCAATCGGTACCGATCACACATTGTGTTCATTCAGGAAGGGGCTGACAAACATGACATATTTTTCTGACCACCCCTCACTTCCGCTCTCCATCCTGACACCAATTGAATATATTGAAAGAGTTTGAGTCTCCCTGGGGCACTTCTGCAGTAGCTGCAGCCAGCGGGAAGGGAGGAGGGGAAGCCAGCTGACAGTGCTGCAGGGAGGGGGCACTGTGGATCGTTTAGGGGGGCTCAGTACAGGGAGGGTAGGGGCAGTGGGGGGATCTAGAGTTAAATCTCCCTGTGGCTCTCAGCAGCACCCAAAGCCGTCAGGAAGGGATAGAAAGATGGCAGCTGCAGTGGAGCCACAGGAGATCTGTGCTACGGGGTGGGGGGCACATAAGAGTGGAAGGGGGCATTTTACAGGGCAGGTGGAATGCGAGCAACATCTCAATGTTTGCAATGTGTGAGGACAGTGGGCCCTACCAACCTCAGGACCCATGTGCACTGCACACATCGCACCCATGGATGATACCCCACTGGCGAGTTTACTTCTTGGCCACTACTTCTATCCAAAACTCAGATTCTTTATTTTGCCCCACCAACCTCAGGACCCGTGCTCACTGCACACATCGCACACATGGATGATACCCTCCCTGCGGGTTCCAGTAAGATTTGTCCTCATTTTGTTCTACAATATCTAGGTGGATTAGGCAGGTTATCACTGAGGCTTATGCCTTGTCGGATAGGAATCTGACATTTACAGTCAAGGCTCACTCGACTCATTCAGTCGGTACCTTTCGGGCTTCTAGCACCGGGCATCTGTTTCTCAGATTTGCCACCTAGTCCTCTGTTTTAGCAGGGGGATGTTCAGGCCACTGCTGGTGTCAGCTTTAGCCATCAGGTGCTTCAAGGCACTTTTTAAATTTGGGAATCTAATTCCCTTATTTTGGGTCATTTGGCATTGTTGATTATCCCTCAGCTATTTTGCTTGGGAACATGCCATGGTCTTATTAATGGAAGCCTGTGTCCTGTACTGTGCAATTAAGAAATAAGGAATTTTTACTTACCTGTACATTACAGGACATGAGCCACCCTCCCTTCTGTCCTAGCATATGCCCTTATTGCTTGCCAAAAAACAGAGGATTGTTGGGAGTGGGAAGGGTTATATGGGTTGTCCTAACAGCTTTGTTTGCCATCGTCCTCGCCTGAAAGTAGCAGCTTAGCATCGTCTTGAGCAATGGAAGTCTGTGTCCTGTAATGTACTCCAGGTAAAGGATTTTATAGGTAAGTTAAAATCCTAGTTTGATTACTTGAAGAAATAGGGCACAAGTCATCAAGTTTTTACTGCTGTTCTTGTTGGGGAGATTTCCTCACACAGGGCGTCCTGTGACTTCCTGCGTATCCCAATAACGATGATAAATGGACAGGAAGTTAAGGGAAAACTCCCTAACAGGAACACAGTCACCAATAAGAACCTGGCAGAAACTCTAACCCCTTGCTATTCCATTCAAAATAAGATAAAAGATGTTGGCTTCAGTTGGGTTTTAAGGATTGGAGCACGGCACATCTAATTGCCCATGTTACAATAAATATATGGAACCTCTGAACCATGCAAAGTCAAATCTTCTGCTATGCAAATCACCCTTTATTAAACACATGTGGTTGACAAGCTGTGATCTCTAAGCCTAGGGTTTATCTTGTTTTAAAGTGATGAGATTAAGTTCACAAAGCCTTCAAGATGAATTCCAGTCCAACAGAGAAGCAGGATATTGTATAAAAGAGAGATGAAAACATAACAGATTAACACTTTCACCCACATGGCCTTAAATTCTTCTCTTTACTGTAGCAGTGCTCAGACAGGTTCTTTAGATGGATGTAAACGAATACAGAGGAAGGAATAAATACCTCTTTAGAGTTTATTATAAATCCTAGCAAGTGGCCATAGAGAAAAAGTGTTTTAAAAGGAGGGATGAGCTGCCGGGCTGGACCATATTTTGCATGTTTAGAGATTCGGCAAACAGAGGAACTAAATTGGTGTTGGGTCGAGGTGAACCTCAGGTGGTAGCAGGAAGTTAATCATTTGGCAGTTGTATTATTACCATTTATAATTTGACAGCTTTCCCTCAGGCAGGTTGTTAGGAAGTGTTGGCACCTGCCAAGGCCTTAACAACTCCCCACCTAGCCCATTCAGCTTTCAGACATGATTGTAGGCTGGATATACTAAAAAAAGAATTGACATAGGCCCCCTACCTAACATTAATATCAGACCCCCCAGGTCTGGCATGAACTTTAAGGGCAAACCCCCATGCAAAAAAAAAACAAGAAAAAAAGTGTGAGTTCCCCCCAAAGTTCACACCAGACCCTGATTAGCGCTTCCAGCTTGGCTGGCTGTATACTCAACCCCTTCCCAAACTATACCAGGCCACGTGCCCTCAACATGGTGGGAGTAGAGTTGCCACTTTTTCTTAAAAATAAACCCGAACACTTTAGTGGCGCAAAGCACATTTTTTGTGTTTAATATTGTAACAGACCTGGGACACCTTTGGGGACTCCAAAGCTAATAGTAATGTGACAAACATAGTGCCCCCTCACCCTCCTGCCAGGCCCTGTTCCAAGCCACATTCCTATCTGAATAATGTGTCCAGGGTTCAGGTGGACTGAAACCCGAACACATGATTTAAAACCTGGACTGTCCGGGTAAATCCTGGACAGGTGGCAACCCTAGGTGGGAGGGAAACCTTGCCCCATGTTTTCACTGTCAAATATGATCTTGTTCATATTTGGTCAATGACTAGGAGACCCCATTCCTTTATTTACTTTCAGCGCTGGGGCCCCAGGAGGTGTCATTCGGTGTGAGTAAGCGATGGGAGGAGGTTGTGTTGGCAGTTCATCAGGGCATCAGGCATCAGGGTTTATCATGGATGTGTTGGGATGTGGATTTACATTGCCGGAGAACGTGACTGACAGTTGATTTACATGGCAGGACAGTTTTTTAGGTTTTATTTTTTATTAAAGGCAAGAACAGGCAAGAATGATAATATCCCACAGCTTTGGATGCTTACTGACATCCGGTTCTGTATTATCCACTTCTTAGTTTTCTAAATGGTTGATTAGAAAAAACGATTAATCAAGTCATTCAGGATTTCTCCTCTGTGCATGTCACATGCTCTGGTTCAGTAGTCAGTCTCAGTTCTCCCAGCCAGCTCTGCTCTGCCCCACTCGCCTCTCATCTCCCTTTCTTTTCACATGCATTCTCTTGCATGAGAAGATGATGTGCACGTACACCGGCCTCTCTGTGTTGACCAGTGCAGCGGGATTGTGGCCACGCAATGGGAGCAACACTGGTTAAAAAAGGGTATGAAAATGTCGATTTTCAACTTTTGGGGCATACCAGAAAGCTTAAAGCGTTTTTTACCCCAACACTTCATATTCCTGATATGTGCCTGCTGTATCGTGTACTTGTATGAGAAAGTATCCTGTTCTCTTTGTATTGCTTCCTTTATGTGAGATCCCTGGTGTTCCTGTCAGTCCCTCTGCTTTCCTATTAGAAACCAACCACACTAAGCAGGAGAGCATACCGTGGTCAGTTCTTTAGCCATGCTGGGAACTCAGCCTGCTCTCCTCCAATGATCAAACTTGCCCTGACACGTCACCACTGCACATCCATTTACTGGAAAGCTCAGTGTGCTGCTGCTTCCCCTCCCCCCAGCTCTTATGCAGCTGAGAACAGAGGGAATGTGATCACTTATAAAAAAGGGGAAAAAAGGTATTTATAATTTTTTTTTATATCTAAACAAAAATGTTTTGCCTTTCATTTCTATTTTAAACTGAATGGGTGGTTTTACATTGTGATAGTTTACAACCACTTTAATGATTGGTTAGGGTTGCAGTGTCCTGTTCAAAGTATAAAAGGCTTCCACTTTAATGGACTCAAAAAGTGCCATTAAATGTATTCTCCATGGAGAAGAATCATTTAAGAGTGGATTTAATTGTGATATACAAATCTTTAAATGCTGACTCTAGCATTGGGGGGAAACTATTTAACCTAAGGTCTCTAAAGAAGACATACAGTATGCATACAATTTAGATAGACATGTGGCGGTTCAGTCTTTACTGGTGGGAAGTGGAATTCTCTTCCACAGTTGGTGGTGTCAGTGGGGAGTGTAGATCAATTAAAAAAAGAAAACGTTTCTAACTGTTTCTTAGCGAATCCAAGGTACAGGGTTATGGAAAATGGTAGAGACAAAAAAAAAAAATACACACACACTGAACTGGATTGGCTGGTGACTTTATTCAACCTTGCCAAATATGTAACTACCGTGTTTCCCCGATAGTAAGACACCCCCGATAGTAAGACGTATCGGGAGTGTCAGAGGGGACAGCTAATGTAAGCCGTACCCCGAAAGTAAGACGTATGTCTTACTATCGGGGAAACACGGGGGATTTGCCTGCAGAGACCAGAGCCGAATGAGATGCAGAGTAGCGCAGGAAGCGTCTATCTGTCATACGCTGTCTCTCATGTCACTCAGCGCTGCTCGCTCCCCGGCGGCCCCTCCTCTCTTCTCGTCAATCCCCATTGGCTTGAGACATCATCTGGGATAGACGAGAAGAGAGGAGGGGCCGCCAGGGAGCGGGCAGCGTGACATGAGAGAAAACATGACAGATAGACGCTTCCTGCACTACTATGCTCGCAAGTAAGTGTCCCCAGATGTGCCCCATGCCCTGATGCCCTAATGTGCCCCATGCCCTGATGCCCTAATGTGCCCCATGCCCTGATGCCCTAATGTGCCCCATGCCCCATAATGTGCCCAGATGTGCTGTGCCCCATAATGTGCCCAGATGTGCTGTGTCCCCCATAATGTGCCCTGATGTGCTATGTGCCCCATAATGTGCCATAATGTGCCCTGATCTGCTATGTGCCCCATGATCTGCCCCATAATGTGCTATGTGCCCCATAATGTAAGACATACCCCGAAAGTAAGACATAGTGGGGCTTTTAGGGATAAAAAGAAAGTAAGACACTGTCTTACTTTCGGGGAAACACGGTATATATAGGTGTGCTTATTTACTGTTTACTTTTATTTTTTTGTAATAATTAGGGGTACTATATACCGCACTGCGGATTGCTTTTTATTGGGGCGGCAAAGGCTGCTACATTTATGAATGAGCCTTAAAGTGGTAGTAGACCACCAGAAGATAAAAAAAAATAAAAAAGTTGTGCCCCCTGCAGGTTTAAGTTATAATGTACTAATTGCACTGCATACTAGCACATTATGACAGACTTACCTGCATACGGAGCCCTCCAGCGCAGTGATGTCATGGATTGCCGACGCTTCTATCTTCATCCAGTCTTCCTTCCAGGTTCGCTGTACTTTGAATGGCTGGGGCTGGCATCATGTCACTCCTGCGCAGGGGAGCCCCAGCCACGACACAGCGCTCTGCATTGTATAGCATACTGTATGCCCTGAATGCAGAGCATCACTATGCATGCATGGGTGACGTCATCGGCTACTATGATGTGAATATCTCCCAAACGGTGCACGTTTAGGAGATATTTATTGTACCTACAGGTAAGCCTGATTGTAAGGTTAAAAAATGTAGTTTACTACCTCTTTAAGGCATGTCATCCTGTCACTATTCATTTACAGTTCACTACTTTTCTTCCTGCAAAATCTTTGCTTTAGTGTAACTGACACCATACATAGGACCTTACCTGGTGGTTGTTATCTACTGGGACAGTGTGAAAGTCAACAGCCAGCTTTACTACAGCAATTGAATTATTGATACCAACTGTCGGCAGTAATCATTGCAAACTGATGATTTCGCGATTCATAGAAATCAACCAAAATTTTACATGTTATGTCAGTAATGCACTTAGGAATTATACATTCTCAATGTATACTGACAGATATAGTCACTGTGTACACCAGTATATGGTGAGCACAGAGCTCTCTAATGCAAGCAGATATGATCACCAGTGTTTATTGAGCCTGAATGATTTGCCTCTATATTTCAGATCACTTTGTCAAATTCAAATTTCACCACATACACGGTCTTCTAGATCAAACAGGATAATTCATTCCATCAATACAGGATGAGCTGTGACTCAGAACTAGTTTTGACGCGCTTTGTGTTTTAAATTAAAGACATAAATGAGAAAATGTGAAAAGTTCTAACAAAGCCAACTTGTGGGCTGGAGAGCGTGACCTGACAGCCATGTCAAATAGATTGCGACTAATTCTTTATGAAGAAAGCAAGGGTCCTTGGCCAAAATAAGGGGCTCCATAGTTACATAAAAGAACAATGGCAAGGAAACAAGGGGGCCTTGTCTATGGATCATATAAATGAATGAACAAGAGCACAACTTGGGGCATACAAAGAAATCATTCACAAATCCCTCGCAGTGTACACATATCCTTCACTGTGTTTGTGGACTGGACGCCCAGGCTCAGCAAACCAGCCAGCTCGCTCCACACATTTGCTTCTTTATGGTCAAAGCCTTGGTGCAAATTCTGAGAGCATTAGAACTGCAGTAAATAATGTAAATCATTTCCATGAGCACTGAGGCAAAAAAATAAAGTTGAAGCCTGATTACAGATGGGCCGGCTTCATAACATACATTGTACAGGGTGTGCGGTTGCCCACATTTTCCAACGAGAAGTCTGTTTTCCGCAGCTTGGAGAGGGCAGATTCATAAGTATGGTTGTTAAGAATTAAGGCACACAACTGTCCTTCAAGGTTTTACATGTTATTACATAACAGGCTATAAGTGGCTGTTGCTTCTAAAATATGTATTCAATAAATTCTGGTTTCATTGGCTACCAAAATTCAAGTGATCAAAGTTAAAGCTGGCCATACATTGGTGGATTTGATGGAAACTAACAGATTCCTCCATTCTATACAATGTGGTTGCATGGTCCCAGAACTTTTTTCAGGGGGGGGGGGATCATTTTAGGGGTCACCCATGCTCCGCCCCTTTTCGACAATGTCATGAAGTGAAGGGGCTTAGACATTATCACATACAGCGCAGGCATGTGCCCATCATATGCAGCCTCACTGTGCCATCATATGCAGCCTCATTGTGTCCATCAAATGTAGCCTGTACAGTACGGAAGGTGTACAGTAGGGTTGCCACCTGTACAGGAATGACCCGGACAGTCTGGGTTTTGACACTTGTGCCCGGGTTTCTGTCCTTCTGAAACCCGGTCACAGCAGCATACCTCGAGTCCCAACCATCAGGTATCTGTCCTGGGGATGGAGGGATGGATGACTGGAGCCAGTGTGGGAACTCAGTGGGGGTATCTTTAAATGCAGTAATAAAATCCTGCGGGCTCTGGCTTCACTGCTGTGCACGCTCTCCCTCCCTCACACTCCCCCAACCCTCCTGTGTGCCCTCTGCTGCCACAAGCCTGTGAATGCTCTCTCTCCCTTCAGCTCCTGGTTGCTCGGTGTATATCGCTCTGCTCACACAGCACACCTCCCATGTGGTCACTGCTGAGTATGGTGAATGCCCGCAGGTTTTACTGGCTCCTCCCCCGGGCTCACCCTATCAGGCTCCTGAATATAGTACACACCCCCAGGTGTTCCTGGCTCCTCCCCCGGGCTCACCCCATCAGGCTCCAGAATACAGTACACGCCTCCAGGTGTTTCTGGCTCCTCCCGGATGGAGGTATGCTCTCCCTCCCCCAGCAGCACTGTCCCCATCTCCAGTTCCTCCTCTTCAGGGAAGGATGCTGGGCACGTGAGTCTCAATGAAGTTCCACCAGGACCTGTCCTTTTTCTCCAGTACTAAGGATTGCCCTCCCCGGGGTGCGGCACTGAGGATGGCGAAGGACCAGGAGCAGCTCTAGGCTGTCAAGGCTGAGGACCTAGGCATGGTGCAGAAGCTGCTGTAGAGACCCAAGGAAAGCAAAGCCAGTAAGTACATCCACCTACCCACCAATCTACCTCTCGACCAATCTACCTACTTACTGTGATGATGATGGGTTTAACCGGATCAGTCATTTGATCAGAGTATACCAGGCAGGGAGAGGCGGATCAGGACAGGCTGTGGGCAGGGGCGGATTGGCGATTTGGGCACTCAGGCCCTGCCCAAGGGCCAGTAGGGTGCCCCATTCCCACAGAACCAGGCTGGAGTCCCGAAAGCCCTATTCCAGAACAAGTTCCGGCACTTGGCTCTGTTAATTCACCTCTCAATGAAGGGGAGAATACACTGCAGGGATTTATGATAGGGGGATTACACTGCATGGATTTACAAGGGGAGATTTACATAGGGGGATTACACTAGGGGGGATTTACATGGGGAGGGGGATTACAGTCTTACACCTGGGCAATTTACAGTACAGGTTGGGATTCACACTGGGGGTGGGATTTTTACTTGGGAGATTACACTGGGGGGGGGTAAGAAGATATGTGCTGGGGCAATTGGGAAAGGGGAGGGGAATTGTGCTAGAAATGACAGGTTGGGGGTAAGGGGGGGGGGGGTTGTACCAGAAGGGGGAATAGGATTTGCTGACCAACCATTAAATCAGCATCCCCTACCCCCCATTAGCTCAGAGTCCCCTTATGTCAGTGCGCCCCCCCCCCCCATTAGACCTCCCATTAGATTAGAGTCTGGTGAAAGGTGTGCGGTACAACTCCTGGTTGTACGTCATCATGGTTCCTTTTACACCTGCGCAGAATGGCATTTTTAAGTCATTACATAAATTCTGCATTGTGTGCGGAAGGACCACCCTAGATTAGAGTTTTTGCATAGTGTATATACTACAAAAAAAAAGAAAAATGCTGTGTGCCGCTAAAGTGTTCGGGTTTGGCTTGGTGTCAGTGAGGGGTATAGTATAATGTCCTATAATTGGTGTCAGTGGGAGCAATATTCCCAAGGGCCAGATAAAGGCAAGCAAAAGGGCTGCATCCAGTCTCTAGGTCACAATGTGGAGGCCACAGTCTAATGCCCCGTACACACCGTCGGAAAATCCGACCACAAAATCCTTTGGATTTTTTCCGACGGATTTTGTCCGACACTGGTGTTGCATACACACGGTCGGACAAAGTTGTCGGAAAATCCGATCATTCTGAACGTGGTGACGTTTGTTGCCTACGACGGGACTACGTAGAGGCTAGTAGCCAATAGCTTTGGTCTTGTAATGTGATCTGAGCATGCGTGTCACTTTGACCGTCGGAATTCGCTACACACGATCGGAAAAATACTTTGTTGTCGGAAAATTTGAGAGCAGAAGATCAAACTTTGTCCGTCGGAAAATCCGACGGAAAAAGTCCGATGGAGCCTACACACGGTCAGAATTTCCGACAACATTGTCCGATAGGACATTTTCCGTCGGAAAATCCGACCGTGTGTACAGGGCATTAGATGAAGGACCTTAAAACTTTAAAGGTCTCACTTGAAATTCTGCTTTTCAAACTGTTAATGTAACCCGACCTGCCTACGTGATCTTCACCCTCGATTGTACGTCTCCTCCATCATATCACTATGCCAATATTATCCATGGTAGTACTCAACAGAATAAAAAAGACTCTATGGTGCTTCCCCCATTTAAAATCACTGTTTTTAATAAAATAAAAATGAAAAACTCCCAATCTGATGTGCCGTTGAATCTTGCCACAGATACAAGGACTGGGATAAAAGTCTCCAGTCTTGGAGGAACAGCACTTAAATTGATCAGCAGGTCTATGCAGGTCTGTAAATGAAGAATGGAAAGCTGATTCTTTATGGTGGCTCAGATAGCATTCTGGGCACCAAACAGACCATAGGGGCTATAGCAGCCACTTGTGATAATCGAATCGAAGCGAATCCGGCAGGCTAGTTGTACCCAAGTTGATTGATCGATCAACTTGGTACATTCAGCCTGCTCATCAATGGTTCGAATCTCGGCCGGTTCCTGTTCAACCGGCTGAGGTTCAAGCTGTGTATCACCAGCCTAAGGGTGCAGGAATAAAGTGTGAAGTGTAAGACCAGCCCTGTGCAGTCTCCTGTCTAGGGTTCTCTTGGCCTTGGTTGCACTCCTGCATCGTCCACATGATACAGCCCTTTACTATATGTATACTGTATGTATATTTATATAGGAATTTTTGGACTATTTCTATATTATTTATTGTTTTTTTATATTATTGTTAATAATTATGAAATTAAAAAAAATACTACTAATAATAATTTCTAATTTACTATTATTATTCTTAATTTTATTCATAGTTACATAGTTACATAGTAGGTGAGGTTGAAAAAAGACACAAGTCCATCAAGTCCAACCTGTGTGTGTGATTATATGTCAGTATTACATTGTATATCCCTGTATGTTCGTTCAGGTGTTTATCTAATAGTTTTTTTAAACTATCGATGCTCCCCGCTGAGACCACCACCTGTGGAAGGGAATTCCACATCCTTGCTGCTCTTACAGTAAAGAACCCTCTACATAGTTTAAGGTTAAACCTCTTTTCTTCTAAGATTAATGAGTGGCCACGCGTCTTGTTAAAATCCCTTCCGCAAAAAAGTTTTATCCCTATTGTGGGGTCACCAGTACGGTATTTGTAAATTGAAATCAAATGCCCTCTCAACTGTCTCTTCTCCAGAGAGAATAAGTTCAGTGCTCGCAACCTTTCCTCATAACTAATATCCTCCAGACCCTTTATTAGCTTTGTTGCCCTTCTTTGTACTCGCTCCATTTCCAGTAAATCCTTCCTGAGATCTGGTGATCAGAACTTGACAGAATACTCTAGGTGCGGCCGGACCAGAGTCTTGTAGAGCGGGAGAATTATCGTTTTATCTCTGGAGTTAATCCCCTTTTTAATGCATGCAAATATTCTGTTTGCTTTGTTAGCAGGAGATTGGCATTGCATGCCATTGCTGAGCCTATCATCTACTAGGACCCCCAGTTCCTTTTCCATCCTAGATTCGCCCAGAGGTTCTCCCTCCAGTGTATAGATTGCATTCATATTTTTGCCACCCAAATGCATTATTTTACATTTTTCTACATTAAACCTTATTTGCCATGTAGTTGCCCACCCCATTAATTTGTTCAGATCTTTTTGCAAGGTTTCCACATCCTGTGGAGAAGTTATTGCCCTGCATAGCTTAGTGTCGTCCGCAAATACAGAGATTTAACTGTTTACCCCATCCTCCAGGTTGTTTATGAACAAATTAAATAGGATTGGCCCCAGGACAGAACCCTGGGGGACCCCACTACCCACCTCTGACCATTCCGAGTATTCCCCATTTATCACCACCCTCTGAACTCGCCCTTGTAGCCAGTTTTCAATCCATGCACTCACCCTATGGTCCATGCCAACAGACCTTATTTTGTACAGTAAACCTTTATGGGGAACTGTGTCAAATGCTTTTGCAAAATCCAGATACACCACGTCTATGGGCCTTCCTTTATCTAGATGGCAGCTCACCTGCTCATAGAAGGTTAAAGTGGATGTAAACCCAATGTCATCCTTTCTAAACTACTGCCATAGGGGTTATCTAGAAGGATATCCATGCCTCCTGCATGTATCTTTACCTGTCAAATGTCTCCCCTCTGTCTGTTATGAGACCCGAAAAACTGCAGATTCTGTGGGTGGGTCTGTTGTCTGGAGCTCGGTGGGTGGAGTTGTGATGTCAGTATACTCCCCGCCCACCTCTACACTCCCCTTGTCAATATGCATTTTCTCCTGTGTATTTCATACACTGAACTTCTGCTATGATCTCTAACACCCAGTGAAAAGACAGGAAAGTAACCACATGACTTCAGCATGTCCAATTATGCTGAGGTATGGAACATCCAATCCTGGCAGAGCAGCGGAAGAAAGGAGTGGGAGGAAATTAAAAAATAATGCATGTCTCTTAGGCTAGTGCACAAGATATGTAAATCACCTGTCACTCACAGCAAGGGGGAGGATTTGACAAAGTTTTACTCTGTTTGTCAAGATTTATCTCACTGAACAATAAAAAAGGATTGCTCAGAGCTGGATTAACTCTTTGTGGCAAGACTGGGCTCAAATGATAGGAAATCTTATACTCTACATTATGACATAAAAAAAATGGGTTTACATCCACTTTACATCCATGCTGATTACTGCTAATGTTCACATTACTAAAATCTTGTATATAGTCCCTTATCATCCCCTCCAAGAATTTACATACTATTGATGTTAGGCTAACTGGTCTGTAATTCCCAGGGATGTATTTTGGGCCCTTTTTAAATATTGGTGCTACATTGGCTTTTCCCCAATCATCTGGTACCATTTCAGTCAGTAAACTGTCAGTAAAAATTAGGAACAATGGTCTGGCAATTACTTGACTGAGTTCCCTAAGTACCCTCGGGTGCAAGCCATCTGGTCCCAGTGATTTATTAATGTTAAGTTTCCCAAGTCTAATTTTACTTCTGTCCTCTGTTAACCATGAAGGTGTTCCTGTGATGTGTCATGAGGATAAGGATAAACACTGCAGTTTTGGTTACTGAAGCCCCCCGATTCCCTTGTGAAGACTAAGGAGAAGAATAAATTCAATACCTTTTCCATCTCCCCATTGTAACCAGATGTCCTTCCTCATTCTTTATGGTGCAAATATGGTCCCTTTTTACTGTTTTTCATACTTAAAGAATTTATTGGGATTTTTTTTGCTCTTCTCCGCTATGTGTCTTTCGTGTTCCATCTTAGCCGCCCTAATTGTACCCTTACATTTCCTGTTGCATTCTTTATAAAGTCTGAATGCTGATGATGATCCCTCAACCTTGTATTTTTTGAAGGCCTTCTCCTTTGCTTTTATCTCCTTTTGCATTTTTACATTGGAATTAGCCATCCAGGACTTGTGTTCGCTCTTATAAATGTATTACCCAATAGGATGCATTGGCTAACGCCCTATAATATGCTCTTAAAGCAAACCCATCTCTCCTCCTTGTTCTTTGTTCCTAAGATTTTATCCCAATTTATGCCTTCTCGCAAGGTTCGTAGTTTAGGGAAGTTGGCTCTTTTGAAATTCAGTGTCTTTGTATTCCCCTTATGTTTCCTATTTGTGTGAGTTATACTGAAGCCAATTGACCTGTGATTGCTGTTTACTAAATTGCCCCGTATTTCCACATCCGTGATCAGGTCTTTATTGTTGGTAATCAGTAGATCCAGTAACATTTTATTTCTAGTTGGTGTGTCTACGATCTGGACCATGAAATTGTCCTGCAAGACATTTAGTCTATGTCTGGATAATTAAAATCCCCCATTATGATAACACTTTCCACCCTTGCTGCTAATCCAAATTGTGATAGGAGATCCATCTCCCCCTCCTCCCTCAGGTTAGGGGGCATACTCCCAGTATTATATTCCCCCTTAGCTTCATCCCTTTGTAGCTCTACCCATAAGGATTCCACCTCCTCCCTAGCTCCCTTAGTGATGTCATCTCTCACATTCACTTGTACATTATTCTTGATATATAGACATACCCCTCCCCCTTTTTTACCCTCTCTACCCCTGCGATAAAGGGAATACCCTTGAATGGTTGCCAGCCAATCATGAGAGCTGTTGAACCAGGTCTCTGAAATAAAATAAAAAAATCCAAATCCTCCTCGTACAACAGTATCTCTAGTTCACCCATCTTGTCCGCCAGGCTCCTGACATTGGTGAACATGCCACGTAGTTTAGACTGGTCGCATACTATCCTCTTATTGGGTGTTCCAAGATTGCAACTAGGACTTGCTACTATACTTACCTTGGGTTTATGTGCTTTAGTCAAGCTACCACTAAAGCCCCCGATACTACCCTCTGGAATATGTTCCGTGCTAACTATCTCTACCCCTGGACCCTTCCCCCCGTTGCCTAGTTTAAAAACCCCTCTAACTTTTCTAATTCTTATTCTGAAATAAATACATTAGTTAATATTAATAATTATTATTACTATTTTATATATTTTTTATTATTATTATTATTATTATTATTATTATTAATATATATATATATCTATATATATATATATATATATATATATATATATAGCACAGTCAGCACAGTCATTTATAGAGTGTCCTTTAATTCACACCAGGATGCAATGCTTATTTCTTAAACCTAACTTTTTTCAAACAAAGTAACCGTTAATTTTAGCCAGCTGAAAAAAAAAATTTGGATCTGTGGATCGGTGTGGAATTTGCACATGCCCGGCCATTGTACACCCATCTGGAGGTTAAAGCCAGCTCTTAACTGGTGATCCCATGTGTGTTCGCCGCCGATCATCTATCTAGTGCAAGCAGTTTTGAGATTGAGTGGGGAATGACTCCGGAAGGAGGCAGTCCCTAAACACCAATCATGTACCGTAATCAGGTCACCTGCAGAAACACCAAGGTTAAAGGTTTAATCTGCATCTAACCAGCTCAGATAAAGAGGATTTCTCCATGGTCATCAGCCCGGTCCTGCAAAGAGACAGCGGAACCTACGAGGTCCACCTCCCCGTGGATAACATCCAGCGTCATCCATTCAAGAAGGTCATTGTTAACATGACTGGTAAGTGTTACCGGTTTCGAATTCAACCCTTTCCCTGATGGTTTATTTCCCTCACACAAGGTAAATCGCACATCTTATACCCAAAAATCATCAACATGTTTTTTGTATCTCACCATCACTTCTCACACTATACACCTATAGGGACATTAAACAGACACTATGGCCAAAAATGTAATCTGTGGTCCAGTCTGTCACTATCTGATAAATTTACTAGTCCATCCAACACCCGCCCCCCCCCCCCACCTCCACTGATTGACAATACTTCTTTTCAAGGGTTGCTACATTGCTGCTCCATAAATACAGTGGCAGAGTGAATGTAGCCACCCTAAGATAGGAGGTGTGTTACTGGCCAATCACTGGGTGAAAATAAAAAAAAGGAATAGCCTGTAAAAAGATAACTAATGCAGCCACCACACCTAACCACCACACCTAATGATTGTAAAGCTGCAATATATTATATTTTAGTTTGTATAACTGTTTGTAATGACAAGTGGATGTATTGTTATATCTCCTGTGTATCTATCTATAAAAGTTAAAGAGGACCTATAGGATAAAATGGTGACAGGATACTTTTAATTCGCAGAATATTTGTACAACTGTTTATCAAAGCTACATTTTCAGGATCAAAAAAAAAACTCAAATTAGATTCAATGAACTCCAACATAATGAAATCTCGCCATTTGATATAAAAGCTGAGAATGAGTCCAGTCAATAGATATCAAATCTGTCATGGCTCACAATTGTTAATGCCCATAATGATCCATAGATACCTTAAACGCTTTAAAAAACCTTCTCAGATTTGGCATTCACCATAAAAAAATGGCGCTAGAATTGGTTAAAGTAGAGTTAGTTTCATGAATGCACCCTGGTTTGCTCAACTATAGTGTTCAATAATCGGACATTTAAGCTAATTCCCTTTGTTTTTGTTTCATAAGATTCCACTTTGGAGGCCGCTGATACCGAGACGGTCAAGAAACATAACAGAGACCTACATAAACCGAGCGAAACCCCATCAGTCACTGACACAGGGGGTTCCGGGATGTCTCCATTAACAACTGAGACCAGCAACTATGGTTTGGGAATCCAATATACAGAAAACACTTCCCCTTCAGTCACTGACTCTGAGGGCTCCAGGATGTCTCCACCAACAATGACTAAGATCAGTGACTATGCTTACTACTATTCTGGAATCTAAGATATAGATAGCATGACCCCTTCAGTCACTGACACTAAGGGCCTCAGGATGTCTCCACCAACAATGATTAAGACCAGTGACTATGCTTACTAAGATTTGGGGAGCCTAGATAAAGATAGAGCGACCCATTCAGTTACTGACACTGAGGGCCCTGGGATGTCTCCACCAATAATGACTAAGACCATTGACTATGCTTACTATGATTTGGGAAGCCTGGATATAGATAGCGTGACCCATTCAGTCACTGGCACTAAGAGCCCTGAGATATCTCCACCAACATTGACTAAGACCTGTCACTATACTTACTATGATTCGGGAAGCCCAGATATAGATAGCACGACCCATTCAGTCACTGACACTGAGGGCCCCAGGATACCTCCACCAACTATGACTAAGACCAGTGACTATGCTTACTATGATTCGGGAAGCCTTTGATATAGATAGTGCAACCCCTTCAGTCACTGACACTGAGGGCTCCAGGATGCTTCCACTAATTACTGAGACCAGTGACTATGATTCGGGAAGACTAGACAAAGATAGTGCAACCCCTTCAGTCACTGACACTGAGGGCTCCAGGATGCTTCCACCAATGATTGAGACCAGTGACTATGATTCTGGAAGACTAGACAAAGATAGCGCGACCCATTCAGTCACTGACACTGAGGGCTCCAGGATGCTTCCAACAATGACTAAGACCAAGGACTGTGATTTGGGGAGCCTAGATAAAGATAGAGCGACCCCTTCAGTCACTGACACTGAGGGCTCCAAGATGTTTCCACCAATGACTGAGACCAGTGACTATGATTCTGGAAGACTAGACAAAGATAGCGCGACCCATTCAGTCACTGACACTGAGGGCTCCAGGATGCTTCCAACAATGACTAAGACCAAGGACTGTGATTTGGGGAGCCTAGATATACATAGCACAAACCCTTCAGTCACTGACACGGAGGGCTTCAGGATGTCTCCACCAACAATGACTGAGACCAGTACTTATTTTTTCCGGAATATCATTCACCAATCCCGATGTGAAATATATCGTCAGTATGTTCTATCAAATGAAGAAAGGTGGCCTCCTTCTATTAATGGGCGTAATGATTGAACTCTTTCTTCTAATATCGATCATTGCCAATACAGCAGGATGCTACTTTGGGTAAGTCATTGTACATTCTTCATAGGTTTTCTCTATTTTCTACATTACACGTTTTTATGTTATCACCCACCGTCACTGAGCTCCCACCTCCTAATATTTACCTTTTCCTTGCCTGCAGACAGGCAGTTGATCAGACAGGCATGGTGTGATTTCTGTGCTCATTGCCCGAAGTTTAACAGCACAAAGCCCTCACTGGTCATAATGAGATTAACGCATCTCTAAGATTTGTTCTATGGGGGAGAGGTGAACTGAGGCTGCTGGTAACAATAACAAATAGGGTGATTGCATGTGACTATTTGTTTTCTATTAAACACAGATTTAGGTGGCGTCAGTTATTATGAAAATGTTTGATTGTTTATGGACACATTCTTATAACATATCTTTCTTTCTCTCCACAGAATTCAGTATTGCAAGGGCAGACCAAAAGTGATGGAGAGGCTAAAGAGGACCCCATCATTGGTATCAGTGGGAGGAATAGTGCCTCATCGTTGGTATCAGTGGGAAGAATAGTGCCCCATCATTCGTATCAGTGGGAGGAATAGTGCCTCATCGTTGGTATCAGTGGGAAGAATAGTGCCCCATCATTGGTATCAGTGGGAGGAATAGTGCCTCATCGTTGGTATCAGTGGGAGGAATAGTGCCTCATCGTTGGTATCAATGGGAAGAATAGTGCCCCATCATTGGTATCAGTGGGAGGAATATTAAAGTGCTCACCTCTGCATCCCCTTATACATTCTCCCAACACTGCTCACCTCTGCATCCCCTGCCACCCTCTAACAACACTGCTCACCTCTGCATCCCCTGCCACCCTCTTCTAATGCCGTTTACCTCTGCATCCTCTGCCACCCTCTCCTAGCACTGCTCACCTCTGCATCCCCTGCCACCCTCTTCCAACACTGCTCATCTCTGCATCCCCTTCCAACACTGCCCACCTCTGCATCCCCTGCCACCAGGGGCGTTGCTAGGTGGCAAAAAGACCAGCCTAAAATCCAAGGCCAAGGCGGTAGTGCCTCAGGGTTTTTTGGCTGGGCGGTGGGGTTGTGTGGCGGGGGGTAATCTCACTTGCTGGTTGCTGCCGGGCTTACCAGTGCCCAGGGCCGGATTAATATAGAGGCTATCGGAGCTGCAGCACCAGGCCCCTACCAAAATATAGGCTCTGGCTGGCCAGATTCACTGTCACTGCTATTTTCTGTCACTTGTAAACACAGAAGCCCGCCTTCTGTGCCACAAGTGACAGCGTGCTGCTCCCTCAGAACCTCCCTGCACGGCACTCGGACACAGACACAGCTGCTGGGGCACTGATGTGTTATGGGCATCTTTATTGGTATCAGTGGGAGGAATAGTGCCTCATCGTTGGTATCAGTGGGAAGAACAGTGCCCCATCATTGGTATCAGTGGGAGGAATAGTGCCCTACCATTAGTGTCATTGGGAGGAATAGTGCTCCTTCATTGGTATCAGTGGGAGGAATTATGCCCCATCGTTGGTGTTATTGGGAGGAATAGTGCCCCATCAATGGTATTAGTGGAAGAAATAGTGCCCCATCAATGGGGTCATTGGTAGGAATAGTGCTCCATCTTTGGTATCAGTGGGAGGAATTGTGCCCCACCATTGGTGTAATTGGGAACAATTTTGCCTCTTTGTGGGGTCAGTGAGGGGAATTAGGCCCCACCATTTGTGTCAGTGGATGGAATAGTGCCCCAAGGGTTTAGATAAAAGAAAGCAAAAGGACACATTCGGCACCTGGGCCACAGTTTGGAAACCAGTGCTCAACGGGATCCACTGCTGCACCCATCTATATACATTGTGGATGTGAGTCAGTAACCAAACTGTTGCAATGAGAGCAAGTAACCCAACTGACCTTTAAAATATGTTACCCAATGTGTTTCTTTTTCTCTACATTATATAACCTTGGTAAATGAAAGCCCAAAATTCAGACCATCTACCTACCTCTTTCCAGCCACAATTTATGCAAATTTTTGTTAGGCCATTGTAAATATCATGCACCCCTACCTGTTTCTATACTCTCACCAGATCCTTGACAACCATCTTCATCATCGCAGTCACCACTTTGATCCTCCTCACCCTCTGACCCCCCTTCTCCGCTACCCTCTGTGATGCGCCATCGTTCTGCCTTGATTCTTCTTTCACTGCCCATCTGAAAACATATAAGAAAAGGACATAAATATAAATATGGCATCAACTGTACAGTGTTTCCAGAAGTGATACCCGATTTATCAAACTCAACATCCAAACAAATAATATGGTAGCAAGATTATGCAAAATTATATTACAGACAAACCATTAACCATGCACTTATACAAATTTTTATTAATGGTCAGTTCATGCTGTAAAAGTAATTCAGAAGCCTACAACCTTACCCCATCACTACTACATAGTTACATAGTTGGTAAGGTTGAATAAAGACAACAGTCCATCCAGTTCAACCTGTGTAGGTGTGTGTAGCACTTGAACATGTACCATGATACGTACAAAGTCATAATCTTAACGTTTTTTAATTCTGGCTCAAAAAATGTATGGTGTGACATCTGAGTTGCAAGTAGGGGGCTGCTTTGTGTGAGACAACATGAACATCTAAGCTAGTGCACAGGCATCAAAATTTATGTCATGGTGCAATCTCAACATTTTGGTGAAGAAAGTAGATTTGACCATGATCAGTAAACCAAAGTGTCAGGTCACCTGCGGGGGGCAAGTGACTAGGAGTGCACCACGGAGGTTGTGGACCCAATGGCTGACTGCTGAGGGTCGATGGTTCTGAGAAGCAGCTACACAGGGTCGCAGTCATGGTCCTGGACAGGAAGCTAGAGCATAAGATTCTCCAGGGTGTGGAGTCTAAAGCCCCATACACACGGTCGGAAAATCCGACCACCAAATCCATCGGATTTGGTCCGACGGATTTAGTCCGACACTGGTGTTGCATACACACGGTCGGACAAAGTTGTCGGAAAATCCGATCATTCTGAACGTGGTGAAGTTTGTTGCCTACGACGGGACTACGTAGAGGCTAGTAGCCAATAGCTTTGGTCTTGTAATGTGATCTGAGCATGCGTGGCACTTTGTCCGTCGGAATTCGCTACACACGATCGGAATTGGTGTGATCGGACTTTGTTGTCGGAAAAGTTTTCCAGCAGGAGATAGAACTTTGTCCGTCGTACAATCCGATGGAAACTATCCGATGGTGCCTACACACGGTCAGAATTTCCGACAACATTGTCCGATAGGACAGAATCCATCGGAAAATCCGACCGTGTGTATGGGGCATAAGAGCCAGCAGATTTTCACCAGAGCCTCTGATGGTGAGGATGGACTTGGCTGCAACTGACTTCAGGCCATAACCCCCAGAGTCTCCCAGCTCACACTTACGGCTGGCTCTGGTAGATGGAGAGGAAGCAACAGTCCAGGGCAACAAGGAATAGTCAGGAGGACAAGCCAAGGTCAGGGCGACAAGCAGACAGGAATGGTCAGCAGGACACACCGAAGGTCGGGGCAACAAGCAGACAGGGATGGTCAGGAGAACATGCCAAAGGTCAGTACATGGAGTCAAACGTAGAGCACACGGCAAGAATCACTCAGGGAAGCCTTCACACATTTGTTACTTGGGCAATGCTGGCTTGCAGGGTACAGGTTAAATATTGTTTCCTGGTAGAGGCTGGGGTGGAGCCATGCTGAGAGAAGATTACTTAAACACACAGGTGTGGTAGCACGGTCCCTAAAGCTGATACACAGACCAGAGAGGAAAGCAGACAGTCAGGGCATGAAACATTACTGCAGATTCATGACACAAAGTGATGTAACTCTAGGTGAATGACTGACTCTCACATGTTGTGAACTGGAACCGAGGGTGCTGCACAGCTCATCTGTGAGATCCAGTAACATGCACAAGTCCGGAATATTGATGCACTCCTTTACACATTAAAACATTTTTAACACTAAAAGGTGATGTGTTTCGCGCTAAATTCAGCACTTACTTAAACCTCATATACTTCACATGAAATATACACCATATTGTCATTAGTATTGGGACACCTGACTTTACAGGCACATCCCTGCGTGTAAAGGCATGTGTCCCAATACTTTTGGAAATTATATATATATATATATATATATATATATATATATATATATATATATATAGATCTTTTATTAATTGTTATACAAAAAATGTGTGTGTATATATATATATATACACACATGACACAAGCATGGTTTGGCAATTGAACAATTGACCAATTAACCAATAAATCACCATCACTCCCACTACACTATACTCTTTGCCTTCCCATACTAACATGTCATATAACACATAAATAAAACAAAACAAATCTCTTAATCACAAACAGAACAAGCCATACAAATCTCCTCCATCTTGTCACCCACCAACACAGATCCAGCAGAAACTGCTGGATGATTGTGCAGGAGAGCTCAGGGAAGGAGACAGTCAGCCAACTACAGCAGGACACCTTCAAAAACTAAGTGCACATAATGTCACAATATGAGGGATACACATAATGTTGTTTCCTCCTCCGAGAGGCGGTGTAGCTTACAAGCCATCAACAGCATGCCAGACAACCAATGATGACCTAGTGATGGCGAAACCTTGGCACCCCAGATGTTTTGGAACTACATTTCCCATGATGCTCATACACTCTGCAGTGTAGTTGAGCATCATGGGAAATGTAGTTCCAAAACATCTGGGGTGCCAAGGTTCGCCATCACTGACCTATAACAACTTAATTCAACTGTTTGAGAAACAACAAAATATGTTAAGTGAAGCAAAGTGCCCAAAATGTTAAAAACAAACAAATAAACAATAAAAATTAAATATGAATAAAATATCCAAAGAAGATAAAATAAATCCCCAAAAAAGATGGAATAAACCTCACATTTTCAGAGAGACCTAAGCCTATCATCAGCACTTCTGGGAGTAACCACCTCCTCTACAGCCTGGCCACGTATAGCCATTGTGTTCCCTATATGATGTTCATTAAAATGATCTGCCACACTTGTATCATAATGTGTTTTTTTTTTAACAGAAACGTTTTATTGATGAGCAAAGTATATACAGAATCCATTTGTAAATTGTATCATGATGTTTAATGGTGTTATATATGTGGTCTCTCAGGCGGTCAGGTAACCGCCTGGTTGTTCTCCCAACATACTGCACATATAGCACAAGTGATGAGGTATATCACATTTTGTGTATTACAATTAATAAAAGATTTTACACCATACTCTCTTTCACTTGTGCTAGATCTAAATCTGGAAACACGCCTCCATACTGAAATCAATGGAAAATGTGGCAAAAGAGCATCAAAAACACCTCTAAATGCCTCGAAAACACACCCACAATGCGTTTTTGGTGCAGTTTTTGAGTCACATGTTTTTTTCTTGAGGGCGGGGACTGATGTCCCCACTGTAAAGACTTCCCATCACTTCCTGTCCTGACAGGAAATAACAGAAAATCTTCCCAGTGGGCACACAGATTGCCCTAACAACCTCACAGGTGTATACCATCACGTCTCCATCCAAAGGATAAAATATAAGTAGAGGCAGAATGAAAACAGAAGTACATTTTTACTTCCAAATGAGAGCAGTGCACATTATTGCCATTGCTTTTCAGAAACGCCTGCCTTGCAATCACTAAAGAAACTGTTTTATCCCAGAAATGGTTGTGGTGTAAAATGAAGACATTTAAAGCGGAAGTAAACCCATCGATTTAACAGTCTAAAAAAAAAAAGGCATGCCGTGAATGCTAACTGCACATTGGCTGTGCTCTCAACCAAACAGTCAAACCATCCAATGGCTGGTGTCATAACGGATCACATGTGCAGCACTGTGGCAGTTGAAGATTAAACAGAGGCAAAGATGGCAGCTTCCTTGGCTGAAAACGATAGGGGGGTTTACTTCCACTTTAAAGCATCTTTCTACACATTAGCTTCCTCACTGTTTCCTCATACACCTGTATTACAAACACTTGTACATGTTGTTAACAGGAATAAAAAAATAACAGGTTTACCTTGGAAAGTATTACAGTGTGAAAAAGATATATTACTAAACTCCAGCTTCTGCCTTTTTATTCTGAGTAAGTTCACAAAAACATGACAGATTTCATAAGCCTGAAAGCGCTGGAGGACATGTGCTGAATGCTCACACATACTCCATAAGCTTTTCATCTGTTTTATACATTTTTAATGTTGGAAAACTGGTTGGAATAAAGAAAAAGATAAAACTGTCTCCTACATCACTGATCCCTGTTAGGTGTGGGAAGCAGGTGTATTGTAGACTGTTTCCAGGGACAATTCTTGGAGACCGGGCCTGCCCTAGGCATAAGGATTCATTCACACAAGACTCGTTATTATGCAGGGACGGGTAAAAATACATTTGGGGAATTTAATAAATCCCTAACCACACTTTTCTGGCACTATGGCCCTTTAAAGAGGTCGGCACCAAATGAAAAAATACCTGCTGTCCATTTTGGTAGCTTTATTACCACGTGCAGCAATTTCCAGTAGTTCTTAAAGGGATACTAAAGGTCATACTTACCTCCGCTCTGCAGTTCGTTTTGCACAGAGTGGCCCCGATCCTCCTGTTCTGGGGTCCCTCGGTGGCTGTCTCGGCTCCTCCCCACAATAGCTAACCCCCCTCTGGGAAGCTCTATCCCAAGGGGTTTAGCTTGCGGGCGCGCTCCCTGTCATACATGCATGTATGACTCGGTCCCGTACCCCCGGCGAGCTGCGTCATTGGATGTGATTGACAGCAGCACGAGCCAATGCCTGCGCTGCTATCAATCTATCCTATCTATCCAATCAACGTCCAGACTCCGTGGAGAAGAGGATGCCGGGGGACGCGCACAGCAGGTGAATGGACTCAGGTAAGTAAACTGGGGGCTGGGGGGGCCGTCATTGCCAGGTGTTTTTTCACCTTAATGCATAGGATGCAGGTGAAAAAACACGAACATTTACAACCCCTTTAAAGCAGGACTAAAGTTCCAAGGTTACATACTGTGAGAAGGCATCTAATGTCTCTTCTGCAATAAAATAGCTTACCTGCCTGCGCAAAGCTATTTCCGCAATGTTAACGGAGCTGAGCATGCCCAATTCAGCATACAGTGGCCAACCTGATCCCTGTGTGCCAGAATGAGGAGGCTATGTCACATGGGCAGGAGCGCTGTCATCCTGCACTGGTTAATGAAGTGGTCAAAAACCAGCACACAGAAGATGCCATCGTTGGCGAGGAATCATTGGAAAGGTAAGTATTGATATCTTTAGTTCTGCTTTAATAGCACCACTTTTACAAATGGTGCTATGAATGTACTCAATTCAAAGATAATTACCTTCAGTTTATAGACAATGAAACTAGAGGACATGAAGACCAAGGTATAAGTTGAGTGCCAGTGAAGAAGAGCGGCATGAATGCTGCTATTACTTCCTCCCCTCCCCACCTGTCATTGGTTGTTAAGGATGCTGTCATCTTAACAGTCAACAGCATCCTAACAATCAGTGACAATAGTTCCCATCAGGCTCCCTCTCTCCCCGTTTCTGATAGAATTCAGTAGGCAGATTCTATAGCCAAAGGTAGGCAGTGTATTGGCTATGGATCTACCTATTGCCTGCTTAGGGTTGCCACCTCATCCCTTTAAACCCAAGCACATATTTATTACACAGGTTCTGTGGCTGAGGTATTTAAACTCACTTGGTGCCTTTTCTGCATTAAATTAGCCTCAGAACCTGTGTAATTCATATGTGTTCGGGTTTAAAGGGATGAGGTGGCAACGTTATGCCTGCTGTCAGTCACAAGAGGAGCAAGCCTGATGAAGAACTAGTGTCTCTGAATACCCATCAGGCTGCACCCACCCAGATCCAAAACTCACTGCTTCTGTGCTGTCTGTGTGACAGCTGCAGTGGTAGGAGTAAGTGCAGTTTCACTGAAGCCAGAGAGTCCATCCAACGATACAACAATGGCCACTATTCCTCCCACTGATACCAATGATGGGACACTGTTCCTCTCATTGACGCCAACAATGGGGTACTATTCCTCCCACTGATACCAATGATGGGACACTGTTCCTCTCATTGAGGCCAACAATGGGGTACTATTCCTCCCACTGATACCAATGATGGGACACTGTTCCTCTCATTGACGCCAACAATGGGGTACTATTCCTCCCACTGACACTAACGATGGGACACTATTTCTCCCACTGACACCAACAATGGGGCACTATTCCTCCCACTGATACCAATGATGGGACACTATTTATTCCACTGACACCAACAATGGGGAACTATTCCTCCCACTGACACTAACAATGGAGCACTATTCCTCCCAAAGATATCAACAATGGGCACTATTCTCACTGACACCAACAATGGCCACTATTCATTCCACTGACACCGACGATGGAACACTATTCTTCCTACTGATGCCAACAATGGGGCAATTTTCCTCCCAATGATACCAACAAAGGGGCACTATTCCTCCCCCTAATAAAAAAATGTGGTGATGTTTGCTCCCAATGATGGCAAGAAAATTTCCACTCCCGCTGGCCATAGTCTGACTTGCCTAAAGTCTGAAGGACAGTAAACCAACCCTTTGTTTAGAAAGTTTGGAGACCCCTGTTCTAGAGAATTCTAGAAGTATAGTTTGATTGCTCTCCGTGCATTCTAGAAAATGTAGGAATCTTAGTGGGCTGTAAAGTCAAATAAGCAGTCTGAATATTTATGGGACTTCAGCCAGTCCCTGAGGAGGTGTGCCCAGCCATGCCCCCTGCTCCCTTCTCACTGGCTGTGATTGACAACAGTGGGAGCCAATGAGGATGGAGAGACCCGGGAGAGCCGCTGCTCTTGTGCACACCGCTGGATCAGGATCACTCACAGGTAAGTATTAGGGGTGGGGGGGCTAGGCGGGATGCTGCAAACAGAAGGCTTTATTTGTGGTTAAGTGGTCTACACCCACTTTAAATGTACAAGCTATTTACCAACAACAGCAATTTCAATAATGTCCCAACATATACTTTACTATATGGCAATGTCCTGCCAAACTACTGGCAGAATATTTTTTTTATTTACAGTTTCTATGCACCTTGAAAAATGCCTCTGGGGTCTGATACATGATGTAGTGCCAAATATCTTGTGTCAAACTATTTTTGTGCGTAATGTTGATGAACTGTTGCAGCACCCTCCTTCTCCCCACCCCAAAGGATTGTCATGATAACTTTGTGTCGTAATTGGTTTTATTTATTTATTTACTATTTATTTCTTCACATAGTTCTTTAACTTGAACTAAATGCAAAACTTTTTTGGATAGAGTAAGGGAGTGCTATAACTCATGTCAGCTTTTTTTTGCCATGAGTGTCCCCATTGGGTAGATTTCACTTCACTTCTTGTCCCATAGCCAAAACAGAATGGGTCACCAGAACTAGCACCCCCATTGGAAAGTTTCCCCTCTATTCCTTTTCTGGCAACAACCCAAAATTTTGACATTTTACTTTTACTCTCAGTGATAATGGATAGTGGTACACTAGACAAATAAATAGGGTTACTCCCTCTAAAGGAGGCACAGACAACAGTAAACATATGACAGGTGTTCTAATCCCTCTCCACTCTATCCAAAAAAAATAATAATCCATCCTAGTTATACTTAACAGTATGATTAAAGGCAAAACTTTGTTTTTTTAGTTTTGGACAGAGTGGAGATTGGTTAGAGCACCTATTAGGTTTTTACTGCTGTCTTTGTCCCTGTTAGGCAGATCAAGTGAAAGTAAAAGAAAATCCCAAATTTTAGGTTGTCCCCAGAGGGGGGAAATCTTCCAATGGAGACTCTAGTTTTAATTTTTTTTTATTTATATAGTAAAAAAAGAACCCGCAGAAAAACAGCGGTGAATAAATACCACCCAAAGAAAGCATAATCTGTCTCAAAACTTATATAAATTTCATTTAGGTCAATAAAGGTGGATACTTTAATATCAAATCATGATCATGATGGTGTGTAGGGAAATGGATCCAGACAAATCCTATCGCCCATGAATAATTCACTGCCAATCAAATAAAGAAAAACTATAACCAAACACAGTTCCTGCTGCGACTCTAACAAAATGATGCTACAGATCTTGTAACTCCAATACTTCAAGGATATAGTAAAATGTGTACAACCACACAAATAATGGCCGACACAGGCTCCCATCCCATGTATATCAGATGGCACCCAGCTTGCTTACAGTTTTTCTTTATTTCAGTGGCAGAAAATTTCTTACGAGCCAGTAGGATTTTCCAGATGCATTCCCCTACACACCATATGATCATGATTTGATAATCATGATAATAAAGTATATACCCTTATGTATAATTGAGATCCATGGCCCTGATGAAGCAGAGGATCCCAGGAAATGCGTTGACCTTTAGCTGGTGATCTCATTGAACCCTTATATACCTATTTCTTTACCAATGTTGATTTGAGAATATGTATTGCTATTGGCTATGGATTTTATATTATATTACTATGAAATCATTGAGATTTTAAGCTTTTTTTCAGCCTGCTCTTTTTAAAGTTGTTACAATAAAGCTGTATCATTTTTAGTTATTTGGTGTTTCTATGTCCTATCTTAGGAGGTAAAACAAGAAAGGATTTGGGACTTTAAATGAAACATGCAATATGGGAATGAGTAAAAAACTATAATTGTGTATCAATATACACAATGTACATATTTGACACCCAGTGATATGTGCCAAAAATGGTCCATCTATGAATACATGTTTCCATCCCAAGATTTTAGAAATTGATCTGTGAGCTACCATGAAGTATTATGCCCTTGCATTGATGTGTACTTTCATTATGTATGGAATTGACATCATACTTATTTGTATGTGTGTACCAGTGTCGACCTATATATGGTTATATGCAATAAACTTGTTTACACGATTATAGTTTGTTACTCATTCCCATATTGCATGTTTCATTTAAAGTCCCAAATCCTTTCTTGTTTTTTCTCAAATTAGGGATGGAGGTAATATTAACTTATACATCATAGACCTCATTTAAAGTCCAACAGTTCTTCTCTGTCTTATCTTAGGAGGTAAATTTTAAGTCCCAGTGTATTTTTCTTGTGTTTAGTTATTATGGGGATGATACCTTCCAAAGATGTAATATCTTTATAAAGGCCCCTCCCCTCTATTCTATGTAGTAGTTACCAGGGAATAGGGTCCAAAGAGCAGATTTATCTGGCTGTCCAATGTCCGTCAGCATTTCCATGAGCTATGAGTAAGCGCTGTATTTAGCGTGAAACGCGTCAGCTGTTTTGCTGTGTTTTTGGACTTTGATGTGATTCCTGTTTTTAATAAATCCATTTGATTTTTCATCTTCGTCTGGTGTGCGGCTGTCCAGAGTCCCCCTTGTTACTTTCTAACTACCTTGTTATTAGCCTGCACCTGGAGCTCCACACTAGGAGTAGAAGCATTCGCCTTGAAGGATCCCTCTGGAGCGGTGGTCATCTATCTCCCAGCATTTCCTGGAGGTCACTCTCATAGGATGTACTGCTGATACAGTATTTCTGTCCTCCATTTTTGCATTTTGGGTATCATGCATCCCTAGGTATTCTCAGTAGAACCCCCTAGTGCAGGTTGATAAGCTAGTTCCCGAACCAAGATACACAAGAGGTTGGGCTACCTGTTTCTCCATTACAGCTGGGGAACTCATCGCCATCTTGTTACCACAGGGCCTACCAGGTTGCACACAGCCATATGGCCCACAGTGAGTACAACATCACAGTTCATATGTGGTCCCTCAATCAGCACTGCAGCAGAATTCTCACATGTTAGGCATTACACTTATCCCAGCTTGCCCATTAACGTAATATCCAGTCAAGGAATTTGCTTTTGGTAATGTTTTTCTTAATGCAACTGATATTACAAGGTCCAAATAATGGCATAATTGTCATCTCCATGAGAGCATATTGTGTTCACTAAGGTATGTTGTTGCCAGTTTTCTGAGTCTTTGCCAGAAGCTACTCTCACAGTCCTTTCATCCAGCATTACTGAACCGGACCCAAACTGGGGCACACTGAAGGGAAGCACATGGCTATCTTACCACCATCTGACAGAGCCATGGTCCTGCTCTTCCCCCATGCACCACCACCTCTAGCAGCTCTACCCCCACTTTATATACCCTCAAGGGAAAAGTAATTCTAGTCCAGACTGACTGGCAACAGGGCAGAGACCACCCTAAAAGGGACACTTAGGATGGCCTTAAATGGATAGAAATTTGGCTGGCTCAGTAGGGTACCGGCCGAATTTAGATCCATCTATGGTGCACCCACTTGAAAGAAGTAGATTTAGAAGAAGCGGCTCCCTAGAGAGTCATTATCACAATAATAAAGCTCAAGTCTGATTGGCTGCTTGAGGCAACATTAAAGCAGAACTAAAGGGAGGGTACTCAACTACCCAACTCTCCATTTTCGGCGCCAGCCTTTTCTCCTGTGTGCTGGGTTTTGACCATCTTCATTGGCTAGTGCGAGATAACGTCAGACCTGCGCATGAGTGGGAGCTAGTAATTCCGGTACACAGGATCGACCTGGCCACTGTAAGCTGAGCTGCTCATGCTCAGCTCAGTTTACAATCCAGGGATCGCTGTGGGCAGGTAGGTATGTTATATTACAGAGGGTATATTGCATGTCACTTCTACAATAAAACGCCTACCTGCTCACAGTGTATAATAGCGGAACTTTGGTTCCACTTTAAGGACTTAGTACAAGGCTTCTAAATCAATCAACTGACTTGCATTGTTTTACAAACTTCGTATGCTATACAGTACTTGACTTTCCATGGTTAGCTGATTGAAAAGCACATTTAAATGCTGATTATGTGTTGTGCTCAGATTGAGTACAGATCTTCTAAATTGAGATGAGTGACATTTTAAAACATTTTATAGATGTCATTTGAACTGGACTGTGACCAAAACATAACAGTTCTCTTGTGGTGGTTTGGGATTTGGCAATATTAACGCATAGTCGGCAATCTGTATATTTGTTGATGGGAGAAGAGACGTTTCCTGAATTTTGCCTATAGCAGAAGTACCCATGGGATTATTTTTAGATTAGCTTTGTAATGAATATTTAAGAAATGTCACTTATGCCACTGACCTCCATTTTATTGCTGTGCTAATTGTCAGGAAACTGTAATGTGATGTTTGCCTGATGCTGAGATATGTCAATGTTCTCTATATGCACTATTGTTAGGAAATCATCTTGATTAAAAAGATCAAGATAAACATACGGTGTGCGTGTTGTTATCCTCTGTAGAAGCATGGGCTTCAGCCATGCCAGCCTTGGGGTATGATTAACCTGCAATTAAATGTTCATTATATGCCTATCACATAGCTGTGTGAAATAGATTTCCCATCATATAACCAGTGATGTGGACAAGGCCATTGCTGATAGAGATTAGTCAGAGGTTAGATCACACAGCACAAGGGAGAGAGCCGTGTAGTAAAGTAACAGTGCATTATTATGTTCAGACAATACCCAATAGAGCATTTGGTTCCCATTTGAACACAGCCCACGCCGGGGAAGTTAAAAGGGATCACAAACAACACCCATTACAACAATTATCATACATATCAAAAAAAAAAATATTGCATGTGATACAACACAGTTGCCTACAAATAGAATGGTGAAGAATATACACATTGTTACTCATCCACCCATACTGTATAATTCTGAACAATCCATACCCATGCATCCTTATTTTACTTCTAGTATTTCCCATCCAGTGGTGTCTAGCTTTAGCTTTCTCCCTTCTGTAAGCTCACGATTGCCTCTTTCGGCTTACAGTGCAAGTTATGCACTTCCACTACAAGCCTGATTTTAAATCACTACAAATACATATGCCAGGTAATTTATCCAAGCTCAACTAAAAAATGATTGCATACCCTTTGGAATAATACAGATATATGGTACATTTTCTGTTTCTTTGAGCCCATCTCATTATAACCTGTCTGTTTGTGCTGTCTTATGCCCCGTACACATGGTCGGAAATTCCGATGGAAAATGTCCGATCGGACCATGTTGTCGGAAAATCCGCCCATGTGTGGGCTCCATCTGACTTTTTCCGTCGGAATCTCCGACGGAAAGAAATTTGAGATCCTGCTTTCAAATTTTCCGACAACAAAATCCGATTGGACTTTTTCCGATCGTGTGTAGAGAATTCCGACGGACAGAGTGCCACGCATGCTCAGATCAAACTATGAGACCAAAGCTATTGGCTACTAGCCTCTACGTAGTTCCGACGTACGCAACGAACGTCACCGATCGGAATGATCGGATTTTCCGACAACTTTGTCCGACCGTGTGTATGCAACACCAGTTTCGGACAAAATCCGTCGGAAGAAATCCGACGGATTTTGTGGTCGGAATTTCCGACCGTGTGTACGGGGGCTTAGTAATCTCATGTCCTACTATGTAGAAACCATAGCTGTACTGATGGTGGCCAATAAACCTGTAACAGATTTTAAGGTGATTTGTGTAGCGCTACCCTCGAAGGAGTAACTTGGTAATTTGGGTTCTCTTTTCTAGTCCAACAACAACCTCAACCCCCCTGACAGACCTGGTTAAATGAAAGTAAATGCAAGCACTTATAAAACATGAGCATAGATACCTTTAATTTGGTTGTGAGCTGGTACTAGGAAATAGACCCAGGGTGGTAAATGAACTCCATGTTTTGGTACAGTTTAGGGTAAATAACAGTATGAGCATAACTTAGCACGCTATTCCTCCCCCCAGGAGGGGACCTCATCTGCATCCCCCATGTCCAGGGTCTCCTCTGCACCCCCCAGGTCAGGGCCTCCTCTGCACCCCCCAGCCCAAGGCCTCCTCCACACCGCCCAGCCCAAAGCCTCCTCTGCATCTCCCATCAGCCAAGGGCCTCCACTGCACCCTCCAGTCCAGGGCCTTTACTGTACCCCCCTCCCAGTCCAGGGCCTCCTCTGCCTCCCCCAGTCCAGGCCTTTCTTTAAAGCCTCCCCTTCTCTGGGATGCCTCATGCAGAAAAGGCTGTTTGGGCACTGGGCAGGACTAGGAGAGTGACCTGCCTGTCCATTACACTGGATCGGGTGGCAGTGACACCCTTAGAGCAGCGGTTCCCAGTGCGGGTGGGGGCGGAACCCCTGGCAGCACTCCCTAGATGCGTCACTCGGGGCAGGCGCCCCTCTGCCCCCCCCCTAGTTTTGGCCCTGCCTACATTCTACATTCAGCTTTCTAATGTTGAGGCCCATCTTGCCGTTCATGTGTTAACATAAGTGTAGTCCCCATGGGAATCTGCATGCATTATTAAAAACTATTGGGTGACTAATCCTTTTAAGCTTAGTTTCTGATAGCAGCAGCAGGTTGTGCCCACATGGCCCTCTCACCAACTCAGAAATACAGCAATGGAAGTCCCCACCATGTGGGTATCTCTCTGTTTTGATTCTGGTCCTCATTTCACTTAGTTGTAGTGATTTAGCATCAGTGTAGTGGTAGACTTCCCACAGTAGTGACTCACTCCCAGTCTCTGTGCTCTCCGATACTGACTCTCACTCTTGTCTCCTTGCTGTGTGAAACTGAGGTCTCCACTCCAACTACTAGCAGGCTCAAACAGGGGATGTGCTCACTCGCAGCACAAGATTGTGCTATTCAGACTGCAGCCCGGGAAGATACTGCTCCTTTCTGCTCCCCTGTTGCTGCCTCACCTGGGAACTTTAGTTTGTTGGTTAATAGAAGTTCACAATAGCTCTCTCTTTCTGGAATTCAACTCCCACGTTCCATTGCAGCTGGCCTCAAAGTCTATGGTGTGCCTTTTGATTCGCTGATGGAAAGCAGCAGTGTGCTTAAAGAGAAACTGCAGTCTGTTTACATAATTTGTACTAAAAACATCTTTGCCATTCTGAAGCTTCCCTCCAACCACTTTGCATATTATTTTATATGCTGCAGAAATCTCCCTTCACTAAGTCTGGCTCTATCCATTTTAACTGTGGGCAGCTGAAGATGCTGCCTGTTCACTTCCTGGATTTACACAGACACACAGAGGCACACCTTTAGCTCCGCAGCTCTCATTGGTCCTCTTATGACTCCCCCCATCCCTTCCTGGCAAACTCTCAGGAGAGAGAGAGAGAAAGAGCTGTGCATGAGGTCATAAGCCTAGGCTTTTTACCATACAAGAAACAGGCAGTGGGCTGTATAATGTATTTACTGGCAGAAAAAAATGTTTTTGCTATCCTAGGTAAAACAACAAGAGCAGAAGATTTAATAGATGCAAAGATGAAAAAATGACCGAAGGTCCGCTTTAAAATCAGCTTGTCTGTTTAGTCACAGTTCAAATAAAGCTGTAGGCAGTGTTATGACTTGTAAAGAAATAAAATGCAGCTTGTATCGACCATGTTCGCTACCTGCTATGACGATCTGGCCTGCATCCAGCCATCTATTGCAGCCGTCTGCTATCTGGTGTTCTTCTTTCCAGGGTCACGACCTGGGGTCAGCATGCAGCTAGGCCCCAACCCTCATGAGAACATCCCTGGTGAAAACCAACTGGCTCTTAGACTCTGTGCCTTAGGGGATCCCATGTGCCTGCTCCCAGTGGGACCTCCTTCTAGCACCTTGGAAAGAGTGTGATCCAGCATTGGTCATGTTCCAGGAAACTGCTACTAATGTCTTTTAGGGTGGTATGCTCTTGCAAGTACCTGCTGGTACATTTACTACATACTGAGTATTAGAGCTGTCCACACTGGTGAAGGCACCACCCTGACAGTAATGACATCATCATGCTGGTCCCTTAAAGGGGTCCCCTCTTTAGGATCGCATAAAGTACTGTAGCGCACTACCCCCTTGGGACCTGCAGTGTTGTTCATTACCTTTTTGTCAGTTAGGCCCGTTTGTTCCTGTCCCATGCAAGTTCAAACACCAGACGACTTTAAAGTTGATAATGCTTTATTCTGGGGTAAATCAATAAATGGTGACATAGATGATATGAGATGCCCCGTTATCTGAACATATTGGCATGTTGCAATTTACTCCTGGTGACTACTTCCTCCTTCTCTGATGTCCGGTACATCCCTGCATGGGACGCCCATTCCTCATTAGATTTCTAGATGGTTGCTGCTTTCCAGAAGCCAGATGTGGGCCACCCTGGACTACTGCTCCTCCGGTTATCCAGCTCTGGAGTCTCTGAACCACCAGGCCTTCAATCCTCCGCCCGGAGGCTCCAAGTCTCTGAACCCCCAGCCCTCCGGCCCTCCGGCCCTCCTCCTCTCCTTTCACTCTTCTGTCCTTTTTCTCCCCCTCCTTAGCATGTGACCCCCCTTTTTATATGAGACGCCCATTGACCAAAGAAATTAACCATTGGCCAATTCTCTCACATGGGTTTCCTGCCACTCAGGCCTCAGTCCTTCCTCCCTTTCCAGTCCTACCCACTGTCCAGCAGAGGAGGTATCCCTGAGCCCCAGTGTAGGTGGCTACACCCCAGTCTACGCTAACACTCCCATCCCCAAATAAATGACCAGGCCCAGGAAAAAAGAACCAGGCCCAGCCAATTTTACCTACATCTAACCTATACTTACAAAAAAAAAACATACTAAACACCTATCTAAGCGTGGGGTCCGCTACAGTACATTGCTGATAATTTATTCTGGTGTCTAAATAAGGCTTAGTTGAGGACTATGGGAGTGTTGTATGATTTGAAATAAGAATATTAGCAACCATTTGGTCTTTTATTGCTTGTACACTTCTTCCAAGAGAGCAGCATTATCTGTGAGTACGATGGTGTTTGGTAAGTTACATCAATGACTGTTTCCTGATTTTAAAGAAAAGGCTGCAAAGAATCCCTATTGTAGAGGGAACAAATATATAGGCTCTCAGATTCTATGTGTAACCCCTAGGCCTTGTCTCCACAAAGAAAACTGCTAAACATGCTAATCCTCCAAGATACAAAGATGTTTAATGTCCTTGAATAGAGTGTACAATTTCAAGAGCAAAGTAGGCTGGGCAGGAAACAGCCAGTGTTCTCAGTGTATGAGAACCATGCATGAGTTCCCCGCCATGCCGGAGTGTCTCACAGCACCGCTGATTAATGAAACCGTTAGCGCTAAGCTCCTGATTTATCTTGTACGTGAGTAGGAGAGGTGGAATCTTAGCCCTTTCTTGCAAGGCTGCTGTGGCATTTTCCAAATCCCCCACCACGTCTGAATCACAGTTGCCATTTTCTCTCTCGTTTTTTGCCTGGAGTAAAAGGCCTATAAATATATATTAATCCAAAAGGTCAGTTGTCTACTAATCTGCTCGCTTAAGACTCATGATTACTGTTGCTAGAAGGCTGTTCTCTGTTAAAAGTGAGTTTTAAAACGGTCTCAGTCCAGCAGTTCCTGAAGGGCGCCGTTCTGACTCTACGATCTTCCTCATGTTCTATAACCTGTAACCTTTCCCTAAATTGTCAGTGAACACAAGGCCAAGCCAATCGTTCGGCACCAGTTCAACAATTACCTTTTCATCTGCGGGAGGAAGTGCTGTTTTCTCGCTTCAGTGAATGTTAATTCTCTGGCATGCTCTTGGAATAATTATTTGTGTCTCAATACTCAGTTTCCAAGGATCATTTCACTTCAGGATCAACCAACTCAAATTTAACAAAGTGACAGCTCTACTCCAACACCACACACGAACAAAAAGGAACAGCCATTATTAGATGACATTATCGAGGGAGAAGATGCATTGAAAACCAAAGCCCCGTTGTCACTGGCATCCATTCTTCCTATCCGCAGTATATACGGCAGGACAAGACTGTCAAATATTGCTTGCAGTTTCAATCTGTCTGGCTGCTTCTGGCCTATGAAACTGCTGAGTATGAATTGCAAATGGGTGTTCCTGATATATTGCTTCTGCAGTACAGTTTGTTCATTTAATTACTCAATTGCTATGCAGTTTGAATTTAGGTAACCAATCCATATAAACTCAACTCCAATCATATTTTTTAGTCACTTACAGATATGTTATAATGAATATGGACATTGATTGTGTTTGGTTTTTGGACTACTTAAATGATAAATTAAGAAAATAATTTGTTCTCCTAAAATCTCTGTGCTTCTAATTTCTCATTTAACCACTTGAGCTCTGGATGGTTTAACCACCCTTATGACCAGGCCATTTTTTGCAATAAGGCACTGCGTTACTTTAAGGCCCCTTTCACACATGCGGACCGTACATTAGATCAGTTCAGTCACGTTTTTTTATCATCAGTTGTTGTCAGTAAACATCAGTTTTCATCCATTTTCATTTCAGTTTTTTATCCGTTTATGTCCGTTTTTTATCCGTTTATGTCCGTTTTAAAAAAAAAAAAAAAAAAAAAACAGTTTTTCATGAATTATGGGAATTTTTTTGATGAAAAACGGATGTCAGCGGATCGGATGTGAACGGATCGTCCGCTAACGTCCGTTTTTCGTCCGTTCCGTTTTTATACAGATGACAAAACAGGGTCTTCTTCCATTCAGAAAAACGGACCTTAACGGAGACGGATGTTAACGGACGTTAGCGGATGATCATCCGCTAACGTACGCTATCCCATAGACAAGCATTAATGTCCGTTTTCATCCGTAAACGGACGTATGAAAAAACGGACGAACGGTCCGCATGTGTGAAAGGGGCCTAACAGACAATTGCGCGGTCGTGCAATGCTGTACCCAAATAAAATTTATGTCCTTTTTTTCCCACAAATAGAGCTTTCTTTTGGTGGTATTTGATCACCTCTGCGGTTTTAATTTTTTGCACTATATACAAAAAAAGGCAGACAATTTTGAAAAAAATATATATTTTTTACATTCTGCTATAAAACATTCCCAAGAAAAAATAAAAAAAATCTAATTTCTTTATCAATTTAGGCCAATGTGTATTCTGTTACATATTTTTGGTTAAAAAAATCCCAATACGTGTATATTGATTGGTTTGTGCAAAAGTTACAGCGTCTACAAACTATGGTATATATATATAAATATAATAAGTATAATTATAAATATAACATTTTTTTCTTTTTTTTTTACTAGTAATGGCGGCGATCAGCAACTTAAAGTGGGACTGCGATATTGCGGCGGACAAATCGGACACCTAATGCCATGTACACATGATCGCAAATTCCCCCAGCAAAAGTCAGATGAGAGCTTTTGGTCGGAAAATGCGACCGTGTGTATGCTCCATCGGACTTTTGCTGGCGGAATTCCAGCCAGCAAAAGATTGAGAGCAGGTTTCGGAAAAAGTTTCGATTGGAAATTCTGATCGTTTGTACCAATTTCGACGGGCAAAATTCCTACGCATTCTCGGAAACAATTTGACGCATGCTCAGAAGCATTGAACTTCATTTTCTCGGCTCGTCGTAGTTTTGTACGTCACTGCGTTCTTGACGATCAAACGTTCAGCAAACTTTTGTGTGACCGTGTGTATGCAAGCCAAGCTTGAGCAGAATTCCGTTGGAAAAAACATCCAAGTTTTTTCTGACGAAAAATCCGCTCGTGTGTACGCGGCATTACTGACACTTTTGACACTTTTTGGGGACCAGTGACACTAATACAGTGATCAGTGCTAAAAAATATGCACTGTTACTGTACTAATGACACTGGTAGGGAAGGGGTTAACATGAGGGGCGATCAAAGGGTTAAATGTGTTCCCTGGGAGTGATTACTAACTGTGGGGAGGGGTGCTGTGACTGGGGGAATGTAAAGATTTGTGTTCCTGCTTAGCAGGAACACAGGATCAGCACATTCCCCTCTCACAGAAAGGCGATCTGCCTTGTTTATCCACTTCCCACCCGGCCAATGTAGATATACGGCCGGGTGGGAGCCGTCTACTTCTGATAGGACGTTCAGGAACGTCCTTCAGAAGTAGAGGGATCGCGCGCGCGCGTGCCCGCGCAGCGGCGCGATCCCGATGCGGCCGTGTCACCCGGACACGGCGCATCTCGAATCGGCAGGAGGGCACGGTGATTGGCCCTCCTGATCACATGACGGCCGTGACGAATCACGGCTGTCATGTGATGTAAACAAACAGCCGGTTGCTAGGCAATCGGCCCTTCTCTCCTCACACGGAAGTCGTCGGTGAGGAGAGGAGAGCGGATCGCTGCAGCCGGCTGGTGATCAGTGAGTATGAGATGTTTTTTTACTCACTGATCACCAGTCTAGGGTCCCCCATAGTAAAACACACATGTCCCCAAAACACACATGTCCCCACAGTAAAAACACACATGTCCCCACAGTAAGACACACATGTCCCCACAGTAAAACACACATGTCCCCAAAACACACATGTCCCCAAAACACACATGTCCCTAAATAATAAAAACACATGTCCCTCACATATGTCCCACTAAAATCACATGTGCCAATGATTATCTGCACACATATGTCCGTGATCACCTGCACACCCCTTTTACATGATCATTTGCGTACATATGTCTGTGATCACGCAAACCAATTATTATACACTTAACGGAATTTTTTTTACAAAAAACATGTAGCAAAATACATTTTGGCTTAAATTTATGACAAAATTTGATTTTATTGGATTTCTTTTAAAAAAGAAAGGAGAAAATATTGTTTTTTTTCAAAATTTCCGCTATGTTTTCGCTTATATCGCAAAAAATAAAAAACGGAGTCGCGAATAAATACCACCAAACTAAAGCTCTATTTGTGCGAACAAAATGATAAAAAATTCATTTGGTTACAGCATTGCATGACCGCGCAATTGTCACTGAAAGTGCGCGAGCGCTGAAAGCTGAAAATTGGTCTGGGCAGGAAGGGTGTTTAAGTGCACAGTAGGCAAGTGGTTATATAGGCAGACCGCCGTTCTGCCTTTCTCCTGAACGATCGAAGGGTCCCGCTGATTGGGTCCTGATGATTGGCTTCTGCTGTGTCCAATCGGCCCCAGACCCGAAAGTGTCACGTACCAGGTACATGATCTGGTGCAAAGCAGCCGCCCTGCCGCAGTATATCTACAGTGGACAGTCGCTAAGCGGTTAAGCAAGAGTCACACTAGCACATGCTCTGAAAAGTGATCAACAGTAGAGCACAGCTAAGTAGCCACTGTTAAGTGTTCAGAAGGCAATCCTGATGTCTTCTGAATACCTATTTTTTTTTTTTGCCAAACAGCAATTTATAAAGGGGCTAATGCACTGTACACGCGAGTGTTTGGCTCGCAGTTTCGCCATGACCCCATTGACATGAAGGAGGTGAAACTCGTGAACTTTATGTGCTGCATTCAATTTGCTGTGGTTTGTATTGCTTTGTGTTAGAGTTGGGCGAACAGTTCCAGCCGAGCAAAAGTTTGGCCTGAGCATTGCCTATTCACCGGTATAAAAGTAAAAAAAAAAAGAAAATGATAATAAAATATATTTAAATATATTAAGATTAAAGGTTGCTTATGTAAACTGCAGTTGCACCACACATGTAACATATCGCTACGAATGTCAGAGTGAGAACAATAATTCTAGGCGATATCGCAGGCGCACACAATTTTAAAACATGGAATGTTAGGTATCTATTTAGGTATCTATTTACCCGATGCAACCTCATCTTTTATATTTTAACCAAAACATTGGTATTGTATGGTGTGATTTTGCACTAAAATGTATTTTATTATATTTTTTGTGGAGAATTTGCATTTAAAAAACTGTTGCGCAAATATCCTGTGAAACTAAAATTTGCAACTATCACATTTTAATTCTACATGGCCTCTGCTGCTATACTGTGTGTTTATATTCCTTTCCCTTCTATCATTTCCTAGCCCACCTCCCAGTTTGCTTCCCTATATAAGACATGCTCAGTGCAGCCTGCATTGCCTGAGCAACTTCCTAGTTCTCTGAGTTCCTACTTGGCTAGTATTACTTGTATTCAGTGTCTGACTTCCCATCTGCCAACCCCAGATTGGACAACTGTTTTTTGCTTGTCTGCTGCCCGCCCTGACCTTGGCTCATTTCCTGGATCATCTTCTGTCTCCTGCCATCTGTAATCGGCATATGCAAGTGCTCTCCGCATCGTTAGCTGTGTGTACTTGGGGGCCGCGACCTGGTTCCAGCTAGCGGCAAGCTCATACCCACCATCAGGGGCCCTAGTGAAGAAACAGGCTGGGGCTTAGACTCTGCGCCCTGGGGAACGCCAAGTTGGGGTTCTACAAGAAACCTGACACCTATTTATCCGCTTTTTTCGGTGGATGGTAGAATGCTTGCACCATTCTCTTCAGCATTCTCCTGTGATTGCAGGATGGGCCATTGATGGTCTTGGCCCACAGAAAATGGATTAAAGGACTCTGGGCATCATTCATTTCAGAGGAAGACTGGTGTCAAATAGCAGGAATGGTGAGTCTGCGGGGGATAGTGATTGTTACAGCCAAATGTTTTTTATTTTTATAATGGGGGGGGGGGGGGGGGGGGGTTGCTGTTTTACTTATTTCTTGGGTCTGATGTTTGGCAGCTTGGGCATCAAAAATTGCTTTGTGGCAGAGAGAGTGTTTATGAGTGTTCCATACCAGAAGTAGATGTAGATGGAGAGCAAAAGGTAGGTACAAGTCTTCTCAAGAGTTTTAGACCAAAGAGCTCACAAGTACTGAGTAGGAGAGTATGGAGAGAGCACAGAACTTGCGTTATGTGGAATAAAAGCCAGGTAGAGGAGGAGATTGGCTGTAGACTACTGCTACTAGTAAAATACTGCAAACATCCCTAATCCAGATTCATCTGTTAGGAATGGAACATTTTAGCTGGCTTTTATTATTAAAATGACCTTTGATGAAAGGGCCCTGATGATGCATAATAAAGTAATCACATTCATATGCATGTGACCTGTATGAGATCACGTAGTTCTTTGCCTCATGACCCCATATAGCCAGAGAGATACTTGTGTTGTGTTTTACAGAAAAAAAAAAAGAAACTTTATTACATTTTATTTATTAACCAGCAATTTTTGCACAAAATATTTGTATAATACAACTAAAATAAGTATTCCGTGTCAAACATGCTACATGGTTCCTTATGCTGCTTCTCCTTCCCCCTTTCTAAGCTTTATGGACAGTACAGTAGACTGCAAGAGGCTGATACCAAGTCAAATTCAAGTACTTACACTGCCTGCATTAAAAAAACAAAATTTTATGATGTATTAATTACTAGATCTACATTAGGCTCCATTTACATTAAAGCAATGTCAGAATTTGCATGGCATCGTATGTGTTATGGTAGCTGATAAAAATTTTTGTTTTACTTAACCATGGTCCAATCATGGATGTCTTTGATCACTTAAGGACCACCCTATAGCATATAAACTGCTATAGGGCGGCCCTCATATATATATATATATATACATGATTCCGCACTCCCGCCTACGGGGCGCACACGCGCACCGCCGACAGGCCATTTTTGCTGTGATTACTCACAGCAGAAGCCGATCTGCAGATGCCAGGCAATCCTCTGGTCGTTGGGCAGAGACACAGAACGGAGCTCTGCCTATGTAAACAAGGCAGAGGCCTGTTCTGACATGGGGGGAAGTGATGTGTCCCTGCAAAGCAGGGAATAAAATCCATCACTTCCCTTAGTAAAAGCAGCACAGAGTTAACACATAAACACTGGCTAGGCACACCCTTAACCCTTTGATCACCCTAGATGTTTAACCTCCCAGCCAGTGTCAGTACAGTGACAGTGCATATTTTTAGCACTGATCACTGGTTCCCACAAAGTTTCAAAAGTGTCAGTGTCCGATTTTCGCATTGCAGCCCTGCTATAAATCGCTGATCGCCGCCATTACTAGTATAAAAATAAATAAATAAAAAATTCCAGTATATATACCAGAGTTTGTAGACATTATAACTTTTGAGAAAACCAATCAATATACACTTATTGTGATTTTTTTACCAAAAATATGTAGCAGAATACATATTAGCCTAAATTTATGAAGACATTTAAATGTTTTTATTGGATATGTTTTATAGCATACATTTAAAGTTAAGTTAAGTTAAAAATACATTTTTTTTGTTTGAAATAATTGGTCTTTTTTTTTTATAGCTACATTTGTTGGGAAAAAAATGGCATACATTTCATTTGGATACAGTGTTGAATGACCACGCGATTGTTAGTTAAAGTAATGCAGTGCCATATCGCAAAAAATGTCCTGGTCATGAAGGGGGGTAAATCCTCCGGGGGTCAAGTGGTTAAACCAATTTTTGTCCTTTGAGGGCATGTACACTAAAGATTTTCATTCCCCAGGCCTCAGCTCCAGATTGTACTCTCATGTGATTAACAAGATGTACCCCTTTCCCCCCTCATATGTTTATAAGTAGGCAGTTGACCTCAACGTGAATCTAGAACCTGAGGATTGGACAGAAATCTGGGGGCCACCAAGTTCTGCTCGTTAAACGTGGCTTCCATTGAAACTTCCTTTAAAGTTCTTGAGCGGTGGTATTCGGTCCCCTGATGGATTGATAAATTTGTCTATTTAGTCATCTGGCTGGTTTAGAGGTTGTGGCGAGACAGGCACTCATCTCAACATCTGGTGGACGTGCCCACTGGTGCGTGTTTTCTAGACTGAAGTGTTTGAGATCCTTTTCCACACTATTTGACAGGGAAATCTCCCCTGAGCCCACCGTAGTTCTCCTTAACAGGAATACTATTGAGCTCTCTAAGCGGCAGTTTAAAATTCTTCTGCATGTCACCACAGCTGCTAAGCAGACACTGGCTAAGGCATGGAAGACTCCTAGGATGTTCCTCACCGAAACCAAGCACATGGTTAAGTAGGCAATAACTCACTGTAAAATAGAAGCCACCTTGCGAGATAGAGTCTCTGCAAACACCAAAGTTATGGCAACCTTGGGTGACTCATTTTTTCCTATGGGTTTTGACAAGTCCTTGCTTGAGCCCTAATTTGCTTCCATGACAATTCAAGTCTTATCGGCAATTTAATTGTATCTACTGTATATGCAAACCCCCGGGACCCCTCATTTCTCTCCCTTCTTTTCTGCTCTCTTCCCTCTCTTCCTCTTTCCATCCTTCCATACACAATTGTTCAGTTTCCATGCTGTCTTTAGTAGTGTACATAAGCGCAATTGCATTTATTGTTTTTAATACATCTGTACTTTATATGCAGCAAACCTTTAACATTGTTAATGTGATGATAAATGCTGTGATCTCTGGTGATAAATAAAAAATGTGATGAACAAGAAGAAAATACGCTATGTTCTGGCAGGTGCACTGCAATGGAATTCATTCTTAATGGCACTGAAAACGCACCAGCCGATGTACAAGCACTAAATCGCACCATAATGCATGGTAACTTATTGCTATGCATTATAGTGTGATTTGATTTAAAAAAAAAAATCTGTGCCTATTCTCCTTTTTGTGTGATTAACACAGGTAGGGTAGCCCATTGAAATTAATAGGCTGCCCTAGACGCGACACACCTAAATGAGAAAAATGGGCAAAAATGCAGATGCACTTACATAGGTGTGAATCTGTGCCTTTTATATCTGCCTGGAGTTCAGATTAAAGAATTCTGTACAAAGGAAAAGAATTAAACAAAAATACATATGAACATAACCATAAATCTGTGATGTGCATTTTGTTAGCACTAAGTGACAGTCCACACTGGGGTGGCTTCAAAGTCGTCCAACTCTAAAGCCGCCCAGAAAAGCGTGACTTCAGCGCGGCTTACAAACGACTTCTTTAATAGAAGTCAATGCCAGCTCCACCGAAGTCACCCCAAGTAGTACAGGAACCTTTTTCTAAGTCGGAGCGACTTGAGTCGCACTGATTAGAACTGTTCCATTGCACTGCATGGAGCGCGACTTGTCAGGTGGCCAAGACGCCTAACAGGTCGCCTTAGTGTGAACTGGGACTTACAGGTTGTAATAATTGTCTTTAAATTAAGTTACACTGTCAATGGCAATACAAATTATAAATAGTTAAAGTCAAAATTGTTCTTTTTCATTTTGGATAGAGTAAGGGAGGATTATACTCCTGTCAGTTTCTTTTTTTCACTGTGTCCCATTGGGTAGATTTCCCTTTACTTCCTGTCCCATAGCCAAAACAGGAAGCGAGAAGAAATCCCTCCAAAATTTGTTACCAGGGTCACTAGAATTAGTGTCCTCATTGGAAGATTTCAACTCTATTCCTGTTCTGATGTCAACCCAAAATTTAGGACTAATGCCGCGTACACACGAGTGGAATGGATGTTTTTTCCAACGGAATTCCACTCAAGCTTGGCTTGCATACACACGGTCACACAAAAGTTCTCTGAACTTTCGACCATCAAGAACGCGGTGACGTACAACACTACGACGAGCCGAGAAAATTAAGTTCAGTGCTTCTGAGCATGTGTCAAATTGTTTCCGTGCATGTGTTATTTTTTCGCGCGTCCGAATTGCATACAGAAGATGGCATTTTCGGATAGGAACTTTTCCAGACCGAAAAATAGAAAACATGCTCTCAATCTTTTGCTGGCTGGAATTCCGCAAAAGACCGATGGAGCATACACATGGTTGCATTTTCCGACAAAAAGCTCTCATCAGAGTTTTGCTGGCGGCATTTCCGATCGTGGGTAAACAGCATTACTTTTACATTTGGTGATAACAGTAAACAGGACAAATGCAAAGCGTGAATCTCCCTATCAGGGGCACAGACAGCAATAAAAGCTTGACAGGTGTTCTAATTCCTCTCCACTCTATCTAAGATTACAAAAAAAAGTGTTGCCTTGAGGTATAATTTAAGGTAAGGTATAGAAAGCCTTATCATATTATTATGAAATAGTAAGATCTGATAAAACAGGGATTACATGTAGCGTGCAATGCCAGGTTTTCAGTTTTGGAGACTGTTGGCAAACAACTTAAGCATTAAAAGCAACTGTTAGTTAATTACTTCTTTTAGGGCCCATTCACCCATTCACACCTCAATTTCTGCATTGTGAATGCGTTTCTGCATGCACGTTTTTGATGCATTCCGGTGCGTTTTTTCCCCTTCTTTTTTTCTTATCTCAATTTTGGACAATTAATGACGTGCATTCTGGTGCATTTTTGATGCCTCGTGCCGCATTTCAGATGCGTTATATACAGAAAACATGTTCTACTTTTGTTGACTGCAGTGGAACGCACTGCACTGGTGTGAACTAGAGATCCATGTTAAACACTGTCCATGTGTTTTTGAGGCAGAGTAAAAAAAGTACTGGACTGCATCCGGCGTAAACACAGTACATTTCTTTGATTTATTGGTCTTTACAAAGACTACAATATTGTGAGGTTGGGTTAATAATCTTGTATGCGATTACTATTTTTAACAATAATGGGAAAAAAAAAAGTGTGGTCAATGCAGCCTCTTTGGTTTTGCTGCCTATAGTCATAAGACTACTTTACCTAGTAGCAAATCCTGCCATGATAACATAATATCAGCCGCCAGTGACGTCACCGGTTCATATGCTCTGAAGGAATGGCATACCCTTGCTGTTCCTTCAGAGTCCTGTGCGGTAAATGGGGGCTCCTGCACGCATGAGCAGGAGTGACATCATCGCAGCTCCGGCAACTTACACAGTAGGAGTACACGAACCCAGAAGGAAGACCGGGGGAAATGAAGCGCCTTCAGCAGTGACAGCATGCCGCTGGAGGGCTTCGTTCTAAGGTAAGTTTCACATAATTATTATTAATACTATACAGGATTTATATAGCGCAAACAATTTGCGATGTGCTTTACAACTTGAGGGTAGACAGTACAGTTGCAATACAATTCAATACAGGAGGAATCAGAGTAGGAGATAATCGGACAGATTAGGGTAGGGAGTTCCACAGGATGGGAGAGGCTCTAAAAAAGTCCTGAAGGCGAGCATAGGAGGTGGTGACTAGGAAGCTAAAGGGCAGGAGGTCTTGGGAGGAACAAAGAGAATGATTAGGTATTTTAAGACTAGGTTAGTGATGTAGCTGGGTGCTGAGTTGTGGATGTCTTTGTAAGCTGTTATTAGTATCTTGAATTTAATTTGTTGGGTGAGTGGAAGCCAATGGAGGGATTGACAGAGAGGAGTAGCAGACACGGAGCAGTTGGTAAGGTGGATGAGTCTGGCCGCAGCATTCATAATGGACTGAAGGGGGGATAACCTATGTAGAGGTAGGCCAATGAGAAGGGAGTTGCAGTAGTCAAGGCGAGACATGACCAGGGAGTGAATTAAAAGCTTTGTGGTGTCATTGGTTAGAAAGAGGCGTATTTTGGAGATGTTACGGAGGTTGAGGCGGCAAGATTTGGACAATAATCGGACGTGGGGCTTAAAGGATAAATCAGAGTCCAGGATTACACCTAGAACCTTGGCATGCTGGGGTGGACTGATAGTTATGCCATCGATTTTTACAGAGAAATCAAGGGAAGGGGCATGTGGGGGAGGAATAATTATAAGTTCGGTTTTGGATAGATTGAGTTTGAGGAGGTGTGACATCCAGACTGATATATGTGTTAGTAAATTAGTGATGCATTAGGAGACTGAGGGAGTGAGCTAAGCGGTAGAGACAGTGTCAGGACAAGATCATCCAGCGCCCAGGGCAAAGATGTCAAACCCTCCAAAAAATGTATGAGCAAATTGTGTGTTAGCAAAGATCCCCTCCCTTCCCTCCAAAATACTTTGAGCACTAATCTGCACGTTTACCCCCAAGTATAAATTCCCTTTGCAAATCAAAATTCTACCCAAACTAAATTCCCCCTTTTCTAGTACTTCTGCCAGCTTGTAGGTAGGCACTCTCAATGCAACGCTCCCCCCCCCCCACTTCACATGACACCACAACGCCCAGGACAGACTCCCCTCCTGCCCAGCCCTTGTCCGGCCCTGGGTATAGAGATAGATTTGGGTGTCATCAGCATAGAGATGGTATTGGATGCCATGGGAGGCTGACCCAGGGTGGAGGTGTAGATTGAAAATAGGAGAGGTTCAATAACAGAATCTTGGGGGACCCCAACAGGAAAGGAAGAGGAGAGGAGGAAGTAGAATTGTAAGTAACGCAATAGGTGTGGTTGGATAAGTAGGAAGAGAACCAGTCAAGAGTACAGTCACAGAGACCAAAGGCGTGGCGTTTTTTGAGGAGAAGGGGGTGGTCAACTGTATCAAAGGCAGCAGAAAGGTCCAGGAGTAGAAGTTCAGAATAGTGTATATTGGTATTGGCCATTAGTAAATTGTTTGTTACTTTCAGGAGGGTAGTTTATGTGGAGTGTTGAGGATGAAATCCAGACTGAAGGGGATTAAGAAGGCCATTCTTGGTGAGGTGGTTGCTCAGTCAGTTGTAGACCAGACGTTCAAGGAGTTTGGATAAAAAGGGGAGCAAATAGATGGGGCGTAGGTTGTTAAGATTGAATGGGTCCAGTGAGGGCTTTTTAAGTATGGGGGTGGCTAGTGCATGCTTTAGAGAGTTGGGGAAGATGCCAGAAGAGAGGGAGAGATTAAAAATGTGGGTTAGAGAGTGTAGAATAGAGCCAGAAGGTTATTTATTTTATTGGACTTTTTACTGGATAATTCACTTTCACTGTTTGATTTGATTTTAGCTGTTGGATCACACTTAGCTATTGAATCATTATTTACTGGATCACTTTTACTTTTGTTTTTTATGCTTTGCATTTATTTATGTTATGCATTGTTTAGTGAAGCTTATAGGTGTTAAACATTATATAAGCTGCACGGGCTAACTTCGATTACGTTTGCAGGTGAGGTTATTCATGTTTCATGTTGAGCAAACCAAATGAGACTTTATATTAATTTGAGAAATAAACAATTTAAATGTGATTACATAAGAATGAGATTTGGATCTCAAGATCTTTGACCTTGTCCACCAATATGACAAATCTAGCCTTATGTCTGCATACATGGTAAAAAGCATAGAAAAAAAAAATCTACCATCTATATCAGGATTATGGGGAAAGTATAATATGGCCCCATAGGTGTCAGGTATAGTGCTTGTTGAGGTGTATAATGAAATTTCCTGAGAACTGTAGGACATGATTAATGAATCAACTAGCATAGATCTATTTAAACACCAAGTGACAGATGGACGGAGGAAGCATATTCTTACAGCAAACACTGCGGCTTGATCAGACCATAATATTTGGCAGTTAAATTTAAAGCTGAACTCCGTGATGAGCAAATATTGTCTACATACAATAGGCGAGTGCATTTTTACTTGAAGCTTGGTGTGCTTTTTGTATTTCTTCCAGATCTGTGCAGTAATCCAGAATGAAACTATGCCTTTGTGCAGGAGCTTCCTGTAATACAGACCGGTCACTGCTGTGCTGCTCTATCTCCTTCTGCAGGGTGATGGTCTTATATCCACCCCTTCCTGTAGATTTCTTCAGGCAGCCTGTAGTGGGTGGGGCCCTTCCACAGCTCTGCTTTATGCACTGATTACTACTGACTACTGTATGTACAGCACAGTGATGATTTTACAAATTAATATCTTGGTTTGTAATTACATATGGTGCACATTTTCATCTCCCTGACATTCCATATGTTTGTGGGCGGGGCCAATCACCCTGCACATGGGGGTACCTTTCTCCGTGAACTCGCTCATCAATGCCCAGGACCAGGTGGGGCCGCGTTCAAACATTATGGCTGTATCCCAGCTTAGATATGAGCTGTACACTGTGTCCAGTAATAAATGTATAGAGTCCTTCTGTAAAAGTATTGTCCCATGTCACTACACGCCTTACTGTTATATGTTTGTATTTTGGAGGGACACTGCTAAACCTGTGCCCACTGTGCAGTCTAGCATACCTCTGCCACCCGACTCCCTGTAACAAAATGGTGTCCCGCTGAGCACTTGTGTGGACCCCAAGCAGCCAGGTACATGAGGTCTCTGTACCATGGGTTAGTTCCCAGATGCTTTTGGTGAACTGACCACTAGGGAGGGAGCCAGGACACCGACCCCCTCGCTATAGATGGACCATTCACCTACGCCAAGTACCACACTTCTGACCAGCTGCTACGTACTGTACTTTGGATTAGTTACTGGTTACCCATAGCAACTGTATTCCTACTTGCACTTGTCCTGCCGAGTCAACCTTTTGTAGTGGCCTTGCTTCATACCCCATTGTGAATTACAGGCCCTGTTCTTCTGATACGGCATTATCTACCATGCACAAATGAAGATGTACGCCTAGGTTATTCCCCCTGGAGGTCTACCATGCACCCCTTTGAATACCTTCAGACCAGGCTTAGGAACAGTTGAGAAACTTAAATTGCTTCAGGAACATTAAAGCGTTAAGTGCAAAACAGTCCAATCCACAACTAACTGAACTGCAGCTGCTCAGGCATGAAAGATGAAAGTCCAATATTGGCATCTTCCAAAGCTTGGTGGTTTATCTTTTCTTCCGGTGTTCCAAGGAACTACTGGGAGCAGGTCGGAAGGCTAGGCCCAAAAAGACTGGAAAAGGAACCCGAACCTGGTTAACTCCTTCTCAGCCTGGGCATACTAACTGACTTACTGTGACAAGACCCAAATTGTAGGCATCCTGCCTACAGGTAAAATCCACAGGGGATTTAAATAAAGGGGTTCTCATTCTTCTGACATAGCAAACCGGAAATAAGAGTAAGGCCAGTTTACGCAAGTCTGCCCACTAAAAGTCTGCCTAATCTTAGTTGAGCAAGATTTTTTGGATGTAAAAGTGAATTCTTATGCCCTGTACACGTGATAAGATTTTCCAACAACAAAACCGTGGATTTTTTTCTGAAGGATGTTGGCTCAAACTTGTCTTGCATACACATGGTCACACAAATGTTGTCGGAAATTCTGAACGTCAAGAACACGGTAACATACAACACGTACGAAGAGCCGAGAAAAATTAAGTTCAATAGCCAGTGTGGCTCTTCTGCTTAATTCCAAGCATGCGTGGACTTGTGTGCATCGGGCTTATGTACACATGATCGGAATTTCCGACAACAAGTTTTGTTGTTGGAAAATTTGAGAACCTGCTCTCAAACATTTGTTGGTGGAAATTCCAACAAAAATGTTCTATAGAGCATAGACACGGTCGGACATTCCAACAACAAGCTCACATCCAACATTTGTTGTCGGAAAATCCTATCGCGTGTATAGGGCACAACACTTGCTGGCCACACTAAAAACTCTTGACACAGTGGCCTTGAAGGTTACTATTAAACAATAGCTGTTAGAGCCTGGTAGCATTATGGTTATATGTCACGTGTTAGTTTCAAACAAGCCATATTATAAATGTGACTATTTTGTGGCAACATTTTGGTAGGGATGATTTACTAAAACTGGAAAGTTAGAAGCTGATTGGCTACCATGCAAAGCTGCACCAGACGTTGCACTCTCCAGTTTTAGTAAATCAACCCCACAATTTACTTACTGCAAATCTTGCCATTCCGGTGATAGTATTATAATGCTACTTACTTATGCATATAAATTATGCTGAAACTTCTAGGGTTCATTCATGCTGCGCCGCAGTAGTGCGGCATTTAAAGGGTTAAATGAGGCGGTAATCCAAGCATGTATCACTTTTCAGGGGACCCGCAGTCTCTAATTCAAATTTCCACCAGAGCATAAGTGCTTCCAATGTCAAACCTCAGCTGCTGAACAAAACATTAACGCCCCCTGGAGTATTTCGGTTTAGTGAGATCCAAATGTCCAGCGCTTCAGGAATAAATTAGTTGTCAAAGGTGAGTATCATCCTGCCACTCACTTCCCCAGACTCCTACCAGATTTTCTGACTCACATATGTCAAATTGGTCCCAGTAAAGCTTTACAACACCACCATCTCTGCGTCTTTTTTTGCTTCCAATAATCCTCTCACTTCAATATTTCCACATCTTCCACAAGAATCTTCATCTCATCACGGGTGAATCCCCAAAAATAAAAAAACTTATAGTATAGTAATTTTTTTCAAACTTATAAAAATCTGATATTGTGGTCACGTGTGCGAGACAAAATACGTGAATATCACCAGTGATACATGACTTCTCACCCCTCCTGCTAATCACTTTACCAAACTTCCACTTTAAAATGCATATCACTCCACTTAAAATCCATATTCTCATTTACAGAATCCTCTTCTGCTCAGTATTATTTGAAATGAAAAAATACTATATAGTGTAATATGACCACATCTAATGTGCTCACATTAAACTGTGTTCCATGAAGTGCAATACCAATACATCAGTACATGCCACCATGCACCAACCCCGTGTACTAAACACCTTACAAAACTCAACCCCTAAGGTATAGAGTTGGGGGATATTGCATCTAGTAGTCTTCTTATATGTCTCTCCTCTGGTCCCCTTTTTTGCAAACCTACCAATGGGTAAATGATAAATAGGATGTTAATCTCTGGATCTCTGACAACTGGTGCTTCAGAAGTTCAAAAGCTTTGGTATTTCCATGTGAATATGTGGACAGGACCACAGGCATGTTGTGTTGAGCTGTGGATCTGTTTTTTCTTCTTCAGGTAATAGCTATATTTAGAAAACGAATATGGTTGTGCTCTATACCTTCAACCTTATAAATGTGATAATAAGTGATCAATATATGATAACTCAATTATAACTTAAAAAAGTCCCACAAATAATGTAATGAGTAATGCCTGTGGCTAACACCCAGCCAGGACCTTTTCCTCAGTGGAGTTCCAATATCGGTCTAGTCACTGCATCTGTGGGGGGATCTTCAGGTCTGGATTTCAACAGACCAAATCCTTCAGTGGAAGCTTGTATGTAACTCAATGCATAGTGATGCAAACGTGGCTCTCCATGTGTTCTGCTTAAGCAGTGACTGGGCCGATATCGGAACTCCACTGAAGAAAAGGCCCTGGCTGGGTGTTAGCCACAGGCATTACTTGTCTGTGCAGCTGGTAAGTGTACACTTCTTATTGTGGTGGGTCTGCAAGAAAAGTCACATTGATTTCTGGGAACTGATCACAAGCCGATATCCTCACTATTTGTTAGAGATTGGTCAATTGGAAGTCTGACTGACTGGCATTGGAATCTCTACTTAGCGTCACTGAACACTTATAGAGTTATACCATTGATTTGTGGGACTTTTTTATGTTCTTTAAATTGAGTTATCATATATTGATCACTTATTATCACATTTATAAGGTTAAAGGTATAGAGCGCAACCATATTCGTTTTCTATTTGTATTTGTGTGTATTCCACTTTGTGTTGCAGCTTATTTTTTAAGGTTTTTTCCAGCACAGTCTTTTTTTTCTTATTATAATAGCTATATTTGTCTGCTGTCAATAAAATCCATGTCTGATGTTTGGCAAGTCAAAATTACTGAATCTCATGGGTTTTTTAGTTCTCCATCAAAGAAAACTGTCAGGTTTGGAGAAAAAGTGACAGAAGTCCTGTCCAAGTTTGAATGGAATGAAACCATAATAACTTACTAAAACATTACCTGAAACTAGGGCACATGCAAGGCCTCCTGATGCCCCAATGTAAGGACAGAAGTAGAAGGGTAGAGCAGAAATCATTCTCAAAACAAAGAAATAGTTAACCAACTATTATTCCTATCAAAATACTTTTAGGTATTTATGAGCTGTACCTAATCTATGATAGACTATGCGCTAATAAAAAAAATGTATTGACTTGCGTATGAAAACGTCAAAAAACAGTAATGACTTAACAATCAAACGTGCTACATGTCTTAGCCTGCAAACTGAGTAGATTGGTCTGGCAATGTTTGTATTATACGACAACAAAGGAAAAACAAGTTATGTGACCCAAAACCTCAATAGGTTTGTTCTTTAGGAATTTCGGCCATGTCGGCAGCAGTTAGTAAATGAAAAGCTCTAATAAAGGAAGCCTTATGAGATTGTATAGGTATGGATATTCCTCAGAGACTTAGAGTAGCAGTCCATAAAGTATATAAAATACTGTTCCTTTGGGTTTATCCTTTTTGACCTTTCACAGATTTATTTTGTGATTTACCCAGATGAGTTGGATGCTTGTAATGTTATTAAAACCTCATCCTGTCCTGCAAAAACTCTGGTATTTCCTCTCTGGCCCAGTCTCCACCCACACTGACCACTAATGAGACCGGTTCTAGACCCAAGTTCACGGTAGGATTAACAGTCTACAACAAAGACAAATTCTTAGAATATGGTTTAAAAGGAACAAGAAAAAGGTCACTCACGAGATGATAAAGTCAAATCTGGATATGCATGCCTGTAATCTCTAAGCTGATGTATAATAAAAGTGATATAAGGCATTTCACACCGTGTGTGCAGCAGCAGTGATTAATTCACCAGATGTGATGATAAACAATGGATTGTTAGTGCTGATCCAGCAACATCTGTTCCAAAAAGAGATCCCAAACAGCCCAACCCCACTAGGGGACACCAACACACCTGCTCACTAGTGCAGCCTTGCTGTTACTTTTCATTTCCCCTCTGCTAGGGTGATATACATTAACATTTTCAAAGGATTTAACAATAAATGCATTTTCTTCGTAAAGGAAAAAGTAAACTTGTACATTTACTGTAATGTTTTTGGCTGCCATGTTCTTAGTAAACTATGTCTTACTAATGTTGACCACACACTAAACCTGAATAGTGAATTTCACCAATATTATTAACAAATATTGAAGGGATACTATGGTGTATTTTATACTTAGTATATCACATGCTACAGTTTAAATCCCTGCTTAACTGCTCCTAAGATAGTCAACTAGACATACAGACAGATTATAGATTCTCGTGTTCTCTGTCAATCTGAGCAGGCTGATGGACTTGCAGTGGCAGTAAAGCATAATCGCTGGGAAGCAGTACTAATCAGAAATACAGTTTATGCAAATAATGTGTGAATAGGACTGTGACCATGTAATTAGTGTCCTTCCTATAGGTACTTATGATGTCACCGCCCGGGGCATAATGGGGCGGTGATGTCATGAGGGGCGGGGTCACTGAATGACATCACCGGTGTCCACGCCCCAAGCCTATATAAGTCGTTGCGCACTGCGCACACGGCATTAAAGCAGGAGAGAGCGCCGTGTCAACATCGGAAGAAGAGAAGAGGGAAGAAGACGGAGAAGACCGGGCCAACGCTAGCAAAAGAGCGGGCAAAAGAGCAGAAGATAGCGGAGGAGCCCGGCAGAAGACACCGGAGAGCGGGAGAAGAACCAGAGACCGGGAGAAGAGGCCGGAGAGAGCGGAGAAGTCCGAAGAGACCCCCCAAGTCTGAAGAGACCCCCGGAGCTGTCTAATATATTACTTTAAAAAACGGTCTAGTGTGTTTTTTTTATTGACACTTTTTTCCCCCCAGGTGAATGGGTAGGGGTACGATGTACCTATACTCATTCACATAGGGTGGGGGGCCGGCATCTGGGGGCCCCCTTATTAAGGTCCTCGTCAACATGTGGACAAGGTGCTTTGGGGTGGGGGGGAAGGCTGTGGGGCCCCGTACAGCCTTCCTGATAGGCCCCCCCCCAAAAATGAAAAAAATAAGTCCCTCCTCTGCGCCCACCTCCTGAAGCCCTCTGTTTGTTGATGTGATGGGGCCCAGGGAAATGTAATTCAAGTCCTGGTAAGCAAGTAGGAGCGGGGGTGTGGTCTAGTAAAAATCTATTTATTAATTTGAACAGAAACATTAGAGCTGCTCTGGGCCCCCCCCCCCCATTTAGCTGATGAGGCCTGGACCCAGTACAGAAGGACCAGTTGTACTGCCTTATCATCGGGCCTGATCAGTACCACCTATCAGTGTCCATCAGCTACACCTATTAGTGCAGCCTCATCAGTGCCCACCAGTGCTGCCTCATCAGTGCCCATCAATGCCCATCAGTGTCGCCTCATCAGTCACTTACATTCGACTCGAACATTGGGAGCATCCCTATTCACAATAACATGAGCACCGCAATCTCTTTTATGGCTATTTACCAGTTACAGATGTACAGCAAGCTGATTATGCTGCGCTTGATAAATAAAATATTGCATTAGTGAATACACAGTTCCCATAGACATTTCTGTAACAAACACCCTTTGCCCTCTTATACTTATTGTGGTCCTGTTATGTAAACCACAATGGAACTAATTCATATGTTAGACAACCCAAATTGCCAGACTGAGTAATTCTTATGAGAACATCATTATGTTTAGTTAACAGTTGCATTTTATTACAAGTTGAAATGTGCTTTTTAAAGCTGTCCCAGCAAAAGTTTTTTCTTTTCAATGTTTTAATATTAAGTTAGGAGCAAGTTGAGGTTTCTGTACGGTGCAGTATTGGTAAACCTTTTATTTAACCACTTCAATACAGGACACTTTCACTCCCTTTCTGCCCAGGCCAATTTTCAGCTTTCAGCTTTTAGGACTGTCACACTTTGAATGACAATTGCGTAGTCATGCAACACTGTACCCATATTACATTTTTATCATTTTTTTGTATAGAGTTTTTTTTCAGTGGTATTTAATCACTGCTAGTTTTTTTATTTTTTGCAAAATAAACAAAAAAAGACAAAAAATGTACAAAAGAATTAGTTTTTCTTCGTTTGTTATAAAATTTTGCAAATAAATAATCTTTCTTCATAAATTTAGGCCAAAATGTATACTGCTACATTTCTTTAGTGAAAATAACCCAAATCAATGTATATTATTTAGTCTGAAGAAAAGTTACAGTGTTAACAAACTATGGTACATATTAGTGATGCACCGATACTGGTATCGGTATCGGTGACGATACTAGGCATTTTCATGCGTGTCGGTACTCGAGAAAATTCTCCCGATACCGAAAGCCCATACCGGAAGTGACGTCAGCTGAGGGCAGGCCGCCTCCTCCTCCCCTCTGGCAGTGGGGTTCGAAGCAGTACGTGCCTTACAGCGCCAGGACAGGGGGGCGGGAAACTCCTCAACACAGTGGGAACAGTCTGACAGCTGGTCACACTGACACTCCTGCTCCCGGCTGTCTTTTATCATTATGCAGCACTGCCATGATCCTCTCCTGCCTCTGTAAACAAGAAGAGGGTGGGTGATGTCATAACGCCTCCCTTCCTGTTCCTGCAGAGAGAGAGAGCTGGCTGCTAGGCTGGATGGCTGGCTGGTTGCTACCCAATGACAGAGAATGGGTGGGTCGCCAAAGGCAAGGGGCGTGCACGTGTGTTTCTATAGTGTGAGGCAGCTGTGGAAGCATCCTTGGAAGCAGAACCAAGTATTGAGGGGAGCAAGTCCTGCAAACAGGTTAGTGTAATATGTACAGTACAGTGTCAGCAGGGTACAGACCGGTCTTTTACACTAGCAACATACAGTATATACAGACCAGTCTGTCCACTGACACTGTACTGTATTACTGTATATGTCAAATGTTATACACATACCAGTCTGTATATAATATACAGTACTGTGTCAGTGTACAGAGTGGTCTGTACCTAACACCCTGTACTGCGCCCTCCTAACAACCTGTACTGCGCAGTCCTAATGCCCTGGTAATGCGCCCTCCTAGCGCCCTCCTAACGCCTTGGTACTGCATCCTCCTGCCCACCCTGTGTTGCCTCCTCATTCCCCCACCAGCTGTCACCTCTGCCCCCATGTCTCCCAATGACCCTCCCATCTCCATCCTATTCCATCCAGCAATCACAGCCTTTTTCTTCTCAACTCTCCCACCCCACAATCCCTATTTCACCCCACCCTGCCCTCACCCCAGCCTCACCCCAGCCTCACCCAACTCCCTAACAACCCCCCCCCCCCCTCCCAAACCATCCCTCTACCTACACGATAGGTATCGTAATTGGTATCGGCGGGTACTTGCAAAAAAGTATCGGTACTCAGTGTTAAAAAAAGTGGTATCAGTGCAACCCTAGTATACATATCTGAAAATCGATCAATCCTGATATACTGATGGCCTATGTCATTTCTTGAGGCCTGAAAACACCAGGACAGTACAAATATCCACCAAATTACACCTTTTTGGAAACTAGACAGTCCAATGTATTTAGTAAGAGACATGGTGAGTTTTTGAAGTTGTAATTTTTTGTCACAATTTTTTGGATTTACATTTTTTTTTTTTACATACTGTCACCAGTGCAGTACAGCGTCATCATATAACTGGTGTGGTGGTGATCAGGGACACTGACTGGTGATAGTGTGTATAAAAAAAAATGTAATAATTTTTTTAAAATTGTTAATATAGATATATATTTTTTACCACTTTTTGCGATTCGGCACTGCGTCACTTTAACTGACAATTGCGCGATCGTGCAACGTAGCTCCCAAACAAAATGTACGTCCTTTTTTTCCCATAAATAGAGCTTTCTTTTGGTGGTATTTGATCACCCCTGCGGTTTTTCTTTTTTGCACTATAAACAATAAAAGAGCGACAATTTTGAAAAAAAAAAAGCATTTTTTACATTTTGCTATAATAAATATCCCCCCAAAAATATAAAAAGAATTTTTTTCCCTTAGTTTAGGCCGATACGTATTCTTCTACATATTTTTGCAAAAAAAAAAATCGCAATAAGCGATTATTGATTGGTTTGTGCAAAAGTTATAGCGTTTACAAAATAGGGGATAGTTTTATGGCATTTTTTTTTTTTTACTAGTAATGGCGGTGATCAGCGATTTGTATCATGACTGCAACATTATGGCAGACACATTGGACATTTTTAACACATTTTTGGGACCACTGTCATTTATACAGCAATCAGTGCTATACAAATGCACTGATTCCTGTGTAAATGACACTGGCAGTGAAGGGGTTAACCACTAGGTGGCAGTGTAGGGGTTAAGTGTGTCCTGGGGGTGTGTCCTGGGTGTGTGGGGGGCGTGGCTGTGTGTGACACGTCACTGATCTCTGCTCCGATTACAGGGAGCAGAGATCAGTGACACTGTCACTAGGCAGAACGGGGAGATGCTTGTTTACATTAGCATCTCCCCATTCTTCTACCCCGTGAGACGATCGTGGGTATCCCCGCGGCGATCAAGTCCGCAGGACCCGCGACCCGACTCACGGAGCTTGCCGTGGGTGCGCGCCCGCAGGTGCCTCTTAAAGGGCAAAATACAGGTACGTGATTCTGCCTGTACGTGCCCTTCTGCCGCAGTATATCTGCGTGAGGCCGTCGGCAAGCGGTTAATTAATTTTTTACATACAGTGACCAGAGCAATTCAGTGCTACCACAGTAGCACTGTAAAACTCTGGGGAGGATATCATGATTTTTTTTTACACACTACGAATGCTAATAACTGCATTTTACAGTTATAAGAAACCATTTTTTTCTGAATGAAAACTACTCATTCAGTGTTTACTATTGTGATTAGCTAAAGCTCATCACATGGTACAGATGAGCTGTGATTGGCCCTGTTTATACCATGTGATGACTGTGACCAATCATAGAGCTCATCACAATAGTATACAATAAAATGCATGTAACAAAGCCTTTTATTGTGTACAACTGTCATGTGATCTGCTCTGATTGCCCACAGCGATAATATGTTACCGGCAGCGGGCCAGTACAATGATCTGTTATCAGATGTGTCCCGGCGGACAGGGCGGGTGAAGGAGTGCACCGAAGCCCAGCCCGTAGGGCATGCGTGATCCTGGAGAATGTCATATGACGTCCTTCCAGAACAACAGTGGTCCCACCCAACCATTATTTTACAATAATTGGGGGTTAAAAAACGTTTTCTTAACGCAGTCTTTTAATTCATCATTCTACAATAATACATAGCCTGTCTATACCTTTTAAATTTGGATATGGACAAAAATGCACAATTCAGTTGGGTGTAGGGAAATTCTATATAGCAGGGGTGTGCATCTACAGTCCTCAAAGGCCAGGATTCTCATAGAATAGTATATGGAGTAAGATTTACCATATTAATCGGCATATAACACGCGCTGATGTAGGAGGGAAGTTTAAGGAAAAAAACTTTAAGGAGGGAAGTTTAAGGAAAAAAACTTACATTTTAAATGCCCATCAATGCAGCCTTATCAGTGTCCATCTACAGCCTTGCCCATCATTGCAGAATGAACAGTGTACATCTGAAGCCTTGCCCACCATTGCAGAATGATCAGTGTCCATCTGCAGCCTTGCCCATCATGCAGAATGATCAGTGTCCATCTACAGCCTTGCCCATCATGCAGAATGATCAGTGTCCATCTGCAGCCTTGCCAATCATTGCAGAATGATCAGTGTCCATCTGCAGCCTTGCCCAACAGTGTCCATCTGCAGCCTTGCCCAACAGTGTCCATCTGCAACCTTGCCCAAAATTGCAACATGATCGTTTTTAAATGTTACCGCCGCCGAGATAGACAGAGCTGTATGTCCTGTGTACTTGGCTCCTCTCGCAGTCCCGCCCCTTGGCCCAGCTCCTATGATGGACACAACACCGGTCCAATGGTGGGATATAAATGCTAGGAGGTGGGACTAGGCTTGAGCGGAGTCGAGCCTAGCTGAGTACAAAGTACACTCAGGTCTGTCTATTTTGGTGGCGCTCGTTCCCTCCTTCCCCTCCGAAGCAGCGGTTCAGCGTATAACACGCACCCACCATTTCCCCCTGATTTGAAAGGGAAAAAAGTGCGTGTAATACGCCGATAAATATGGTAGTTTACAAAGGAAGCAAAATCCTTGCCTGTTTGTGGCCCATGGGGTCTGAATATGGATGTCCCTGCCATAAAACAACAGTTGGAATCTACCACAGATAACTGAGAGAGAGAAACTGACCAATAATGTATGGAAGTCAACCTGCCTAGCTTTTAAACTTTTATCAGCCTTGAAAAAGTATTCATACCCCTTGACGTTACAACCAAAAATGTAAATGTATTTTATTGGGATGTTATGTGGTAGACCAACACAAAGTGGCACATAATTGTGAAGTAGAATGAAAATGAATTTTTTTTTTTTCAAATTTGTTTACAAATAAATATGTGAAAAGTGTGGCGTGCATTTGTATTCAGCCCCCGAGTCAATACTTTTGTAGAACCGCCTTTCGCTACAATTACAGCTGCAAGTCTTTTTGGGGATGTCTCTACCAGCTTTGGACATCTAGAGAGTGACATTTTTGCCCATTTTTCTGTACAAAATATCTCAAGCTCTGTCAGATTGGATGGAGAGTGTCTGTGAACAGCAATTTTCAAGTCTTGCCACAGATTCAATTGGATTTTGGTCTGGACTGTGAATGGGCCAAACAAACAAAATAATTTTCCTTTGTAAACTACCGTATTTATCGTTGTATAACGCGCACTTTTTACCCCCTTAATGTCAGGGAGAAAATGGTGGGTGCGTGTTATATGCCGAAATGGTGGGCTCCTGTTATACGTGCGTGTTATACGCCAAACAAAATAATTTTCCTTTGTAAACTACCGTATTAATCGGCTTACAACAGCACATTGGTTATCACCACAGCACCATCGGATTTGCCCATCAGCTGCAAATCACTGCCCATCAGCTGCCAGCCTGTGCCCTAAAAAAAGAGCGCCTGTCAATGCCCATAAAAGTGCCAATCAGTGCCCATAAAAGTGCCAATCAGTTAGCCATCAGTAATACCTGTCAGTGCCCTTCAGATGCCACTCCGTAATGCCTGTCAGTAGCCCCTCATCAGTGCTGCCTATACAGTGCCATTTATCAGTGCCCATCAGTGCCACCTATCAGTGCCCATCAGTGCTGCCTATCAGTTTTTTTCAAAAATGTTGGCCTTTTTTAGTTTGTTTAGCAAAAAATAAAAACCCCAGTGGTGATCAAATACCACCAAAAGAAAGCACTGTTTGTGGGAAAAAAATAATAAAAAATTTAGTTTGGGCACAGTGTGGCATGACGGCGCAATTGTCATTCAAAGTGCGACAGTGCTGAAAGCTGAAAATGTAATCCTGGGCAGGAAGGGGCGAAAGTGCCTGGTATTGAAGTGGTTAAACTTCTCCACAACTTTATCCCTGACCTGTCCGGTGTGTTCCTTGGTTTTCATGATGCTATTTGTTTACGAAGGTTCTCTAACAAACCTCTGGGGGCTTCACAGAACAGCTGTATTTATGCTGAGTTTAAATTACCCACAGGTGGACGCTATTTACTAATTAGGTGACTTCTGAAGGCAATCAGTTCCGCTAGATATTAGTTAGGGGTATCAGTAAAGGGGGCAGAATACAAATGCATGCCACACTTTTCAGAAATGTATTGGTAAAACATTTTGAAAACCATTTATTATTTTCCTTCTACTTCACAATTATGTGCTGCTTTGTGTTGGTCTATCACATAAAATCGCAATAACATACATTTACGTTTTTGGTTGTAACATGACAAAATGTGGAAAATTTCAAGGCACTGTATGTCAGTCTAACATTGGCTGTCAAAATGAAACAAAAATAAAATAGGAAATTTTGAATAACCTGTAAATTCTATCTTAAGCCCCATACACACGGTCGGATTTTCCGATGGATTCTGTCCTATCGGACAATGTTGTCGGAAATTCCGACCGTGTGTAGGCACCATCGGACATTTTCCATCGGATTGTCCGACAGACAAAGTTGTATCTCCTGCTCTAAAGATTTTCCGACAACAAAGTCCGATCACACCAATTCCGATCGTGTGTAGCGAATTCCGACGGACAAAGTGCCACGCATGCTCAGAGCACATTACAAGACCAAAGCTATTGGCTACTAACCTCTACATAGTCCCGTCATAGGCAACAAGCGTCACCACGTTCAGAATGATCGGATTTTCCGACAACTTTGTCCGACCGTGTGTATGCAACACCAGTGTCGGACTAAATCCGTCGGACCAAATCCGATGGATTTGGTGGTCGGATTTTCCGACCGTGTGTATGGGGCTTTAGAGTACAGAATAGGATGCACAACTTGTATTTTTAGACCATGGGTTATAGATTGTAAGCTCTGATCCCTCCTGTATTGTATTGTAATTGTACTGTCTTCCCCCGATGTTTTAAAGCGCTGTGCAAACTGTTGGCGCTATATAAATCCTGTATAATAATAATAATAATATGCAACTAGTTCAGGTGATTGGAAACTGGCAAAAAACTTGCTAGAGCCACCTCCAGAGCGCACCATATAACCCCACACAATCTGGAAGAATCCTGTTTTTTAGCAAGCAATAAAAAGTGATTCAGATACAGAGGGTAGGGACCTGCATCCTGGACTGTACTCCCAGATAAGGAATTTACCTAATCCACACAGCAATGGTGGAACTGATAGCAGCATGTCCTCTACAAGGGCCCACAGGCAAAACAAAGAGGAACTTTGTCTTGCAAATAGAAGCTGTAGCCTTTCGGGAGACCATGACAGCTCTGACCATATCTAGGCATTGTAGTACAATTTCTTTGTCATGTTTTGGGGAACGACACAGGGAATGAAGAATAATGTCCTCATTGAGGTGTAAAGAAGAAATCACCATGGGAAGGAAGGTTTTGGTCTCAAAATGACTTTATCCTTCTGTAAAACAAGAAAGGGATCTCTATAGATGTAGCCGGCAGCGGACTACAGTTATCTGGCACTGCAGACTTACCCTCTCCTTTCTTATGCCCCGTACACACGATCGGATTTTCCGACAACAAAACCGTGGATTTTTTTCCAAAGGATGTCGGCTCAAACTTGTCTTGCATACACACGGTCACACACATGTTGGCCAAAAATTCCAAACGTGAGAACGCGGTGACGTGCAAGACGTACGACAAGCCGAGAAAAAGGAAGTTCAATAGCCAGTGCGGCTCCTTCTGCTTGATTCAGAACATGCATGAACTTTTGTGTGACGGACTTGTTGTCGGAGAATTTGAGAACCTGCTCTTAAACATTTGTGTGCGGAAATTCTGACAGCAAATGTTCAATGGAGCATACACACGGTTGGACTTTCCGACAACTAGCCCACATCGAACATTTCCCATCTGAAAATCTGACCGTGTGTATGCGGCTTTAGACTGTCTCTGTGTTCCTCTAGTGCTGGGCTCGGATTACATGTATCATATTCCTGAGCCAAGCAGAGAGCATTGTGGGAACTGTAGTCACCTGAACAGACATCCTGCAGAATCTGCAGAACTATCCATGAACTACACCTCATAGCAAGCCATCTGCTCCAGGGAGAGAACTCAGGGAGAGGCTATAAAGGGATCAGCAGACCAGGCCCAAGCCCTCTTGCTTCCCACATCTCATCAAGTAAACACCCCCTTCGCATCGTACCCCATACTCATTCACATAGGGTGGGGGGCCGGGATCTGGGGGCCCCCTTATTAAAGGGGGTTCCCAGATTCCGATTAGCCCCCGCCCGCAGACCCCGACAACCAACGGCCAGGGTTGTCGGGAAGAGGCCCTTGTCCTCATCAACATGGGGACAAGGTGCTTTGGGGTGGGGGGGCCACACGGCCCCCCTTTCCCCAGGGCACCCCCCATGTTGAGGGCACGCGGCCTGGTACGGCTCAGGAGGGGGGGGGGGCGCTTGTTCGTCCCCACCCCTTTTCTGGCCTGCCAGGCTGCGTGCTCGGATGAGGGTCTGACTTGGATTTGGGGGGAACCCCCACGCCGTTTTTTCGGCGTGGGGATTCCCTTTAAATCCATGCCAGGTCACGGAGCTAGCGCGGCGGCATTTACTGCCTACGCTAGCTACGTAACCTGAAGTTACGTTCGAAATGAACGGACTGCTCCGTGTGTGGGCAAGTCCGTTCATTTTCAAAAGTCCCGCGGACTTTTGGCCGGCGGATTATCCGCTGGAAAAGTCCGTGCGTGTGTGGGCAAGTCCACACGCTCGGAAAGTCCAGCGGACCTAGCTGGAAAGTCCCGCGGGATTGTCCGCTGGACTAAGTCCGCCGGCAAAAGTCCGCACGTGTGTACGCGGCATAAGTATTACTACTGGTCAGTTTCAGCTGCTTTGCCTTGACTGCATATCACTGTGCCACATTTAGAAGTCTTGTTTCTTTGAGCTCCAACTGCCGGTGAAGACAACCGCAAGGCCTTGCATTTTGAACACTGCTATTCTATCGCTATTTAAAGGGACACACCACTAGTACCTATATTACTTCATCTCTCATTAAGTTTAAAGGTATAATAGGCTGGCCTGGGGTTCCCCTTTAGCAGTGGTTTTATATACAGTAACCAGTAGCCCTTTTTGAGATCCATTAATTTATTGTCTGTATGCCTTGATATTATGTATCTGTCATTTCACACTCTCATTTAATTGTTTTGGGGACTTTTTCAGTCTTGGCTGTTGATCCAGGATTTGACTGACTAATATCCTGTTACAAGACTCTCCTCTTGATTAAGTAAAACCTAAGAGAGCTAATCAATATATCTTGTGTCAGTGTGTTATTTAAAGGTATACACAACATGTCTAAACCTAGAGTGTCAGGAGGGCTGGAAATTTCACAGGGCCAAGGTGGCGCAGACGAACATGCAATTCTAAGCAACCCCCAAGGGGGCAGTGCTACATAAGAAATACATGCCAAATCAGAACCAAGCCTAAGAGATGTAATGGCTACCAGGAAGGAAATTTTTTTATGAATATCTCTGAATATCTCTGAATATCTCTGATTGGTTCAAGGGGGGGGGGGGGGTCTCTGATACACAGAGAGCACCAGGTCCAAGTGAAATCCCAAGGTGACACAGTAGGTTCAATTGTGTGATTTTATGAACAACTCCCTGAAGAAAATTTTTGATCATGGGAGAAGGAAAATCCTAGCTTGGGCTGTGTCCAAAATTAGACCCAGGTACTCCTGATGGAGTAGGGCTGCAGAGCAGACTTTGGAAGGTTAGTTATCTAGCCAAAGGCTTTAAAGGAACTGATTCATCTATTGGATATTGGTATTTAAGGTTGTGGACGAGGAGTTCTTCAGTAGGAGGTCTTCCAGGTAACATGAATGTCCAGGGTTTATAGAGGAGCTACCATCTGGGCAAGCACCTTTGTGAATACTTGAGGTGCAGAGGAGAGCTTGAATGGTAGTGTTACAAAATGGAAGTGTTGGTCCCCCCACAGCAAAATGCAGAAAGAAATGATGTGAGGGGAAAATGAGGATGTGGAGATAGGCATCTATCTACTGATGCCAGAAGTTCCCTTTGCCTAAGAGAAGGACAATGACAGATCTTGCTGATTCCATTCAGATTTGTAGTGCATACAAAAAATCTGTTTAAAGATTTTAAGTGAATTATTGTGTGGATTCCATATTTGTTTTGAGACTGAATAAGTTTGAATATAAATCTTTATGGACAAGGTATGCCATACTTTATACATCTGTTAAGGTTTTCATTTAATCAGGTCATGGTATATCTAGTAGTATTTGCTCACATTTAGCTAAACTTGTTCTGTAATGTTGAAGACGTTTTGTACCTTATCCAAGACACTTCCTTTTCAGTTCTAATGAGTGTTAGGAATATACCAATATACCCCAACCTTTATATCCAAACAGGTAGTACCTAAAGATTGAAATTATCAGGCTGATGTTTTTGTTTAAGGACAGGGGGTGTGAAATTTGAGGGACCACCATGTTCTAGTTACAGATTTCCATCCTTGGTTTCATAACGTTCATAAATGCTAATCCTTTGACCCGTCCCCCTCCAATTGATGCTCGCTAAATGAGACTCATATTGTGCTAGATGTGATTCTAAGTGGTTAGAGTCAGGTTATAAGCAGATCAGGTTAAAATTGGGGGCTGAACCTACTCCACTGATCCTGTCAAATTCATGAGTTCAAAAAACATCTCTCTTGGTTGTATTACTAGACTTCTACATTCTCAGAAATCCAGGCAGATACCGTTTTTGCCTCGATAACTTTACCTCAAGTTTTGGCAGATGCATGTACCTCTCTTGAATGCCTGATCATGTTGGAGGAGATTCTTTGAACAATCAAAACTTTGAAAGCCAACAAGAGGCCTGGCCAGGATGGCTTTACAGCCACTTATAAAAAATTTGCTGAGCTTCTTGCCCCTCTTCTTGCTGCTGCTTTCAATAGAATCTTTAAATGCAAACAATTTTGAGAGGATATATTAAGGGCTCAATTTGTATGATCCCTAAACCCCACACTGAAAATACATCCTGGACCAATTATAGGCCCACCTCCCTCTTTAATCTGGACATTAAAATCTTAGCAAAAATCTTGGCCTTGCGTTTGAATCCAGTGATAGTAACCTTGATAGGGAAAGATCAGGTGGACTTTATTCCCTTCCGGCAAGCTAGTGATAACATCTGTTGTATTATTCATCTCATTTACCATGCTAAGTCCAAACGTATCCCTCCTCTTCTGTCTCTGGACTTACGTAAAGCATTTGACTCTAATACCAGGTCTGACCTGCACTGTTTCCTAAGTGGGGTCTAGGCCCTCATTTCCGTTCCCGGATTCTCTCTCTGTACTCCCCACGCATACATGAAATATATAGGCTTCCATTCCATGTGCTTTACCATCGGATATAGTACTTGGCAGGGGTGTTCACTCTCACCACTCCAATTTGCATTACTTATAAAACCCTGTGCTCTCCTTCTTAGAGCCGATCCGAATATTTCTGATATCTATATAGCAGGAGTTTCCCCATAAGCTTAGTATGTTTGCAGACAAAGTTGTATTGCATGCTACTAACCCTATCATCACCCTTCCAAGTCAATTGGCCCTGCTGAAATTTGCAGTAATCTCAGGTCTCACAGTTAACATGTCTAAATCCAAGGCTCTTCATATCTCTTTGCCTACAACTGTAGTTGATCAGATATTTGGGAACATAGCTCCATTTTAGAAGGCTGGAAATTTTATGCCATATTACATTAGCAAATGCTTGTTTCTTAATGTGTTATTCATAGGCTTGTGTTATAAAGACTGTGCCATTTCTGTGTATCCAGCATACGAGCACGTGTCAGCAGGGACTGGACAGTGTAAGCAATGAGGCAGGTCCAAGAATCACATCAGTATCCCGCTGTATGTGTGGCAGATGAGCTCACACCATGGTCACTGAGTTATTTGCTTCCTCACATCCCTCAATCAATGTGCACAGCAGTGAACAGATTATTTTTATCTTGCATACAAATAAATTGCCTTGCTTGGCAAATGATATCTCTGGCAATGTAAAGCAAATGCTACTGTACATTTTAATCTGCGGATCTGTGTCCCAGCAGCTTGCGATCTATTAGTTTCAGAGAGATGGCATGTCATAGCTAATCCGTTTGTACAATATGGAGCTTGACTTGTTCCATGCATAAAAGAGACATAATCATGTTGTCTTCGCAATGAAATTATGGAACATTTCACAGCTGCCATGGATCCTTGTTCACAATATTACCTATTACAAGAAGTGATCATTTATCCTTAGGACTGTGCCGAGTAGGATAATAAAGGCCAAGTGCTGATAAATAAATTCAGGGTTACTGATCATGACAATTTATTTTACTACCCATGACTTTCTACCACTACATTACTTTTGTTTGTTTTTTTTTTTAATTAAAAAAGAATCATCATCAATATACTGTTAAGCAGGATAGTGTAATCAATAGCTTTGAAAACTGTACTAATAGGCTGTTTTGTGCAATAGGCTGTTTTAGAAAAATTCTAACTATGATATCTGCTATGGGGGTTCCTTCACAGCAGTTTACACCTAACTTCTGAGGACCTCACACGCTTATGCCTTGTACACACGATCGGAAATTCTGACCACAAAATCCGTCTGATTTAGTTCTTTTAAGCAGCTTTACATGTCTATTTTTACATTATTTATAAAGGAAACACAAATAATAAAATGTCATCTATGCCAGCCTGTACTGTATTGTACATTGAATATGCTGAAAGTCTGATACATAAGCCACATAAGAGATATGTTTTTTTATTGGTTGTTTTGCAGGATGGCTGGTAAGTGTGCTGGGAAATCTTCTGTTAGTTTGTGATGTGCACTGCCCTTCCATGTGCACCTTACTGCAATGGCTAGTTATAGTTCAAGGTAGTTGCCAATTTTTTGTACAGTTGGTTAAATTGGGTGTGGGGAAGCACTAGATGCCTTCACTGCTATTGTGCTCTTGCTGGGCGTCACGTGCTTCCCTGTGTCTTTAAGAAGGTATGGGCTTCCTACAGGCACATCTACCCTCAATCTATCCACTGCTATATAATGTATGTGCTCCTACTATGGAGGCTCTGAAAATGATAGGGTTAGGATTGCAGTATACAGAGGAACCTTGACGTGGGCAATGCAGCTTACGCTCGCTCTGTTTTAAACGTAAATTGTTAGGATAAATTTGGTTGTTTTGCAGGCTGGCTGGTAAAAGTGCTGGGAAATCTTCTGTTTGTTTGTGATGTGTGTTGCCCTTTCATGCGTGGGGTGGTTGTCACTTTCTTGTACACTGTTTATTCTGTCTTTGCTCTTTTACCAGGGGTCCACTCTGGCTAGCCCTAAGCTTTCGAACGTGTTTGTATTCTTTTTCCTTAGACTAGGTTTTCACTGTTTCAGCCCATTAATAGAGTTCTTGAATTGAATCTCTCTGTGAATGTAGGTCTGTTGATTTAATAAAAAAAAAAACTGTACTTCCTAACATTAATAAGCTGTTCTTGAATCTCAGTCAAATAGCTTTCTCTAGGGTGAGGTGATGTCATCTGTCTTCTGCGTGCAGAAGGAAGCATTTCCTCCTTTCTCCATATGATCAAACTGTAGCAAAATAATTAGGTATGGTGAACTTAAAAAAAATCAAGACTCAGCGGTCTACCTACAACTTAAAGCCCTGGTTCCCAGTCTGCAGCCGTGGGCCACACATGGCCCTTTGAAACTTACTGTGTGGCTTTGTGGCCTCTACATTGTGGCCTCTACATTGTGGCCTTTACCTTGTCTGTATTTTCTTAAGGCAGTGATAGAAACATAAGGATTTTTTTACTTACCTCTAAAATAAATGGAGTCAGAGACACCTCAGCTGTTTAGAAGTGAAATTGCTGCAAGGCAATTTGGAGGGCCCAAAATTTAATTGGAGAGGCAGGAAGGTTGGAGAGCAGAAAGTGGGGAGGAGATATGAAGTAAAATTTTAGCTTGTATCCCTGGAACACCACATTAGGGACGCAACAAACTGAAATGCCCTGAGTCCAGGTGAAGAAAAGGAAAAAAGATATCTCCCTACTTCATTGAGAGGAAGACTTGATGCCAAACTTGGCTGGCTTGGAAGTCCAGGACTTGTGATGGAATTAAGTGGAGGACTTAGCTTTAGAAGCGGAGGTCTGGAAAGAATGAATGGAACTCTTTTGAAAACCAGAAACATCAGTTTTTACTGCGGGCACATTAGCTTTCTTCTTACTAGGTAAGAGCATGCTCTTTCCACCCCTGACTTCCTAGAATTATTCTCCATCAAACAAGATCCTTTACAGACGTTTCTTACAGACTGTCTTCACAGATCAGTTTCACAGCCAGAGAATCCTGCGTATCTGAACTGACATAAGAGCAAGGCGAACATTTTGGCACAGGGAGTCTGCCAAACTGTCTATGCAGTAGCACAAGACTACTGGGAGGAGCTCCAATATTTGGAGTACCAAGGGGGCTTTTAGGATAAAACAGGCCTTGCACTTCATGCCAGGGTTTGGCAAACTGCCATAGTCTCCACAAACGGTTGCATGGCCGAGCTTGATAGAGCAAAATAGGCTTTTAGAAGAGCCTCACACCTTTTGTCCACAGGGTTTGAGGACTAGGACATCCTCAACCGAAACAGTAAGACATTGGTTGAGGCAGTAACTAGCTTAATTTACTACTGGCACTATGCATTTTCTGTGGTAAGCCCCTTCCACTGGGAACTGCTACTCTAACCTCTTGAGAGGTGTTTACACTTTGCATGGCCCCTGCTAGTCCTCATACAGATCACAATGTACTGAAGAGTTAATTTGACAGGATCTAGTCGGTTACTTGGTTTTGGGAAAGGATCCCATACTGGTGACCTTAGGTCCAGTGTGTTGGGACAGTTTAAGCTTTAAACAGGAGCTTACTTCACCCACCAGAACCCTAATGGCTTCTGAGAGATTTAAGGTAACTTCCCATTCTCCTGGGAGGAGTTCTCAGACTCTGAGGATTCACCTTCTACTTCCTAGTCTTCATTCTCATCTTCTTTGGGAAGCAAGGCATTAGACAAAAACTTGGCTGAGAATGTGGTCTATATTAGTGCAGAGACTTCCCCATCAGGTCTGCCATAGAGACTGAAAATTCCTCTCTGGTTAAAAAGGAGGAATGAGGAGTACTCAAGGAGATAAGGGGAAGACTCTGAGGTGTGTAGACTAAAATCCAAACAAAGTACCAGGAGCAAAGTTTTCAGAGGAACCCCCTAATAACCACATCATGGCCACATGCACAATATGCTGGCCTGGCTCCTCATCCTTATGCCTGATTTCTGTCATGAGGGTGAAGGCATCCCCTCAGGGGTACTCACAACTAGTCTAAACATAGGTTGGACCCAAGCTTTGGCTGTTTGGGCATTCATCTGAATGCCAGACTTTTTGCTTGTTCGGCAGAAGCTAACTGTCATATATAGTAGTAGTATTTCTACTGCTTCTATATATCACAGCTTCCTGTCAGTGATTTCTAAGGAAGCATCTTTAGCTATCATTGACATCACTCAATCCCCAGCCATGTAAACAAAGGGGTGGGGATAGCATGACATCACTGGCCAAATATGGCCATATGGATACAAGTTTAGATATTTTCCAGAATCTTCACTTCAGCTTGAGAGTGTCCTTTAAAAAAATGAAACAGCTAGTTGGTTTTCATGTCTACAGGAGTTATTAGCAATTGACTTCTTTAACATGTTTTTTTATGTTCTGTAAGTGATTTAAGTAGTTAAGCAGAAATATGCTTTAAATTGTTATTATTATTTTGGGAGTTGGATGAAACATGTACTGCAAGTAAACTGAAAAATGATTTGACCACATGCAGAATAAAATCCCTGTAGTATATTTGAAGAGAACATTTCCCATAAAGTGAGTCAAATTCCTGTCAAGGGAGAGCCTTCAGTGAACTCAGGGCAGTAGGGTAAATGAAGGTAAGGCAAAGAGTACTGCCCATTAATTCAAAGTAAATCTATATCCATAATAGGTTTAGTAAACATACTTTAAAGCTTTGCAGAGGGTGCTCCCTTGTCACTCCAATCCCCTGGTGTATTACCAAGAAAAATGTGTCACATGTGGTAATGGGTCCAAATACAGCATTGAATTGAAACACTGGATCCCACCAGAGAAAGTTAGGTCTGGGGTCCTACCTCGCCAAATATGTTGAGACTACTGATTCTGTCTGATTTCTACATCTTTGTGCTCAATAAACAACATCCAAGAGCTATATAACAGCAAAGAAACAGATAAATGGAACGTTACACGAACAGTAATTGGTAAAGCGAGTGTTACTAAGTATGATGAGACTGATGATTAATGGTACAAAGCAAAAATTATTATATTGCCCAGTCCTCAAGATGTTGATATTTGTTACATAGTATTTATAACACAATAGCGCAAATATATTCAGACAAATTATCCCACCTGATTTCTACTTTTTTTTTTTTACCTGTGAACAACATCCAAGATGTATGATGAGGATAACTAGGAATTGGTCAAGCAAGCGTTGCTAAGTATTATGAGGATGATGACCAAGTGAGCTGCCATCTAGATAAGGGAAGACCTGTGGATGTGGTATACCTGGATTTTGAAAAATAATTTGATACAGTGCCCCACAAATGCTTCATTTACAAACTGAGGTCTGTAGGCATGGACCATAGGGTTTGTACATTGATAGAAAATTGTTTACAGGAGCTAGTCCAAAGCGTGGTGATAAATAGAGTGTACTCAGACTGGTCTGGAGTGGTAAGTGGGGTACCCCAAGGCTCTGTCCTGGGACCAATTCTGTTTAATTTATTTATAAATAATATAGAAAATGGGATAAATAGCTCAATCTCAGTGTTTGCTGACGATAAAAAGCTAAGCAGGGGCGAAAACTTCACAGCAGGATGTAGAAACTATAGAAGAAGAGTAGAAGACTTGTTCCTTATCACATTTTCACTTCACTGTTTAGTGTCGACCAGCTTGATGAGCATCGATTGACTAACCACCCACGCTTGTTACATACAGTATGTCATTTTGTTGTTATTTCAAGAGTTTATTTGCACGTTTGGTTTACACTGCCACCTTGTGCACACCTTTATCATTGCCTTTTCATTTCAAGTACTTTTATTATTTTGTGACACATTGGTTACACTTCAGTTAAACAACAGCGTAAACTCACTTATTATACACATACACTTATTGGTCACGGATCCACCTATATATTTAGGCAGTATATTGCGGCAGTTGTGCTATACATAGTTTTTTCCACTTCCAGTGATAGCACGGGAGTATTCCTCTACTAGTCTTATAGCGAGTAAACTATTGAGTCTCAGGGAGTATAGGAAGACATGTGGTCACTCAATGAAATTGGAGGAGAAGCGGTTTAACCTTAAACTGCGTAGAGGGTTTTTCATTGTCAGAATCGGACATGACCTTGCACACACTCACACAGGTTGAACTGGATGGACTGGTGTCTTTATTCAACCTTACCAACTATGTAACTATGTAACCAATAGTACACAGCTGAAAACTCTGAATTACCCAGTCTTCAAGATGCTGGCCTTAGTTATATAGGTTTAAGCAATGTTTAGAAAGTTATTTTGCAAATTTTCAACTACAATAACAATCTTTAGTACTTTTGTAATATATTTATTTATGACTGGCTTTTTTACCCTTCATTTTACAGGACTTTCTTAGGCCTCATGCACACTGGACGTTACAAAAACGTATTTTAAGCAGTACCGTTTTGCCGCTTTTTTCTGCGTATTTTAGCGTTAGCATTTCTTATCATTTTTAGCAAGAAAGCACAAGCTATGGGATTAAAAACGCTCAAAAACACGTTTACCGACATTAGGAAGTTTCTACAGCTCAAAAACTCCTTTTAAAACCCACTAGTTCTGGGTTTTTTTTTTCCAGCTAGAAAACGCTCCAGGTAAAAACCACTGTTAACAGCCTATGTGTACATGGACACATAGGATAGCATGCTGGGGTGTTTACTGGCTGTAGAAAAAAATGCCAGAAGCCAAAAACAGCAGCTGTAAAAACGTCCAGTGTGCATGAGGCCCAAGTCCTCTAAGAGGAGGGGTGGAGGGGCTGGGAATATTGTTTGGTTGTTGTATTCAGCTCTAAAGAAGATTTTTTTTTGTAGAATAGAATACGAATGAGCAAATGTATCAAGGATGTCATCTTAAAATAAACTCCTGCTGATATTCAACTTTGTTCCGACTAAAATAGGAGATTCCAAATGACCATGTCCAGTCAAAGGTCTTAAACCGTTTTTCTGTGATTTTTAACTTTTAAAAAACTCAAGATGCTTAACCACTTGCCGACCGGCCCACGCCTATATATGTCGGCAGAATAGCACTGCTGGGCGAACCGCCACACCTCCTTTAAGAGCCGTAGCAGGTGCCCGCGCACGCCCGCTGGTTGCGATCACCGCCGGCCACGCGCGATCGCAAGCATGAGAGCCAGAACGGGGATTTATGTGTGTGTAAACACATAAATCCCTGTTTTGACAGGGGAGGAGAGACAAATTGTCTGTTCCTACTAAGTAAGAACAATGATCTGGCTCCTCCTCTAGTCAGTCGTATCCCCTCACAGTAAGAAACACACCTAGGGAACACATTTAACCCCTCGATCACCCCCTAGTGTTAACACCCTCCCTGCCAGTGACATTTACACAGTAATCAGTGCATTTTTTATAGCACTGATCGCTGTATAGATGTCAATGGTCCCAAAAAAGTGTCTGATTTGTCTGCCGCAATGTCGCAGTCCTGATAAAAATTGCTGATCGTCGCCATTACTAGTAAAAGAAAAATAATAATAAAAATTCCATAAATCTATTTCCTATTTTGTAGACACTATAACTTTTGCGCAAACCAATCAATATGCAGAAGAATACATATTGACCTAAACTGATGAAGAAATTTGTTTCCAAAATTTTTTTTTGGGATACTTATTATAGCAAAAAGTAAAAAATATAGTTTTTGTTTTCAAAATTGTCTGTCTTTTTTTGCACAAAAAATAAAAAACACAGAGGAAATCAAATACCACCAAAAAAACTCTATTTGTGGGGAAAAAAGGACGTCAATTTTATTTGGGTACAGCGTCGCGCGACTGCGCAATTGTCAGTTAAAGCGACGCAGTGCTGTATCGCAAAAAATGGCCCGGTCAGGAAGGGCATAAATCCTTGTGGGGCTGAAGTGGTTAAAGGGGTTGTGGGTCAGGTTTTATCGTAATGCATTCTATGCTTACTAATACTTACTAATACTTACTAATACTTAACGGAGCCCCCATCTCTCTCCAGCGATGTCCACGAGTGCCTCAGTCGGCCCAGACGCTCCCTCCCGATTGGCTGAGACACAGCATAGGTGCCATTGGCTCCCGCAGCTGTCAATAAAAGTCAGTTAGCCAATCAGAAAGAGAGAGGGAATGGACACACAGAGCTGCAGCTCGGCTTGGGTGCCCCCATAGCAAACTGTTTGCTGCGGGGCCACTTAACAGGAGGGAGGGGCTAGAAGCACAGAAGAGGCACCAGAAAAGAGGAGGATCCGGGCTGCTCTGTGCAAATCCACTGCACAGAGCAGGTAAATATAACCTGTTTGTTATTTTTATAGAAAAACTTTAAGTGCATGCAAGAGTAAAAGTAATTTATATACTACAAAAATTTGCAGAGCTTCTGTTGGTATGCCACTTTGCTTATCTGACTACAGCATTTGGGGTATACATAGCATTTATCACAAATAAGAGTTTCTTTTTGGGAGAATTTTTCTTCCAGGCTCTCTATTGCCTAATTAATTTCTATACAGCAAACCTATAATTGAAAACATTCAAGGGGGTTTGAAAGGGGTTTATGCACTGACATGTCTCTAGGCATTTTTTCCCTAAAGATCCTTTTCTGAGGTAAATGTCTTTCTATTGCAGGATTTATAGAATGCTCCAACAGACTGTTGCTATCTAAGCGTTCATATAGAAGAGAAGATTGGCCAGACAGGAAAAACTACAGCGATCACCAAATATATTGGACCCAGAAAAGTATCTGTTCTGCTAAGAATTAATGCCTGGCAGTGTCCGCTGGTACTGTTTGATGAAACAAAATAGGATTGTGAAATACTCATTGCACGATCGCTACATGATGGTTTACCTGTATTATTTGCTGCTGACAAATAAAATATAATAGAATACATTCATATCGGACTCTGAGAGGTATTAAAATAAAAACAGATTGCCTGCTTCTGTTTTCGGGGCGAGAAGAGGTGTGTAAAAATACAGCTTTCTTGCCAAAGACTTTTCTTTCTGGCTCTGCAGTCTGATTTTAGGGCAGCTGTTATGTACATGAAACAAACAACGAGACAGCCAGGAATGATGGGAAATCAGTCATGCATGAGACACTAACAACTGCACCCAACAAGAAGAAACAAAGATTTTCTGTGCATTATTTGAATAAAAATGTAATTCAGAAACAGCCCTTTCACCTGACAGCAAATAGCTGAGCAAAGATAGAGGGAAACAATCTATGACAAGCCTGTGCATATACTAGGCTCTATGAGAACAGATGGTATCTGCAAATGTCTGTGAAAATAAACACACTATGACTCCCGGCTATAGCTGGTGTGACAACACACTAGCCAACTGCCCCACTTTCACGTCACATAATGATACAAGGGTTACGGGAAATTGTGTGAGAATGGGTATCTCCATTCCAGAGCACTGCAGTCAGCTGCCAAGGAGAATATGCCCTGGAGGTAGGCTCAGGTGAGAAATATTTACACTGCTGAGGGTGGAGTGATGGCTTATCACATACATCAGTACAGAGGGATGTGAAGGCGAGGACATGGGGTAGCTCCAGGTGGTTTACAGCTCACAAATATTGTGTTTTCCTTAAGTTAAAGCTGAACTTCAGGCAAACTGCTATATGCACAGATTAAATACATATAAAAGAGCTGTTGTCTTAAAATATTAATACACTGTATGTATATATTAATGGGGCAGCCATATTTTTTACCACCTTCATAGGCTCTGCTTCCTGATTTTCAGTACTGCGCCATAGTTGGCTTACTGCTCCCTATTACAATGCAGATCTCATTCTTACAATTTTCACATGTAACCTAAATGGAGGACTTCAGTTTGAAATGATAAAATTGCTTATTTAAGGCATATACTGTATTTCAGCAGGAGAATAAAGCACAATTCACTCCATTATACCTCATAATTTCAAACAATGGGGGCAGCCATATTTTTTCCCACCTACATAGGCTCTGCTTCCTGATTTTCAGTACTGCGCCGTAGTTGGCTTACTGCTCCCTATTACAATGCAGATCTCATTCTTACAATTTTCACATGTAACCTAAATGGAGGACTTCAGTTTGAAATGATAAAACTGCTTATTTAAGGCATATACTGTATTTCAGCAGGAGAATAAAGCACAATTCACTCCATTATACCTAATAATTTCAAACAAGTCTCGAACCAGCAGAAAGAGCTTTGTGAAAGTACACCTCTTGAGTGGCTGATATATTATCTTAATAGTTACAGCCACCCTGTTGCTAACTCCTTGAAATAAAACTGAAAAGCACCATGTAAACAAAGAAGATAAATACTGTGACAGAGCGGTTCCCTGCCATGGTGTTAGTGGCCCAGGATTCTGAACTAGGTAGGTTGAGTGGCTCCAGGATGATTACCTAATTTGGAAATGGTTTGTAGAATTCGGTTTGGGACCTAAAGCCTGGGGATTTTGTAGTGATCCAGGTGTGATGAAATCTCCAGTCCTGGGACCATGTTTTGGGAATATTTTTATTTATTTATTACAGGATTTATATAGCGCCAACAGTTTACGCAGCGCTTTACAATATAAAAGAGAGACAATACAGTTATAATACAATAAAATACAGGAGGGCCCTGCTCAGAAGAAGTGGTACAAAAAGGTTGTAACTGTGGGGAATGAGCTGATGGAAGTGGTAAAAGATTAGTTGGAGACGTGATAGGCTTCCCTGAAGAGATGAGTTTTCAGGGATCGCCTGAAGGTGGCTAGAGTAGGGGATAGCCGGACAGGTTGAGGCAGTGAGTCCCAGGGAGTGGGAGTGGCTCTGGAGAAATCCTGGAGATGAGCATGGGAGGAGGAAATGAGAGAGCTTGACATGAGGAGGTCTTGAGAAGAGCGGAGAGGACGGTTTGGGATATGTTTGGAGACAAGATTGGCGATGTAGCTCGGGGCAAAGTTGTGGATGGCTTTGTAGGTTGTGGTTAGTATTTTGAATTTAATTCGCTGGGTGATTGGGAGCCAGTGTAGGGATTGGAGGAGAGGGTTGGCAGACACTGAACGGTTGGTAAGGTGGATAAGTTTGGCAGCAGCATTCATGATAGACTGAAGAGGGGATAGCCTATGGAGAGGCAGGCCAATAGCCTAGGGAATAGGGAATAGCCGGCACACTGATTGTTTAAGTGTGTGCAGGTCTTTTTGTGGCATCAGGACCAGGGATCTGGGCTTCACTCTCCCGAGGAGTCCAGGTGTGCAAGGGAGAAGCCAGAGGGGTGCATAGTTCAGTCTGCAATGGAACAGAGGGCCCAAACCTGAGGGCCGGAGCAGCAGGGAAGCTGTGAGGAAAAGAGCTGACTGAGGTACAGCATTCATACAGTAACACAGGGATGCTGTGTTACAGGGTCAGAAGGACCAAAGCACAAAGCCTGAGCAGTAGTGCTGCTGCTAAAGAGAGCCAGGTGGCTGAATTTGACTTATGTTTTTTTGTGTTGTTACTGGAAACCCCCTGCTTGGGCAACCGTTTTTTGTTACTGGACATTTTCTATCTTATTAATAAAAGTGGGCCAACAAGCCCTTAAACAGCTTATCTGGTGTGGACTCTGCTCACTGGTAAGCTCTACACTTAAGCTAAACACCCCCAACATTACAATACTTACACTTCCATTGTGTTAAATATTTGCTATCTTGTAGAGTTCTGGCTACCACTTGTATCTTACACTTCCAGATTTATCAGAAGATAAATTGCCCCCCCCCCCCCCCCTACTGGCCACTGGAGTTCCTGCTGTTGGGCAATATATCACTACAGGAAATGGAAAGACTGGTGGGAAGAGCCTCCCAACATGGAGGGGAAAGCAGACTTCTGACATTCCCAAAAGTTCTGGATAACATCAACAGATCTTCAACAGAGTTTTGATGTGCTTTATATTGGACCTTGAAACACAAAATTAGGTCCCCTTATAATGTCTGGGCCCCCTACCCCTGTAAACATCCTCTTCTATTAGTACTGTAGGTGTAAAAAGCATCAATAAAAAAAAAGTTAGATTTACACTTACCTTAACCCTGTCTTCTGCATTGCTATCTTTCCAGGGCAATGTAGAACAGGCCAAACATCACAAGATGATACTAACTCCATTTAGTATCTTCTTGCAAGATTTTGGCTGCTCTTATGATCTAGCTGGAAGGAGTGTGACATCACCCTGGGCAAAAGATGGCGGTAAGGTAAGTATAAATCAATTTTATTACAGGTATATTTTACACCTACCTACAGCAGGTGCTTTTTTTTACAGGAGGAGTGGGCTCTGATATTATAAGCAGGTCTTTCATTTTACTGTATACTTTAAGTAACGAGTTGCTGACTACATAAATAATCATGGTGCTTAAACAAATTACTTGGGTGGATGACGAACAGGCAACCCACTCCTTCAGCCTGTTTTTATAAAGGAACAGATTCTCCTAGACATGATTCTCTAAGTGAGGAATATAACACATGTACATTTGCATATTCTGTCAATCAGTGTTTTTTGGGAATTTGTAGCACCATATTATGATATACCTGGTTCTGTTAGCCACAAATGTAAAACTGTTCTGAAATTCTTGTGTTTTTGTGTCCCATTGGTCTGTGTTCTTTATTACAATATTCATTCATAACATTAACATGGAAAAGCAATTTGTAATATATAGTATCTCACAAAAATGAGTACACCCCTCACATTTTTGTAAATATTGTATTATATCTTTTCATGTGACAACACTGAAGAAATTACACTTTGCTATAAAGTAAATTAGTGAGTGTACAGCTTGTATATCAGTGTAAATGTTCTGCCCCCTCAAAATAACTCAACATACAGCCATTAATGCCTAAACCGCTGGCAACAAAAGTGAGTACACCCCTAAGTGAAAATGTCCAAATTGGGCCCAGTTAGCCATTTTTCCTTGCCGATGTCATGTGACTTGGTAGTGTTACAAGATCTCAAGTGTGAATGGGGAGCAGATGTGTTAAATTTGGTGTTATCGCTCTCACTCTCTCATACTGGTCACTGGAAGTTCACCATGGCACCTCATGACAAAGAACTCTCTGAGGATCTGAAAAAAAGAATTGTTGCTCTATATAAAGATGGCCTACGCTATAAGAAGATTCCCAAGGCCCTGAAACTGAGCTGCAGCATGGTGGCCAAGACCATACAGCGGTTTAACAGGACAGGTTCACTCAGAACAGGCCTCGTCATGGTCGACCAAAGAAGTTGAGTGCATGTGCTCAGTGTTGTATCCAGACGTTGTCTTTGTATGAGATGTATGAGTGCTGCCAGCATTGCTGCAGAGGTTGAAGGGGTGGGGGGTCAGCCTGTCAGTGCTCAGACCATATGCCGCACACTGCATCAAATTGGTCTGGATGACTGTCGTCCCAGAAGGAAGCCTCTTCTAAAGATGATACACAAGAAAGCCCGCAAATAGCTTGCTGAAGACAAGCAGACTAAGGACATGGATTACTGGAACCATGTCCTGTGGTTTGATGAGACCAAGATAAACTTATTTGGTTCAGATGGTGTCAAGCAGGTGAGGAGTACAAAGACAAGTGTGTCTTGCCTACAGTCAAGCATGGCGGTGGGAGTGTCATGGTCTGGGGCTGCATGAGTGCTGCCGGCACTGGGGAGCTACAGTTCATTGAGGGAACCATGAATGACAACATGTACTGTGACATACTGAAGCAGAGCATGATCCCCTCCCTTCAGAGACTGGGGGGTCTATACTAATGTGGGGGGGTGGTTTGTCCTGAGGGGGTCTATACTAATGTGGCGGGCTGGTTTGTCCTGGGGGGTTTATACTAATGTAGGGGGGGGGGGTTTGTCCTGGGGGGTCTATACTAATGGGGGGGTTTGTCCTGGGGGGGCTATACTAATGTGGGGGGTCTGTACGAATGTGGGGGTAGGGTTTGTCCTGGGGGGGCTATACTAATGTGGGGGGGGTGTCCTGGGGGGTCTATACTAATGGAGGGGGTGGTTTGTCCTGGGGGGTCTGTACTAATGGAGGGGGTGGTTTGTTCTGGGGGGTCTGTACTAATGGAGGGGGGGTGGTTTGTTCTGGGGGGTTTGTACTAATGTAGGGGGGGAAAGGTTTGTCCTGAGGGGGGGTCTATACTGATAAAGGGGGGTGTTTTGTCCTGGGGGTCTATACTGATGGGGTGGTCTGTCCTGAGGGTGGTATTTATACTTAGTGAAGGGTCTGCACTGACGGAGGGGGGGGGTCTATACTTAATGGAGTGGGGTCTGTACTGAGGGACGACTATAGTTGGTGGAGGGGGGTGATACCATGTTTTACTGCACCAGGTGACACCAACCCTTGTGATGCCACTGCAGCTGCGGGCTCTTATTTCGCCTCTCCCTCTCCTCCTCGTGCTCTGCTGTACTAATGAGCGGCGCACTATGTTTCTTCCCCCGCCTTCATAACGGCCAGGGAAGAAAAAACAAAGGAGCAAAGAAAAGGATTGTGGGACATGTGGTCCCAAGGACTGGCAGCCCCACTGTAACACGGAAACTGCAGCCCACACAGCATGCGCAGCTGAATGGGAGAGAGAAAGCCAGGAGCCTGGGAAAGCTTTCAGGGAAGGGCACCCAGGACTCCAGAGGGAGAGGGCAGTGCTGAGAGAACACCATCAGAGAGAGAAAGCCACACAGCCGGGCACCATCCCTGGTGGAGAAAGGAATGGAATCATTGCAGGAATACAGATCTGGGCTCTACCCAGCGGAGTCGCCACGGGCAATTCAGAGTGAGCTGACTCCTGATCAGAGGAACCGTTGTTGCTGTATCGCTGGGTCAGGTGAGAGGGCCGATCGGCCATTATTTACTACCATCTCTTGTAACATGTCTGCAGTCTCTGACCATCTCCTGTATTATGTGTGCAGCCTGACCGTCTCCTGTACTATGATTGCAGTCTCTGACTGTCTCTAGTATCATGTCTACAGTCTCTGACCATCTCCTGTACTATGTCTGGGGCTCTTTCTAATAGACTCTCTAACAGAAGCCCCCTCTGTGTGCATCAGAGAGACTCCCTTCCAGGTCTCATTAGTGTACGCTCTTCCTGTATTTTCTTTATTGGTAAAAGATCATGGGAGGATCCCAGGGTAACGAAGACTTCTTACGGGAACATCTCTGTGTTGAAGTCGTTGTCATAGAAACATTTGTAAAGGGGAGGAGTTGGTAAGATGACCACGCCCACTAGGGGGCGCCAGAAATATTTCTGCACCCAGGCGTCTGTGACCCTAGGATCGGCCCTGACCGATCTCTTTACAGAGCTGCATACATTGTGGCTAAGCAATGGTTCTGTATATTGTCTATACATTAATACTGGGGATGAACAATCTGGCTGGGTTTGGTTCGAGACATTTTTGGCAAACTCAGTGCGAAGTCCTTGGACCTTGAACTTAGCAGCAAACCCAATTAAAGTGGAGGGCCACCCTGAAAAAAAAAACTACAAAAAAATGTTAATAAAAATGTAAAATGAAAAAAAAATATATATATATATATATTTTTTACTTACCAGAAATGGCTGTTGCTAGGCAGATCGTCCTAATCTGCCTCTTCCTGTTCCACGGAGCTGTTCTGTCTTCTGCTCCTAGCGCCGTCTTCTAGTGAATGGAGCGCGGTGTGGTATGGGAACTGTGTGTCCCACAACACATCGCGTTCCCCATTCACAAAGCGCTGCGTGACTCGCGCATGCGCAGTAGGAAACGGGCAGTGGAGCCAGCAAGGCTACGCTGCCTGTTTCCCTTAGGTGGAATGGCGGCGCCGGGAACCGAGACCCGAGGGACGATCAGTCTCGGGAGGCCGACATCGCAGGCACCCAGGACAGGTAAGTCTGCTTATTAAAAGTCAGCAGCTACAGTGTTTGTAGCTGCTGACTTTTAATTTTTTTTTTCCCGGCTGGCCCTCCCCTTTAAAGTATCTGGGAGCTAAATCTTATTTTATTTTTTTGTACGTTTTCAAAGCTTATAGGCAATGCCAAAGAGGACATGGAATAAAAAAGAGGAATTTGATGTACCAGTAAGCTCTGTCTTTTAGGCTACAGTATAGGACACAGGAATCAAATCATAGACCATGGGTTATATGCCACTACCTTCAGGTGATTGGACACTGTCAAAAACTTAGCTGAAGCTCCAGTTTTGTTAGCAAGCAATAAAGAGATCACAGAGTATAGAGGGGAGAGGCCTATGTCCTGTACTCCATAATACAGGTATTACAGGAATACAGGTGAAAACAAAAAAACTGCGCCACAAAAGATATGTGATAATATAAATGACAAAAATGCAAATGACAGTAGAGGTCTAGCATTAAACAATAAACTGAATAATGGCTGGTGCAGGGTTTCACGGGGAGTGTTGACAGTTCATAAATATGAGCAGAATGGTGGTACACCAAAATTGTACAGTCTATGATATATCCAAATCTTCATAGAGCCACTGTGTTGCACAATTATGGAAAGAGTGAATCCCACCACCGATATCAAAGCCGCTTACCAGATGGTAGTGTGTAAACAGCTTTCATATAGGTACAGCTTCTCACATACAGGACCGGACGTACAATGCCACACTTCTCCAGATGCAAAGAAAACAAGCCTTTGGACTCAGCAGCCAATAAGTATCATAGCAGCATGGACCTGTGCTCAACTTCCCATCATACTACCAAGACCAACTCTAGCGCTGGAGAACTTTCTTTTAGATTTACCAAAACCATATAATATGAGGTCAAACCTACAACACTCTAAAATAAATTGAACAAGAAAATAGTATAATGTATGGCCAGCTTCACACTGAAAACTATATTGTATAACTACTTAATGACCCTGTAATCTATCTTTCATAAAATAGTTTCTTACTGTGTTTTTCTGCCTCCTTGTAATATCCTCCATGAGTTCTCTTACATCTTCCTCTGCCTTTCTCTTCTATTTGTTTGGAGCGAGCAGTGCATGTTAGTTTTAACCATGTGTATTGCCCTATGCATATTACATATCTCACAGACCATAGCACACCATAAGAGCAAGCAGGAGAGGGTGGCTATATTCCTACATACAGTGGGACCATAGGAAACAAATCTTCTAACACCTTCTAACAGATAGTCGAATCACAGCAAATAAAAATTTGGAGATTTGGCAGAGGCTGAGAAAAAAGACAACATTTTTTTCGTGGAAAATAAATATTTCAACAGATTTCTTTTTGTAAACCGGAGTTTATAGCCCCTTTACATTTAATACTAACCTTTATTTGCTGTATTTTCAGCTTCATTTAAATATCATACACTTGAGCATGATCCAGAGGCGTAACTAGACTCTTCAGGGCCCCATTGCAAGAAACCATGAAGGGCCCCCCCTACTTACATTAGGATCTCCAAAGCCCCCCTCATTACATCAGGGTCCTCAGAGAGCCCCCCCTTACATCAGGGTCCTCAGGAAGCCCCCCCCTTACATCAGGGTCCTCAGAGAGTCCCTCCGTACATCAGGGTCCCCAGAGAGTCCCTCCGTACATCAGGGTCCCCAGAGAGAGTCCCCCTTACATCAGGGTCCCCAGAGAGCCCCCCCCCCTTACATCAGGGCCCCCCATACATCAGGGTCTCAGAGAGCCCCCACTACATCAGGGTCCCAGAGAGCCCCCTATTACATCAAGGTCCCAGAGAGCCCTTCCTTACGTCAGGGTCCCCAGAGAGCCAGCCCCTTACATCAGAGTCCCCAGAGAGACCCTTCTTACATCAGGGTCCCCAGACAGATCCCCCCCTTACAGAGGTTTCCCTGTACCTGGCTGGTCTCCGCTGTCTGTGCACATCCAACCCCCAGCACATCTCTGTACCCCCCACCTGGGGGGAGGTGGGAGGTGGCGATCACCAGCTCTATTGTGTCCACTGGCCACAGGATCTCCCTGGGGCATGTAGTTCTCTCTCCGAATGTATACATTGGAGGGGGGGGGGCTTTGACCCGGGCATGTATCAGTAACAGTGTAGAAGCAGAGCGATTCACTGAAGAGTTAAGCCAATTCGTGCCCAGGTCAGAGGGTGCTCTCCTCTCCACTGTATACATTCAGAGAGAGAACTACAAGCCCCAAGGAGATCCCGTGGCTTGCTGGCACCATACAGCTGCCGATCCCGGCCTCCCACCCCCCACTGCATACTAAAATGGACAGCCAGAGGTGCTCGGGAGATGCAGGGTCTTGGGGCCCCCCCACAGCGGCAGAACAGCAGGGCCCAGTCGCAAGTGCAACTGCTGTGACCCTGAAAGTTCCGCCACTGGCATGATCACCTTCCATACCCTTTGTAAAGCACAATTAAAACTAAGCAAACACATTGCAGAAAAAGTTCCAGTCCAATTTTAAAATGGAATTTAACAGGTTGAATTTATTTATGGTGCCTTAATAATCGGGAAATCCTTTACAAGGTAAAACCCAGATCAACGTTAGCATGCTCAGTAACAGATCCCACATTTTTACATACCGGTATACTGTACTTCAGTACAGCACAATATTCCAGGGCAGGGAAAGAGCACAAGTCAAAATCTGGGTAAGTATACCACTTAAAACTAATGTGATTACTGTATAAATACTATATGAATAGCACTAATAAGTTCAAGAGAAAATTTCTTGGATCGAGGCAGTGTTCAGGTGTTGACATACAGATATTAGGCTCTATTGTATGAGTGAAAATGAGCAGATCTGGACTAGTTATGATGACTTCTGAATGTGGAATGCATACCTTCTACAACTTCCAGCTCCCCACCCATGCATTTCAGGCTCACAAATCAAGTTGGCTTTTACTTCCAAAAGCTGAAAAGGTGAAAGTGAGCAGTACATTACACAAAGGAACATAATAGAAGGTGGGTCACGGGATCCTATTTTTATTTAAACACCCAAATAGCTTTGTATAAACCTCACAAGGCTTGAAAAGGCTTATGTAAAGCTATACTCCCCCCTGCCCCCCTGCAGCCACTGTATAGCAGTTGTACTTTATAACATAATCTGAACATGAACTGGAAAGAGAGGAGACATTCACATACTGAAGCTCTAGCCTCATTAGGCATTCTTAAAGAGACCCTGTCATGAAACCATTTCAACAAAAATCCACCCATGAGATTATGTATGCATTCATTGTAATTTCTGCATGTTATTTACCTGTAAAAGTCTCCCTTGTGTCCAAAAACCCTGAGACTGTTGCTCGGTGTTGCCATCTTGGATGTGATGTTAGCAGCCCGGTAGGGCAGCATAGTAGGTGAGGTTGAAAAAAGACACAAGTCCATCAAGTCCAACCTATGTGTGTGATTATATGTCAGTATTACATTGTATATCCCTGTATGTTGCGGTCATTCAGGTGCTAATAGTTTTTTGAAACTATCGATGCTCCCCGCTGAAACCACCGCCTGTGGAAGGGAATTCCATATCCTTGCTGCTCTTACAGTAAAGAACCCTCGATGCTCCCCGCTGAAACCACCGCCTGTGGAAGGGAATTCCAAATCCTTGCTGCTCTTACAGTAAAGAACCCTCTACGCAGTTAAGGGTTAAACCTCTTTTCTTCTAATTTTAATGAGTGGCCATGTGTCCTGTTAAACTCCCTTCCGCAAAAAAGTTTTATCACTATTGTGGGGTCACCAGTATGGTATTTGTATATTGAAATCATATCCCCTCTCAAGCATCTTTTCCAGAGAGAATAAGTTCAGTGCTCGCAACCTTTCCTCATAACTAATGTCCTCCAGACCCTTTATTAGCTTTGTTGTCCTTCTTTGTACTCGCTCCATTTCCAGTACATCCTTCCTGAGGACTGGTGCCCAGAACTGGACAGCATACTCTAGGTGCGGCCAGACCAGAGTCTTGTAGAGCGGGAGAATTATCGTTTTATCTCTGGAGTTGATCCCCTTTTTAATGCATACCAATATTCTGTTTGTTTTGTTAGCAGCATCTTGGCATTGCATGCCAATGCTGAGCCTATCATCTACTAGGACCCCCAGGTCATTTTCCATCCTAGATTCCCCCAGAGGTTCTCCCCCCAGTGTATAGATTGCATTCATAGTTTTGCCACCCAAATGCATTATTTTAAATTTTTCTACATTAAACCTCATTTGCCATGTAGTTGCCCACCCCATTCATTTGTTCAGATCTTTTTGCAAGGTTTCCACATAATGTGGAGAAGTTATTGCCCTACTTAGCTTAGTATCCTCTGCAAATACAGAGATTGAACTATTTAACCCATCCTCCAGGTCGTTTATGAACAAATTAAATAGGATTGGTCCCAGCACAGAACCCTGGGGGACTCCATTACCCACCTCTGACCATTTTGAGTACTCCCCATTTATCACCACCCTCTGAACTCACCCTTGTAGCCAGTTTTCAATCCATGTACTCACCCTATGATCCATGCCAACGGACCTTATTTTGTAACGTAAACATTTATAGGGAACTGTGTCAAATGCTTTTGCAAAATTTAGATACACCACATCTACGGGCCTTCCTTTATCTAGATGGCAACTCACCTCCTCATAGAAGGTTGATAGATTGGTTTGGCAAGAACGATTCTTCATAAATCCATGCTGATTATTGAAAATGATACCGTTTTCATTACTAAAATCTTGTATATAGTCCCTTATCATCCCTCCAAGAGCTTGCATACTATTGATGTTAGGCTAACTGGTCTGTAATTCCCAGGGATGTATTTTGGGCCCTTTTTAAATATTGGTGCTACATTGGCTTTTCTCCAATCAGCTGGTACCATTCCAGTCAGTAGACTGTCAGTAAAAATTAGAAACATTGGTCTGGCTTCAGGATTTATCCTGAAGCCAATTGACCTGTAATCGCTGTTTCCTAAATTGCCCCGTACTTCCACATCCGTGATCAGGTCTGTATTGTTGGTAATCAGTAGATCTAGTAACGCTTTATTTCTAGTTGATGCATCTACCATCTGAACCATGAAATTGTCCTGCAAGAAATTTAGGAACTGGTGAGCCTAATGCCGCGTACACACGAAGGGATTATCCCGCGGGATTGTCCGCTGGACTAAGTCCACCGGATAATCCCCTCGTGTGTGGGCCTCCGACTGACTTTTTTTCAAAAAGTCCGGCGGACTAAAGTTTTAAGTTTTGTTTTAAAATTATCCGCTGGACTTGGCAGTCCAGCGACAATCCCGCCGTTAGTAGGCTAGTCCGCCGGACTTTTGAAATGAACGGACTTGCCGCTCATCGGAAAGTCCGTTCATTTAGCATGTGACTTCAGGTACGTAGCTAGAGTAGGCAGTAAATGCCGGAGCGCTAGCTCCGTCACCTGGCATGGATTTAAAGGGACTCCCCACGCCAAAAAACGGCGTGGGGGTCCCCCCCAAATCCATCTCAGACCCTTATCCGAGCACGCAGCCCGGCAGGCCAGGAAAGGGGTGGGGACGAGCGAGCGCCCCCCCTCCTGAGCCGTACCAGGCCGCGTGCCCTCAACATGGGGGGTGCCCTGGGGAAAGGGGGGCCGTGCGGCCCCCCCACCCCAAAGCACCTTGTCCCCATGTTGACAAGGGCCTCTTCCCGACAACCCTGGCCATTGGTTGTCGGGGTCTGCGGGCGGGGGGCTTATCGGAATTTGGGAGCCCCCTTTTATAAGGGGGCCCCCAGATCCCAGCCCCCCACCCTATGTGAATGAGTATGGGGTACGATGTACCCCTACCCATTCACCTAAGGTGTAAAATGTAAAGTAAAAAAACACACTTTTGAAAAAATATTTTATTGCACTGCTCCGGGGGTCTTCTTCCGTCTTGGGGGTCTTCTCGCCGGACTCCTCCGCCATTTACCTAGCTCTTTTACCGAGCGGAGAAGTCCGGCTACCTTCTTCGTCGCCACCGTCATCTGGGGGTCTCGATCCGCCTTCGGGGTCTTCCGGGGTCTCTTCTGTTCTTGCCGCTGTCGTCGCTTTCTGCGCCGCCTTCTTCTTCTTCTTCCGCCTTCTTCTTCTTCTTCTTCCGATGTTGACACGTCGCTCTCTCTGGCCGGAATGCCAGAGCCGCGCTGTGCTGGGACTTATATAGGGACAAGGGGACAGGGTCACATGCTCATGTCACATGGTGACCCCGCCCCCTTGTGATGTCACAGTCCCGGAGGATGCTGGGACTGTGACATCACAGGGGGCGGGGTCACCATGTGACATGAGCATGTGACCCTGTCCCCTTGTCCCTATATAAGTCCCAGCACAGCGCGGCTCTGGCATTCCGGCCAGAGACAGCGGCGTGTCAACATCGGAAGAAGAAGAAGAAGAAGCAGATGTGTGTGGGCAAGTCCGTTCATTTTCAAAAGTCCCGCGGACAGCGGATAGTCCGCCGGAGAAGTCCGGGCGTGTGTGGGCAAGTCACACGCTCGGAAAGTCCGGCGAAGCCCCGCTGGAAAGTCCGGCGGATTGTCCGCTGGACTAGGTCCGGCGGGAAAAGTCCCTTCGTGTGTACGCGGCATTAGACGAATGTGTGGTTCCCTCCGCCCAGTCTCTGTCTGAATAATTAAAATCCCCCATTATGATAGCACTTCCCATCCTTGCTGCTAATCCAAATTGTGATAGGAGATCTGTCTCCCCCTCCTCCCTCAGGTTAGGGGGCCTATAGCATACTCCAAGTATTATTTTCCTCTTAGCTTCATCCCTTTGGAGCTCTACCCATAAGGATTCCACCTCCTCCCTAGCTCCCTTAGTGATGTCATCTCTCACATTAACGTGTACATTATTCTTGATATATAGGCATACCCCTCCCCTTTTTACCCTCTCTATCCCTGCGATAAAGGGTATACCCTTGAATGGTTGCCAGCCAATCATGAGAGCTGTTGAACCAGTTCTATGAAATTCCCACAAATTCCAAATCCTCCTCGTACCACAGTATCTCTAGTTCACCCCTCTTGTCTGCGTAGTTTAGACTATCGCATACTATCCTATTATTGGGTGTTCCGAGATTGCAACTAGGACTTTTTACTATACTTTTTACTATACTTACCTTGGGTTTATGTGCTTTAGTCAACCTACCACTAATGCCCCCAATACTACCCTCTGGAATATGTTCCGCGCTGACTATCTCTACCTCTGGGCCCTCCCCCCTTCGCCTAGTTTCAAAAACTCCTCTAAATTTTTGGACATCTTTACTCCCAGCTGTCCCTCCTCATTTAGGTGCAGTCCGTCCCTAATATAGTACTGGTGACCGACTGATGACCGTCGGCGCAGTCCTCCAGGAACCCAAACCCCTCCTTACTACACCAGCTCCTCAGCCACTTGTTTACATCCCTAATCTTCCTCTGCCTTTCTGGTGTGGCTCAAAGCACCAGTAGTATTCCTGAGAATACTACCTTGGAGGTCCTTTTCCTCAATTTAGCTCCCAAGTCCCTAAAATCGTTCTTTAGGACACTCCATCTGCCTCTGACTTTGTCATTGGTGCACCATGACAGCTGGGTCTTCCCCAGCCCCCCCCCCCCCCCAGTAATCTGTATACCAGATCTGTAATGTGCCGAACCCGAACGCCCGGTAGACTACATACAGTTCGGCTCTTCAGGTCTTTGTTACAGATTGCCCTGTCTGTCCTTCTAATAATTGAGTCCCCTACCACCAGAATCTGTCTTTCCTTTCTCTTCGCCCCCCCCCCCCCCCCCCACTCTCACAGGATTTCTTCCAGCTAGGAGAGTCCCTGCAGACTCACAATTGTCACTCCAGTGAGACTCTATAGTATTACCATTTCTCCCCCCCCCCCCCCCCCCGGACAGCTACATAAAATGTTATTTCGAGAGGGAAGGGGCGGCGGAGCTGGGCCAGCACAAACAGTAATTAGACACTCACAGACGTAAAGAGGGTTAACATGGCAGGAAAGAGGGGCCTGTGGTAGGCAATTGAGTCTACTGGAGCAGTCAAATTTCCTAGCAGGTTCAATGGTACATTCCAAGTAAATAAAAATAATTTATCAAAAGGAAAAACACTGCAAGTAAGCAATTAAAGTAATTGATTTTTATGTGCTTTTACCTTTGATCTCTTTAAATAGGAACTTTGGTCCGCTTTTGTATGGCCAAATATATATACACTTGTGAGAGAGGGAGGGGGGAGGAGGCAGGGCAATATGACAGTTAGTTTAGGGTGAAAGTCCACTTTAAGTTGGGGACAAGGTCTCTTTAGTGTTGAGTATGAAAAGTAGAATTTTAAAATGGTTGCTCCACTTTACTTTTAGTTCTAGATACAGAACATTTTTCAAAAGTTATATTGAAAAAAATAAAGTTTATAAAAATATCCTACCACTAAGACATAATTTTAGTATAGGCTGATGCTGCACACCCCACACTTCTTACTTGACAGTTGACCCTTCCTTACTCAGTCCATAATGAAAAAAAAAAAAAAAAAAAGGTTTGGCTGTAGTTCAATTTTAAAGTGGAGTAAACTCCCATGTATGATTTTTGCCTATAGGTAAGCCTATAATAAGGCTTACCTATAGGTACAGTAATATCTCCTAAATATCCTGTTTAGGAGATATTTACTTTAGATGCAGCTGGTGACATCACCCGTGCATGCGCTCTGACGGAACAGCATACCTGTACTGTTGCGTCAGAGCCGTGCCGTAAAGAGAGCGGAGTCATCGCTGGCTCAGCCATTCATATCACCCGTGAACCCGGAAAGAAGACAATATGGCTTGAACAGCCTGAGCCGGTTTTTTTATTTTTTTATTTTATGTGGTTTACTACTGCTTTAATAGCACTCTAATCTAACTTCCAGGGACTTTTGCTGCTAAGTTGCTTATGATCGTTGCCCATCATCTGCAATACTGTCAATGTACACAACAATAACATCAATACTTTTACATGTTTCTACAGTTCAAAAATGTAGATTTTTTACACACATGTACAGTATACTACAGAACATGCAATGCCTGTAATTGTAATTTTCACTTTTGAGCTTGGGGACCTCCTTGGGAAGGGGCAGCAGTGACTGAGGAGAATAAGGGATGTATTATCAGCTCCAGTAGATCCAATTGTATACCATGCATTGAAATTAATGCTTCACTTAGTACTTTCTAGGTCTCAGAAGGGCCCAGTTTAGACAATCATCCACCACAGGACCTTCAGTTTCTGTTTTTTAGGAAAGAGTTTCATAAAACACAGTTTAATAAAATATTTGTTGCCTACAATTTATTTTCTTCTTAGGAAAGCAAAATTTGATAAAAGGGTCAGGCTAAAATATCCATCTTCAAATTAATAAAATGGTCTCATGAACAACTCAGGAATTCAAATTTATACAATTTATCACACTAAAATCTTACAGCTACCTAATTTGTTTGATACTCTCGGTTTTTTAATTCCCAGAATCCTTTATCTGGTCTGCTACCGTTCTTCCAGTTGGATTGCTCATTTATTTTATATTGCAGAGAGCGCAGCAAAAGTACTGAGGGCAGTATGGCTTCAAGGGACTGGAGATCAGGAACTCCAACTAGCAGATCTAATTTTCTAAAGCGCCCAAGAGAAATAAAAAGGAGGGAGATAGTTCAATCCACTATTTCCGCTTTTAACTAAAGCATTTCATTTGGGTTTTCCAAACCTATAATCTTACGTATTACATCAGTCTGTATTCATATTGTGTAGGCAAAAAATGTAACGAGTTGGAATCAGTGAATTTGTCTATTCCATCTGTCCAGTGTAATGCTTATTTGTAAGGTATGGGCTCATATTTGCCTAAAAATGGTGCCAGACTGAAAATCAGCCCTGGTACATTTTGCATTCCCTTTTGCCCTTTACATACATTAGTTTGTAAGATTAGTCATTCCATAGGATATTGTAAACCAAATACACATGGAATTTGCAGAGCAATTACAACATGGCTGTTTGATAGTTGCCAGTATTTAAAAATAATTTGTGTGGACACATTCTCCAGTTTGTAGGTATGGCCAAAAAGATGATTGTGGTCCTTGGGGTTATGGTGGCACACCTTTTTCATTTTTATATGCTCTATAATGAAACATACTCCATACTCTTCTGCAGTTCCTAAATGCTGGGCTGGCCCGCTTCCCACCAATATGTCATAAGAATTCACAAGAATGCATTACCACACAGATGCAGGAAATCCTCTATATTTATTCACAGCAAACAAGAGTACATATTAAGCAGATCGCACTGTTCATATTGTTTTTCATTGCAAATAAGAGCATGTATTCCTGTTTTCTATGAATACATATAGAACATTTTCTGCTTCCTAGGTGTTGATATAATCCTTTCTTGTAAATTCATATATATGCTTCCTGAAAAATCCCAATCTTTGTAGTTCTTCTTTATTTCTGCGTTAATTTTTAGGTGTGTGGCATATACTGATACTCTTAAGTTGCTATTGATTATCTAAATAGGCCTCATACTCAGTAAACATCTTCATCCTCATGCCTCAAGCAGCCTCTATCCTTCCCTCTCTCCACGATCACCCATCATCCCCACCATCCTCTTCACCATCTTATTCATCCCTGTAGCTCCCCTCTTTCCTTATGACATAGGACACTCTCCTGTTGTCAGGGTATATGACCTGTACTGCGATGTAATCTATGGTGTAAGATGTATTCTTAGTACAGTCAGAGAAAGTGGCTGCCACAGCACACTTCCCTCTCTCCGTGTTGCTCTTTCCTGCACCAGAGAAGGTGGGCTGGGTGTTACCACCTCCGAGGCCAGCCACACCCCTTCCCCAAGTCCCACCCAATCAAAATGTGAGCCTAGGAGCAGGCTCTGCCTCAGGGGTGTACTCAGTATGAGTGAGTTCCCAATGAGAGGTCGCTGATCAGACACAGAGGGGGGAGAAAGTAGAAAGAGGAATGTGTAATTAGTTTCATCTGCATGTATTCCTCTTTGACTGTGACCGCAGCCGTTCTTCTTGTGCCGGGATATCGCGGGGCACTCGCGGGTGTGCGGGAGCCGTAGCCAAAATGCGGGAGGCTCCCACACCTCACAGGAGACTTGGGATATACTTATTTGTTTGGGATGATGGTAGCTGGGATCTGGATCCACCATATTGGATAAACAGTCAGGCTTCTATCTGTGGTCTTTTCTGTGACTCAAGGATCTTCTTTGATCTATTCATCATGGTCCACGGCCCATATAATATCCCCTGTTCAATAAGGTTTTGATGATCAGCCCACAGGTGGCCTCTATGTGTTTCGGCTGTATTGAGCTGTGTTGCCCCTGAGTTTTTCCGTATGTTTTTCTTTATTGGAAACCATTTTCTGTCTAATCACTGATTGACTAATATGTATTTACGTGACCCTCTTGCAAGATAGTGAGATCCTTCTCTTCTTTGCAACTACTGAACCCCAAATGAGTCCTGAAGAAGTGTTCAACGTAACGCGTAGACGCATTAGGGCTCACATCATGTATCGATTCTTATCTGTATATATGATTTTTATTATTTCTTTCATGTCTTTGGTCTTTATACTATATGTATTTTTCAATAAATGTCAAAACAATTTTCTGTACTCCCAGTGTTTTCTTGTGCCTTTAAAGTCCGACCACAGGTTTTCTTTGAATTCCTTTTTTTCTTTTTGTTCTTGGGATATCTGTTCTTTTAACACATGAACACAGCACATCTCTCAGTATTGATAATTATGCTAAACCTGCTCAACTCTGTACTGTGTGCTTTAAACATATATGCAGGTGTACATAAATTTAGGTGTTGAGGAGGTTCTATGCTATGCCTGTAATATAATTTACTTTGCTGAGAACAAAGCCGACAGCCCATGACATGCCTTGCCTCTAGTATATCAATGCAGCATCTGTACTTCTCTCATTGTGTATGTTGTCACACAGAGTGCAGACTATTCTGCACTGTACCCCATTGTTGTTACTTTCTGAATTTCCAGAGATTGTAATCAGGGCCAGTGCTACCACTAGGCAAACTAGGCAAGCGCCTAGGGTGCACTGCTGTCTAGGGGCGCCCGGCCACTGGTTTCCCTCTGCGTTTGCATGCTCTGCAGGCTGCAGCATGTAACTAACTCAGTCTTGGGTAGCTGCTCTGTCCAACCGTGGTGGTAGTGTAATTAGAGGCGCAGTGCAGCACTGGAGCCAGCGCTAGAGGAAGCAGAGCCGATGCGTCCTGTATAGCGGCACTTTCTGTCACATGGGCAGGGCAAAGGGGGTGGAGTCGGGGGTGGAGCCAATGGGGGCCGCAAAATTTGATTTTGCCTAGGGTGTCAAAAATCCTTGCACCAGCCCTGATTGTAATACATGTTTTTAGCAACAGCATATTATGAAATGGGGAGGCAATCCTTCAAAAATCAGAACATCTACTGTAGCAAATGTTCTGCTTGGGACTAAACACAGCATTTAGGCTAATGCTAGTTAACAATTATTTTCAGGTGCTCAATCCCTTTAAGGGCAAAGTTCAGGTCTTCCTGAAATGAGCAGTTCCACAATCAGCAAAGTGTCATTGAGTATTGATATCTCCTTCAGAGCAGAGAGGAATTGTCTTTGTGATTTAATATCTGCAAACAGTGCCTGGGAATCATCCTTCAAGCCAGACAAGAAAAGAACAATAAGATAAATAGGAACTCCTGTCCAGGTCAGAATTTTTAAACAGTATATAGAAAACCAGGGTTCGTATCCCAGACCTGAACCATGCTGATGATTCCAATAAGCTGTAATTTGCATGATTTTAAGTCTCCACATGCCAGGGTATTAGGTATATTCCTGGACTCTAAACGTTTCTTTTAGCCCCACATCCAATCACTGTCCAAATTTTGGCACCTCAATCTACGCAACATCTCCAAAATACGCCTTTTAATAACCAATGACACCAGAAAGCTTTTAATTCACTCCCTGGTTATCTCTCACCTTGACTGCAACCCCTCCCTATTGTCTCACCTTTACATAAGCTATCTCTGCTTCAGACCATCATGAAAGCTGCTACCATACTTATCCACCTTACCAGCCATTCATTATCTGATACCCCTCTTTGTTGATCCCTCCACTGGCTTCCATTTACTGAACAATTACAATTCTAAATACTAACAACTTACAAAGCCATCCACACCCAGCTACATCACTAACATTGTCACAAAGTACCAACCAAACTGTTCTACTTGCTCCTCCAAAAACCTCCTGCTCTCTAGCTCCCTCATCACCTCCTCCCATGCTCATCTCCAGGACTTATCCAGAGCCTCTCCCATCCTCCGGAACTTCTTACCTCAGTCTGTCCGAACTTATACTACTTCTACTCTATCCTGTCCGAACTTATACTATCTTCTATTCTATCCAGCTTTAGGTGATCCTTGAAAAGTCATCTCTTTAGAGAAGCCTATCCCTCCTTCACCTAACAAATACATTTTTTATTTTCTCCATCAGCCTTTTACCCTACAGTGATTACCTTTTTTATCACTTGGCTCTCCCTTTTAGATTGTAAGCTCTAACAAGCAGGGCCCTCTGATTCCTCTTGTGTTGAACTGTATTGTAACTGTACTGTCTGCCCTCAATGTGTAAACTGTTGGTGTTATATAAATCCTGTAAAATAATAATAATAATAATTTGAAGATGTGTAACTAGAAAAGCCCCTCCATACTGGCCAATCGTGCAATAACTTCCCCATTAAACTGCATTCTGTAACATACATGTGTCTCTAAATATAATAAATGAATTCTTCCACAACATAAGGGAAAACAGTGGATGTTAGCATGGCTGTGTTGCTGCAGCCATAAAGTAGGTCCTATCGCTTCCGGAAGATGAGCTATGGCATTATCTCTGCTACGCACATCTGTGTCACATCAAAAGAAAGCAAGTAAGCAAGTTCTTAATGCCAGCAAACCAGTAGTGAACATTTCACAAAATAACTTGTTTGGCACAACCTGTAGTAAAACCTGGCTTAAAAATTTGATGGACTAACAGGATCATCCTTCAACTAGGAAAGTGATTTATCAGCATGCCCACTGCAGATGTTCCACTACAGCTAGAGTACATTGTGCTATGTTTCTTTGCACAGCACCCTCAAACCAGTCCCAGCTGAATCAATATAGCAAATGTATGTGAATAAAAATATAAAAAAATTCACATATGTTGGAAATACATCTGCAGTGTTAAAACCAACAGGGAAAGTTAGTCATGCTTTGAAAGCTTTGATGTTTCAGAAGATACTTATATAAATTATGATCAAACGACCTGTGCTATTTAGAGCGTTAAAAAAGAAAACACTAAGGAATTAATCAGTATTCTATCTTTTCTTTCCTAGGGAATAAATGAACACATAAGAAGGCACCTCAGGCTGTCAGTCATTAGAAACAGCAAGCAGAAACACACTACAATTATTAACTTATTCTATTTTATGCTATCTATCAACGGTTTACTTTTTAGTAAAAAAGAAAGGTTTGTGATTTGGCATCTCCTGGGTTTGTGGTTCCTTTGTGCTTAGGGGAGCTGCTCCAGCAAAAGATACCTTGGGGCTTTGACTTTAGTGTAATGCCACGTACACACGATCGGAATTTACGATAGAAACCTTTTCCGTCTGAAAAATTGAGAACATCCTCTCAAATTTTTGCTGGCGGAAATTCGGCCAGCAAAATTCCGATGGAGCTTCTACACGGTCGCATTTTCTCTCATCATTTTCTCTCATCAGTCATTTGCTGGCTCAAATTCCGATCGTGTGTATGCGGCATAACAGATGACAAACACAGACTAAAGCTGGGTATACACTAGTAGAATTTCAAATGAAAATTTACAATGCAAAAATTATGAATGTTGTTCGAAAAAAGTTGGGTTATATATTGTGTTTTTTTGCATTAAAATTCATTAGTCTCTTTTTTCCAAAACAATTGCATTTAAAAAAAACACTGCACAAATATTGTGTGACATAAAATATTTCAACAACCACCATTTTATTCTCTCGAGCCTCTGCTAAAAATATATAATGTTTGGGGGCTCTAAGTAATTTTCTAGCAAAAAAATGCTGATTTTTACATGTAAACAAAAGTGCCAGACTAGGCCTGATCTTCAAGTGGTTAAAGTGGTTTTAAAGGCAAAATGCATTCTGTATATTAAGGTAAAAAACCTCATGGGTTCAGCTCCCCCTGCCAGCCCCCTCCTTATACAGTATCTCATAAAAGTACACCCCTAACATTTTTGTAAATATTTTATTATATCTTTTAATGTGACAACACTGAAGAAATTACACTTTGCTACAATGTAAAGTAGTGAGTGTACAGCCTGTATAACAGTAAAACTTTGCTCAAAATAACTCAACACACAGCCATTAATGTCTAAACCATTGGTAGCAAAAGTGAGTACACCCCTAAGTGCAAATGTCCAAATTGGGCCCAAAGTGTCAATAGTTTGTGTGGCCATCATTATTTTCTAGCACTGCCTTAACCCTCTTGAACATGGAGTTCACCAGAGCTTCACAGGTTACCACTGGAGTCCTCTTCCACTCCTCCAAAATGACATCACGGAGATGGTGGATGTTAGAGACCTTGTGCTCCTCCACCTTCCATTTGAGGATGCCCCACAGATGCTCAATAGGGTTTGAGTCTGGAGACATGCTTGGCCAGTCCATCACCTTTACCCTCAGCTTCTTTAGCAAGGCAGTGGTCATCTTGGAGGTGTGTTTGGGGTCGTTATCATGTTGGAATACTGACCTGTGGCCCAGTCTCCGAAGGGAGGGGATAATGCTCTGCTTCAGTATGTCACAGTACATGTTGGCCTTCATGGTTCCCTCAATGAACTGTAGCACCCATGCAGTCCCAGACCATGACACTCCAACCACCATGCTTGACTGTAGGCAAGACACACTTGTCTTTGTACTCCTCACCTGGTTGCCACCACACACGCTTGACACCATCTGAACCACATAAGTTTATCTTGGTCTCATCAGACCACAGGGCATGGTTCCAGTAATCCATGTCCTTAGTCTGCTTGTCTTTAGCAAACTGTTTGCAGGCTTTCTTGTGTATCATCTTTAGAAGAGGCTTCTTTATGGGATGACAGCCATGCAGACCAATTTGATGCACTGGCAGGCTGACCCCCCCACCCCTTCAACCTCTGCAGCAATGCTGGCAGCACTCATACGTCTATTTCCCAAAGACAACCTCTGGATATGACGCTGAGCACGTGCACTCAACTTCTTTGGTCGACCATGGCGAGGCCTGTTCTGAGTGGAACCTGAGTTGAACCTGCTCAGTTTCAGGGTCTTATTGCCTAAGCCATCTTTATGTAGAGCAACAATTATTTTTTTCAGCTCGCCAGGGGGTTCTTTGCCATGAGGTGCCATGGTGAACTTCCAGTGACCAGTATGAGAGAGTGAGAGCGATAACACCAAATTTAACACATCTGCTCCCCATTCACACTTGAGATCTTGTAACACTAACAAGTCACATGACATCGGCGAGGAAAAATGTCTAACTGGGCCCAATTTGGACATTTTCACTTAGGGGTGTACTCACTTTTGTTGCCAGCGGTTTAGGCATTAATGGCTATGTGTTGAGTTATTTTGAGGGGGCAGAACATTTACACTGATATACAAGCTGTACACTCACTACTTTACATTGTAGCAGAGTGTCATTTTTTCAGTGTTGTCACATGAAAAGATATAATACAATATTTACAAAAATGTGAGGGGTGTACTCACTTTTGTGAGATACTGTATATACAACACAAATAATCAACTTTAATGCGAGTCTGGCTGATAGCAGACATTCAAGGTACTTGCAAGAACAATATTGCATGCAAGAAGTACTCAGCATCTTTGAGACCCCCCCCCCCCCCCAAAAAAAAAAACACACTATCTATTAAGAACAATTAAATGACCAATAACAACACAGGATATGAGGTAGTGGGAGGGAGTTGAAGAAGCAAAGGATTTAGTTACAGTGCTTGTCCGAGTTTCAGGCTCCCTAGGGACACACTAGGATTTGTAGTTTAATAAAGGTACTTGATAGCACTCTATGAATGAATAAAATAAAGTTATGCCAAGCATTCCAGCAACCATCATTCATTTGTAACTCAGTGAGCATCCATACCTGTATGAAGAGACGCAGCTTATTGATGACTTGATTGATGATTACATTGGTCCCTCGTACCTTAACTTCTGGGTTGTTCACTTGATCCTTAAAATCACTGGAAACTACAAGGTTTGTATAGCTAAAAAATACAAAAAATATATACATATATAGATAACTGCAATATTAATTGCAAAATGTGTGGCTTTGCATTTGGTTATACTTCACAGACAGACCAATGATACTGTACTTTATATATAAATGACAGACACCTGCAAGAATCAACATAAAATGTATATTACATATATGTACAGGTGTTTATATGAAAATAAAATGAATGCTACCTTGACCCAACTAGAATCAATGTGTTTTTTGGAGCTGGATTAAAAAAACATTTCATTGTTTTCTATGGTTACTTTTACAGAATGGGTTCAAAGACAAATTTAAAATAAACTATAGCACATATGTATATATTCTAAGGTATTATTCTGAATGTCACCCATAATTTTTTGTTATTTACAGGTTTGACATATGATATTTTTATAACTGAAATTCAGTATCCTAAATGACAGTCACCTGAGATAAAGGACTTGTCTATCCACAGGAGATTTCCTGGATAAGGGTATCGCTGTAGCTGCAGGACAATCATACCACTGGAGAGCTCCCTGCATTACAAGGATCCCTGTACTAGAGGAACCCATGGAGGAGTATTCCTGATCTGAGTAGACATGTGCATTTGTTTTCGTCCAAATGCATTTTCGTCCTGAATTTCAGGTATTTTCGTTGTCGTTTTAACAAACGATAACGAAAGTGCAGAATCCGAAAAAAAAGGAAGATCCGACATAAACAAATGCTTTATTTTCGTTTTCGTTGTGACAACAGTTCGTTATAGATAGGAGATTCGACATGACACTGACAATAACAATCTGTGTCTATCGAACCTGTGGTCGAATGTGCCTAACCTTAACTCTATTAGTCCAAGATTATTCGACATAGAGAGAAAAGATTCAACATAGAGAGAAAAGATTCGACATAGAGAGAAAAGATTCGACATAGAGAGAAAAGTTTCGACATAGAGAGAAAAGATTTGACATAGAGAGAAAAGATTTGTCATAGAGAGAAAAGATTCGACATAGAGAGAAAAGATCGCTTTTTAGGTGGAATTAGGTGGGGGAAGTAAAATAAAAATAATGATGATGATGAATGTTATTGGCTGATTGTAACCAAAGAGGAGGAGCAGTAAAATAACTAGAACTAAGTACACACGTACAGCCAACTTACTTTCACTTACAATTGCTAGCAGAGAGAGACACACACACTGAATCATTTCAGAAGACAGTCAATCTTAGCTGGTCCATTTGTCAGAGAACCTGAATTATTTAGCAATTAAGCATAAGCACAGCAGCAGAGCAATAGTGAAGCAAGCTACAGTTCAACTTAACTTTTTCATAATAATCTGCTGCTATTGTGTTAGTGTTGTGAACTTGATAGTGATACTAGTGTTGCTAGTGTCGTGATAGCCTCAGAGGCTGCCCATGTTGTGGGGGGGGGGGGGGGGATTTATTATTATAGATTCTATATTATAGATTGAGATTCTATATAGATTATATATACCCTATCTTGTTACCTGTCTGATCAGTGATCACTATCACCAGTCCATTTTCTGTTTGAACTATATACATTCAACATGAACGACAAAGATTTGACTAATGGTGTCTGTTGAAAGTTCTACAAAGATTTGACGGAGCAGCTAAACTATACAGCTTTGTACAGTTTAGCTGCACCGTCGAATCTTCTTACAACATTCGACAGACACCATAACCTTCAATGACAGATTCGACCTTAATTAATTTGGATTTTTGGACCAATGCATTTTTTAACGAAAAACAAAATAAATAAAAACAAATTTCGGGAGTAACTAAATACATTTATTTTTCGGACGAAAATGAAATTCCGAAACGAAATATTTCAGTGTGCACATGTCTAGATCTGAGTGATCCCTTGATGAGCGTATTTGATCTCTATAATCTGAAACCCAGCAAATCTGGTAAGTGGCGTTGTTTGTTTTATTTTCTGGAAAGAAGCACCACGTGATTTCTCCAGTGTATATTGTTCACTATTGGAGCACCTTGTTTGGACTTTTATTGTGTTTATAAAGAGTATTGTCATTACATACCAATGTCACTTTTTTCCTTTTGTATCAAGGGAGTTATATATATTGATTGGTTGCACACTTTTTTTCTTTATATACATGCTAGTAGCTGAATATTCAGGCTATTTAAGTAGCAGCACTGAGTCCAGGCTGAGGTTGCCACTCTACTCATCACTTCAGGACACCTAGATGTTTGAATTTTAGGGGCCACCGCATTGTTCTCTGAAGCTTGATAGGAAACAGGATGGGTTCCTACCCTTGTCAGCACTCTAGCAGCAGCTGGGGAAGCATTGGTTACATACCCCTTTACCACCGAGCCTAAGTGGCACACAGGACCTTCCTAGGTCAAAATGTATTAGTTATCTTGGCTCTATGACAACATTTTCAGTTTGACATCAGGCTCAAGAACTAGGAACACACAAAGTTGTGCATTCCTAGTTCTCTGCTGCAAGGTTAATTTATGTCCTCACAGCAAAGGACATTTTTCATGTAGAACTAAAAAGGTGCATTGGGTCAACACAGCTTCACCTCATTCACGAAGTTAAGTACATTTTCTCTTTGTAAAAACTGACTTTGAAAGTCAACATGACTCATACCTAATTTGGGGCATATATATAAATAGTGAATATGACTCACTAAACATTCACTGGTGGTGAATCAATCACTGCCATTTAAGGGTTCATGCATATGGCCACAGGGGGGCTGTATAGCATACAAGAACATACAGAACCTGCGTAAATGTTTTCTTAGGAGTTACAGCTGCTGTGTACAACTGCCCACAGGAAGCAATTACAGGATGTATCTGTACATGGGTTTACGCCAGTCCTTATACTGTATAAACACATGTACGTGTGCCGACATACCCTAGGAGCAGACATACTGTACAAACTTGGACGCTATATGGCCCCCTTGTGGCTGTGTGCAGGAGCCCTAAATCAAGTGCACTACGAACACTCCCATGCAATACATATTTGAGATATCAGATTATCTGTTTGTAGGCAGGTGCAGTTTACTTTCTCCACTGCAGGTAACGCTATCACAGCGGCACTGCAATTGGGGAGGACATCAAGAGAACATGGTTCCTCTATGATTTCCTGGGTCACTGGGGAAGCAATCCGATTAGATGCTGCCACCCCATGTGACTCTGGCAACCATCTTAGGTCAAGCAGAGCCTTTTTAAGGCCCTGGCTCCTGGCTTTGGTGCGCTTTTGGAGAGCTGGTAGAGTAGGGACAGGTAACCTAGCCCTAGAGAAAGGTTCCTGATGAGGAGGGAAAGCATAGGGTTGTATCTCTTCTGGACACCTTTCTATTTGGGAGTGAGACAACCAGGCCACATTCTGCTCCCTCTCTACAGACACTGTCAGTCCAGCTGCAATCTACTTCTTCATGTTGTTGGAAACTGAGTGCACCCGGGTGGGTAGCCTTCCCACTGGGTTTGTTGTGAAGCGTTGCTATATTACTTGCTACATTACTTCAATACAAGTTTAACATTGCACCTGACTGTGTGAATTATTGCTGCCGCACACACTGCTCCCCACCTACATGCTTTATAAATATGCACCGTTATGTTTAAAGGGAACAAAATCATGTCTTGGGGTATTGGGGTAGTATAGTTTTACATAAGATCCTCACCATTACATATAGAATCTGTGGCAGTCACATTTATACTGTGAGCACGTTAAATCAAATCTGAACAGTAGCCTCACAGATTGGGCTCTCATCCACTTTAAAGAGCAACAGCCATCAGTTCCTGTTTTAAGTAAACCTAATAACTAAACTCCAATAGTACAGTAGTTTAACTTGCTAATGTAATTTCAAAAGTCATCTTTAAAATGTTTAAACTTGCAACTTTCATGCAAATAATACCTTGCGATCCTGCTATAAAGATTCTTGTTCAGGCACTTTATTGGTGACAATGCTCTGATGCTGTCTCCTAATAGTGCTCCTGTGTGGTTACCCGGTCACTCAGACTTCCAGTGGACAGACATTATGCAGGCATGCAAAAGAGAGATGGAGGGAGGTGCACTTAAGTGCAATATTAAATTTTTTTATTTAATAATGCAAACATAAATGCACTTACAGAAACAAAGACATTAAAGGCATATCTGTCATGTATAGGGTCCTCCTTGAGGATGGCCAAAGCCCAGGTTTGCTGCTGCTGATCGCCGATCACTGGGGAAAACCGGATTGTTGGCACCCCTCAAGGAGGACCCTATACATGACAGGTATGCCTGTGATGTCTTCGTTTCTGTAAGTGCATTTATGTTTGCACTTTTAAATTAACTTGTTAATATTGCACTTAGGTGCACCTCCCTCCTCCTCTCTTTTGCATTGGATACGCTCTGGGGATGGCCTGCACCTGAATCTTTTTTAAAGCTTATATGGACAAATTCCAATAAAAAAGACAATATTAAGCTACAATACAGGCTTTCTCACTGCCATGTGCTGGGTAACCCTTTCTTTTTATTATGCAGGCATGGTCTACTGTTGTCATAATCAGCAATCCTGATCTTAGAAATCCCATGCAGTCAATTAACTCAGTTATGGTTTACATCTACTTTAAGAACATAAACAGTAGGCAGCAACCAAAGGGCTTGCAAGGTAAAAACCACCAAAAGCTGTGACAACTTCCAGCCTTGGGCATGGTGGGCTGGAAACTCATTAGGTAGCTGGATTCTTCGAGTTCAGTGCCTTAAATTTTCAGCACTACATTAAGGGTAGGTCCACATTAGGGATCACAGCTGGGTTGTGGTTCCTTGCATTTTTTTCAACAATTGTACCCTTTTTTAATAAACTTTAATGAAATTTCTTGACGTAACATAACAGCTTAGCTGCCTTGCATAGAAACGCAGGGACACACAGACAGCTGTGAAATGGTGTGGAAAAATGCAACTTGTTCTGCACTGCTATGCCCCGCAGTGTGGAAGTGCAAACCGGGCACTCTGTGTTTTTGCAGAGAGCTGCCTTTTTCTTCTACAGAAAAACACAGCCCTTTTTTTATAGTGTGGACTTCCCCTTATTTTTTTTCCCTGAAGTAATCTTTTTCTGTTAATCAGTTTAAAAGCCAGTTAGTGTGTAAAGGTGTGTCTAAAATGGTGGTAGCAATACAGGAAATGTAACAGGTGCATATCTTAACCACTTCAGCCCGGAAGATTTTACCCCCTTCCTGACCAGAGCACTTTTTGCAATTCGGCACTGCGTCGCTTTTAACTGACAATTGCGCAGTCGTGCAATATTGCACCCAAACAAAATTGATGTCCTTTTTTTCCCACAAATAGAGCTTTCTTTTGGTGGTATATGATCACCTCTGCGGTTTTTATTTTTTGAGCTATAAACAAAAAACAGCGACAATTTTGAAAAAAAAAACGTATTATTTTTTACTTTTTGCTATAATAAATATCCCCCCAAAAATATATAAAAAAACGTTTTTTTCCCTCAGTTTAGACCGATATGTATTCTTCTATATATATTAGGTAAAAAAAAAAATCCAAATAAGCGTATATTGATTGGTTTGTGCAAAAGTTATAGCGTCTACAAAATAGGGGATAGTTTTATGACATTTTTATTTAAAAAATTTTTTTATTAGTAATAGATTTTTATCGGGACTGCAACATTATGGCAGACACATCGGACACTTTTGACACTATTTCTGGACCATTGTTAAGTGGGTTAAGTGTGTCCTAGGCATTGAAGGGGTTAAGTGTGTCCTAGGCATTGATTATAACTGTGGGGATGATGGGCTTCAAGTCACATGACAGTGATCACCTCTCCCGATGACAGAGAGCGGTGATCTCTGTCATGACACAAGCCAGAACGAGGAAATGCCTTGGCATTACATAGGCACTTCCCCGTTCTGAGGCTCTGTGACACGATCACCGGGAGACCGGCGGACATCGAGTCTGCCGGTCCCGCGGGCACGCTCATGTTGTACATGGCGGGCGTGCGCGCCTGCTATCCCAGCTCTTAAAGGGGAAATACAGGTACGCCTATTTGCCCACTGCTGCCATTGTGCCGATGTATATCGGCAAGTGGTTAAAGTGGTTGTACAACATAAACCCCTGCATATAACAAGGCAAGTGGATAGCCTCAGGTGATATACCGAGCTTAAATACATATGTTATAGCTGTTTATCTGCAGCTCTCCTGTAGATTGTTCTAAAACCAATGGATCAAAGGATTTTCTCAGCTCTAGCAGGCAGGGGGCGGGGATCTGACATCACACACACTGCAGAGCTAGAGTACAGAGTTCAATGTAATCTTATAGCTGAGTGGAGGGAAGGGACACACCCCCTCTAAAATGCTCATAGAAAAACATTCAAGACGGAGGCTATGAGTCACCTGCTGTGTGCTGGAAGAGGAGCCGGTCATCTCCCATGAGGCTGTTTCAGTGTCATAAGTCACTAATGCAGATAGCAGAGAGGAGAAATCAGAGAGGGCAACAACTTGGTGCTTTGGTTTCAGGTTAGTACACACTATATAATGATGTGCTTTGAAACCACTTTAAAATAAACATTTTGTAAATAAAAAGTTTCCCTTTCCCTTCTCAAAAATCTGGAAGGTTTGCATGGAACCTAATATGCTATAGTAAGAAGGCCAAAACCGAAAAACACTGATGGAAAATGGCTTCCACATGCAAGTTGTATATATTTATCGATAAACAGTATGAAACCCATGCCACTGTTTCATACACTTAGATGTTTTTGGAGGTAATAAAATATTTACAATTTATTACACCATAATCAATGTATAAGAGGAAGGCTCAGATGATAATAGAATAGTGCAGCTGCTTTCTTAGACCTGTTGTACTTGTTATTTCCTGTTCAGATCAATTGTAAATTAATAGGAAGCCAACACATCAAAGCAATGCACGGCATCCTGGTATGTCCTATTTTTCATATCAGTAAGGTCACTTGGACTTAAAAAAACTGTCTGTAAGCAACGCCATACTATGCAACTTTTATCATTTTCAACTGTTCCTGATAAGAACATTTTCCAGGTTTATACCAAAAAACGATGTTAATACTAATGTTACTCTGAATTTCAAATACTTAGCTATATTACACTAGCTTTTTGAGTTAAAGGGGAAATCTGACATCTTGTTATTTACAAACTATGAAAAAGTAAGTACTTGTTTTTTTTATTACATCTTGAATCTGTCCCTGCCTGCACATCTATGTTACTTATTTTTTAAAGCAGCAGTATTTTTTTCTTATAAATCTGTAAAGTGTCAGCATCAGGAAAAGTGATTGGCTCACTTGAAGGATCAGGGAACTCAGGAATTTAGTCATGATTCATGAATTATATGATTCTCCACCAGCTTGACAAATTTGTATATAAATAGATACAACATAGGGCTCAATCATGGGTCACTGAATATTTCCTGATTCAGATCTTATTGGTTAAGGAACTTAGAAGGTTCAAATGAAAGATACTACTATGCTGGCAACACATCTTGACTAGGTGCGTTTGTTTCAAAAAGCTGGATAATCCACATAATACTCCAGAGTTTTTAATTGTAATAGGAGTATCCAAAGTCATGTCTGGCAAATCAACTTTTTAGGTCAATTAAGCAAGCTCAAGGAACCCCTAGCAACCCCTGAAAGAATCCAAGGGTTGAGAATGGCGGTTGATATACTATTTTCAAATTGGAATATTATTTTCATAGTACATTAAATCATAGTTGATTTACTATATTTTACACTGATTAACAGAAATATACTCCGTAATATCAAATATCAAACAGATATTTGCAAGGTGTCCTTAATAAATTACAATGAAAAATGTAATTATAAGTATACGCACAATGATTCAGAGTAGTATCTAGTAAATGCACTTTTGTCAGCACTTACAACCTTAAAGTGGTTGTACAGACACAAGCTTTTTTACCTAAACGTATTCTATGCATAAAGGTAAAACACCTTGTGTGCAGCAGCCCTCCACCCCCCCCCCCCCAAATACTTACCTGAGCTCCCTCTCAATCCAGCAATGTCCACAAGATCCTTGTCTCTCTGGGGACTTGTACTCCTGATTGGCTTCTGGCATCAGCGGGAGCCATTTGGCAGGAGCTATTGAAATATTCCTGGGTTGGGATCTGGACTCTGACTTGGCTATTCTATTATGTTGTTTTAAGTCATTCTTGTGTAGTTTGGGCTTTATTGCGATTCATTGTCTTCCTGAAAAACAAGCCTTTCTGGAATTAGAATTCTTGCAAAATGCAGGCTGCATTTTGTTTCCTTGTATGTTACAGAATTCATTCTATATGCTGTATTTATTCTACCCTATACCATTGCAAACCTCTCAGGGCCTATTTCAGAGAAACCCACAGCATCATGCTGCTATCACCATGCTTCATGGTGGGGATGGTTTATTTATAATGATGTGCAGTGTTTGGCTTACATCAAGGAAAATGTATGGTCTGGTGGCCAAAAAGCTCATTAACATATTTTTTTTCTTCAGACTAATTGATTTTAGAGTCACCCAGGTTCTTTCTGGAAAATTGTAGGTGAGATGTTATATGAGTTTTAGTCTACAGTTTTTTCTTTTCCTCAGTTTACTACCACTTTAAATACAGCTTGAGGATGACAGCAGAGAAAAAAAGATGGCACATGTCTATTTTGGTATAGAAAGCTCTGTGTTCATATGGCATTAAATTGACTCGCGGTTTCAATTGCTGGCACTCTGCTATTGAAAAAAAAGAAAGAAATAAAAAAACAGCGTGGGGTGCCCCCCAGTCCATACCAGAAGGTCTGGTATGGATTTAAAAATAAAAAATAAAAATAAAAAAAACGGCGTGAAAAAAAATCCATACGAGACCCTTATCTGAGCACGCAGCCTGGCAGGTCAGGAAAGGGGGGAGGAGTGAGCACCCCCCTCCAGACCCATACCAGGCCACAAAAAGTAATAAAAACACTGAGACCGTTTTTGACAACTCTTTTAATAAAAGAATAAAAATGAAAAAAACAGTGTCCCCCGATGTAAATCCATCGTCAATCATGCTGCCCACCTCCCCTGAAAGAACAAAACCAAAAAAAACGCTCCCGCTGTCCATGAAGGCAGACCTTTTAATTTTTTAATAAAGGAATTGTCAAAAACTGTCTCTGTGTTTTTTTTATTTTTTCCATAAAGATTTTATTTAGAAAAACTGTAAGAACAGGTACAGGTTAATACAAACAGTGCTGTACAAATTATCTTCTAGTACAAATACAAGATACAGAGCAACAAATATAAACAGCAAAACAAGGACCGGATGAGTCCTATGTGTGCCCTGAGGGGCAGGGAGGCAAGCTGAGACCTGCATTCAATAAATCCATAGTCACATTATCAAGCTCTGAAAACGATGCTTACAGGCAGGGTGCGACAGGTGTATAACAGAGGACACCTGTTTCCTAGAAAGTACACAGAGAAGAGCGAGGGATGGGGGGGAGAGGGGTGAAAGAGAGCAAGGAGATGGGGGGGAAAGAAAAGGGGGGATAAAAGGAGAAAAAGAGGAGGAGACAGAGAGGGAAGGGAAGTGGGGTGGCCCTCGCCCAGTCCCCACATGGTGGGGAGGAGTGATGTGCTTAAGCATGAAAGTTTGTCCTAAGGTGAGGGGATGTGTTGTTTGTATCCTTGGGTGGTCGTAAAATGAGACCAGCAGGCCCAGGTAAGCGAAAATTTGTCCATTCTCTCCTGTGTGATATGAATCAGCTCTTCCATGTCTCTAATCCTGGAGATGCTGTTGAACCACTCTCGAATTGTTGGAGAGTGGTTCGAGCGCCAGTGTTTGGGAATGCACAATCTGGCCGTATTTACCATGTGCATGGCTAGGGACTTGTAGTAGATTTTTCTAGAAAGAGAAGTATGTCTCTGTGTTTTTATTACTTTTTGACACGATGCATACTAGCACATTATGCTATTGTCTCGCAGGGTTTTTTTTTTGTTGTCTTTTCCTCAGTTTACTACCACTTTAAATACAGCTTGAGGATGACAGCAGAGAAAAAAAAGATGGCACATGTCTATTTTGGGATAGAAAGCTCTGGGTTCATATGGCAAATATACACTTGAGGCTAGAATATCTGCCTGAGAAAGCCAAAGTAAATATCTGCCTAGAGCAACAGAGCTATCCTACTTCTCAGGCCATGTTCAAGTGACACTAATTTCTCTGGTGGAGTTGCAAAACAAGGTCTTAAGCTGACCATACACTGGTAGATTTTTGAATAAACATTTGTACAAAACATCCCGTAAGTACATTGGATAATGCCAACAGTGACTACTTCCAAATTTCATTTGTTTTTAACATTTGATTTTGGTATTTTTGAAACTTCCTGAGCAAAAACGATTATTGACCCATTAAAGATAAGTAAATCAAATGCTCCAAAAATGAATATTTTTGAATAAAATGCTACTATTGTATGGCCAGCTTTACCTGTATTCAGCGCCCTCAGTCTGCTTAGAACAGCATACTGTAAGCCAGCCTTTTTTAACCAGGTTGCCTTCAGTTTTCTTCAGGGGTGCCTTGGCAATATGTCTCAAAATTTCCCAGAAATGGTATACAACAGGTGGATCAAGCCTGCATTTTAGGTACACAAAGCCACAGGTTTACAACCTTCCAGCCGCTAGCATCCTAACAACCAATGACATCATCAGTTGATAAGGAGGACATCGGGTGCCTGCACAGCATCCTTGTTTGCCTCTCTCCATCGGCATTGAGGTCACTTTAGCAGAAACATTGCAATACTAATCAGTACTAGTGTGCACAGGTGTAATTGCTTTAGAAGAATAAATCACGTTGGGGGTCTTACATGTGTGGATGTTGCTGCATTATGTAAAACTATTAGTTTAGTCTTTTACATTTGAGAATTGGGTGTCTCAAGATTGTGCATAATTTTAAAGGGTGCCTTTGCTAAAAAAGGTTGAGAAACACTATTGTAAGCAATGTTATTAAAGAGTAGATGAAGCATGGCCTTAGTAAAAGAAACACGTGTTTCTTCAAATGTGCAGGAAAAAAAAACATCATGCTATGAGCAATTTTACAAAAGAATAGTTCATGCTTGGCCTTGGTAGAAGAAACACACGTTTTACAAATCTACAGAATTGTTATTATTATGAACTATGTTAATACACTGTAGGTGATGTGTAGGTGGTGCATCAGGGTGTAGAGGTCTGACAAGCTCTCTCGATCAACGTAAAGAGTGAAAAGTGCTGTTCTTCCAGATGTGTTCAGAAAAGCCTACAGTACAAATATTGTTCCTTATTCCTTTGTTTTCCATATCATCTATTTTAAGTCTCTGATAGCTGTTTAAGTGTATCTTTTACATCTCTTCTCATAGGTTGTACAGAATGATCTAAAAACAAAAACCCTACGCTCAGCCTTTGTTGTTTTCTCTCTGAGGGTCTGCATCATGATTAATAATCAAGTTATCAATTCTGACAGCATCAATGTGTGAGGTTAGAGATGACGTACAGTCCTTTATAGCCTCCATTATCTGGGACAGAGATGGTTTATCTTGCCCCGGAGAATCCCTGAGGTCTGCAAGGATATGTCACTGTGTGTAGATCTGGCATTAACCCCATCTTGAAACTTTAGAGGAGTCAGCATTATCAAGGGGGAAGATTTCCTCAGGGAAGATTACAGATAGATCCTGGGTTTCCTGCAGACTTTCATTTCTTTATTCCGCTGACACGCTGTGGATGCAGGGCATCACTTGCAAGCTCCTCCAAGGAATTTTGCTGTTGTTGTATGCTTCTATGTTTTGGTCCTCATGTGTCCTGCAAAGGTTTGCTAGACTGTTTCCTGAGATCATTGCTGTGTTAACCTTACCATTTGAGGCAGATTTTTTTACACAGGCTATAAATGTGCACATCAATTTGTAAACTTCACAGGTGCATTAATAACTATGTCCATAAAGTTTATATAAGTTACCAGAAATGTTGCTATCTGTTTACAATTGATTATCAAAAAGTTTTTCCAACTAAATATAGGGCCTAGACTTTTTTAATAGAGGATTTTTATTTTCTTTTAAAAAGTCCAACAATTACACAATAAGAACATTTTAGCACATCATAAAATCCTCCTTGCCTTATTCAATAGTATTAGTGTAATATTGTCATAATCATTGCCATGAGAATTACAGACAGTAATATTCTTTTTATTACACGTATAACTGATGGTATATAATCACGTTTCATGGAACAGCTGGTTCAAAGGTTGGGAGGGTGAACACTGACCATGATGGTCCCTGCAACTTATTAAAAGTGACCTTTGAGTTCACAGGTGATTTGAATAGGGGGACTGAGTTATTATAATTGTTTGTATTCTTTTAGGGATGGGAGTCTAGATGTTTTTAATGTTGGAACATTTTTTCATAGAGCAACAATATATGGAAAAGTCATTTAGGGTGAGTAGGTAAATCTTGGAGTTGTTAATACTGGGGAGACCCAATGTGTTAAATGTGTTTATTGCATTGTATGTTGAAGGTCTCTGGTGTCAATAAAAGCATATTTCCAGCTCTGCCGTGTTAGCTTTTATGCCTTATGCCCGTGCACACGGTCGGACATTCCGACAACATAATCCGATCGGGCTTTTTCCATCGAAATATCCGACTGTAAGGCCCCTTTCACACTGGGGCGGTTTGCAGGCGCTATTGCGCTAAAAATAGTGCCTGCAAACCGACCCGAAACAGCTGTTGCTGTGTCTTCAGTGTGAAAGCCCGAGGGCTTTCACACTGAAGCGGTGCGCTTGCAGGACGCTGGAAAATGTCCTGCAAGCCGCATCTTTGGCTCGCTATAGGAGCGGTATATTTACCGCTCCTATAGCGCCCGTTCCCATTGGAAACAATGGGGCAGTGCTCTGAATCCGCCCGCAAAACGCCGCTGCAGCGGCGGTTTGCGGGCGGTATTGACCCTTTTTCGCCGCTCGCGGGGGGTAAAACCACCCCGCTATCGGCCGAAATGCGCTGCTAAAACGCCAGTAAAGCGGCGCTAAATATAGCGCCGCTTTACCGCCAGCGCCCCCACCGCTCCAGTGTGAAAGTAGCCTAAGGTAAAATCTTAAAGCGTATTTCCACTTTTGCAGCTAAATTGGAAAAACACCTACATGTTCTCATTCACATAGCATAGCTTAAAAAAAAATAAAAATAAAATGCTGCTGCATTTTGCTTACTCTTTTCTCAAAACTCCAAAACTGACATTTTTTTTGCTGTGCAGAGTGGGCTGGTAAGTTAATGTGTACCATAATTAACCCTGGTCTGTACTGTGCTATCAATATCTCATTAGATGTCAACTAGATTTGATCACTGTCTGTCCTAACAATTTGTTACATTTGTAGAAGCTGAGCTTCTGCATATGTTAAAGAGGGGAATCTCGGTGTATCCCTCTGTGTCAGTGGGGACAGGGACAGATTGGGTTTCCTCAAATTTCCTCCCATTTCAAATTGTCCAAAGAACACCTAGAAATATTTTATTTATATACTGTGTGTTAGAGCTGCACGATTCTGGGCAAAATGAGAATCATGATTTTCTTAGAATAAAGATCACGATTCTCTCTTAACTTGAAAACAACAACTGTCAGAAAAATGTTTAGTGTTTAAGTGGTTAAACGTTCTAAAAGTCTATTTCTTTGATGTAAAAGACAAATTGATACAATGTTTAGACTTAACATTCCACTGATAGAATGTTTTAAAACTTGGCAGACTGCCCAGACTTTGACTTTTGACGAGAGCAGAGAGAAAATTCTCTGCATACCAAAGATCGGGAAGATCGGGAAACCTTTTGTCAAGATCGCAACAGGGAAAAAATCGCGATGAGGATTAATCGTGCAGCTCTACTGTGTGTATGCATGTGTATATACTGTATGTATAATATATATATATATATCTTTTCAAAGTATAGGAAAGCCGCACCCAGTCATCAATTCTTCAATTAGTGCAATGCGATCTGGTCATCCCACTGACCAAATATAGGAAAAAGTCCAGAGGATCGCTGCACTTAAAATTTCTTTATGGAACCAAAGTTCAAACAAACATTACATTATATATAAGTTCCTTACGTTTCGGGCTCACAAGCTTATGCCCTTCTTCAGATCAAACACACATCTAAAGTCAAAGTTACACACATGGCTTAAATACCATAATTTTACACATTTGGAATCAATTATGTGATTAGTAATCGATCAAATACAAATTAAATCCTTTTCTTATAAATCCTTATATGACAGGTGGGGAAATGGTTAGCAAAGCATAGAACCCTCTCATATTTCAACAGAAGCCTTCAACTCGTTTAATCAGTCAAAAAGAAACATGTACACAATGTATCACTATGTGGCCATCACATCAAATTAATTATCACCTAAATAAACAAATATAAATCCAGATCTGTATTCAACCCCTTAGGGGCAATAGTATCAAGAAAATTAATCCAATATACCTCTCGCTTTTTTAAAATGAATTCTCGGTTACCACCCCTCCTATTCTTATTAATTCCCTCCAGTACCATGAATTTTAATTGGGAAATCGAATGTCCTTTCTCTAAAAAATGTCTTGCTAAGGGCAACTGCACCAATATGTCTCTGATTGAATGTTTGTGCCTTGCTATCCTATATTTCTAAATAGTCTCTCCTATGTATAGTAATCCACATGGACATTTTATTGCATATATTACATATGACGATTGCCAAGTTTAATAACCTTTGATTTTAATATCATACCCCTCATGTGGATGGGATATACTCTTGCCTTTTATCATGGAGTTACATTGTATACAAGATAGACATGGGTATGACCCTGTAGTAAGGGATCCTAAAAAAGTTACTAATGGGGTAGGAGGGGTACATTGGTCAGATCTGACCAATGGATCCCTTAGTGTTTGACCTTTTCTATATGAGGATTAGGGATGAGCCGAACACCCCCGGGTTCGGTTCGCACCAGAACCCACGAACGGACCTAAAGTCCATGTAAATTTAAGAACCCTATTAGTTACAATGGACGCGAACGTTCGAAATCAAAAGTGCTCATTTTAAAGGCTAATATGCATGTTATTGTCATAAAAAGTGTTTGGGGACCTGGGTCCTGCCCCAGGGGACATGTATCGATGCAATTTTTTTTTTAAAACGGACGTTTTTTCAGGAGCAGTGATTTTAATAATGCTTAAAGTGAAACAATAAAAGTGTAATATTCCTTTAAATTTCGTACCTGGTGGGTGTCTATAGTATGCCTGTGAAGGGGCGCATGTTTCCTGTGCTTAGAACTGTCCCTGCACAAAGTGTAATTTTTGCCGGAAAAAAGGTATTTTAAATCACTTGCGGCTAATGAATTGTCGGCTCCCGTAACACAGAGAACAGTCATTCATTGAAAGTCATTGATAAAAAAAAAAGTCATTGATAAAAAAAAAAAAAAAAAGCGTGATGAGAGCAGCCCCCCTCCCTCCTGAACCATACCAGGCCACATGCCCTCAACATTGGGAGGGTGCTTTGGGGTCCCCCCAAAGCACCTTGTCCCCATGTTGATGAGGACAAGGGCCTCATCCCCACAACCCTGGCCATTGGTTGTGGGGGTCTGCGGGTGGGGGGCTTATCAGAATCTGGAAGCCCTCTTTAACAAGGGGACCCCCAGATCCCGCCCCCCCGTGTGAAATGGTAAGGGGGTCCAAAAGTACCCCTACCATTTCACCAAAAAAGTGTCAAAAATTGTAAAAATGACAGGAGACGGTCTTTGACAATTCCTTTATTAAAATCTTCTTTCTTCTGGTCTTCCTTCTTCCTTTCTTCATCCTTCGGTTTCTTCATCTTCTCCTTCCGGCATCTTCTTCCATCTTCTTCTTCCATCATCTTCTTCCTCCTCCGATCCGCTTCTTCTTGCTCTGGTTTTCATGGGGAAAGCCATAGGGAATTCCCCAGGACGTCCCCATGCGTCAGAGGGGGCGGGGTTACCAGGTGGCCCCGCCCTACGTTATAAAAGACCTGTCAGACGCAGCGAAGCCTCACACAGCGGGAGCCTCCCATTGCGCGGAGCGGCCCAGAAGAGACACCGACGTCGTGGAAGAAGATGCCGGGCGAGAAGACCAGAGCAAGAAAAAGCGGATCGGAGGAAGAAGATGATGGAAGAAGAAGATGGAAGAAGATGCCAGAAGGAGAAGATGAAGAAACCGAAGGATGAAGAAAGGAAGAAGGAAGACCAGAAGAAAGAATATTTTAATAAAGGAATTGTCAAAGACGGTCATTTTTACAATTTTTGACACTTTTTTGGTGAAATGGTAGGAAGTACCCCCTTACCATTTCACACGGTGGGGGGCGGGATCTGGCGGTGCCCTTGTTAAAGGGGGCTTCCAGATTCTGATAAGACCCCCGCCCGCAGACCCCCACAACCAATGGCCAGGGTTGTGGGGAAGAGGCCCTTGTCCTCATCAACATGGGGACATGGTGCTTTGGGGGGGACCCCAAAGCACCCTCCCAATGTTGAGGGCATGTGGCCTGGTACGGTTCAGGAGGGAGGGGGGGCGCTCTCGTCCCCCCCTCTTTTCCTGCGGCCTGCCAGGTTGCGTCCTCGGATAAGGGTCTGGTATGGATTTTGAGGGGGACCCCACGCCATTTTTTTTTCTTGCCGGGGTTCCCCTTAATATCCATAGCAGACCTGAAGGGCCTGGTAATTGAATTTGGGGGGACCCCCACGCTTTTTTTTTTGTTTTTTGTTTTTTTTATCAATGACTTTTTTTTTATCAATGACTTTCAATGAATGACTGTTCTCTGTGTTACGGGAACCGTCAATTCATTAGCCGCGAGAGATTTTAAATAGCTTTTTTTCCTGCAAAAATTACACTTTGTGCAGGGACAGTTCTAAGCACAGCAAACATGCACCCCTTCACAGGCATACTATAGACACCCCCCAGATGTGATACTGCAATGCTGTACTAACAGCACGCACACACTAATCCCCAGAATCACAGCAGATAATGTCAGCAGTCAGCACACTGACACTGGAACACAATATACGAGGCCGCCGGCGCGGCGGCCTTTTATAATGTGGGGCGTGTACTAAGCCCATCCTGCCTGTGGCCAATTATTGCTCTCCTCGCCACTGGCTCTATGATTGGCCAAGCATGCGGGTCACAGTGCATGCTTGGCCAATCATCAGCCAGCAATGCACTGTGACTGGCGCAGTGCATTGCGGGCCGCTCGCATCACACGAATTTGATGCGAGCGGCCCAAATAGTTATGGGCTCGCCGAGCGGGCGAATGCCCGATGTTCGATTCGAACATGGGTTCGAATCGAACACCGGGCCCATCCCTAATGAGGATAAGAGGGGAGCTTGGAATTCACTAATATTCGGATAATTCTCTCATAATAAACCCCAATGTTTCTTAAGGATGTTATGGATAAGAAGTGAATATGGATGATACTGTGACACAAATGGAATTCTCCTATCATTTCTATAGTGATGCCTATTATCTGCTAAATATGTAAGTTCCCTTTTAACTAATGAAACTAGATAACCTCGCTTGACAAGCCTGGTTTCCATTTCATTTAGTCTTACTTCACATTGTTGTGGAACACTAACAATTGTTTTATCCCTATACAGCTGGCTCCTAGGTATCGGAAATTAAACACCCCATGGGGGTGAAAACTCTTATAGTGTAATAATTGATTATGATCAGTACTTTTTATAAACAGATCACTCTCTATGTCTGTACCATTTATTTTCAGTGATGTGTCCAAAAATGAAATCTCCCTATTGCTATACAAGACATTACATTTCAGACCTGGGACTAAATAATTGATATACTGATCAAACAATAAAAGGGTTGCAATGTCGCCATCCCACACTGCAAAAATATCATCAATATATCTGAGTAACCCTTTACAGTGTTCAGTAAACATTTCGTTATTATAAATAAATGAGGTCTCAATCATATTAATAAATATATTTGCGTACAGGGATACGACATTGGAACCCATCACTGCCCCTTTAACCGCTTCCCGACCGGCCACTGCACATATACGTCAGCAGAATGGCTCGGGCAGGCAGAATCACGTACCTGTACGTGATCGTGCATGTGCCTGCCCGTGGGTCGCGCGTGCGCCGGTCGGGAGCTCCGTGACCCCGGCCGCGGGACCAGCGGACCCGATCGCCGCTGGTATCCCGCGATCGGGTTACGGAGCGGAAGAACGGGGAGAGGTCTATGTAAACAAACCTCTCCCCGCGCTTCCTACACTGACTGTCAGTGATCGGCGGTTCCCTGTCATCGGGAACGCCGATCAATGACGTCACACGTACAGCCACGCCCCCTACTGTAAAAAAAACACAACACGTCACACTGACTCCTCCCCGCCCCCTAGTGGTTAACCCCCTAACTACAACTGTCATTTACATAGGAATCAGTGCTATTTAAATAGCACTGATTGCTGTATAAATGACAAATGTCCCAAAAATGTGTCAAAAATGTCCGATGTGTCCGCCAAAATGTCGCAGTCACAATAAAAATCGCTGATCGCCGCCATTACTAATAAAAAAAAAAATATTAATAAAAATGCTATAAAACTATCCCCTATTTTGTAAACGCTATAACTTTTGCGCAAACTAATCAATAATCGCTAATTGCGATTTTTTTTACCAAAAATATGTAGAAGAATACGTATCGGCCTAAACTGAGGAAAAAAATGTTTTTTTATATATTTTTTTTGGGGATATTTATTATAGCAAAAAGTAAAAAATATTGCATTTTTTTCAAAATTGTCGCTCTATTTTTGTTTATAGCGCAAAAAATAAAAACCGCAGGGGCGATCAAATACCACCAAAAGAAAGCTCTATTTGTGGGAAAAAAAGGACGCCAATTTTGTTTTGGAGCCACGTCGCATGACCGCGCAATTGTTAGTTAAAGCGACGCAGTGCCGAATTGCAAAAAGGGGCCTGGTCCTTTAGCTGCAAATTGGTCCGGGGCTGAAGTGGTTAAGCTGCAAAGAATGGGTCTCTTTAAACAAAAAATTGTTCTCTTCAAGAACAATTTTATGCAATAAATATATATATTTTAGGTATGCTATGTGAGATGGAACACATACCATACATACTGAGGGATTTTTTTAAATCAGCTCACAAAAGTAGAAATACACTTTAAGACGAGCTTTCACTACTCCCCAATGTTAATATTCCCAATAAATAGTATTGAAAAAATCTGTATACTGTAAAGCATATTAAGTTATGTACAGTATATAAAATGCCAAATAATAATCTCTATTCCTTGCAATACATTAGTGTTAGAGCAGGGATTTCAAACTCAATTTCATCATAGGCCTCATCAGCATTATGGTTGCCCTTAAAGGGCTGATTGTATCTGTATGAGTAGATGTCCAAAGCACCCCACCTACCCTTAAATCAGATGTCAAGAGCCTCCCCACCATCAGAAGTCAAGAGTCCCCCACCATCCCTTACATCACAGTGCACCCCCCTTCACTTGTGCTGCTGTGGTGAAGAAGCTGGGAACAAAGCTAGGAAGCAAAAAGTTCAGGGTCTGGAGGAGGGCCAGAGGAGGGCTGGAGTCTGCTGCCAGAGTCTGCTGAATGCTGAGACCAGGGGAGGCAGAGACGAGGTGGTGCTGCAGCTCCATGAAGAAGTACAGGATCTAGTGGAGGAGTTCTGTCCTCCTCTCTGCTGATGACTGCTGAGACAAGGTGGTGTATGAGACAAGGGGGGGGGGGGGGCACTGCAGGAGAGATGTGAGGGCCACATGAAATGGCCTGGCCGGTTAGAGTCTGCATCAGTTTCATTGTAAAAACACAAAAGTCCAGCACTAACCGTCCTGCACTGAAGTGCAAAATGTTCTCTAAGTGAATTCGCAAAAATCACATAATCCCAGAAAGGGACCTTTGCTGCTATTACATTACATTACCCTTTGGTACAGTGTTATCAGTTTTGTTGTATAACACAGAAGAAGAAGAATGTGTACATACATATAGAATAAAAAAATTCCCCAGTATTGCCCACCAAAGCCACACAGATTCAGCATTTCATAGTGCATTATAATAAATGGATGCTAAGAACCAGATGACAACTTCTTCCCTTTGTCAGTCCCAAAACAATGATTTGTGCCCTCCTTTTGCTATTCCTGTATACTAGTTTTTCAGGTAAAGATCTTAGGGCAGGCATGTCAAAAGTTCGGACCGCGGGCCAATCACGGCCCGTGGCCCGGTTTTGAACGGCCCGCCTGGTTATCTAAACCAGCCTCTCACGACCTGAGAGCCTGATCCCCTGTCGAACATTGGCACTGTGAGAAGCTCTGTCAGCCTCAAAAGTGAAAGTAAAGTGCAGGGGAGTGTGCTGTGCTCTCTGCTTCCCCCTACAGTGCAGTACCCGGACTGCTGCTCCTCTGAAAAGCAATCCATGCACAGATCGCTTTTCAGAGGCATTTGACAGGCGGTAAAGAGGCATTATATTGCTCACTCACCACCTGTTTTAAGCCCGTAAAATCCAGCATCACTATACCGCAACTGTGCAATGCACACAGTTGCGGGGTAGTTGCAGTGCAGCCCGATTCAGCCTGGGTATACCTCCAGCTGCAGCCACAGCATGTGTACACCCCCTTCTGCTCCCTCTGCAGCTAAAGGGGGAGAAGTTGGGGGTGGTAAAACTGCTTAACCATGTGGTTTTACTGCCCCTCCAACCTGACATGTGAACAAGTCCTTGGTTCACATCTGTGTGACTGCGTGCTGCATGTAGAGCAGCCCATTAATTTCAATGGGCTTCCCTACCCACAAAAATGCAGGGAAAGAAGTCCCCAACCTTTTTTTTTTAATTGCACTGCACCAAAAGCACCCCACGTTTTCCAATGTGTGGGGTACCATTAATAATTAACTGTACCCCTAAAGAGCAGAGCATTCGTCTGTGTGTCGGGAACGAGCTCAACAAAGGCAAGAGAATTCTTGTTGGGCAGTGTATTGGTGCTCGAACGAACACACTTAGACCGAATTTTATTGGTTCAAAGAATGTCAGGCAAAATAGTCGGCCCTCACGCATGTTCACTTTATCAAATCTGGCCCTCTTTGAAAAAAGTTTGGACACCCTTGTCTTAGGGCAAATATTCCCTATCTCTAGTGCCTTATTTGGACATCAGTCAGGATGACACTTGACTACCAGCATGACCTATACACATACAGTATTTAGCGCCCTGCCTTGGTAAGGCTAACTTTAGTTTTTGGACTATGCTGTACTCAGTGGAGCAGTGATCTATTTCTAGATCTGTTCAGGTCTCCCTGAGCTTGGTGGTCGATTATGCATGTCTCTGGAAGAGGCTTCCAGAGAATAGAGTGGGAGGGTCAACCACTGAAGTTATGAATATTTATCTACTCTCATCCAATCTCTGGGAGGGGCTCTGATGGAGAAGATTAGGGATGAGCCGAACACCCCCCCCGTTCGGCTCGCACCAGAACCCGCGAACGGACCTAAAGTCCGTGCGAGCTTTAGAACCCTATTAGTTATAATGGATGCGAACGTTCAAAATTAAAAGTGCTCATTTTAAAGGCTAATATGCATGTTAATGTCATAAAAAGTGTTTGGGGACCTGGGTCCTGCCCCAGGGGACATGTATCAATGCAATTTTTTTTTTTTAAAAACGGCCGTTTTTTCAGGAGCAGTGATTTTAATAATGCTTAAATTGAAACAATAAAAGTGTAATATTCCTTTAAATTTCGTACCTGGGGGGTGTCTATAGTATGCCTGTGAAGGGGCGCATGTTTCCCGTGTTTAGAACTGTCTCTGCGCAAAGTGTCATTTTTGAAAGTAAAAAAGCTATTTAAAATCACTCGCGGCTAATGTTAATTCACGGCTCCCGTAACGCAGAGAACAGTGATTCATTGAAACTCATTCATAAAAAAAAGTCATTGATAAAAAATAAAAAAAATGAAAAAAAAAAAAGCGTAGGGGTCCCCCCAAATTCAATAACCAGGCCCTTCAGGTCTGGGATGGATATTAAGGGAAACCCCAGCCAAAAAAAAAAAAAAAATGGCGTAGGGTCCCCCTCAAAATCCATACCAGACCCTTGAGGTCTGGTATGGATTTTAAGGGGAACCCTAGCCAAAAAAAATGGCGTGGGGTCCCCCTCAAAATCCATACCAGACCCTTATCTGAGCACGCAACCTGGCAGGCCGCAGGAAAAGAGGGGGGGACGAGAGCGGCCCCCCCTCTCGCCTAACCCGTACCAGGCCACATGCCCTCAACATTGGGAGGATGCTTTGGGGGTCTAAGACCCCCAAAGCACCTTGTCCCCATGTTGATGAGGACAAGGGCCTCTTCCCCACAACCGTGCCCGGTGGTTGTGGGGGTCTGCGGGCGGGGGGCTTAACGGAATCTGGAAGCCCCCTTTAACAAGGGGACCCCCAGATCCCGGCCCCCCCCCCCTGTGTGAAATGGTAAGGGGGTACAAAAGTACCCCTACCATTTCACCAAAAAAGTGGCAAAAATGGTAAAAATGACAGGAGACACTCTTTGACAATTCCTTTATTAAAATCTTCTTTCTTCTTTCTTCATCCTTCGGTTTCTTCATCTTCTCCTTCCTTCATCTTCTTCCATCTTCTTCTTCCATTTTCTTCTTCCTCCGATCCGCTTCTTCTTGCGCTGGTCTTCTCGTCCTTCTCGTCCGGCATCTTCTTCCGTCGGCGTCGGTGTCGGTGTCTTCTTGGGCCACTCCGCGCAATGGGAGGCTCCCGCTGTGTGAGGCTCCGCTCCATCTGACAGGTCTTTTAAAACGGAGGGCACCTGGTGACCCCGCCCCCCTCTGACGTCATGGGGAAAGCCATCATGGAATTCCCCATGACGTCCCTGTGCGTCAGAGGGGGCGGGGTCACCAGGTGCCCTCCATTATAAAAGACCTGTCAGACGGAGCGGAGCCTCACACAGCGGGAGCCTCCCATTGCGCGGAGCGGCCCAAGAAGAGACAGAGACACCGACACCGACGCCGACGGAAGAAGATGCCGGACGAGAAGGACGAGAAGACCAGCGCAAGAAGAAGCGGATCGGAGGAAGAAGAAAATGGAAGAAGAAGATGGAAGAAGATGAAGGAAGGAAGAAGATGAAGAAACCGAAGGATGAAGAAAGAAGAAAGAAGATTTTAATAAAGGAATTGTCAAAGACCGTCTCCTGTCATTTTTACAATTTTTGCCACTTTTTTGGTGAAATGGTAGGGGTACTTTTGTACCCCCTTACCATTTCACACAGGGGGGGGGCCGGGATCTGGGGGTCCCCTTGTTAAAGGGGGCTTCCAGATTCCGATAAGCCCCCCGCCCGCAGACCCCCACAACCACCGGGCACGGTTGTGGGGAAGAGGCCCTTGTCCTCATCAACATGGGGACAAGGTGCTTTGGGGGTCTTAGATTTCATTAGCCGCGAGTGATTTTAAATAGCTTTTTTCCTGCAAAAATGACACTTTTTTGCAGGGAAAGTTCTAAGCACAGGAAACCTGCCCCCCTTCACAGGCCGCCTATAGACACCCCCCAGATGTGATACTGCAATGCTGTTCTAACAGCACGCACACACATATCCCCAGAAATAAAGCACATATTGTCAGCAGCACACTGACACGCTGACACTGACTGAAACATAATATGCGAGGCCGCCGGCGCGGCGGCCTCTTATACCGTGGGGCGTGTACTAAAGCCCCTGAGCTATAATTGGCTACAGGCATCCTGCCTGTAGCCAATTATGGCTCTCCTCGCTGCCGGCGCTGTGATTGGCCAAGCATGTGGGGACACAGTGCATGCTTGGCCAATCATCAGCCAGCATTGCACTGCGCGGGCCGCAATGCATTGCGGGGCCACTCGCATCACACGAATTTGTTGCAAGCGGCCCCAATAGTTCTGGGCTCGCCGAGCGAGCGAACACCCGGTGCTCGATTCAAACATGGGTTCGAATCGAACACCGGGCTCATCCTTAGAGAAGATAAATGTTTGGGAGGCCTGCTCAGACTGTGCTTGTCCTGGGGCTGCTGCCCCTGGAATGCAGCCTGTGTACCTGGGAGTTGATGTTGAGCCTCAGCCTATGCTTGGCTAAGTTCCTGAATAGGGATGAGCCCAGTGTTCGATTCGAACCCATGTTCGAATCGAACATTGGCCTTTCGTCCGTTCGTCGAAACCAGAACTTTGCGGGCCGTTCGCATCAAATTCGTGTGATACGAACAGCCCACAATGCACTGCGCCAGTTGCAGTGCATTGCTGGCTGATGATTGGCCAAGCATGCACTGTGACCCAGCATGATTGACCAATCACAGCGCCAGCTGCGAGGAGAGCCATAATTATAGCTCAGGGGGGTTTAGTACACGCCCCACACTATATAATGCCGCCAGTGCGGCGGCCTTGTGTAGTGTTGTGCGGCGTTCATAGAGAGAAGGATAGGCAGGGACAGTGTCAGCTGTGCTTTATACTTCTTTAGATAGCGCTGTTACAGTGAGTGTAGTGTTCAGGGAGAGAGCAGGATAGGCAGGGACAGTGTCAGCTTTGCTTTGCTTCCTAACCTAGCGCTGTTACAGTGGGTGTAGTGTGCCTCCTGCACAGAATACACCTGAATCTACCCCCTCATTGCTGGTGTTGTGTAGTTGATTTGTGCAACACAGGCATCTGCCTAATATTCAGTCAGTGTAGTGTGCCTCCTGCACAGCATACACCTGAATTTAAATAGTACTGATTGCTGTATAAATGACAATGGTCCCAAAAATGTGTCAAAAATGTCTGATGTGTCCGCCATAATGTTGCAGTCACAATAAAAATCGCTGATTGCCGCCATTACTAGTAAAAAAAAAATATTAATAAAAATGCTATAAAACTATCCCATATTTATATATATATATATATATATATATATATATATATATATATTATTTTAGTAAACGCTAGAACTTTTGCGCAAACCAATCAATAATCGCTAATTTTTTTCCCCAAAAATATGTAGAAGAATACGTATTGGCCTAAACTAAGGAAAAAAAAATGTTTTTTTTATATATTTTTTTGGGGATATTTTGGGGATATTTATTATAGCAAAAAGTAAAAAATATTGCTCTATTTTTGTTTATAGAGCAAAAAATAAAAACCGCAGAGGTGATCAAATAACACCAAAAGAAAACTGTATTTGTGAGAAAAAAAGGATGACAATTTTGTTTGGGAGCCACGTCGCACAACCGCGCAATTGTCAGTTAAATTGCAAAAAGGGGCCTGGTCCTTTGGCTGCAAATTGGTCCGGAGCCTAAGTGGTTAAATGGCTTTTTTTCCTTTACAAATGTCATTTTGTGCAGGGACTGTTCTAAACACGGGAAACACATGCCACTTCACAGGCATACTTTAGACACCCCCAGGTACGATATTTAAAGGAATATTTCACTTTTTTTTTTCACTTTATGCATCATTATAATGAGTGCTCCAGAAAAAACTTCAGTTTTTAAAACTTCTTTTTGCATTGATACATGTCCCCTGGGGCACCTGATACAGGTCCATTCGCAGGTTCTGGTGCGAACCAAACCCAGGGGTGTTCGGCTCATCCCTATTCCTGAAGAAACCCAGACTTGCTAGAGGCCATCACCCGTGTAGGCTGACCTAATGAGGGGTTCTGGCATGACCGAGGAATGTTGCATGGTTGCTGGTAAGCGACAGCTATCTTTAAGTATTGTGAGTAAGACCCCTGGTAAAGACTCTCGATGTGTATGTGCTTGGGGAAGTAAATTTTGGAGTATCCTGCACCCCTATCCTTCTCCTGTTCAACTTTTCTGTTATAAATCACCCAAAAATACATTCTTTAGACTAGAGACTACATTTGATGGTGTGCTTCGAACTGGGTCTGGCAGCCTCTGTACTCTGGCAAGGAAGACCTAGTTATTATCAGCAGCCCCTCTGGGGTAAGCGCTGCATATGCAAGCCAGATCAATAGGTGGGTTGGCCCTCCAAGGGGTGTCCCACTGGTAAAAGCAAAATATTGTGTATAGACATTACAGGGCTTGATATGATAATGAACTAATATAGTGACTAAGTCATGCCTTGTTAAGGGTAAGCTGAGGACTTGTGTATTAATCCCTTTATAATACAACACCTTGCTAATAATTGCATGCATCAACCACATTTATAGATGTAGGTGATCATTTTCGTAAGTAGTTATTGTATTACAAAGGCACATTTGATTAATTCAAGTATCTGTAGGTTACTATAGCAAACTTGCCATTATTGCTTTAACTGATTCCGGACCAGCCGCCACAGTTATACTGCGTCAGGTTGGCTCCCCTGCGTGAGCTTTCGTAGCTGTACGTCAGATCTTTAAGACATCTCCGAAGGCGCTTGCATGCCCGAAGCGTGTCCCCGGAGCCTATGCAAGTGCCCGACAGGCGCAATGACCGCCGGGCACCCGCGAATGCTCGTTACAGAACGGGGATGTGTGTGTGTAAACACATGAATCCCGGTTCTCTCAGGGGAGATGAGGCAGATTGTGTGTTCATACCGATTTCTCTCTTCTAGTAAATTGAATCTCCTACTACCTTCTTATGTTTTACGGGGAATGAGATCTCTGCTTTTGGGTTCCCAAGGTTTGCCCACTTACCATGGCCATTATTAAAAAAATTTACTCAACCAGTAGGATCTCCAATGATTGTGAATGCAACAAAGGCAGAGCCAAGCTCTCAGCAGGCCCACCGCTAGATTCCTCGAGTGATAAAAGAGACCATTTTGTGATCTAACCCCCGTGTTCATATCCACATCTGAATTAAATGTTTAGAGCATGGTGACACTTTAAAGCCCCACAGTAGGCTGCCAAAATTATCCTTAATGTAGCATGATGATAAGGAGCTGTTAACGAACAGTAACTGAATGTGTGCTGTGGCCTACTGCAGGATTAGCAGTGGTAGAATTGTTTGAAAATACTAAAATGAACATTGGATGCTGTTTCATTTCAGGCAGGCCCATTATACGTATATTTTGCCTACGATCTCTATTTTCTTGTTTGCAATAGGTTTTTATTCAAAAGTTTAACAAACTTATTAGGATACAAATAGTATATCAGTACAGAAAGATCCATGCACTCTCAAAAGGTGACCAGGTGTCTGATTCATACGGCTGTAATGTAAAAACAATTATAAACGGTATTTACAGTTGGGTTAGGCTACTGCCTGTTTGGGCCTGAGCAAAATAATTATAACTTCTTGGCAACGTTAGATCAAGTTGTAGCACCTTTAACATAGCTCAAGATCGGGGCCCTTATCACCAAAGGTGGTTAGGTACTTTTGGCGCGTACACACGGTCGGACTTTCCGACGGGAAATGTTGGATGTGAGCTTGTTGTCGGAAAGTCCGACCGTGTGTATGCTCCATCGAACATTTCAGCCAACAAATGTTTGAGAGCAGGTTCTCAAATTTTAATCCAACAAAACGTTGTTGTCGGAAAGTCTGATCGTGTGTACACAAGTCTGTTGCACAAATGTTGCATGCTCGGAATCAAGCAGAAGGAGCCACACTGGCTACTGAACTTCCTTTTTCTTGGCTTGTCGTACGTGTTGTATGTGACCGCGTTCTCACTATCGGAATAGTTGGCCAACATTTGTGTGACTGTGTGTATGCAAGACAAGTTTGAGCCAACATCCTTCGAACAAAAATCCACAGTTTTGTTGGGGGAAAGACCGATTGTGCATTAGAGTAATTTTACGTAGGTCCCACATTGATGTCAAGAAATGAGATGCTCCAGGACTCTCCATTTGTATACATACGGTAAATCATTGAACATAAAAGAGAAAAGAAGAAAAAAAACAAAATAGAATAAAAATAAATTAAAATAAGATATTTCTGGAGATTATGAGGCTTGGAGGTACTTAATTCAGGGGGACCACACCCTGTCAAATCTGGCTTGTCTGTCTTTAAGGATGCTGGTCAATTTTTCATTGACCATGATCCAAGAAAGTTTATGCTTTACTAGTGCAAGACTGGCCACTGAGGTTTTCCTATGCTCGTGCTATTGTAATTTTAGCTGCTGAAAAAATAAAGAAGATGAGAGTTCAGAGATGTTTAGGGGTCTTGTCCAACAGGTCGGCAAACGTCTTAGGATTTTTAGGTAGATGTTGTCCTGTCACTAAATAGACCAGAGTGAATATTTTGATCCAAAAGTGCTGGACCTTGGGACGGGACCACCAGACATGGAACATGGTACCCTCTTGCCCGCATCCTCTGAAGAAAAGGGGTGAAGTGCCGGGGTACAATCTCGCCCGCCTCGCCGGAACCAGGTACCACCTGGACAGCACCTTGTAATTCCCTTCCACCAGGGAAGTATTAAGTATTCCCTTGTGTACCATGGTCGACCACTGCCCCCAAACCTACTCCTCTATAGTCTTGCCTAGATCTGATTCCCATGCTGTTTGGTATGAAGGTTTAGTCTGTTGATTGTTAAAGAGGGCATAGAGCTCCGAGATCCCCCCGTGACTCAGGTCCGCGTAAGCATTTATTTTCAAACAAGGTCCTAGTGGTTATGTCTATCAGATCGGTACACAGGGATTTTATAAAGTGAGTAATTTGATGTATACGGAAAGATTCCGTCTGGGGCATCTGTAACGTCTCCCGGAAGTAAGCCTGTTGCCTGATCCCTTTGTGACCTAGAAAGTATGCTATCCTGTAAAGGCCTTTGTTAACCCATCATGTAAATTGTTGGGGATTCTGTCCTGGAGGAAAGTGTGGGTTATTGTGTATAGGGGCCAAAGGGAAATGGGGAGACCTCAGCGGGTATAATTTGCACACCGTGTCCCAGAGACACAGGGAGTGGGATAAAAAAGGACTCAAAATGGCCCGACGTTCTCTTGTTGGATGCCACATCAGGAGGTCTACAGGCAGTGAGAGACTAGCCTGTACCCAGTCAGGTTGGTATGTCGTAGAGAAAATTTGATATAGTTGTACCAGTTGAGCAGCCCTATAGTACCTCAAGAAATGAGGAACTCCCAGTCCACCTCTCCACTTGGAGATATAGAGAGTGGAGTGAGCCACCCTACATCCACTACCACCCCAAATTAATTTGTAAACCAGTGATTGATGTTTTTTAAAGAATGTGAATGGTGTCGGAAGCGGCAATGATCGGAAATAATATAAGATTCGTGGGAGTACCGTCATCTTAATGGTCGCTATTCTTTCCTGTATTCTATACAGGAAAGATCATGTATCTGCCAGTTCTTTAATTCTTGTTCAGTGGAGTTATAAAGGGGGGTATAATTAACCTGAAACAGTGTGGTAAAGTCTCGAGTGAGTTTAATTCCAAGATAAGGGAGTGCTTGTGTGCACCATTTAAAGGGAAAAGACTGCTGTACTGCATCCCGTACCGAGTCACGAAGATTTATGTCCAACGCTTCTGATTTAGATTGATTAACTAGCAGTCCTGAGACAGTTTCAAACCTATAAGGTGTTGCAAATAAATTGGGCAGAGTTGTGATGGGATCTGTTATAAATACAGTGGAACCTCGGATTGCAAGTAACGCGGTTAACGAGCGTTTTGCAATAGGTGCCGAGGTGTCCTCGAGCCTTTTCAGACGTTTCCAAGGCTCTTCGGCGCCCCCCGGCTCTGGCCGCATGCGGTATTGCATGCAATTAAAGTCAATGCGGAACAAATTATTTTCGTTTAAATTGACTTCAATGGGGAAACTCGCTTAGATATGCGAGTACTTTGTATTACGAGCATTCTCCTGAAACGGATTATCCTCGCAATCCGAGGTTCCACTGTAATAACAAATTGTCGGCAAAGAAAACACATTTATGAGTCTTGCCACCATTAAAGACACCATGAATGTTGGGGTTAGCACGAATGGCCACAACCAATGATTCTATTGCCAGAATAAAAAGGAGAAGCGAGAGAGGGCATCCCTGCCTAGTTCCTCTCCTTATCTGTAAAAATCTGATTTGTGCCCATATGTGAGAATGTTAGGCGAAGGATTTGAGAATAATGTGCCAATAAGACTTAAACATTTTGGTCCGCAATTCCATCGTCTCAATATGTGTAAGAGGAAGGGCCAGGAAACGGAGTCAAAAGCCTTGTGAAGGTCCAATGACAGCAGCATTCCTCGTCTAGCGCCTACATCATCCCGATTAGAGCGTAATATAGAGATCAGGTCTATGGCCCGTCTGATCTAGTCAGCAGCTTGCCGCCCTGTAACAAATCCCACTTGGTCGGCGTGGATATATTGCACCAAAAATATATTAAATCGGGTTGCATATATTTTTGTGAGTAGTTTCAAGTCGCTATTGATCAGTGATATCGGGTGATAGTTTGCCACATCACTATGATCCTTATCTGGCTTAGGGATCAGACTTATATGGGCTCTATTAGAGTTTGCATCGAGTGATACCCCGTCGAAGGGCAGTAAAGAATTTTAGTAGATGGGGTGCCAACAGTGGAGCAAACTTCTTATAATAAGAGGCCCAGGGTCCTGGATGCATTAGCTTGTTTGATTGCAGCCAGTATTTCTGCCACAGTAATGTCCCCCTCCAAGATCTCACGGTGAAAATCCGAAAAAGATGGGAGGGCCACATCCTTAAAAAAGTCATCCAGGGCCCCGGGTGGAGGGCCTCCCTGTTCAGAGTATGGGGAGGAATAGTAGGAAGTAAATATTTCTGTTATAATCTGTGGGTTCTGCGTCAAGTTTCCATTGGGCTGTCTAAGTTTAGGGAGTACAGTTCGATGAGTCCGAGGTGTAATGCTCCGTACACACGCTCAGATTTTCCGACGGAAAATGTCCTATCGGACCATGTTGTCAGAAAATTCCGACCGTGTGTGGGCTCCATCGGACTTTTGAGATCCTGCTCTCAAATTTTCCGACAACAAAGTCCTATCAGACTTTTTCCGATCGTGTGTAGCGAATTCCGACGGACCATGTGCCACGCATGCTCAGATCACATTACAAGACCAAGGCTATTGGCTACTAGCCTCTACGTAGTCCCGTCGTACGCAACGAACGTCACCACGTTCAGGATGATCGGATTTTCCAACAACTTTGTCCGACTGTGTGTATGCAACACCAGCTATGAGTAAGCACTGAAATACAGTGCGAAACGCGTCAGCTCTGTACCCCCCTTTTTGCCGTGTCTGGATTGTAGTGTCTTTTTTCTTTTAAATAAACCCTTTGGATTTTATTTTCCCGGTGTGCGGCTGTCCGGAGTTCTTCTTTTTGATTTCTAATCAGTATGCAACACCAGTGTTGGACAAAATCCGTCGGAAAAAATCCAACGGATTTTGTGGTTGGAATTTCCAACCGTGTGTACGGAGCATAAGTCTGCGAGCCAGCATAGTACCAGGCTTATCCTTCAACGTGTAGAAGGAAGCCTGGGTCCACCTAAGGCTTTTTTCTTCTTTAGTTATCATTTTAACTGAGCGGAATCTATTTTGTCCTAAGGTCTAAGTCGGGGGGGGGGGGGGGCGTTGTTTGTGCTGGGTCAGCAGGTCGGTCAATTCCTGTTCTTTGTCCCTTATTAATATGTTAGAGTGTTTTTTAATTCGGGACACTATTTGTATGAGATAGCCTCTAATTGTGGGCTGCCCAATTAGTCACAGGGGAAGAGTCTTCTGAGTTGTTCAAGGAGAAATATTCAGTGAGACGCTGTTCCACATCAAAACAGACGGAAGGGTTACTCATAAGAGAATCGTTTAGTCTCCAGGGAGTGCGACCCCTGGCATCTTGCAAGAAATCACATCTGGTCCAAAGCAAGGAGTGATCTGACCAAGTCACCTCCCCTATTTTACTGGCCCGAAAAAGAGGTACATTAGTGGGGTTTGTGAAGAAGTGGTCCATTCTGGATTAGGTATTGTGGACATGGGAAAATAATGTATAATCCTTCCTGGATGGGTTTAACTCTCTCCAAATATCAATCAGGTTATGGTAGGCACTTAGAATATTATCAATAACTGAACTATAATAACAAGGAAAAAGGGGTATAGACTCCTTGTCATCAATAAGTATCAGCCCTGGGTTGGACACAGAGCCAGGTTTGATCCCAGTCCCCTTAACAAGGAAGGGTAACAAAATCAAACAGGGCAGATGACAACCGCCCCCGGCCACTAACACACCCTTAAACCATTAACTTCAAACCATACATTTTTAACGAGGAGCGGAAGTCTCTTTGTGGTTGTATACAAAACTAAGAGATAGTGCTTGTTTTAAGAGAGAGCTTCCTTCCTTCTTGAAGATAACAGAAAACTTAAGAGCCACCAGAAGAAGATGCTCCAACTGTGATCCCGCCCTAGGATCAATTGGGGAAATTAGCGTCAAAGATAGCTTGCAATGTCCCGAAAGGGACCACAATGGCTGTCGTCATCATGGAGGTCTAGCCTTAAGCTTGGCCTTGCTTCTTGTGGAGCACCACACCTGGGTTAGAGGGCTCTGTAAGGGCCTGCCGTTTGAAGGTTTGGTATGTGGGGTATGGGGGGGAACCTCCAGGTTCAGTGGAGATCAGGCCCAGGCCTTTCAGCAATGTTTCACCTTCGGGGAAAGTCGAGAAGGCGTGTTTTTTGTTACGAAAGGTGAAGTTCAGTCAGAATTGAAAGGCCCAATGATATTTGATATTGTTAGCAATGAGTAATTGGATCTCTATTTTCTTGATTATCCATCTGATCCAACATAGAATTTAACACTTCCTCATGGTATTTTGTCATATCTTGGACATCAGCCACTCCTTGTCTAATATCATCCTGGCCCATCTCCATTTCCTCCACTCTATGTCCCAGTGCCCCTATATCCTCCATTAACCCCTCCACAGTCTGCTTGCAGGATAATTCAACAGCAGTTATAAGTAGTTGAACTATCTTTCTTTGTTGGAAGTGCTCTCAAATGTTCTCTTAAATCCCAGTCCACTGGTAACTCTGATTGAGATGCATTTGGTTCATTATTAAGGTCACAATACAAAGGGTTAACATACTGCACCTGCCCTGTAGAGGCTGTCTCTGGATTCGTCACAAGTTCTTTGCTGATTTTTGCAGATTCACTGCTGGGCTTTGTAATGCCAAAGCTTTCATCTTCCAAGGGTTCAGCCATCCCTCTTGGGATTCCCTCCTCCTCCTGAGGGTTCGGATCCCCTCCAACATGTTCCCTCTCCAGGTCCACACCTTCACCCATGTGAGCCACAGGGTCTCTCCCTTTTCCCGAGGGGTCCCTCTCCAGGTCCATGCAAATCTGCCTCATGCTTAGGGATACACGGCCGTTGCCAGGTACCGCAATTCCCCTTCCCAGGCCTGTCGCTCCTCCTTCCCTCCTGGGCTGCGACTCTCCCACTCGCACTCCCTGGATCGGTGCTCTGCGCCACAAAGTAAGCTCTAAGCCCGTTCACCTGGCTCTTTCCCCCGCCGCTGAGTGGGTGTGCAGCTGTGCAGCGGCGTGTGGACATACCGTAGCTGGTCGGAAACCCGCCGAACACCGCTGCCTATCTTCCTGGAGCTCGAGGATCAGTCCCCTGAAGAAGTCACATGCTTGTGACGAAACGTAGGGAGTGGCCGGACCAGATACCGGAAGTACTGTGAGACTAGCATCCACTTGCTGTCAGCTGCTAGTACCTGTTCGTTCGTTTTTATGTAAGAATTTTTATTGTTTTATTAAACACTCTGTTGAAGACGTACTTCACCATTGGGCCCCCCCTTTTTTCTATTTGCATTCCCCGCTTGCTGGCGAGCTTACAGGGCTGGAGAGCCCTAACTCATTTATAGATCGGTGGGCCGATCTAAGTCATCCAGGGAATAGGAGAACAAGAGGAAGACCTTAGTGAAGACCATACAGCCCCTAGGGGTGGAGATCGGTGGAACCATTTGATGCGAGGAGTGTAATACAGGACGGGATATCCTTGTACACCCATTCACGCTTTCAAATGCGTGCTTTAAGGTGAGGGTCTAGAGAGCACGTTTAAGGATCCTATCCCCACACACCCACCACAGCCCAAGCTTGAACCGTTGCACTATTCACGTTTGGATATTATATACAGTGTTTTGTACTCACCTTGAAAAACTGTTTTGCACCAATCAACCGCACCAGTCACTTTTTTGGACGTTTGCTATTTTGGTCCAAATTTTTATTTTTAATTTTATTTTTATTTTTCATTCACTTAATTTTTAACCCAATCGGACTGGGATTAATTATCCACTTTGTGAGGCACTTTGTTGAAGTGACTTAATTTATAGGAGACTAATTTAATGAATTTTATTCACAATTTCTTAGTCACCATTTTCACTATTTTACACGTCTATAACACTTGGTGTATGATTTTAATGTGTATGTATTGATCAAGACTGTGTTTTATTATTTATTTATTTATTCACTTTTATCTGTTACACATGAGCGCGAAATCATTTTATATTATACTTTTATGGGATTGTGTTTCACCGTTAGATTTTGCAGCTCTTTTAGGATTTTATTTCCACATTTGTCACGATATATTGGCATTTTCACTGTTATTTATTGCACGTTATTGAGTATGTGTATATGATCTAGTTAAACAAAGCGCGAAGGTCACCCACACTAAAAGCAGTTATAAGTAGTTGAACTATCTTTCTTTGTTGGAAGTGCTCTCAAATGTTCTCTTAAATCCCAGTCCACTGGTAACTCTGATTGAGATGCATTTGGTTCATTATTAAGGTCACAATACAAAGGGTTAACATACTGCACCTGCCCTGTAGAGGCTGTCTCTGGATTCGTCACAAGTTCTTTGCTGATTTTTGCAGATTCACTGCTGGGCTTTGTAATGCCAAAGCTTTCATCTTCCAAGGGTTCAGCCATCCCTCTTGGGATTCCCTCCTCCTCCTGAGGGTTCGGATCCCCTCCAACATGTTCCCTCTCCAGGTCCACACCTTCACCCATGTGAGCCACAGGGTCTCTCCCTTTTCCCGAGGGGTCCCTCTCCAGGTCCATGCAAATCTGCCTCATGCTTAGGGATACACGGCCGTTGCCAGGTACCGCAATTCCCCTTCCCAGGCCTGTCGCTCCTCCTTCCCTCCTGGGCTGCGACTCTCCCACTCGCACTCCCTGGATCGGTGCTCTGCGCCACAAAGTAAGCTCTAAGCCCGTTCACCTGGCTCTTTCCCCCGCCGCTGAGTGGGTGTGCAGCTGTGCAGCGGCGTGTGGACATACCGTAGCTGGTCGGAAACCCGCCGAACACCGCTGCCTATCTTCCTGGAGCTCGAGGATCACAGAGCAGCATGCTCAGTCAGCGTGTCTGTTCATGCCCGGCTGCCATGTTGATTAAAACTGATGCTGCAATCTGAATTCTCTTTTATATCTCCAGCCTGCAGGAACTGTAATGTTTTGTTTGAGTGTGCCAGCTACAATAGAGATTGCTGGCTGCTAAAGAGCATCAAGTGATTATGTGTACAAGTCCTTATTCAGGTGGAGCATACAGTCTAATTTAGAAACCAAGCACGAAGGAATCTATTCAAGCCCACACAAAAATAAAAGTGTAACCTGATCCAAGGTCCTTGGCAGGTCCCTGGGTATCACTATTTCATAGGCAAATCTGTCTGCTATGAGATACCTTGGCATGGTGGGAGCCTGTCTGCATAGTACTGGCCCAATGCACCACTGATTACAAACTACCAATTCTAATTCCCCTTTCAGTGCTAAACCTTGAGTACAGTCTGCTGCGGTGTCACAACTCCCTTTCTTGGCAACCTTGAAGGAGAATTTATCATCCACGCACTAATTGTTATGGGCAGGCCATCGCCTTATTAAGACACAAGTTGCAAGGCTGTATCCAGTACTGCCATCCCCCAGTCACTGCCCTTATAGACACGGCTTCTGTTGCAATGCTCTGCGTTCCAAGAGCATATTTATTGATCAGAGAGAAGAAGATTTATAATGTGCACTAATTTACCTCGATCAGCTGGTCTGATTTTGCTGAACACAGCACTCATCAGTAATAGCAAAACATTTAGAGGTCTGCTGTATCATTTGCACTCAACGGGGTTGAATGTTATGCCCTTAATGCCACTGGACCAGCAGGGAAATCACAATCTCATAATGAATGTTTACGGTTCAGAGAATAAAATTATTTTTAAATGGTCCCCTTGGTGCTTAGTACAGCGCCCATCAAATTTACAGACTGTAAGTTTTGCTCTTGCTAACAACCAAGAGCAGTTAGTACACCAGCATATAACAACAACAACATTCATTTAGAGAAGGCTGGCATATTTTTCAAAAATATATTGAAATAATGTGTTTACATTAGGTAAAAAAGGAAGACTGGCTGGTTGGACATTGGTTCTCCACCTCATAAAAGCCTGTTTGTTGGTGCCTTCTTTGTGTAATGCATTCTATTGCCACACTGAGCTGTGATTTAAGGACCAGCAATGTCACAACAATTGAAAATCTCTAATCATGCTCAAAGCTGAACTCTATATATGATCTTAATTGCAGCAATCTAAATATACATATTTCATACCTGATAGTTGGCACTACCACAGTTATTATCTTCCGGGTCCTGTGTTGAGTGGATTCCCCTCTGCACAAACTGACCACAGGAGGTCACTCACTTGGCACTGCCACCATTTACAGAACTGCCTAATATTTTTCAGTAAATACAAGGTGTTCTCAGATTGGACAAGGTACATGTTATAAAGTCACTGCCTATGCTTTCTACCTTGTCCAATCAGAGAATATCTTGTGTATATTGAAAAAAATTCAAGGTGTTCTGTGACTGGGGACCATGCCGAGTAAGTGTCTCTCTGTGGTCAGTTTGCAGTGGGGCAGCCAACTGGCACAGTTGGCAAGATAGTGACCATTACAATATGTGATGCCGACTACTACAGTGATTTACAGCCTCCCTAGTGGCCCCTGCAGTATGAAATACGCATACTTACATTGGTCAAAACTTGACTTTTTGTCTTGCCATACACCTGTTTTGTGGTCTGTGGCTCATGCAAAACAAACTACTTAAGTCCACGTAAGACCTTTTAGTTTTTTTCCTTTCGGCATGATAAACAGGCAAGTTGGCATTTTAGCTTCTTAAAAGAGGTGATTGTATAGCTTTCCCTCTGTCTTATCTCACTTGCTGATAGCTTTATTACCATTGCCATACGATTGATTTGTACTGTATGTGCTTGTTTTTCTTTTTCCTTTCCCACAGAGAATTATTTATTTAGTTATTAATTTTTTTATGTTTTGTTTTAACATTTTACCTTCTGCTAAAACTTTTGTGAATCAGTACTGCTTGGACCTTGAAGAAGGGGACACAACCCGAAAACTCATCCATGAAAAATGATATGTTCCCTTGTCACCCCCTCCCATGCTCGCCTCCAGGACTTCTCCCAAGCCTCGCCTATCCTTTGGAATTCCCTACCCCAATCTGAGTATCTTCTACTCTATCCACTTTTAGGCAATCCCTGAAATCACTTCTCATCAGAGAAGTCTATCCTGCCTCCACCTAACAATTGTACTTTTATTTTCTCCATTACCGCTTTTAGATTGTAAGCTCTAATGAGCAGGGCCCTCTGATTCCTCCTTTATTGAATTCCATTCTAACTGTACCGTTTGCCCTAATGTTGTAAAGTGCTTGTGCAAACTGTTGGTGCTATATAAATCCTGTATAATAATAATAATAATAATAATAAATAATAATAGTAACTTTGTCCTGACACCAGAAACCTATTATCTCTCTGGTGCACCGTCCAATCGGTAGAACAAGAGGCCATTGAGCAGGCGGCTTTATCCTGCCTGCTGTGTGTGTAATAAAACCAATGGAGGCCTCTAGCAGATGAACTATAACGTGTGGAAGCCTATTAATTAGAATTGCTATATACTGCATGTTTGCTGTCTGTAGAGAACAGCTTGTGCCTTCATTGTGTATTACACAAGTGCCCTCTACTGCCCATTCTGCAAAACTGCATTATCATAAAAAACTCACATTCCACCCAGCTAAGGCTGTCAAGCTGTTGTTATCTTTCATTTACCAAAACAGCTGAGGGCCTGTTCATATCGGAAATGCTTCAAAATGCCAGGCATATACCAGCATTGATGTATGGGCAATTATAGATGGTTTCAAGATATTCTGAAGCTTTTTGCATGCTTTTCAATGCATTTCACAAGCGCTTTAGTAGCATTTTGTAAGCATATTGTTTGAAGGCATTGAACACTTTATGTGCAATTTATAAGCATAAAAAAGCTGACAGGCTTGTAATGTGAAAAAGTTCCAGAAATTGAGAGTTGCATAGTGAATACATTACAGAAACAGAATCCAGGAAGTAATGCAAACCTAACAAGCTGTACAATGCTTTATATTAATGCTCAGGAAAGATTTTTATACCACTATGCATAGCTCCCAACTGTCCCTGATTTCAAGGGACTGTCCCTGATTTGGAGCAATGTCCCTGATTTCGAGGGACTGTCCCTGATTTGGAGCAATGTCCCTCTGTCCCTCTTTCCTCCTCATTTGTCCCTCATTTTGGTCTGATCTATATAGTTGTATATAAAATGCACTTTTTATCTTTCAAAAAGTGTTTCCCAGTGCTAAACCTTTCATCCAAATTCTAAATTGCTGCATTTGTAAATTTTAAAAGGCCAATATAAAGGAATAGTAGTGGTAAAAAAAAAGGCCCTTGTGGATGTAATTAACCTTTTTTTTGGTTAATTCTCCTTTAGGGGGTGTGGGAGGCGGCGTGTCCTGTGCCTACATACATTTGCTAGTAGGTGTCCCTCATTCCCATCTCAAAATGTTGTGAGGTATGCACTATGTACTGTATAAGTCATAAAAAAAGAAACATCCACATGCAGAGATGTAAAAGTGCCGACAAACTTTAGCCTTAATTCAGCCTGACATAGTATTTTCAGAATTTTACAAATTCATTTTTTCTACAGATATTTTAATTTTATTATCACTTTAATTTTATTATCACTTTAATTTTATTATCACTTTAATTTAAAAAATCTAATTAACAAACATAAAAAACCCAGAAAAAATCTTTCCTGACAGACTTCATGGCAGACTACGTGTGGGTTAACCCCACCTCCTCTCTAATGCTATAGGACCCCACTCCCATAAATTTGAGCTCACCACTAGAGACTGCGTTCCTTTTTTGTCCTCCTCTTTGGACCTACAAACAATGCACTTACGTTTTTCAGACATCCAAATCAATCAAGGTTGTTGCCGGGCATACATCCTAGCGGTGTGAAGATAGCCCAGGGCCCAGCCATGGGCGGGTGTTCAGCCCCAGGCCCCTATGTCAGGTGGTGGGGATGGCCTTTTCGTATATGCCCAGGAGAGGAAGCGGTGGATCGGCTGGCAGGTCTGAAGATTTATCTTTCCTCCATGGCAGAAAGTTTTTGTATGTGATCATCTGTCTCCCCCTTCACATCCCCTCTTTACTTTTTGTTTCTTTGCTTTTGTTTCTATGGCACCTGGAATGCAGGTGCGTTCCAGTACACGGCTCCCTCATCCGGGTAGCGTCTCGGTGTGCTTTCGGGGACCTGGCTGTCGTGCAGGCGCTCTACGGCAGGTTGCCATTGCGCAGGCGTGGATGGAGCACGGTGGTGACATCATTACGGCGGGGAATTTAAATCCCTGTCAGCTCCTGTCATATTGGGGATTCCTGTGGGCAACTTGCTACAGCTCCTCCATGCACCAGGCTTCCTGGTGAAGGTAAGCTCCAGCCTGGGGTTATGGTGCAGGGTGAGGGGGGGTCTGAGATGGCTCTTAAAGGGGAAGCTACACTGCATTTGCATTTCTCCTAGGGCGAGTGAGTATTCCTACAAAGCTGCAGGATCATCACCTATTCGTCCGCCAGGTTGCCATGGACAGGTCACCGCCTCCGTGCGGCCAGCCCTCATGCTCAAGGTACGTGGGGTGTGAGAAAGGGGGGGCCAAGTCCCATAAAGTCATGTTTTATTTGCTTCTCTTTTAGCCCTTCTAGGTCAGACCGTCAGTTTACGTCAGGGACCTTGCCAGGTAGCAACGTTAGCCTTCCTCATCCAGGTCCAGATATGACTCTCCGGAGGGAGATGATTTTGTCTAAGCAAAGAAAATTCTTTAAGCACCTGGGGAAGGAACGTTCCAACTTCCTGCTCCTTTCCGAATTGAAGGATGTCAAAACCTCCAGATTATACCCCTTCAAGACAGAGGAAGTGAAATATATGGATAATGCCCCTTCTGGGCTTGAGAGGAGAATAGACAAAGACCTCAGGAGAATTTATGGGCTATCCGGTATGGCTTGCAAACCCGCCTTGGCCCTTGCCAAGGAATTCAGAAACAGTCGGGTTATACTAACACCTAAAGGAGGTTTGGAAACTGGCACCCCTCCTCTACCCAGCATGCCTAAGTTTTGTAAGCAAGCAGTGAATAATGCTAACACAGAGGAACAGGACCTGGGTCCCTCAATGGACTTAAAGAAAAAAGATTTTATGATAGGTACAAAAAAACATATTAACTTCATTGTAAATTGAGCAACAAAAGAATTTTGAAACGGGGTGTCCAAAAGCAGTCCAACCGAGGGGTGGGCGACAGTTAATGACAGGCCCAAATGAACTTAGGAACCATCTGCTTTTCTAAGTTATCTGAAGAACCAACATCCAGATCAAAGTTAGAGGAGGTGAAACCCTTCCAAAATAAGAAAACGGCCACAACCAAATCGAGGGCACAGAGGATCAACCTGGTTCCCCAGGCCAGGGCAGGGAATCACCACCAAGGGGAAGCTTTTATTGAAGGAAACGTTAACCCCCACCAATGAGAGACAAGAGAGTTAGCCATCAATCCACCAAAAACCGCTGGGAAAGCACACTACAATAACAGGAGAAAACTAGACCCAAGAACAAGATGAGGTCTATAGGACGTCAGAAGACCAGCCAGCCAGCCAACAACAGAAGGCTTAAAGAAAAGGAGGATCCATGATGAGGAAGAGGTTGCCTGATTAGACAACCAATCTCGCAGGAGATAAGTTGAATGATTCTTGAAATTGTGTAATTGGTAAATCGGGAACTCCCAGGGGTGTTTGTTGGAGTGCCTGTTCATTTTACTGACTTCATGGTTGGTACCTTTGGGAGTCATGTTTTCTATCAATTGGGATATTATGTTTTGAGGACTCATCATGAATCCTTCATGACTTAAATAAAGGATGTAGTGGGAAGGTTTTTGCAACCATGAGAGCTCTAAAAGGCCTTGACCAGCAAGCTGATCATGTAGACACAAGGTAGAATGGACTGCAATAATCAGGTTAAAAACAACCCTGTATAAATTGGAGTTATCTGCAGATGGCATAAAAACAGCCTCTCCAGGAGTAGACTGTTGGGGCTCTAAATCTGAATTAACAACGGGAGCCTTGGGCACATGATTGATTTAAGGGCCCAGGTGAGTCGATGACAGACTGTTTATGCCTAGGGCACAAATAGATATCCAAAGTGGACCGGTATTGTTGCTGTCCCTTTTGCTGATGGCATCACACCTGCACTGTTATCAACGCAGGACCAGGCAGGTGTAGGCAGGTGTTGTAAAAATGTACTGCAATGGTTAATGTTTGGTGATTTCGGGGTTAAAGTGGTTGCAAAGGTAAGACATTTTTTACCTTAATGAATTCCCTGCATTAAGGTTAAAAAATGTCCCACTGTTTGTATCGCCCTCTCACCTCCCTTATACTTACCTGAGTCCTATCGCAATCTAGAGATGTACCTGTCTGTAGCGGCGCTAGTGTCTCTTCCTCTCCTCACAGGACCCAAAGGTAGCAGTGGAAGCCATTGGCTCCTCCTGCTGTTAATCACATCTTGTGAGGAGGAAGCAGGGGTGGGGCCGAGCCACACCGTGTGTGTCTATGGACAAGTGGCATGCTATCTTGGTGCATGAAGAAGAGGAGGAGCTCAGAGTGCCAGCAGGGGACCCCAGACAAAGAGGATCAGGGCCCCTCTGTCTCCCATGGAAAGAGCCCAGGAGAACCACTTCCTCTTTACTACGGCAAGTGACCTAACCCAGGCTGACACTCCGCCATCCACAGTTAAAGCGTCTGTAAAGTCTTCCTTTTTTTTTCTAAAATAACAAACATGTTATACTTCCCTGCACTGTGAAATGGTTTTGTATAGGGAAGTATAACATGCTTGCTTTATTTGGTCTGGGGGGCTTGAGTGTTGTCAGTCCGCCCCTGCTGCCGGCACTGGGGAGCTATAGTTCATTGAGGGAACCATGAATGCCAACATGTACTGTGACATACTGAAGCAGAGCATGATCCCCTCCCTTTGGAGACTGGGCCACAAACATTTTAATACATCTCATGTTGTCTATGCCTTACATATAGGGAGGACCAAACTTGTATTGAAGATCAGAATTGCAGAACACGTACACAATATTGCTATTGGTTTTAAGGACCATAATATGTCCCTTCATTTTAAATTGCATCATGGCCAAGATCCATCAGGTCTGAAATTCTGGGGTATAGACCATTAAAATCTGTGTGGAGGGGTTGCAATTTGGTGCGGGAGCTTTCTAAAAGAGAAACTCAATGGATTTTCTTGGTAGATACTCTTACACTTAATTACAATACACATACACTTAATTACAACAGGGTTAAACATAGAGCTCGACATAAATTGCTTTATAAGTGACTATTGAGTTTCCTTAATTTTTGGTATAATTATATACAGAGACATTTGTAATAAGAATTAATGAATGATAGGAGGTCTCTTGCAATTGTTTATTGGTTGATCTGATGTGCATTTACATTTATTTGTTGGAGATGTTGTCCTTTCAGATTCTATCTACATCCTTTTTTTTTTTTTTTTTTTTACATTTTGGGAGGAGTGCCCTTTTAAAGTTCGCTCCTTGAAAAATATGGAGTGGAACTTTCCTTTGAAGAAAAGAATAGTGGATTTTATTGATTGAAGAGGTTTGAAGTGTTTGGGTAGTATGCTGTTGGCTTCAATCATGTTACATTAACATCTACCATTAAACATTTCTGTGTTTTTAGATTTGATTTTAATTATAATTAGTGATTTTATTTGCATTAGTATGTATAAGGTCTTAACTTTAGTTTTGTGTTTATTTATTTTTGTTTGTATATTTCTGCAATTTTATTAATTTCGGGAATGTTATTTATAATGAATATCAGATTTGCTGCAATCAGCTTAACATTTTATATAACATTTTAATTTTTTTGATTATAAACGTTTTTATATATTTGCAATGACAGGTTATAAATTCAGATTGTAATGGACTATGTCTTAATGTCAGTGAATATTAGATTGACAGTAGTCTACATAGATATCTAATACTGTGCAACCGCCACTGTTGTGCACCTTAGTAAACAGGGGGCAGATGACACATATTTGGATAACCCCAATCACATATTTTTGATATAAATACCGGGACGCCTCGTAGTAAGGCCACGCCCTTTGACAAAGTTGTGATGATGAAACGCGTCAGTGGCTACCTTACGGCGACCAGAAATCACGTCATTGACGCTGTGCGTTCCAGGACCTAGAGAGCAAACCGGAAGGAGGAAGCGCAGAACGCTGAGATCTCTCCGATCTCCACCGAAGCACACTCTGTCCCTAAAAGGTTTTCAGGAAGAGTGACCTATGTAGAGCTTATATGACACCGACATTGAGCTGTACGATCACTTATTTGAGTTGCACAATGTTATGGAACTATGAACTTTTATCAAACTACTACTTAATAAATGTTTAAACGGTATTAGACTATGTGGAGTCTCTTTTCCTATGTCCCTGGATTTTGGAGGTTTTTGTAAAGACATCCGGATCGATCAACCCGCAGGACGTGGATAGAGGCCTGATAACCTTTTGGTTTTGGTGAGTTTAAACCCCTTGGGGGGAGTGTTGAGCATGCGGTGGAAGAATATGTGGTGAAAGGTGCACTCAACATTGTTCAGCTGCAAACATCATCTGTGTCCACTAGAGACTGTTATCTCATTATTTGTTATTAGTCTATCTGTCATAACCATTGTGTCATATATGATAATGACCATATACCAGCCTGTCAGTTTTTATACTAATTGATTGGAGCGCCGCTTTGATGTATATTTGTTACTGAGTATTAGTTCCGAATTGCCCATCTATTTTTTATATGTATGATCATTTTTTAAGTGGCTGCTGATTGAAATATATCCATATTTATATTTGGTTGACTTAACCACCTGTGCTGAGGAACTTGTTACTCCCTAGCGCTGAGATAGGAAGAGTGGGGCAGGGGGAGGTTTTTTCTTCCTTTTTTTAACATGTACTGTGGCATACTGAAGCAGAGTATAATCCCCTCCCTTTGGAGACTAGGCCACAAGATATTCCAACATAACGACCCCAAACACACCTCCAAGAAGACCACTGCCTTGCTAAAGAAGCTGAGGGTAAAGGTGATGGACTGGCTAAGCATGTCTCCAGACCTAAACCCTATTGAGCATCTGTGGGGCATCCTCAAATGGATGAGCGCAAGGTCTCTAACATCCACCAGCTCTGTGATGTTGTGAGTGGAAGAGGACTCCAGTGGCAACCTGTGAAGCTCTGGTGAACTCCATGTCCAAAAGGATTAAGGCAGTGCTGGAAAATAATGGTGGCCACACAAAATATTGACACGTTGTGCCCAATTTGGACATTTCCTCTTATGCCGCGTACACACGATCGGAATTCTCATTGGAAAAAGCTCTGAAGGTTTTCCCAACGGAATTCCGTTCAAACTGTCTTGCCTACACACGGTCACACCAAATTCCGACCGCCAAGAACGCCGTGATGTACAACACTACAACGAGCCGAGTTCAATGCTTCTGAGCATGCGTCGAATTGTTTCCGAGCATGCGTAGGAATTTTGCTTGTCAGAATTGCTACAGACGATCGGAATTTCCGGTAGAAACCTTTTCCGTCAGAAAAATTGAGAACATGCTCTCAATTCTTTGCTGTCGGAAATTCGGCCAGCAAAATTCCGATGGAGCCTACACACGGTCGCATTTTCCGATGAAAAGCTCTCATCTGTCTTTTTCTGTCCGGAATTCCGATCGTGTGTACGCGGCATTAGGGGTGTACTCACTTTTGTTGCCTGCAGTTTAGACATTAATGGCTGTGTGTTTTTTTGTTTTTTTTTCCCTTTTGTGAGATACTGTGTATATATATATATATATATGTTTTAAAAAAAAAGTATTTGTTCATAAGCGGAGGGCAGCTTTGTGGCCAGTGTTCTGCTTTAAAAGCTAGTTGCCTGGATGTCCTGTTGATCCAGTAGCTTTATTAATGTTCTAAGACACCGCCCTAGAACACATATGCAGATGAAGAATCATGACTTCACTCTTTAATCTTTGTGTTTGTTCAATGACACAGAAAGCCAGAGATGGACAGGCTATTAGTATATCATAGATTGCAGCCTCCATATTTCTCTCAGAACAAATTTCCTTTAAACGAAAGCTATTCATTTACAATTTCATTAAAATAAAAAGCTATCCCGCAGGTCACAGCCTGTTGTTAATGACGGATCAGTGCATCCTGGTCATTCACCATTTCCCTTACACACATAGAAGAGTTGCAGGGTTGCAAAGTAAGATGTAGGGATTTTAGAGAAAACGCTTTTATGTACATGAATGCTCCCACCCACAATTATTCTCCTGCGTTTCCTAGCACACTTCTCGGCCATGATTGCCATTTTTCTCAAGCTTTTGCATTTAAATGACTGTTGGTTCAATTTGCACAACAATGGCGCAGAGATGGGAAACAAATCCAAGCTGAACAGTTAGTAGGCCAAGAATCTGGATACCATGGTAACCTTGGGAACACAAAGTTGTGTTGTAAAAGACAGAGGGCATGTTAATGGGATCACTACGAAAAAAAAAAAAAAAAAAAATCAAACAATACTTTACTTCATTCAACAACTCTATTTCTTTCTGTTTTGCTAATTTGCTCTAAATAATTCAAGCATGGAGGAAATATTATAAATAGTGCTATCTTAGCTTTATCAAATAATGTCTTCCTTTTAGTGTCTTATACCAGCTACTTATAGCATTGCTTTTGAACACAGGCCAGTAATAATGATGTATGGAAAGAGCTGTGACATTTTAAAGGGCATGCCCCCTAAAGCTGGATCAATAGTTTTCAGCGCTGGTATCTTGGTATCTTGGTATCTTGCTGATTCTTCTGGGAATTAAGTCTCAGTGTCAATGTGAAGGTTACATTTAAGTGGCAGTTTTGGTATCAGGGTAAGTGTTAGGGGTTCAGTTTAAGAGTTAAAGGAGAAGAAGGGCCAAAGCTCTTTGGGATACACTTAGTTCTGCACTCCTTTGACCCAGATTCAGCCAACAGCAGGTTAAAGTCCGCTGTTGGCTGACGTCACTCAGCCAGTCCGGGCTCTTGGGGAATCCCGACTTTAATGTCAGGATCCTCCCAGATGCCTGAGAGGCAGCTGGCTCAGCCTTTCAGCATTCACACCTGAGCATAGCATCCTTGAGCGTTTTTTTAAGCACAATTTTGGTGCGTTTATGTGCAATTTGCGCTTTTTTATACATTGTTTTTTTATTAGCCAATAGAGAAAATTAGAATCTGTTGCATCATTTGTCATTAGGTTTTTCAGCTTTTTAGCTTTTCCATCAGCTTTCATTTCATTTTTTATTATTCATTTTTTTGTTAGGGTAAGGGGTTAGAGTTAGGATTAGGTGTTGGGTTTAGGTTTAGGATTAGGGATTAGGGTTATTTATTTTGTTAGGGTTAGGGTGTTAATACTACTACTACTACTACAAATAATATTAATAATAAATGAATAAATAAATGTAAAGTAAATACACAAATAAATAAAAATAATCATAAATAATAAATACAATAAATGGACACTATGTAATAATAAATACATATTTAACCCCTAACCCTTAAACAAATAATAATAAATATTATTATTAATAATCATAATGATAATAATAATAATAATAATAATAAAATAATAATAAATAACTAAACATATTTACACAAAATACATTTATTATTATTATACTTTTTTTTGTTTGGGTGTTTATGTATTATTATTTTATGATGATTATTGTTATTGTTATTATTATCATTATTAATAACAATAATTATTCGTTTTTTTTAAGGTTAGGGATTAATTTATTTATGTCTTTTTACATATTATTCATTTATTTTATTTATTTATTATTTATTTATGGTGATTTTTAGTTATTTTTGTATTTATTTTACATTTATTTATTAATATATTATTACATTTTTTTAAATAATTTTTCATTTGAGCAGAAAATTGCATAAAAACGCATGGCAAAATGCACAAATGCACACAAAACCGCACACATGGCCTATTTCTATTAATTTCTATGGGAATAAAACCACACCAAAAATACACAAATCTGCCCGATTTGAGCTACAAAAAAAACCCCAGAATTTTTTGGAGCTTCAGGAGTTTGGCTTTAAGTGACGGAGTGGAGATGTGAACCATCTCCATAGATTTTTTCAACTCCAGCGTTTTGGAGCTTTGAGCTTCAAGGTACAAAACACTGAGGTGTAAATAGGGCCTGAGAGGATGAGCTAGCTGCTCCTGCCCCCTCCACAGTTTGGGGCTCCAGAGAGCACTGAAGGGGAAGAGCAGAGAGCTGGTCACTGATAGTCACTGGCTCTCAGCTAACTTAGAACTGAGCAATCAGAGGTCTTTGATCGATCAGTTCTCGGTGTAGAGGCAGGGGACAGATGCAGCATCGGAGCCTAGGTGAGTATGTATGTTTGTTATTTTGAAGTCCCACACTTCTCTTTTAGGTGTCGGGTGTTAGAATCTGTCACTTGGCTTATTCAGGGCAAAGTGCCATGTTCTCTTGAAAGCCATCCCCTCACCCACTGATACTCACACATTATGTTGCACCAGTATTGACTTAAAGGCACCCCCCCCCCCCCCCCCCCCCAGTGTCCTGGTGAAAACACCTACATTAGCCGTCCTGAATTTGGTATTCAGGAATGGAAGAACCAGTAGAAGGAAGTAGCTGACCAGCTGACCTTAATAACACACACCCTGCACCTGCCCCCTTTTCTCCAAGAGATCGCTCCCACCCACCTCTGCAGGTAATGCATTTCCAATGCAATCAGCGATCACCGTTCTCAGATTTTATATACCTTTATACACCTAAAATAAACTAGTTGCGCTTTCGGTGTAGAGCTGCATGATTCTGGATAAAATGAGAATCACAATTTTTTTGGCTTAAAATAAAGATCACGATTCTGAAGAACTTTTTTATTTGAAAGATTTAGAACCCCTGAACATTATGGTAGAAATAAAATAAGACATAATACTCTTTACTTCAATCAGAATTAAGGAAATGTAATGAGAAATAATTTAATGTGTAAAGAAATAAAAAAAATTACCATTAAGTTATATTAAGGTCTTTATTTTTAGTACTTCCGGATACCAATTACCTCCCGCAACTTTTTAGTTTACACTTTAGCTGTCAGCAATTATACAAAGCATTGAAAAGTTATTTTACAAATGAAATAAATGTATTTTTTTAATGTTGCGCTTTTTTTAATGTGAAATGTGTAAATATATGTTAAAGGTGTAAAAATATTAATGAACAAAGCAAATAAGAAAAAAAAGTTTTAATTATTAATAGTTTATAAAATTGAAGTTGCTTTCAAATGACTTAATTTGCAGACTGACGTTCATCCCTTTGATCTGTAAATGAACAGAAAGATACAATGTTTCTTTGTATCTCACTTTCAGCGCCGAACAATGCTGTCGCTAAACATTGCCAGCTGTTTTTTTTTTGGACAGCCGTGAGCAGGGAGCTGCTCTGCACTTGTTACATGAATCGTGGAAACGCTGGATTAAGATCATGTGGGGGGGGGGGGGTTGAACTGAGATCGCAATCTTTTAAAGATTAATTGTGCAGCTCTATTTTGGTGCCATTAATTGTTAATTTTGCTGTGTGAAGAAACAAGCAACAAATGCAGCAGAATGCAAAGTAAAAGATGTGCAAACCACAACACACCAAAATGTCCCATGAGCTACTTTGCCACGTGTAGGGCAGCCCATTGCCCAATGCGAGTTATGGGAAAAATAAGCCAGAAAATGTGCATTCCCACTGCGCTAGGTGAAAATGGGGCCTGGAAGTGAAATTGTTGTGTTTCCACAAGAACAATGAGGCTCCATTCACATCTGTGCACTTCAGAATGCATGGCTAACTGCAAAGAAAACGCCAGCTTTGCTATGCGTTTCAGGAACATGCTGCAAATGCACGTCATGCTTGTGTTGTCATTAAATGTTAATGGCACCTCAAATGTGGATTGCAGGGATGCATTTACCGTATGGCAAATACGCTGGAAACGCACCAGAAAGCGCAATAAAAAATTCAGCACAGTCCACTCCAAAGAAAGCTCTGGAGACACGCATAGGGCAACCCATTCGAGTGAATGAACTGCCCTATGCATGATGATCAGAAACGCTCCAAAACACCCGAAAGAAATATGCGTGGGAAATTGAGTTCCTGCTACATGGAGATGTGAATGGGACCTGACAGCTGAGTGCCTCCATCCACTCCCTTCTATGTACTTGTATTAAGATGACCATACACATACAAAATTTCCTTTAGCTTTATCAAAAATATGGAATAGGATGACCCACCTGATCAATCCATTCAATCCAATCAAATCAGCAGGCCCTACACTATAGCTGATAGTAAATCTAAAGGAGATTCAACAATCATTGTACAGAAAGTGGGTAGAAATAAAACAAGAGGTGGTATAGTAATGAGGGAGGTGTGGTCCAGAGTGGTGAACACGTCCAGTCATGCCCTGTTCTGTGATCCAGCAAGCCAGTGCATGCTGGGATTTGATTTACAGGAAGTGATGCAAGCAGAAAACATTTTTTAATTCAACTTTTGGGTTCAAGTGCCACAACAAACTATATAATTACATAAAGTCCTACAATAAAAGTGGGTTCCACCACCATTGCGATGTTGCAATTGTAGCGGGGTCGTACCCCTTTTAGGGGAAGAGACTACATCCCCCATGATTCCCCAGGCTCCCGGGCTGCTTGTTTCCGCCCGAGAGGCTGCTGGGGGAGGTTATAAAAAGGAAGAGCGGGGACCGCCTCTTCCTCTTGGGACACTTCCTCTTCAGAGGCCTCACCTGACTGGTCTCCCTCTCATGACTGAGCTTGTGACGCGGAGACTACAGCCAGTGGAGACACCTGTGCGGACCGGAGCTGAAGGCCTGAAGCCTGGGCCTTGCAGCAGATGGAGTGAGACTCTCATCCCTCAGAGTCAGCAGCAGCGGAGCGGAGACTCTTCCCTACAGTCGGTCGGTCGGAGCTGAGGACCGGAGCGCAGGGGCTGTGACTGAGGAGACCAGAACCGCCATTGGAGGGACCGGAGCTGAGGACGGTACCCAAGGATTGGTGAGAGAGCTGAGAGGCTCATCCTGCATTGATACACACGTTTTATGCCTATTGAACTGCCTAGGCGCAATTTACTTCAGAGCAGCAAATGTTACTTTCTGTGGATTACAAATACACCATTTAAAGCTACATGTGCACCACCTCTACAGATTTATTGCCGGTGAAGAACACTGTACTAGTACAAGGACTGAGCTCTATTGCTAGGGATCAGGCCTGGTCCGTTAGGTAGGCGCAGATAGATTTATTGCACCTCAGGGGTGCATAGCAGACGGTCGCCACACTTGGCGCTCCGTTTCCTCATTGCTAGTTGATACATATGTGTGTACATGTTAAAGTGCATATTGCAGGGACCTGCTAAAGTATTGTGAGTCATATGTTTAAATGCATGTTACTATTTCTTTTCCTTACTGACAAAGTAAAGCCAGTTATTCTTATCTCAGCAGTCTGCTTGTGAGTTCCTACCCATTACACTTAGAGTATAAGTGATGTTTATATGTGCATAGATTCATACCCCTTGACTAACTGTGCCAGAGCGGGTAGAGCAAATTGCCGGGGGTTGGTGGAGCTGTACTCAGGGACCCAAAACAAACCAGCGGCTCTCTTAACTGGGGGTAGCGCTACACAATCAAATAAAGTCCATACAATGAATAGAACGTACAACTCTTGGTGAGTTTCCCCACCACTTCAATGATGCAGTTAAATAACTAATATACAATCAAATGAAGTTCAAATAAGTGTAACTTTTATAATTAGGAGAGTTCCAACACCACTCCAATGATGCGATTAAATCCACCTGCGTATGTCTGTAAAGTTGTGTGAGCTCTACCACCACTAAAACAAATTAATGGTGGTCTAAATAGCACTCTGCAATAGGGGTCTTACACCCCAAAGATGGAAACCACAGGGAACACCAGTAAGGATCATGGCAAAAGGCGGGCGTGATGGCATCAGCATAGGTTCCACTGACACGTTTCATCCAATAAGATGTTTTTAAGGGGGAAACTTTAAAGCTGCTATAGATGAGGTAAGTGAGAGATGAGCACATTGGGATGGCTTGGCCAGAAATTACATTAGAAAACGCTACTATTTTATTATGAAAATTGAAATTTTCCCAGAAAAGGTAAACTTCATTTTACAAAAAACAGACCTGCAGCATTTGTAGCGCCACAGGGCACCACTAGACAAGGTAGAGGGTTACCATACATTGTAGTCTGCTGCAACACAGATATTCTGGGCTGACATTTAAAATGAATGGCATAGCATTGCACCAATGTACATGACATTTGCTACTATTTTTTGAATTATGGTGAATGGACCCTTAGGGTAAGGGCATCACTCCCTGCACCAGGAGCTCTGTGTTTTGAACTACCAATAATGAGATTTCAGCCCTGAAAGTCAATGTACTGCAACATGAATGTATCAACCTAAAAGAGTTATTCCAGATGTGACTGTACACTGGTAGGATGAACCAACTATTATTCCCTTTAGTGGGAATTTCTTCTGGACTGTGGCCCTCATTCTGTTCCCCCTTCCCTGACATATCCCTCCCTCTGCTGCATTCCTCATGATGTCAAGTAATGATTGAATGAAATTCCTTGCATTTGCCATGAGAAGTAGATGGAACTGGGAATTTACAGATATCATCTGTAAATCGATGAGATTGGAGTAATTGATTCAGCTTGTCACGCCTACCTAAAATTGTTATTGGTGCGTTAAATGATCCAAAAGACAAGTAATTGGAGTATCACAAAGATGAGTAATCAGTAAACACGAGTCCGTGTCTTGGGACTATCATCAGGAGTATGGGGGCTTCTTTGATTGCTAGCTACCAACACACTGGTTAGATTATTTGAATTATCTAATCAAATGGGTCACACGTAATGTTAGCACACATCGAGCGCTTCACGCTTTGGTTCCCTAGGGCAAGAAAAATTTTAGTAGGATCAACAAGTGAAAGTAAATGAGAAAAAAAAGCAGTGAAACAAATGCAGACACCACATCTAGTGACTGGTAGGCCGCAATGGGAATCTGTGATCAGGGGGGTACAGCCCATACAAGTATAGGGATGATCGGGCTCCAAGTTGGCACCTCCCCTTTGTTCTTTTTCTCCGCCCACACTAGTCCTGACTCCCGTTGGTGCTGCCCACTGCACTAGCTTCTGACTCCCAGGCAGTGGCGTAGCATGCGGGGGCAGAGGGGGGTTGTTAGCCGGTGCACTCGAGGGGCACAGAAATGAGTGCCCCCCAGAATTCCGTGGATTCCATCTGCCTGCTCCTCTCCTCCTCCTCCTTTGATGGCCGCTAAGCCGCTTCGTCCTTCTGACCATCCCTGGCCTCAGTGTGCGGTGACGAGCAGTTTGGGAGGTGCGGCTTTCCTGTAAGGAAACACTGCTCTGTCCCCTCCAGCATCCCTTTCACACTGGAGCATTTTTCAGGCTCTTTAGCGTTAAAAAAAGCGAATGTAAAACACCTGAAAGAAGCCTCATATGCAATCCCAATGTGAAAGCCCGAGTGCTTTCACACTGAGGCGCTGTGTTGGAAGGGTGTCAAAAAAAGTCCTGCAAGCAGCTTCTTTGCAGCGCTTTAGGAGCAGTGCCTGATAGAGAGCGATGGAAGACAGAGGGAGCAACTCCAGTCCTTAGGTGACAGGCACTTCGGGGGGTACACTGCAAGCAGCACCGGAAATCGTAAGGCAGTGGTCCTCAACCCTGTCCTCAGGGCCTTGGGGAGATGCAGACTAGAATACTGCAATCACTGAGCAGCAAATTAAATCACCTGTGATGTATTTCAGTTATCTTGCAAACCTGGCCTGTTAGTGGGCCCTGAGGACAGGGTTGATGACCACTATCTTAAGGGGAGCCATTCAGTACAGCCGGACTGTCACCCATGAGTCTAGAACCAGGCATGATGCACTACAAGGAGGAACACAACTTAGCTTAGGTCACAAGGCTAGGAATTACATACTCATGAACCCGGCTGCTGGGTAGGTGACCAGGTCACTGTAGATAAGCAGCAGAGGCAAACCGAGGAGAGTTCCACATGTGCTTAAATGGATATACTCTAAATACCAACAATGACACAGAAAATGGTTAAACAAAAGAAAAATAGGTGCTGCAATGCAATATGGTAAACAGTAGAAAATATGTACTGCAAAATGGATAAATAGTAGGAGAAATAAACTGTAAATGGGCAAACATCAATCCTAAACCCTATATCAGGGCAATCCTAACTAGGGGATGTTATACCACTACAACAGTTTAGCAGTCATTGTATACTACCCTATTTATTCTGCTTGCCAGCTCGTTGGGGCCCAACCATTATGGTGGTGTGCTCAGGGTAGTGTCCCTTTAAGAACTGATGCAGACACTGACACTATTTCTTACAGACAAATCTGTCCCTCTTTTATCAAAGTGTAGTACAGTGTTGGCCAGCAGCCTCTCACTAACTCTGTATCACCAGGAGATACCCTTCTGCTTAATGGGCAAAATATAACCAATTCAGTACCCTCAGCGCCTGGTTTCTCAATTTGACAACAGGCTGAACCAGCATCCAGGGTGTCCTCCAATGTTCCAGAATGGCTGCCACTGTGTCACTCCCTCTCTCAGGTGCAGCAACCTGCTCACAGCCTCAGTTCCTCTGAAATCGTTACTTTTTCCTAGCTTCAGCCTGGTAAAATTACAAAGTTCCACCTACTCTCCATTCCAGTGTCTCTAGGACCTAAAGTCTTTCCTCTTAGAGTCTCAAGCCAACTCAGTCTGTAGAAACTATACCTCCCACAATCCTCCACCTTCTCTCCAGAATCTCTAGTTGTCTACATCCTCAGTGGGCCCCATAGTGGCTGGAGGACAGGCTTACTACTGGCTGTTCAATATACTGTAATAGCAGCCCCTCCTGCAGCGTTGCCTGTAAACTGTCTATAACTGATCAGACACAAAGATTCTCTCTTAAAAACATGAACAAGAGCATCATTGTAAGCAGTAAACTGGAAGTCGGGTCCATGATGTTACTCCCCACCTGCCAGTTTTGCAGAATGGGCTACACATACAATGGTGCATAGGACAGTAAAGTCTGTGTTTTCTACCCACGGTAATAAATCCAGATAAAAGATTTCAATGCCATTATTTATTTGCTGAAATAGGATTTATTCCTTGATGATTTTTTTATGTAAGTATGTATGAGAAAAAGTCATGCATCAGCTGAAATTTTATGATTCTGGCATCCTGGAATATGGAAAAAAGTAGCCTGGAACTAATACTATCCATCTGAGAAATGACAAGATCATCACTGAACACACTGAACATTTCAGTGAAGAGCACATCATTAATAGAATTTAAAAAACTGGTCTACACCTTCACAGGTTCTTTAACTGGAATTCCCAGAACAGCTATTACTTGTAACATGACAATTTGAAGCACTGTACCCACTGTATATATTTCAACGATTATGTCTCATTGTTAAACAGTTTACCCTGCAGGCAATATAATTTAAATAAGTAGAATGCATGTTAAGAGATCAGCTGACCAAAAAGTAATATCTTAGTAATAAGTAGTCTGTATCACCAATTGGTTCCTTATATCTTGTATGCTCTCCCTATGTGTTATCTTCCTGCTCTGTTCTTGTTCATCCTGAGGTGTTCCCACTATTTCCTTACAATTATAATCCCCAAATTCAGACGCCCTTTCCCCTTTGTCACCCCTATCTCCTTGGAACACATTGTCGCCTTTATTTACTTATTGCTTTATCTTGTGTACAAACCTTTATTCCATGGGTCTTCAGTTCACTCATTTGAAATCCCTCTCCAGCAGTGGGTGGATTCTGAATGCTCCAGAGCATCGTGCTGCATTAAGACATTGTACCTCTCTCTGCAGAATTCTCCTATGAGCTCAGGATGGCTTGATGATGCAATCCCTAGGGGTTTGGCCTAAGACACCTTGGACTCAAAGAGGTCAATTCACTAAGAGTTAAGTAAATGCAGTAAAATACCGCATGCGGTAACAGTTGTGCAAGTGTTCAATTCATTAAGAATGGGGGGGAGAGATCTGAGCTCCCCCTTCTTAAAGGGGGCTTCCAGATTCCGATAAGCCCCCTTCCCACAGACTCCCACAACCACTGGCCAGGGTTGTGGGGATGAGGTCCTTGTCCCCATCATCATGGGAACAAGGTGTTATGTTAAGGGCATGTGGCCTGCTATGGTACAGGAGGGGTCGCTCGCTCAGCCCCCTTTCCTGACCTGCCGGGGGGAAGCTCAGATAAGAGTCTGGCATGAATTTTTGGGGTGACCCCCATGCCGTATTATTTTAAAAGATTTGGTGTTTTTTTTTTTCATCATTTTTATTTGTCTGCATTTTTTTTACATTCAGCTGTCAGCAGGCAGCCCACTGACAGCTGATGAGTTAAATGTTGTTAAGGATGTCGTGGCCAGCTTCCCAGTCTGTTCCTTAGCAACCAGCTATTTGTCAAAAAACTGCATTTTTTTGACAAATACCGCATGTGAAACCCTGGTGGTAAATATTGCCAGTTTTTTTACTCTCTGGTGCGTTTGTGAATTGGACTTCAGAGCTTTTTAATCCCTTCCCAACCAGCCGCCACAGTTATACTGCTCCCCTGGGGGAGTCGCTGTAGCTGTACGTCGGCTCTTTAAGACGCTGTAGCAGGCGCGTGCGCACTGCCGGAGGCATGCGTGCAGCGTGTCCCCGGAGCCGTTGCAAGTGCCCGGCGTGACAGAACGAGAACTGGGATCTGTGTGTAAACACACAAATCCTGGTTCTGTCAGGGGAGAGGAGACAGATCGTGTGTTCCTACTAAGGAACAATGATCTCTCTCCTCCTCTAGTCAGCCACATTCCCCCCACAGTAAGAACACACATAGAGAACACAGTTAACCCCTTGATTGCCCCCTAGTCTTAACCCCTTCCCTGCCAGTAACATTTATACAGTAATCAGTGGCTGTTTTTAGCTCTGATCACTGAATAAATGTCACTGGTCCCAAAAAAGTGTCAAAAGTGTCTGATCTGTCCGTCACAATGTTGCACTCCGGATAAAAGTTGCAGATCACCACCATTACTAGTAAAAATAATAATAATAAAAATGCCATAAATCTATCCCCTATTTTGTAGACGCTATAAATTTTGCGCAAACCAAACAATATACGCTTATTGTGATTTTTCTAACCAAAAATATGTAGAAGAATACATATCGGCCTAAACTGATTTTTTTTTATATTTTTTGGGGATATTTATTATAGCAAAAAGTACTAAATATTGTGTTTTTTTTTTTTCAAAATTGTTGCTCATTTTTTGTTTATAGCGCTAAAAATAAAAACCACAGAGGTGATCAAATAGCACCAAAAGAAAGCTCTATTTGTGCGGAAAAAAGGCCATAAATTTTGTTTAGGTACAACATCCCACGACTGCGAAATTGTCAGTTAAAGCAACGCAGTGCTGTATCACAAAAAATGGCCTTGTCAGGAAGGGGGTAAATCCTTCTGGGGCTGAAGTGGTTAAACGATATTATAATTTTTTTTGCTGTAAATACCACATGTTCAGTATTTAAATTTTTTTCATAAATTAGACTTAATTTTTACCGCATGGGATAATTTATGTTGTGTCACTCACAAAATGAGTCACATGACCACGTTATTGCATGTGGTAAACGTTAGTGAATGGACCCCATCGACTGTTGGTTGAATGAGTTGAATTGGTGATTTGATGAGGGTAAGTGCCGGAGAGGAGGTAAGTATTGCAACAAGAACTGCATTTTAAAAGTGATGGGCATTTATGTTTTTATTTTTAAAATGCACTTGAATTGTGCTTTACATAACTGAAAAAGAGCAAAGTTTGTACTACAATAGTCTATGAGAGCGATGAGAAACCATTATATTATTTAATCCTATACAATGTACCAAATACTGAAATATCCCCTTTTGGCAGATTGGCCTTTTCATATAAGGTGTATATAACTGTGCCTGGAAAAAATCTGTGGTCAAGGACACATTCCATCAAGGTGCCTTACAAGGCCACGTAATTGGAGTGTGCTTTTGGTGAATGGAGCATAGGTTAATACCTTACAAGCCTAGGTTTTCGGAATCTTGACAGGGAGACATCACTCTATTCACTTAAAGAATTTTACTGTATTATATAACATCCTCTGCTAGTTCAACTTTGATAAATAAATGAGAACTTTATTGAAAGTTTCTATTGCTCAATCAGACTTTGCTGGAGTTTAGGTTAATATAAATATTACTTTAGGCATTCACTAATACACAAAGAATTCCTGACCCTTGGGCAGGAGATAATCATGGCAGCTATTTCTGATCTTGAGGTATCTGATGTATGACAGCCATTCCTGACTCCGGGGCTTCTAGTCATCCACAGAGTTGTACCAAGTTGGAATGATCATACACTCTAACGAGGATGGAACAGAACATTTGTCTTTTAAATCTGATCGTTTCACTCTACATTGAAAGGAAGCACTAGACAATTTGAAATGTCTTATATACTGGGACTGATAACTTAAACAGTGGAAAACAAAATATTAGAATTTGAGCAGAAGAACGGGTGCTGTCATTTTGAGACATATTTCTGAACTTTTGGGACTTTTTTATGTTTTTCTCCTTTTTCTTAAAAAGGAGTGTGCTGGTGTAGTTTCTTCAAAAGGAATGTGGTGATGCAGTTAATTTTGTGTATAACAAAAATTCCTTAACCATGACACACAGGCGTTGGATAAGAGCAAATAGCTGTTAGCCTTAGAAGTTTCCAAATAGGATAAAGCTTGTTTTCAAATGGCCAGTTACCCTGCGTTTCACCCATTTGTCTCAAATAAAGAGACACAGTTCCTAGTTATTTAGAAAAAGGATAAATGTTTTAATATGCTGGCCATACTATATATATATATATATATATATATATATATATATATATATATATATACACACACACACGCACACGTTTTTGGCCATTTGAGATTCTCCTATGATAATATTTATATGTACTGCAGTCCAACCATTTATAAGTAATGATAATTTGCATAAGTAAATTATAAATTGGCTTTCTAAAGCCTCTTACACATGATAAGAATATCTAAAGAATGATCGTTTTTTTTTTTTTTTTTTTTGCATGCTTGTCTCATATCGAAAACCAATAGGTTACTATAGTTACAAAAATTCTCATACGACAAAATACAACTTCGGAAGTGATGTAATGTGTTGTACTGTATTGTAGTGTATTCTTTCATTTCTGAGCATGCATAGTTTTGGTCTTCTGATTTTTTTTTGGATGAATACTCTTCTGGTGAAATGAAAATCATTCATTCTAGTATCTCACAAGAAAATGTTTTTATATTTGTTGGCTTTCAAAAGCTGTGAATTACTGATCAGAGTATAGTACGATCGCTTTGAAAGTAGTATTTTTCATCCTATTTTCTCATTGTGTGTACTAGGCTTAAAAAAAAACTCTACTCACACTGCTTGGATTGGTCCCATTGTCTCTTTACTTGTATGTGTTACCAGACCCCATGTAAGCACATGTCTGGGTTTTTTTCCTATGCTTCCTTTATCTTATCTTTCCCCTTCTGTCTACATATAACTCAGGAACTAAACTGATCCCCTCGTCTCTCAATAGGTAATTCACACTAAGACCCCTTTCACATTGGAGGCGTTTTTCAGGTGCTTTAGCGCTAAAAATAGCGCATGCAAAGCACCTGAAAAATTTCTCATCTTCAATCCCAGTGTGAAAGCCCGAGTGCTTTCCCACTGGGGCACTGTGCAGGCAGGACGTCAAAAAAAGTCCTGCAAGCAAGCAGCTTCTTTGAGGCACTTTAGGAGCAGTGTTTAAACCGCTCCTAAAGCACCCCTGCCCATTGAAATCAATGGGTAGCGCCTGCAAAGCGACTCGGCAGCGGCGCTTTGTGGGCGATTTTAACCCCCGCTAGAGGGGGGTTAAAGGTGCCCCGCTAGAGTCCGAAAAGTGCCTCTAAAACTAGTCAGGCTTTACAGGCGACGCTCCGTGCTGGCAGTGTGAAAGGGCTCTCAGGGTTATTTTCACATTCACTTTTTTAGTTTTCCACTCTACTTCCATTTGATATGACTTTTCTTTAATATCTATGGAGGTTGACGATGATCCAATGAATTGATTCCGAGCATGCGTGTTTGTACTTTGGACTTTTGTGTGATGGACTTGTGTACAGACGATGATCCAATGAATGAGAAACATCCAGATTTTAGACTCTCTTACAAAGCAAGTAATACTTAGTCTGTCATCACACAATTCCCTGCCGAAAATCCGATCGTGTGTACGAGGCTTTAGGAAAGGATGTTAATGTTTTATTCCTCAATGGAAATTCTAAAAGGGAAGTTAGTTGTACATCTGATAATTTCTCCTTCTAAAGCCAAACCTTTACGCTAATATCTTCAGCTGTGATACAGTTTTGTTCAGCTATATATGTATACATTATATCCATAGCAGCTTTAAACTATCCTGAAATTTAATTTTTACTGGCCTTATTACTTTTGTAAAAACTTGCACTTGCAGAGTTCTTCCACACACTTGACAGCTGCGTATAATGACCTTAAGAGACCCATTTGCTTTCATGTCAAACCATCTGTTCTCTATAACAGCACAAACACTGTTCCGTGAAGAAAAATGCTTACCTTTCTACCACATCGTCTCCATTCCAGCACGTCGAACCATCCCTCACTGCCAGATCCCCATCACAAAGACGCTCTGCCAGGGTGGTGTAGAATGTCCTTGATGGCTTTATGTACTTCGTAAATTCACTGTAATAAATACAAGATATGATGGGTTGCAAATCTTAAAGGGGAATTCCGACGACACTATGTTGCTTTTCTCTGAAAATGCCCAAACAACTATTTTGTATTCTATATAGTGTTAAAGCGTAACTGTATACATAGCCCAAACTTACTGAAGTTTTTAATGAAGTGGGGAATATAAGCACCGTGAGACACATATATAATGTGAGCACTGCTGTGAGCCACATATGTAATATAATAATGTGAGCCACATATATAATGGAAGCACTATGGGCCACATACGGTATGTATTGTGAGGCCCATGAGCTATATATGTAATAAAAGCACCATGAGTCACATATATTATGAGCACTTTGAGCCACATATATAATGGAAGCACTATGGGCCACATACGGTATGTATTGTGAGGCCCATGAGCTAAGTATGTAATAAAAGCACCATGAGTCACATATATTATAAGCACTTTGAGCCACATATGTAATGTAAGTACTGTGAGTCACATACAGCATACAGCATTGTAATCCACATTGGTAATACAAGCACTGCAAGCTGCATAAGAAATATGAGTACTGTGAGCCGCATATGTAATATAAACACTCTGAGCCATATATGTATTGTAAGCACACTGAGCTTATAATACTGTGAGATACATAGGTTACTTAAGTATTATGATCCACGTTGGTAATATAAGCTCTGTAAGCTACATGTGTTACATAGTTTTTAAAGAGGAAGTAAAGCCTCCTTCAAAAAAAAAAAAAAAAACGGAACCTGCAAGGCAAAGGCATAATGAGCTAGTATGCATAGCATACTAGCTCATTATGCATAACTTACCTGAGAACGAAGCCCCCGAAGTGACCCTCGTCCACGACCTCCTCCGCCGCCATCAATCCCGGAGTGACTTCCGGGTCTCGCTGTTCCAGCGCTGTCATTCGCTGGAGCGCCGATGACGTCACTCCCGCGCATGCGCACGAGAGCAGCATATCGCCGTGATCTCGTGATGCCTGTTTTTTTCTAAATATCTCCTAAACCATGTAGGTTTAGGAGATATTTCTTGGATCTACAGGTAAGCCTTAATCTAGGCTTACCTGTAGGTCAAAGTGGTTTGTAAGGGTTTACAACCATTTTAATATTGAAAAAAAGAATGTCCATCCAGTTTAATCTATCACTGTGTGTTTGATGTTTATTCTCTAATGCCGCGTACACATGAAGGGACTTTTCGACGGACTTGGTCTGGCGGACTATCCGATGGACTTTGCAGCGGAGGTCTGCCGGACTTTCAAAACGAACGGACTTGCCCACACTCTATCACTCCAAAAGTCTGACGGATTAGAACGTGATGACGTACGAACGGACTAGAATAAGGAAGTTCATAGCCAGTAGCCAATAGCTGCCCTAGCGTCGGTTTTCGTCCGTCGGACTAGCACACAGACTACCGGATTTTTCGACCGGACTCGAGTCCGTCGGAAAGATTTGAAACATGTTTTATTTCTAGGTCCGTCTGACTTTTGGGAAAGAAAAGTCCGCTGGAGCCCACACACGATTGAATTGTCCGACGGATTCCGGTCTGCCGGACCTAGTCCGTCGAAAAGTCTGATCGTGTGTACGCGGCATAACAATTCCCATAGCCCCGTATAAGAATTGTTTGGGGTGGAGGAACTTGACTGGCCTACACAGAGTCCTGACCTCAACCCGATAGAACACCTTTTGGATTAATTAGAGCAGAGACTGCGAGTCAAGCCTTCTTGTCCATATCAGTGCCTGACCTCACAAATGCGCTTCTGGAAGAATGGTCAAACATTCCCATAGACACACTCCTAAACCTTGTGGACAGCCTTCCCAGAAGAGTTTAAGCTATTATAACTGCAAAGGGTGTGCCAACTCAATACTGAACCCTACAGACTAAGACTGGGATGCCATTAAAGTTCATGTAAAGGCTGGTGTCCCAATACTTTTGGTAACATAGTGTATGTAATATAAGCACTGAAAGTTACATATGAAATGCAAGCACTGTAAGCTCCCTGGCATTCATTTTCATTACTGTCCTGTGAACCTTTTCGCAATACTACAAATAACACTCAGATGGCTTTTTGGAAAATATGAACCTGTACATCAGAAAGAAATTATTAACATCTGTTGATATCACATTGGTGGATCAAACGGGACCCACATCACATAGGAAGACAGCAGCCAAACATAATGTTATTGTCCAGCAGGTGGCTGAGGAGCACAAACATTCCAAGGCGGTCAACTAACAGGACATGCAAAGTCTGAGAGCAAACAGCCAGCCGGTGATTTTATCTTACCGAGAGATTCTTTTCAAGCTGTTAGGCTTGTCATTCTTCGAAGCTTTCAGAGGCAGAGAGCTGGAGGGTTCAGGGTGTAGCAGATAGCCCCCCAGATAAGAAGAGGTGGAAGAAAACATGCAAAGAGTTGGAGAAAGAAAAAAGAAAATTATTTAAGAAATAGTCAATTTTTTAAAGGTTTCATGCAGTAGCAATAGCAAACAAGCCAAAAATGGAATAGGAAGATGCAAAGGACGCTCAGGGATTTAAAAATTATTTTAATTTACAGAAAAAGTTGAAAATGGAATCTTGAACCTTATACTCTATTTTTTTTTAGATTTTTTTTGATTTTTTTTCCAGAATTATTATTGCCTAGGGTCACAGGTGGGAGATGGGGGCGAGGAATGGTGATTATACAGGCTGAAGGCACCCTGATCTAATCAGCTGATCTTGCTTTCTAGTGCGAGGTCTGCTTTCATTGGCTGAAGTGGTTTTGTACTTTGCCAGATAGGGCCTACACAGCAGAAAGGTTTTCCTAACATATATTGATATCTTGATCAAATGAGACCCACCTTAAGCCCCATACACACGCGCGGACAATCCGTGGACCAGGTCCGTCGGACCATGTCCGTCATACTTTGTCTGATGTTGGTTTTGCGTACACACGATCGGACAAAGTTGTCGGAAAATCCGATCATTCTGAACGTGGTGACGTTTGTTGCCTACGACGGGACTACGTAGAGGCTAGTAGCCAATAGCTTTGGTCTTGTAATGTGATCTGAGCATGCGTAGCACTTTGTCCGGTCGGACAACCGTACACACGATCGGATTTGGTGTGATCGGACCGGGTTGACGGGAAATCTTTCCAGCAGGAGATAAGACTTTGTCCGACGGACAAACCGACGAACACTGTCCGATGGTGCATACACACGGTCTGATTTTTCAACAACCTTGTCCGATCGGACCAAATTGATGAAAAAGTCCGACCGTGTGTATGGGGCTTAAATATAGATATTTTTTATTATTTGTTGGTTAGCAAAAGGATTAGTTATTACACATGATACAATTGTGGAGTCAGCAGAGCTTGCCCTTAATTCCGATCTTAAACCTCACCTTTCCAGCGACTGCACTTGCAGTTCCATTGAAGTTGCACTTTACACTTGTATTGTCAAATGAATGTTTAGACATGTACCTGCCTACTCCTAAAGAAACTATGTTTTTGAATATCAAGCACGTATATCATTATTTGATGAAAATAAAATGACCATTTATTCTGGTTAAAACAAACAAGGCAAAACAAAATAGGAAGGCAACACTGGAGCCACTTGTAGATTTTGTGAAGACTTTTTGCCCCAACGGCAGACACCAAGTTTGTGAAGCCAAAAATTAAGCTTGGGCACATTTCATACAATATAGGGAGCACAAGAAGATTGACCAGGAATCAGACAGACCAGGAACAGCAGCAGATGACATCTATGTCCCCAAGCTGTGGCACTACAACAGCCTGTGTCTTCTGTGAGACCAGACTGAAGCCAGGCAATCACTTCCGACTCTTCGCACCACGCTTCCCTGCACTCTTCCCTGCAGTCTTCCCTGCACGCTTCCTTGGAGGCTGACTTGTGGTAGGAGGAGGAGTAGGAGGAGGAGGAGGAGGAGGAGGAGGAGAAGGAAGACGAGGAGGAGGAGGAGGAGAAGTTGGTGTCGGGCCTTCATGGGTCAGGCGGGTGGATTCTCGTAATTCACCCCTCAAACCCCCCCTAATTGCCTCAGAAATTAGGCCCTCACACAGGTGCCGTTGGCCCCTCTCCATTTCCAGCAACCTGCTGGACACGTAGCTGGCATAGCCCTCTTCTGGAAGGGGGGTTTGTCGAGAATCGCACTCGCCTTCCGAATCAGTTCCAGTGATTCCTCCTCCACAATGGTCATCCTCCTGGGCCTTCTTGGGGGTAAGGGCAGGGGTCGAGGTAGACTTCTTAATTGGGTGTGGCTGTCACTCTGGCTCGTGCTGGGCCCAGCCACCTCCTGGCTCTCGCTGGGCATGTCCTCCTCCTCCTCCATACCACTTGTCCCGGCATCATCCTGGGTCAGCTCATCCTGTGTGCAAATAAAAACAAAAATCAAACACCTGTTTTGTGGTTTCTGGCCTACTCAATCATCCAATTGTAAACTTAGGAACGAGCATCTAAATTTTCCAAAAGATCCAAAAGGCTATCATTTGGACCCCTGCATTTTCCAAGCAGATCACCAATGTTGTCTAACGCTTTTTTTGCCACTACTGGATGTATGTATACACTATATATGTATCGATATGTTGCACCAACACTTTTTAGAAGTGTGCATAATTTTTGTCAGTTTTTTTCACAATTCTGAGTTCAGGGTGTTAATTGTTTCACATTTTAACGTTGACAGCATTAATATTCACACAATCACAATTTAGGCTACTAAATATATACCTGGCTCCAGCTGGGCGCATCAGCCTGCTCCAAGGTGGAGGGGTCTTCTCCTTCCGTGGAAGCCTCAGCTGGGGTGGAGGGAAGAGTGGAGGGAAGAGTGGAGGGAAGGGTGGAGGGAAGAGTCGACAGTGATTCCCTGGGTTCCATCTGGTCACCTATAAAAGTCAGTTGGTTGTAGTACCACAGCTTGGGTACATAAACATTCTCTGCTGCTGCTCCTGATCTGACTGATTCCTCAATCTTCTTGCGCTCCCGCTTGTACATGTGCCTTAAACTTGCAATTCTGGCTTCCACAAACTTGGTGTTTGCGTTGGGGACTTTAGTCTTCACAAAAGCCACAAGTGGCCCCAGTGTTGCCTTCCGGACATCCCTATTGCCATACAAAGGGTTCTTGAGCTGCCACAGGTTGGTATTTTTTCTGTACAGGGCAATGAATTCGGACATGAACTGCTGGTCCTTGAATGGATTCAACTGGGGTGATGACATGTTTGTTTCTGTTTTGTTAGTAATGGCAATACAAAAGACCAAAAACACAAATGTTACTTAAAACGCACAACCAGTTTTTCTTAACAAACATTACACAACACACCCACACACAGGCAGCAACACATCCACACAGGCAGCAACCCCTACACACAGGCAGCAACCCCTACACACAGGCAGCAACCCCTACACACAGGCAGCAACCCCTACACACAGGCAGCAACCCCTACACACAGGCAGCAACACACACATATCCTTAAAAAATGCTGGCCCAAAACCCAAAAAAAAACACAGTAATGCATCCTAGAAAACACTTACCTTCGTACAGAGCGCTCGCTACTTCCGTTCGGGAACACGTGGGCCCCTCAAACAGCCTTATATACACTGCGCACGCGTCGAAGTCCGCCTGCGTCCTCCGCGTCGCCCGCCCATGACGTTCCTCATGACGAGTATTCCCCGCCCCGCTTCCCCTCGTTGCATTGTTGGTGAATTAATTCATGAATATGGCGGACACATTCTCAGCCAGTAGCGCGGAGGAAAGCCAAGAAGCCAACACATCTACATCCAGCAGCAGATATAAGGCCACCAATATGGCCTTTGAAGAGATGGTGGAGATGGTGGACATCCTCCAAAGGGAAGATTACGACGGGGAAAATGGGCCGTACCCTCGTCCCAACTTGCGCAAGGACAAGATTCTCACTACAATCGTCAGCACCCTGGAGCAGAAATTCGGCGTACGAAGGGGCAAGGATCAACTGCGCAAACGATGGTCCGACATCAAATCCAGGGAGCACGATCAATACAGGAGAATTCGAAAAGCCATCAAAAAAAGTAAGTCAAGCACGTGCGCTACTATGGTTATACTTGATATGTCTAATCTTGCGCAGATGTAATTACCATTCGTCCGTGAAACTTGCGCAGATGTTATTACCATTCGTACCTGAAACTTGCGCAGATTTAATTACCATTCGTCCGTGAAACTTGCGCAGATGTTATTACCATTCGTACCTGAAACTTGCGCAGATGTTATTACCATTCGTACCTGAAACTTGCGCAGATGTAATTACCATTCGTCCGTGAAACTTGCGCAGATGTAATTACCATTCGTCCGTGAAACTTGCGCAGATGTTATTACCATTCGTACCTGAAACTTGCGCAGATGTAATTACCATTCGTACCTGAAACTTGCGCAGATGTTATTACCATTCGTTCGTGAAACTTGCGCATATTTGATGAAAGTTCCGTTTGTCTTCATAACGTTTATTGAGTTTACCTGGCTTTGGGTTGTTGGAGTTGTAAGGTTGTTTATTATTGTCACTATCTATACAATTACTGCTGTAGTAAGGGTTTTACGGGTAACTTACACAGGGACTCCAGAGGCTGTTTTGGGGGGGGGGGGATAAATATGTTAAGCAGGGTCTCATGCTCACAATTCCCAAAAAATGCTCATCATCTCTAAATACTGTAGGTGGTGACTTTTCAAAGAAGTACACTCACCTGTCCCTTGGATGGTGCAGCTACAATCTCGGATCTTGCAATCATGAAATTAATGTTTGCGGCTTCACTTCCCGGGTCACTATTGGGCATGCGCCAGTTGCGCAATGCAATAGGACTGGTCCGCGCAAGCTCGGGGACCCCTGTGTGTCCCAGCAGACAGCACGGTGGGACGGGATGTGGCGTATACTTCTGTGGGAGTCTAGGGCCGGATGTGTGTGCAAATACCTGCCTTACACAGGTATCTGCAACCCATCCCCCCTAAAACGTTCAAAATAAGACACCACAGGGGTGCAGGGATCCAATGAGCGGAAGTTCAAATTTAGGGTTGAAGGGCGCTTTAAGTATTGGAGTTTCATTAGATAGACATTTCAATTCTGTCTTCAAGTAGGATCTTCTAACAAACTGCTAATAATTGGCAAGACTTTTAAACAATGTTTACTAATCCTATTTTGGCACTCAAATATCAGTGTGATTCAAAAGTGTACCTTTTTGTGTTCCATTACCATAGGGGGCAAAAGACTCAGACGTCAGTCCGAACCTACGAGGACCTCCCGGCCTCACCAGACTAATTGGGCAGTTAGCCCAAGCCCACGCGTGGATGTGGCGGAACAGGTCGTTGAAGTCGATCAAATCTGCACCCCACCAAGTGAGTGTCTCAGAACACAGATTGAGCTAATAAATTAAGGTCTGCATGTTTTTGACACTTTTTTTCTTGTGTTTTCTCTACCCAACTTTTAGGTGATGCTGATCTGTTTGTGGAAGGACAAGCTGCGGAGCCATTTACCACTGACAGTGCCCACAGGCTTATTGGGCAGATCATGGCCTGGAATCTGCAGCTGGAAAACATGCAGAAGGAGATGGCCACCATGCAGCAGGGAATGAAGGACATGATTGATGTTTTGGGGAGAATCTAAAGACCCCTTTTACATTTATTAACATCAATCATGTCCTTCATTCCCTTTTGAAGCGCTGTTTAACTAATTTTAGAGGCCAAATTTTAAATATGCACACGGTATGTCAACATGTGCTATGTGCCATCAGGGGATCTCAATGGACGCATTTTGTGTTTGCAACCCCTAATGCTAGTAGGTGAGAGGGAAGGGGTTTCACACACAAAACACGTCCATTGATTCCCCATGATGGAACATAGCACATGTTGACATTACCCATTTTCCAGTTAAATTAGTGTGCATATTCAAAATTTGGCTTCTTCTGTTCATGGGTTACCTGTTGAACTTTGTAAGTTCTGGACTTTTACATTGTGTAAATAATTTCAAATGCTAAGACAAAATTTTTAAACAATTTTAAACATGTTTTTATGTTTGTTTTAAAAAATCAATCCCAAAAAATAAAACAATATGTTGTGAGAAAAACACCAAAAAAATGTCAAAAAGATAAAAAAAAAAAAAAAAAAAAAAAAAAATCATGTTACAAAAAAAAAAAAAAAAAAAAAAAAAAAAAAATACCAAAACAACCAAAAAAAAAAAAAAAAAACAAAAAATAATAAAAAGTTTTGGATGTGCACTATAATAAAAAAAATAATGTTTGCACAAATTCAAAAATGTGTGGCTTCTTCTTTTTAAATACTACCAGTTTGACAAAAACATGTTGTGGTTCATTGACAAAGGGGCTTATTTACTAAACGCTAAACAAGTTTCCCACTATTAAGATGTGCACTAGGACAACATATAAAACAGGCCAAATTAAAAGCAAAACAATACGAAACGACCAATATTTCAAACATAAATAACTGTATTTATTCATTGAAAATGAAAAAGATGGTTTAAGGGTCTGCTGCCATTTCAATGGCCCCCCTACCATTAAAATACTGTAAATAAAGGTCCCGCACTTGCTGGGCTGATTGTGGTGCGGAACCAAGAGGGCGATTATCCAGCCCTGTCATGTTGCCTTCCACTCCGGCCTCAGGGCCAATTGGTAAGGAGTATGTTCCTGAATGTTTCCGCAAATAATTGTGCATGACACAGCATGCTAGAATAATAGTATTGAGTTTGTACTCTGCCAGATGTAGCGATGTAAGGAGCAATCTGAAACGGTTGGCCATAATACCAAAGGCATTTTCCACCACCCTTCTTGCTCTGGCCAACCGATAGTTAAAAATCCTCCTCTCAGGGGTGAGGGATCGTTGGGGAAATGGCCTCATCAGATGGTCACCCAGACCGAACGCCTCGTCGGCAATGAAGACGAACGGGAGTCCCTCCACATTATCTTCATCTGGTGGCAGCTCCAGCCCACCAGTTTGGAGACGATGACCGAACTCCGTGTGGTTGAAGACTCCTCCGTCCGACATCCGGCCGTTTTTCCCCACATCCACATACAGAAATTCATAGTGTGCCGACACCACCGCCATCAACACGATACTATGGAACCCCTTATAATTCCAATAGTATGACCCCGAATGGGGTGGGGGCACAATTCGCACGTGTTTGCCGTCAATCGCCCCTCCGCAGTTGGGAAAGTCCCAACGGGCAGCAAACTGGGAAGCCACAGTCTGCCATTCCTGTGGCGTGGAGGGACACTGTGAAGTCAAACAGAAAGATACAATTTAAATTATAAACCAGGCAAAACACCAAACTAAATGCAACAAATTAAAAAACAATTTGGAAGAACATATGTATTTATTTTGTAAATCCTTGAAATAAAGCCAAAAGATTAAGGATAAAAGGCACAAATCTCTGATTGATGACCCCTCTGATGGACCAGAGAAGATAATAATGGGGATGTGGGTGGGGAGTATATAATGGTAAGGTCACACAATACACATGCAATTAATTAAAGGTGTGTGTGGGGGGGTGGGGATAATTACAAGCTGACCAAAACCACATGATATTAATTATCAGGGGGTGTGGGGGGGGTGGGGATAATTACAAGCTGACCAAAAACACATGATATTAATTATCAGGGGGTGTGGGGGGGGGTGGGGATAATTACAAGCTGACCAAAAACACATGATATTAATTATCAGGGGGTGTGGGGGGGGGGGGATAATTACAAGCTGACCAAAAACACATGATATTAATTATCAGGGGGTGTGGGGGGGGAGGGGATAATTACAAGCTGACCAAAACCACATGATATTAATTATCAGGGGGTGTGGGGGGGTGGGGATAATTACAAGCTGACCAAAAACACATGATATTAATTATCAGGGGGTGTGGGGGGGGTGGGGATAATTACAAGCTGACCAAAAACACATGATATTAATTATCAGGGGGTGTGGGGGGGGAGGGGATAATTACAAGCTGACCAAAAACACATGATATTAATTATCAGGGGGTGTGGGGGGGGTGGGGATAATTACAAGCTGACCAAAAACACATGCAATCAATTTAAAAATGAGGGTCAAGGGGGGTGAAAGGGGGGGTGAGTAAAGCTGTACAATGGAGCTGGTAATATACATTTTTAACCAAAGAAAGTGACTAGGCTAGGGGTGTTTAGGGGGCCAAGCTTCCATGCTGGGGAGGTTGGTGCAAGCAAATATGCATGTGACCCACTAAATAATACATTCTTAAAAATATTTCGATAAGTCAAACATAAAATACTAGACAAAAAAAAAAAAAAACAAAAAAAAAAGGAATAGGCGACAATCATAGAATAGTCCTATCATGGTAATTAGCTAATGATGACATTGATGCACTACATTAACAAACATACAAGACATAGGTAATTTTAAAAGAGAAGACTTACCTTAATGTATTCCTCCTGCAGGACGTGGATAATGGCAGAACAGGTCTCTGGAATAATGAGCCCCAGAGCCTGGGGGGAGATGCCTGTCGTGAACTTGAGGTCCTGCAAGCTTCTCCCCGTCGCCAAGTAACGCAACGTGGCGACTAGCCTCTGCTCCGCACTGATGGCTTGCCGCATGCAGGTATTCTGCCTGCTAATATAAGGGGACAGCGAAGCCAACAGACGGTGAAAAATGGGGTCCGTCATCCGGAGATAATTCCTGAAATCATCAGGATTATTCTCACGGATCTCACGGAGCAAAGGCATATGCGAGAATTGGTCACGCTGGCGCAACCAATTCTTGGTCCATGAACTCCTCCTCACCCTGTTCATGGACCGGGCTCGTGCCAAGGTGTTAACCGCAACACCGAGCCCCTGCACAGCACGAACTCGTTCCCGAGTACGTCCACACTCCATGGCTTCAAAACGGTCGGCTGATCAAACAAACAACTTAACAGAACGCACTGAAGAACAGCAAGGCCTATGAAGAACGACCTGAAAAACAGGAACGAGCGGACCAGAACGGCCTGAGAACAGGTAGGAACTGATCCACACGCACTGAAAGCCAGATACAAACCTCACAAGCACAAACTGAACGGCAGAAGCGAACGAATTAAGCAGAAGTCTGAGAAGCGCGAATCGTCTCTAACCAAACGTCAACTAACACGCGATACACACGAGATTAGCTGACGGGGCCCAAAGGGTGTCGTTTGGGATCTCGAGCTTCCTTTTTCTAGTCCCGTCGTACGTGCGTACGTCATCGCGTGAACCGCCGGACTTTTTGCGTGATCGTGTGTGGTCAAGTCCGTTCGCTTTTTAGTCCGGCGTACCTAGCGGGAAAGTCCAGCGGATTGTCCGCTGGACTTAGGTCCGCCGGCAAAAGTCCGTACGTGTGTACGAGGCATAAGGGTTGCAGTTTTGTCTTTCTGCAAACACACAAATATGCTGTATAGGCAGTGCGGCTAACAGAGGGCTTGGATGTCTTAAAATAGGTGTTTCTATAATAAGAACATAACTGGAAGCTTTATTATAAATATTAAAACTGATGATGGAGAGAATAGCAAGGGCTGCTTCTGCTCCCTGTAATGTGCTGCAGGTTTTGTTGTTTACCATCTACCCACCTATGTAAACCCATTCACTAAAATCTAACATAAGCTTTACTATGGTAATATCATTTCAAAAATCATTTTCAATGACTGGGCAGCTTTTATTAAAATAATACATTGTTACCCTGCTGTAAAGGTCCTTGTTATGGGATCTTCCTATTATAGGGTGACAACGTTCTGTTCCTGTCTCCCAGTTATGCTCTTGCATTGTCACAAGGGCTTCTAAAGGAGACTAAAGCCAGCCATAGAAGGATCGAATCTGTATGTCAGTATTACCTTGTATATCCCTGTATAAGTCGCTTCCCTGGATCTCAGTCGAGTTCAGCAGGGATGGATCGAATCTCAGTCGAGTTCAGCAGGGATGGATCGAATCTGTCGGGTTCAGCAGGGATAGATCGAATCTCAGTCGGGTTCAGCAGGGATGGATTGAATCTCAGTCGGGTTCAGCAGGGATGGATCGAATCTGTCGGGTTCAGCAGGGATGGATTGAATCTCAGTCGGGTTCAGCAGGGATGGATCGAATCTGTCGGGTTCAGCAGGGATGGATCGAATCTCAGTCGAGTTCAGCAGGGATGGATCGAATCTGTCGGGTTCAGCAGGGATAGATCGAATCTCAGTCGGGTTCAGCAGGGATGGATTGAATCTCAGTCGGGTTCAGCAGGGATGGATCGAATCTGTCGGGTTCAGCAGGGATGGATTGAATCTCAGTCGGGTTCAGCAGGGATGGATCGAATCTGTCGGGTTCAGCAGGGATGGATTGAATCTCAGTCGGGTTCAGCAGGGATGGATTGAATCTCAGTCGGGTTCAGCAGGGATGGATTGAATCTCAGTCGGGTTCAGCAGGGATGGCTTGAATCTCAGTCGGGTTCAGCAGGGATGGATCGAATCTCAGTCGGTTCAGCAGGAACTGGCGAGATTCGATCCATTTATGGGCAGGCTGGTTGCACCGCAGTTGACCGATCAATTGAATTCAGTACAACCAGCCTGTGGGATCTCTTGCATGAGATTACTGCCAGTGGGTATAGCTGGCAGCAGTAATCATTGTGTTCTGCCGTCAGAACAGAGTAGCACAGCTGGAGGGATTCCCCTATCAACTGACTGTGTTGATGGGGGAATCAAGCAATTTGCAGGAAAGAAGATTGCATCATCTATGGCTTGCTTTTAAGTGGCTGTTTTAACTTGCATTACATTTTAATAAAGTTTAAAATAGATTAAAAAAGATAAACAGTACCTTGCATTGTATAAACTAAAGCTGGGTACACATGAGTAGAATATCGTTAGAACGTTCATAAAGAAATCGTTCATCAAAACATTCTTTCTTGCCTTCATTGAGTCAACTCATTTTCTTTAATCCATCACTGATCATCACTGATCATCACTGATCATCACTGTCCATCACTGTCCATTACTGATCATTACTGATCATCACTGTCCATTACTGATCATTACTGATCATCACTGATCATCACTGTCCATCACTGATCATCACTGATCATCACTGTCCATCACTGATCATCACTGATTATCACTTTCCATCACTGTCCATCACTGTCCATCACTGTCCATCACTGTCCATCACTGATCATCACTGTCCATCACTGTCCATCACTGATCATCACTGTCCATCACTGATCATCACTGTCCATCACTGTCCATCACTGTCCATCACTGATCATTACTGATCATCACTGATCATCACTGTCCATCACTGATCATTACTGATCATCACTGTCCATCACTGATTATCACTTTCCATCACTGTCCATCACTGTCCATCACTGTCCATCACTGTCCATCACTGATCATCACTGTCCATCACTGTCCATCACTGATCATCACTGTCCATCACTGATCATCACTGTCCATCACTGATCATCACTGTCCATCACTGATCATCACTGTCCATCACTGATCATCACTGTCCATCACTGTCCATCACTGTCCATCACTGATCGTCACTGTCCATCACTGATCTTCACTGATCATCACTGTCCATCACTGATCATCACTGTCCATCACTGATCATCACTGATCATCACTGTCCATCACTGGGAATAAATATATAAATAAATATATAAAATGGGGCGCCAGCATACATACGTAGAAAGGTTAATAAAATAACAAGAGTAAATTAAATAGATAATCAGATAAAAATGTGGCGCTGATACACGTCTACCACTTCAAGGGGGATCATCCAGCCAAGGTGGCTCCAGACACAGCGTCCAAAGGAATTAATGGAATAAAAGAAGGAGTATAGCATCAAATAATAAATAAGGCTATACAGACAACCTCAGGTGGGTGAATCAAACAATATAAATAAATAACCCTTGTGTCCAAGAAAAATAAAAATAGTGCAAAGTAAGGACTAAAAGTGGCAATAAAAAAATCAAATATACAATGGCGAATAACATGCATAAGCCACAATTCGATTAAAAAATATTATTAATAATGCACAAAGCAAACCGTGAATAAATGCACCTGTGTGTTAAAAACAAACAGCACAAATAAACCTGTGTTGAAATATATATATATATATATATATAATAACGTGAGTCCAGGATAATAGTGTATATTTAAATAAAAAAATAAATAAACGACAAGTCCTGTGCAATCAAGTGGATATTTCCATATATGGTGCACAATTCCTAAACAATCTCCAGGTGAGGTGGTGGATATGATATTTGTGGTAGTCTTTAAGAGAAAAAAAAAGTGATGCTCCTTAACATGCAGGTGTCCTGGGCTGTTTCCCCCAACCCCTTATCTTAAAGGTAAGGAAAAACAACCTTACTGGGCTCCTCCGGATCTGTTCCTCTGACTGGGTCCCTGGGTCGGTGGTTTTTCATCCACCGCTGCATTAACTCTGCATGTACTGTAAGTTATCTGTTTGCTCACATGTCCGCCTGAGAGGAGCTGGCAGGGACCCAGTCAGAGGAACAGATCCGGAGGAGCCCAGTAAGGTTGTTTTTCCTTACCTTTAGGCCCCTTTCACACGGACGGACCGTCTATCCGTTTTTCTTCCATCCGTCGACGGACGACAATGCATTCCTATGGGCAGACGGATGAACATCCGTCACCATCAGTTAACCTCCACTTCCGTTTTTATCCGTTTTTTTATACGTACAAGGCTACGTTCAGATCCGTCAAAACGGATATTAACTGACGTTGACGGACATCGTCCGTCAACGTCCGATCCGTTAAGATCCGTTTTGTGTTTATCTGTGAACTCAACCTCTTAAAGGCACAGGCACACATATAAACGGAACAAAACGGATGAAAAAACGGACGTAAACGTGTGCATTTACGGATGTAAGCGGACAAAAAACGGATGAAAACGGACATTAACGGAACGGATGACGGATGAAAACGGATGAGACAACGGATAAGAACTGATACGTTTTTGACGTGCCTAAACTGACTGCGTCCGTGTGAAAGGGGCCTTAAGGTAAGGGGTTGGGGGAAACAGCCCAGGACACCTGCATGTTAAGGAGCATCACTTTTTTTTTTTTTTCTCTTAAAGACTACCACAAATATCATATCCACCACCTCACCTGGAGATTGTTTAGGAATTGTGCACCATATATGGAAATATCCGCTTGATTGCACAGGACTTGTCGTTTATTTTTTTATTTATTTATATATACACTTTTATCCTGGACTCACGTTATTATATATATATATATATATATTTCAACACAGGTTTATTTGTGCTGTTTGTTTTTAACACACAGGTGCATTTATTCACGGTTTGCTTTGTGCATTATTAATAATATTTTTTAATCGAATTGTGGCTTATGCATGTTATTCGCCATTGTATATTTGATTATTTATTGCCACTTTTAGTCCTTACTTTGCACTATTTTTATTTTTCTTGGACACAAGGGTTATTTATTTATATTGTTTGATTCACCCACCTGAGGTTGTCTGTATAGCCTTATTTATTATTTGATGCTATACTCCTTCTTTTATTCCATTAATTCCTTTGGACGCTGTGTCTGGAGCCACCTTGGCTGGATGATCCCCCTTGAAGTGGTAGACGTGTATCAGCGCCACATTTTTATCTGATTATCTATTTAATTTACTCTTGTTATTTTATTAACCTTTCTACGTATGTATGCTGGCGCCCCATTTTATATATTTATTTATATATTTATTCCCATGTACTGTCGGTGTGTGAACACCCTGATGGTGGCTGCGGCATTGGTTGTTATTGTTGTGTAGCCGATTCATTTCAGCTCTCTCCCCTCCCTCACCCCCCTTTTTTGGTTTGCGCAGTTGCACCCCTCCTTTTGCATACACTGTCCATCACTGATCATCACTGATCATCACTGTCCATCACTGATCATCACTGTCCAGGTCCAGGACAACCTGGGCTCAGAGCACGTGGGTTGAACAATGCTGCACATCAGACTGAGGACATCTAGTGACAGAAAAAAAGTAATATGGGGGAGAGCTCTGGATTGTAAAAAGAATATTTCAACAAAGGTTGCTTTTTATTGTATCTTTTAATGGGATATTCATGTTATCTTGCTTTAATGCTGCCATTGCCCTACTAATTCATGTGGAGCGTGAATTTTAATGATAGGTCCATTATAAGTTAAAACAAGCACTAAAACAAAAAATGAAAGGAACGTACATAAACTATAACAAGCGCATTAGTGTTCAAAGCTCATACCTTTCATGACCCTAATCTCAAACCTTACACTGTACATCCCCCGGGGTAATAGTCTCCTTTGAAATAATTACTGATGCGGTTTTAGAGGCCCACGCTCACAGGTGTTGTTTTTAGTTACCTTTTGTAAAAGGGTCTCCTTCCATGATTTTATTTTTAATGTTTGAGCCCTCCTTCACACTGAAAGCGGGTTCGAAATCGCGCTGAACTCGCACAATTTCAAACTCGAGTTCAGGGGCGATTTAAAAACATCTGTGCGGGTTCATGCACAGATGTCTATTGAAATTGCCCTCAAAGTTGCCAAAAGTAGTGCAGAAAGTACTTTAGGAAATTGGTGCCACGCTGCAAAGTCGGCGGCGCACCGATTGGGACAGTGCCATTGCCGGCAATAGGCTGTGATTTGGCATGCGATTTGACATGTTAAATCGTGCCAATGTGAATGCGGGTTAATGATGTATGGGAAGACTAGTGGTTAAGATGTGACAGCTTGCTCCCAAATCCAAGATGACAGCATAGGAAAAGAAAAGAGCTGTGAAGCTGTAGATGTGAAGAAAACAGCGCAGGTAGGTGTGTGCTTTATAAAAGTCAGCAGCTACAGTACTAGTAGTTAATGACTTTTTCTTTTTGAGAGCCAGGTGACTTTTTCTTTTTGAGAGCCAGGTGAAGTTCCTCTTTTTTATCTGGAGTTGCAAAATTTGTTGTGCTGAATTTTTTATTTTTATTATAGTACAAATTTTAAGGAAGTCATGATAAATTTGTGATATAATAATAAAAGTGAATTTTTGTGGTTCTCATATATTTGCAACTAACACATAAGCCTGATCAACATGGGCTTTATGTGCAAGGATGCGAGATGAGTATAGCTGTGCCAGTGTTTGGATGTAATTGCAGATGGAGCAATTTCCCACAGTTATGGACAGATAATCACCCTGGACACGCTCCATTAACTGTGCCTGCTGTCAGCCAGGTAACATGGTCTCTTTTAAACCTCAAAATATCTAATAAATGGATCCTTGCATTAGCCTAACTCCAGTTTTAAAATAGAATTCCAGCCTAAATATACGTAGTCTTAAAAATATCCCCACCCATCTCCCAACACCTATGATGACTAACCTGTGTAAAAAAAGATCTATATACTTACCTATTTTCAGCCCACTTCAGTCTGGTCACATGATCTGTCTCCCCTGTGGCAGCCAGCGGCTGCAGGGGAGAGGAGGGAGCCCAAACAGCAGCTCTGACATGGGAGCCTATGGGTGACTTCACTGCTTCCAGGCATTCCCAGCCATTGTTGAGTGCTCTCTTTTCTCCCCTGCAGCTGCCAGACTGGAATGGGCTGAGAATAAGTAATTATTTACAGTAGAACTTTTTTACAGAGGTTAGTCAACATACAGTGGATATAAAAAGTCTACACAGCCCTGTTAAAATGTCAGGTTTCTGTGATATAAAAAAAAAAATGAGACAAAGATAAATAATTTCAGACCTTTTTCCACCTTTAAAGCGGAGTTCCGAAACAAATAATAATGAAAAGTCAGCAGCTACAAGTACTGCAGCTGCTGACTTTTAATATAGAACACTTACCTGTCCAGGGTGCCCGCGATGTCCCCACCTGAAGCCGGTCTGTCCCTCGGCTCCCGGGTGCAGGCACCGGCATCTTTAGTAAGGGAATCAGGAAGTGAAGCTTTGCAGCTTCACAGCCTGGTTCCCTACTGCGCATGCGTGAGTCGCGCTGCGGGTCCTCACTGGTCCCTGCTATCTTTTGGGACCTGTGTGTCTCCCAGAAGACAGCGGGGGCGGGGGCGGGGGCGGAGGAGGGGCCAGACATGGCGTAGATCGCCGCAGATTCTATTGCTGGAAGTGGGAGAAAATACCTGTATTAGACAGGTATCTACTCCCCCCTACATTCCCCCCGACACTGGAGGGGATGAGGAATCCGATCAGCAGAAGTTTCATTTTTGGGTGGCACTCCACTTTAATGTGACCTATAAACTGTACAACTCAGTTGAACAACAAACTGAAATCTTTTAGGGGGAAGTAAAAATAAAAAAATAAAATAATGTGGTTGCATAAGTGTGCACACCCTCTTATAACTGGGGCTGTAGCTGTGTTAAGAATTAAGCAATCACATTTAAACTCTTGTTAAATAGGAGTCAGTACACACACCATCATTTAAAGTGCCTCAGATTAACCCCAAATAAAGTTCAGCTGTTCTAATAGGTCTTTCCTGACGTTTTCTTAGTCGCATCCTACAGCAAAAGCCATGGTCCGCAGAGAGCTTCCAAAACATCAGAGGGATCTCATTGTTAAAAAGTATCAGTCAGGAGAAGAGTACAAAAGAATTTCCAAGGCATTAGCTATACCATGGAACACAGTGAAGACAGTCGTCATCAAGTGGAGAAAATATGGCACAACAGTGACATTACCAAATACTGGACGTCCCTCCAAAATTGATGAAAAGATGAGAAGAAAACTGGTCAGGGAGGCTGCAAAGAGGCCTACAGCAACATTAAAGGAGCTTCAGGAATATCTGGCAAGTACTGGCTGTGTGGTACATGTGACAACAATCTCCTGTATTCTTCATACGTCTGGGCTATAGGGTGGAGTGGCAAGACAGAAGCCTTTTCTTATGAAGAAAAACATCCAAGCCCGGCTAAATTCTGCAAAAACACAACTGAAGCATGTGGGAAAATGTGTTATACTCTGCTGAAACCAATGTTGAACTTTTTGACCATAATTCCAAAATATCCACATCACCAAAATAACACCATACACACAGTGAAGCATGGTGGTGGTAGCATCATGCTTTTGGGATGTTTTTCTTCAGCTGGAACAGGGGCCTTAGTCAAGGTATAGGGAATTATGAACAGTTCCAAATACTTGTCAATATTGACACAAAACCTTCAGGCTTCTGCTAGAAAGCTGAACATGAAGAGGAACTTCATCTTTCAGCATGACAACAACCCAAAGCATACATCCAAATCAACAAAGGAATGGCTTCGCCAGAAGAAGATTAAAGTTTTGGATTGGTCCAGCCAGAGCCCAGACCTGAATTCGATGTAAAATCTGTGGGGTGGTCTGAAGAGGGCTGTGCACAGGAGATGCCCTCGCAATCTGACAGATTTAGAGTAATTTTGCGAAGAAGAGTGGGAAAATATTGCCAAGTCCAGATGTGCCATGCTGATAGATTCATACCCAAAAAGACTGAGTGCTGTAAAAATCAAAAATGGGTTTCAACAAAGTATTAGTATAAGGGTGTGCACACAATATTATTTTCATTTTTAAATTCTTACTTCCCTCCACCTAAAAGATTTCAGTTTGTTGTTCAACTGACTTGTACAGTTTATAGGTCACTGGAAACAGTTCTGAAATGATTTATCTTTGTCTCATTTTTTTTTTTTTTACATCACAGAAACCTGACATTTTAAAAGGGGTGTGTGGACTTATAATATCCACTGTATATGCTATGAGGGGACATTTTTAAGACTAGTTAAGTTGAGACTGGAATTGTACCTAAAGCATGAAAGCTTCCATAAGAACATCAGGGGGAGGTTGGATTGTGCATGCAGAGCTTTCTACAAACAGCTCTGATGAGCTTACAATCAACTCCTATGGAATGAGGGAGCAGGGCATATAACGATGGTTCCGGCTTGGCATTGGGTGAAGAATAGTGATTGGAGCTGGATTTGTAACTTGCCCAATTGAATGTTCTCCACTCCGACAGCAAGTGCCCAACCAGCTCCTGGCCATGCAATGATATGATCCAGTTAATTATTATGTCTTTTTGCATGTCCTTATTATAATCATAGCTTTTATTTTTTGGGTAAAAAGAAATGTCTTGTGCCAGAACAAACATTATGTCATGTATCAATAACAACCTTATTGCACTAACATCCAATTTGGCACTGATCCTCCAAATCCAGGCTGTCGGAGACAAATGATCCACACTTTCCCTGTTAAATGTGGTGACACATACTAAAGTTTTTTTTCTGGTATTCAAAAACCATACTGCCTGATGTCCATCAAACAATATAGTCTGCTCCTTGGATGATGTGGCAGGCATCAAAGGTAGGTTAAACTTGGCATCTAGATGCTCACCTAGTTGACCTCCTATGACTAAGATGCATAGGTGTGTTGTAAGACATCAAACAGAGAAGCAAGGGCATGTATCTTCCGCATAGATTTACCTGTATGCCTCCTAGCCATACCTTGGAATGTACGATTGTCTACAAAGGATGGAATGCCTCTACTATTACCCCAGTGATAAGTTAAGAGGATCTCATTTGGAGGTCATACTCTTTTATGGAAAGCCCAACCTGTTTCAAAGTAATACTTAAACTAAAGCTTGGAATTGAGAGCTCTTTAAAAAAAAATAATAAAAAGAAAATGTGTACATACATACACACACACACACACACACACATATATATATATATATATATATATATATATATAATATATATATATATATACCACAAGAAGGAATATTTTAGCTTGCCAATGAGTAAGCGTTCATAGAAGGGTTGTCACCCACAGTACCTCTCACAATGCACTTGCTTATGAAAAGGAGAATGTAAATGGATGTTAAGGGCATATATAATGTGGATCTGATGTTGGTATAGAAGGAAACATTTACTGTGTGGGGGTGGCGAGCTGCAGACAGGTTTCCTACCCCTAATGCATAGAATGTATTGAGGTAAAAAAAAGTCACCTTTTAGAACCACTGTAATAAACATTTTGCTAAATAAATCAAATCAAAAAAGTTAATGCTGTTGAGATTTCTGTCTGTTGTATTTTTGTCTGGCTGTTGATATGCTAGAAGTTGATTGTAATCTGAGAGAAAAAAAAAAAAATATATATAATATGTATTGGGGTGACTCCATTTCCATTTGCATGCTGCAGCAGAGAATTAAAAAAATGCCATTTTGTCATCTGTACATAGATCTGTGATCTAAATTTCAAATTTGTATCAACACTAAGGCCTGGTTCACACCCATACAGGTTGCAGTTTGCATATCCCAGGTGCATTTTGCATTTTTTTTTTTTCAATACACTTTTTTGATCCATTGGAATCAAAACCCAGAAAAGTCCCTTGCCCTTTCCATAAAATGCACAGATGTGAACATAACCCATAGGAATCCATGTTAAATGTGTTTCTTCAAAACTAAAAATGCACTGAAGAATGCATAGGTGTTATTTTATTTATTTTTTATTTTCTTTTTTTTTCCTTTTTTGTTTTGTTATGAATGGTTTTGTGTAGGTAATTCTACTTGTGGTATATAGTCACCGCTGGGGATCTATGGAAATAAGAAATTAGAATTTAAAAATATATACTTTGTAAAATCACTGTTAAAATTGTTGTATGTATGGAATATTGTAAATAAGAAAATGGTGAATAAAGAGGTAATGTTAAAAAAAAAAAAAAGAATGCATAGGTGTGAATCAGGCCTTACTGGTGCCATAAACTGTCATGATTCAACTTTGCTGGGGAACCTGAGTAATAACAGGACTAAAACTACACACGATTACTGTATATTCATACTCGTTGAGTACAGATATTACATGTTCCTGGTTCAGACTAACCACAACGTGAATAAACTCCCCCCACTGCTCAATCCAAACACTGCTATATGCTAATGGAAGCTGGGGCAAGAAAAATACCCTTCTAGCATAATATAGGTGCCAACTATCCCAAATTTACATGGACAGGTTCAAGTTTTGGGGAATTTTCTTTAGAGACTTTTGTCCCTAGAAATGTCCTTTTTATTTCTGTCACTATCTTTACAATAAATGTAGTTTTAGTAATTTTGATAACTATTCAAATTATCTTGATTTTGTCATTTAATATTTTGAAGGTATTATAAAAAAGTCTTGCAAAAAATTAGACTGTGGGCTCCATAGCTATCGAGTAACTATCTAAGGGCATATGTCTCGGTGGGGTGGGATTCTCCAAATTTTTCAATGAAGGTCTTTTGGGAATGCAAAAGCCACTTGAAGTGGGTTGAATGCAGGTCAGAAAGAGGTCACATGCACCTGTCAGTGAATTCTAAATGATCTCATCAGCATCTCAAACTGATGTCATTACCATAGGCTTAGAAGCCTGCCGACACCAGCCCAAAGCTTCATAACCTTCTTCTGTAGAAATATCTACAGAAGGCGATAATTTAATTAAAAGGTAAAATGAGTAATGATCTTTCTTTATTGCCTCTTCAGTGAATAACCTTATCTATGATTATATGTGGTGAAGAAGCTCTGCCCTACATCTTTATTGTGGAGCACCACAATGAATAACTTCAAAGCCTGGTACACACTTGATTTATTTCTTTTTTCTTTTTAACCCAGCGGGTTGAACGTAAAAAAAAACTGTCAGCTCTGGTCGGAGCCACTGTACTAACTATGCAAAGTTGGTGCAGCGATCTCCCCCACTGAGCTGTTGTGCTTTGACAGCCTACACCAGAACATTCCAATCAGCGCTCTCCACCATTGGCTGAACCAAGCAGTATTGTAGGCTATAGGACCATATTCATAGTCAGTATTCCCCTTGTAGCGTTGAGCTTTGTAAAGCTGAAGTAGAAAATGTTGTACAGTCCAATACTAAACTTATTTTACATGGAGTGCACATAAATGTTTGTGTGAATGTGGCACGTGCAATACGAAAATTAAAATTGCGCTGTGGCACTACCTAGTACTGTAGCTCTTTATGTTTACATCTCCCTGGCCCTGAATGAGTGATTCACTAGTCAGTGGTGGCTCAGGATGACTGAAAGCTGAGGTCAATCTGCGCCTGTGCCACCCCCGCTAGAAAATTACTCATTCAGAGTCGGGAGAGATGAAAACCTGTTTAAGGAGCTACAAGGCATTGGTGGTGCAGGAGCAGAACGACTCAGGCCTTTAGACTTTCTGAATTAAATAACTTTGAATGCATCTCAACACCATATGGACATATGCACGTAGAGCTGAGATGGAAAATGTTTGCACTACCAAATGCTGGGTCTTCCTGCCAGCAAGATACTTTATTCCTTTATTCAGTACATCTCAGTACCATGGGCATGAACCCTCAGTGACTTAAGCAGCTTTTCTCAACCTTTTCAACACACCCTTAAAAAAACTTTCCAGTCTCAGGGAACACGTTCTAAAAATTATACTATAGAGACTATTGTGGTTAGATAGTACATAACCACTGTAGGTATTATTGAATGAATGAATTAAGGTGGAAGGCAAGTCAAAATCTAACTAAGCCTTAAGTGGTTGTAAAGGCTCAAGGCTTTTTACCTTTATGCATTCTATACATAAGGGAAAAAACCTTCTGTGTGCATCAGCCCCCCCCCCAGCCCCCTCTTATACTTACCTGAGCCCGAGCTCCCTCTAGTGCTGTGCATGGGAGCCTCGGGTCTCCTGGACCTCTCCCTCCTCATTGGCTGAGACAGCAATGGGAGCCTTTGGCTCCCGCAACTGTCAATCACAGCCAGTGAGCCAATGAGGAGAGAGCGGGGGCCGAGCCACCTTCCATGTGTGAAAGGACAGGAGAGAGCCTGCTCGGGTGACCCCATAGCAAGCTGTTTGCTATGGGGGCATGAGGGAGGGGCCAGGAGCGCCAGCGGGGGGGGGGCAGAGTAGAGGAGGTTTGAGGCTGCTCTGTGCAAAAGCACTGCACAGAGCAGGTAAGTATTATGCCGCGTACACACGTTCGGACTTTCCAACAGCAAATGTGTGATCGGAGCTTGTTGTCGGAAATTCCGACCGTGTGTAGGCTCCATCGCACAAAATTTGAGATCTGGCTCAAATTTTCCGACAACAAATTCCGTTTGCGTAAATTCCGATCATGTGTAGACAATTCCGACGCACAAAGTGCCACGCATGCTCGGAATCAAGCAGAAGAGCAGCACAGGCTATTGAACTTCATTTTTCTCGGCTCGTCGTACGTGTTGTATGTCACCGCGTTCTTGACGTTCGGAATTTCCGACCAACTTTGTGCGACCGTGTGTATGCAAGACAAGTTGGAGCCAACATCCGTCGGAAAAAAAACATGGGATTTTGTTGTCGGACGGTCCGATCGTGTGTACAGGGCATAACATGTATGTTTGTTTTTGTAACTGCCTTTAATATCACTTTAAATCTACTCGCATACCAATTCTAAGCCTATTCTATCTACCCTGTAAAAGGAAAGATGCCTGTACTTTCCTATTCTGAAATTTCTGGTCACACAATCTTTCCAGCGTGGGCTTAATGTCGAGGAGAGCTCGCTAATAATGGCTGCAGAGCCTATGAGATTATGTCACCCATAGGCTTACTATGGGGCATCCATTGGCGGGTGTCTCTCTTCTACTGTACACTGAAGTGGTCGCTGGGACCCAATCATGTGAGCGGATCGATCTCAGAAAAGGTAAGTATAGACCTCTTTCCTTTTACAGGATAGATAGAATAGTCTTAAAATGGGGGTGGGAGTAGATTTAGGCATAGTTGGGTTTTGACTTGCCTTCCACTTTAACCAGATGTGGGAACTGGACATAGGACAGTGGACTCCATTAACAAAAAAAGTGTCAGTAGATGCCTCATCTGATTTCTTTTTGGTAGGGAAAATATATTTATAACAGACGTTCTTAATGAGTGTTTTAAATATATTGTATTTTTGATTACCTTGATGACAATTAGAATTATAGAATATATATAGGACCCATGCTAGATAGAAAATGCTGTCATTAGATTGTGTATAACAGAAGCAAGAACCATTTTCAGTATAGTCAGTGTGAAATAGTCCCTGACAACCTTTTTCTCTTCAATTGGAATAAGAAATGTTATGTCTTTTCTAATCAATTCTTAAAGGGGCAGTCTTTTCTGCCATTGGCTGCTCTTCTTTTTCTGTTGCCAGTACCTCCTTCTATACATCCTTTTGAGTTTCCACCCTACATTGTGTGCTTGCTTGTCGACACAATGGCTGACAGACCCCTTTGTTTTCCAGTGGATCCGTGTAATTAATCTTATATTCTGCTTAGGGGTGAATAGACCAGTTAGTCTATGCAATGCCTAAACCAGAGAACACTGGGTCTGAGACAGAGTCTGCATATGATATGTGTAATCCACAATAAGATGTCTCCTTGTAGTTCCGTTCTCCTGAGGCAGCACTGACAATGGGCAGCGAATAAGCTTAGGTACACAATATTATTTGAAATGATGCCCAGCCAAAGCTTTGCTGCAAGTCAGGGTAAGGATTCTCCCATGTTTATAGGATTTCTGTAATAAACAGACCTAGTGACAGCTGTACTGCTCATGTCAGTAATGGATCCAAACAGGGATTCAGGCTTAAGACAGTGCTTCAATAATATATTATTAAAACCGACACAAGCTCTGCACCCTTGTACTTGTGACAATCTCTGACATAGAAGACATGATGGCGGCACTATAGGAAACCATATTCTGTAAGTGTCCGTGCTGACAGCATGCAATAAAGATCATGGTCACATAACCGTTGCTGAGGGAGGCATTGATGATATGGTCTCTGCTGAAGGGAAGGACTGCTTTTTAAGCAGTGGAGGTGAAGGACCAGCCCTTGCCAAAAATCCAATGTCCCAAAGCTTATGCTCTGGCATTGGTGATATGACTGGACGCAGGGAAATAATGGATTTCAGTAGTTAAGCACTAGAAGCAGGTAAGTGTTCCAAGACATTTAGGCTTGATCTATGTGTGCTGCGTGGAGGGCAGCCCATTCATTTCACTGGGCGGCATGAAATGTGGGGAAAGAAGTCCCTGACCCTTTTGTAAAATTGTGTTGCACCGAACTGCATGGTGCTGAAGCATGGGGTACCATTAAGAATTAATGGCACCCTAACACGTCTCTTCTGTGTGTGTTGAGACCGATTTTGCAAGTGTTCCTGACATGCACAGATCTAAAACCAAGCCTTAAACTGACCATACAATACATGGACCGGAATTCAGCCGGTTCGGCAGGGACCGGCCAAATTTAGATCCATATGTGGCCACTGTGGTTGAACAAAAGTCAATCTACTGAAAGACTTCTGCTTAACCCCCCTGTCTTTTCACTCGTGATTGCTCAATCGGCACTGCAGGCAATAGACTGAAGTGCTGATCTGTGTATACTGACAGCAGGGGAATCGAGGAGCGACGAGGATTCCCACATCCACATCAAATGCGTGGATGGAAGATTCAGGTCTTTTTTTTTTTTTCAACCTTCTGGTTGAACGAAAAAAAAACTAACACGTGTATGGCCAGCTTATGCCACATATTCTTTGTTAATCATTACACTAGCAACAATTTGTAACAAATAACAATTTTAGGAATTAAGTCATGAACCATGCACCATAGTTGTTTACTAGAACTGGTGAAATTATAGAATCCCCATGTCTCGTTGATCCATTTGTTCTTTGTGTCACCTTAAGGTCTAATTTTTTACCATTGAAATTACTGTATGAGGAACTTCACTGAAGTTAATAGTCAAACTATAGATAAGTCAAACAAGAAACAACAAACTTGTAAGGCACTAGATAGAGAAGTGATTGTTGCACTTGAGATTTATTCTATATAAATAATCACATTCAAAGCCAACGGCATGGTATTGAAGAGAGAAGTATATCCGGAAATGGACATCTATGTCTGTATTGACAGCCTTGTAGGAGGGTATGGGTAGTCTCTTGATTCGCTCTTCAGATCAACCTACTGCATATAGGGCTCTATAGGAACATGCTTTACACTGGAAAAGAGCCAAGCACAATCGTAGTTGAGGGCCATTGCTCATATTGTTCATTAAACTTTATAGGCAATGGGTGCCGGAGCTCCTCTGGCTAGAAATATGAATTGGCCAGGAGAACCTCACTTATTCAGACAATATACTCAAAGGAAAGTGAGGTTGTAAAATGAATGTTCATTTTCGGAACATTCAGTCAATGTTCTTATGGTTAATAGGGTAAAATTGATGTTCGTTTTCGATCTTAGTGACAAAAAAATTCAAGGGAATGTTAAAGGCAAACAAATGGTTGAAGTACTTTCGAACGACATTCGGCAAATCTCTGCAGGCATTATCAAATGTATGCCAACATTCGTTTGTGGCTAGCTTCAGCTATACCATGTAATGTTTTTCAATTCACCGTAGTCACATCGGGAGTACATTTCTGATTATTGTGGATTTGTGCACTCTATAAATGATCAATGCTCTTTGCACTGCCCTATTGAACAAACTGATCTGTGCATTTCTCATCTTTTTCTTCACAGCCATTGTAGCATTTCTTTGACATTATAATTGCTGCTCATGTTGTGGTGAACAAGTCAAATCTTGCTGTGCAGATGTGCCAAAAATCTGTCAGATTCCTGGGCACACAGCGCTAAAGGTCTTAGGTGTGGCCTCAGTCTGTTGAAATGAGTTTAAACTATCCGTCAACCCAGACTGATGCACTGTGACAGGAAGAATAATTTACTTTATATTATGTGAGGGTCTTATACATTCTGTAAAGCCGCAATATCCTTGTTCAAATGTCCAGCCTAATGTGGTGTTTAGGATTTAAAAATATACATAGTCTTTAATTGTCAACCTTGTCTGTAAAGTGTAACATTAGGTTTATGTTGTGTAAGGTGGAGAGGCTCAACTAGTAGGGGTAATGGTAAACCATTCATGTGCCATAGACACCCAGGAGCAGTCCATTTGCTAGTCTGGGCCACCAGCTAAAATTTTGTCTGTTTCTGACTGAAGTTAGCCATACACATTTAGATTTTTTTCATTAAGCCTTAAGATTTAAGATTCATCCTAATAAACTAAACTGTGGATTGGCAAATACCTTGCTGCAGCATCTGATTGGATACAGGCACTGTTCAGGTAACAATTTCTGCTTGACCCCATTGATCAATTGAAGGCTGAAGGTGGAGAATTTAGGCTTGTTTATTAATAACTGGCCAAAATTTGCTCAGTCTATGGCTAGCTTAAAGTGGAGTTCCACCCAAAAGTGTAACTTCTGCTTTAAGGCCTCCTCCCTGACTCCTGTTTGTGAAACTGAGCTTTTGGGGAGGAGGGGGGAGCAGGTACCCGATTTTGACCGGTAGCTGCCCCCACTTTCTTTCCGGTCACCTTAGGCTTGCGCAGGGGGCACCCAGCTATGAAGCCACAAGCTGTCACAGCCGGGTGCCCATAGAGATCCTGGCGCCACCGAGGGAGGACACGGGGAGAACACAGCTGCGGTGAGTGCATCTCTGGATCGTGGGACAGGTGAGTGTGCATTTATTAAAAGTCAGTAGCTACAGTTTTTGTAGCTGCTGACTTTTAATTAACAAACAGATGACTGGAACTCCACTTTAAAGGAGAAGTGTATATAAAGCTATTTTGGCTATACTTCTCCTGGGGATCACAGGAGTGTAGCTCGCTCTGCATTTCTATGACCTGTTTTCAGTCAACAGTCTGCTGTTGGCTGATGTCGCCCAGCCGAGCAAGACTCGGCAAAGATCCCCACTTTACAGTCAGGATCCACCCACATGCCTGGACCGGCAGCTGGCTCAGCCTCTCATCGAGCCGCTAAGAGCCTGAGCCAGCGGCTCCCACCCCCTCCACAGCTCAGCGTTCTAGTGAGCACTGGAGAGGCAGAGCAGAGATCTGATGACTGGCAGTCACAGGCTGTCTGCCCACTGAAGACTAAGAACTGAGTAGTCAGCGGGCTTTGATTTTAGTTTTCCTTTTCACAAGCCCATACTCCTCTTTTAACAAGGTGCTTCCTAATGGGTTCCCAAAGAAACATACAGTATAAGTACCTTTTTTAGTCCCCTGTCAGCAGTCGGCCTTTTCACCCAGGAGCAGGCTCCTACAGTAGTGAAAGTGAGAGAATGAGCCTTTTTGAACATCAGTCAGCTCAGATATAACTGAGACTAATAATCAGATCTGGCTACTAGGTAAGACCTAGGGATGGAGACTTTAACCCACCCAAAGCTCTACATAGTCTCCTTGCTCCAGGACCTAGATCAGTACCTCTTAAGTTCTAAGAAAACACAAAATTCGTTTTCTCCATAACCGACACAAATCCTGGAGCCCCTCACCATGTGTAGGTGAGAAACTTGGGTAACACATATACAACACCCCCCACCCTGCCACCAGTTCCTCACAGGTGCTTGATGCTTTCTAAACAATATATAATGCATTTCCTGTTAAAGTGGAATTCCATGCTAACTATGCCTAAACCTACTCCCTCCACCTTCTAACACCTATACAAACTACCCTGTGTAAGGAAGAAGCTTATACTTACCTATTCTCAAGGAGCTCTGTTTGGTCACATGATCCTCTCCCAGCAGTGGCTTCAGGGGAGAGGGGGGATAGCCAATGACGGATGACCCATAGTTAGCCTGTAGGTGATGTCACCACCCAGGCATTTCAGCCATTGTCGGCGATCTCTCCTCTCTCCTGAAGTCAGCTGCTGGAGAGATCATGTGTTCATACCGGAGCTCCCTCAGAAAAGGTGCGTATAAGCATTGCCCTTTTACAGGGTAGTTAGAATAGGAGTTAGAAGGGGGTGGGAGCAGGTTTAAAGCGATATTAAAGTCTTAAGTTTTTTTATTGTTTTTTGTATATAACAAGCATGTTATAATTACCTGCTCTGTGCAGTGGTTGTGCACAGAGCAGCCCGATCCCCCCTCTTCTTCACCGGAACTCCTGGCCCTCTCCTTGCTTAGTGACCCCATAGCAAGCAGCTTGCTATGGGGTCACTAAGCCCGATCCCCCCTCTCTTCACCGGAACTCCTGGCCCTCTCCTTGCTTAGTGACCCCATAGCAAGCTGCTTGCTATGGTGGCACTCGTGCACGCTCACTCCCGAGCCACCTCTGCCCATAAGAAACACAGAGCATTGCTCAGCCCTGCCCCCCTGCTCCCTCCTCAGTGGCTGTGATTGCCAATGAGGATGGTGGGACCCAGGAGAGTTTCTGATGTCGTGCACATCCCTGCATTGCGATGGGGCTCAGGTAAGTATTGGGGGGCTGGGGTGGATACGGCAAACAGAAGGTTTTTACCTTCATGCGTAGAATTCCACTTTAAGTGTAAAATCGGGGGCACTATGGCAGGAGAAAGCATCCTCATTTTTCTTTTTTAGAAATGATGACTGGGTGGGGACTTCTTAGAAGGACTGAGACAATAATCAGCAAGTCATAACTCAATGTAACGTTGTGCTATCAGATCTTCCTCTCAATAATGTGCATACCTCTGAGACATGTGTTTGGACAGACACCTAGATTTTATCTAGGGAATGTCGACAGGCATTGCCCAACACATGTATAGATAACATGTAATCACCTTGAGCTACTTTGTGCGTTAATGGTGAGATGTTCAGGTGTGCAGCATGGCTTTGTAAGCGTGATGTAACTTGGAACAAACAATGCATCACTGTACCACAGAAGAGGTAGGTAAAAATACTACCTACCAAAGGAATAAGTGCCTTCCAAAATAGGTCATGTTTATTTAATTAGAAAAGTGTGTGCGACATACAACACGTCCATGTACAAAAACACACATCTGTATTCTGCATTTCTTTATTTTATGCAATAGAGGCAACCTGATCCATGCTTTGCATTATTTATTGTTGTCACTGAATGCAATATTTCCCCTTAGGGACATCTGCTCTTCAGTACAATAACTCTCAAATTTAAAGGCAACATACCTTCTTTTTTTTTTGTGTGTGTGTATTGTGTAGCATATGTACCTAGTCACTCATACCCGAGAGTCAATGTATGGCCAGATAGGCACATCTGAGATATTTAGCATAATGCTCGACTAAAGATGGAAATCATTTGGTGGCCGGTCTTTGCTAAGCCCTTTGCTGTTATAAGGTTTATGTGCTGTTTATGAACTAACATGCTCTAGTTCTTTATTGAGGGCTAAATGCACAATGGGAGAGATTTATTAATTCTGTCTCACAGCAAGGCAGTGCAAAACAGCAGCAGTGAGATGGATTTTGAGACAATTTACTATAAAATTGCAGCTTAATGAGGAACTTCATTTTCTTTTCCTTTCCCCTGGTTCTATGAGTTATTCTCAAGACACATACACATCCGGTGAATCCAGCATTGTCCTGCTGCAATCCGCCAAATGGCGTCGTACACCTGGTCTTTTTTTTTCACCATCTTTGCTTTCGTCCTCGGGGGGGGGGGGGGGGGCTGGCTCCAAGAAACCGAAAGAGAAAAACAGCCCCTAACAATGTAAGCAGAAAAGAGCACCAGACCAGGCATGCAGCGGCCTTCGGCGGATTGCAGTAATACAGCACTGATAACACAGCCGTGCGTGCTGTCCATATCCCGGTAGGCAGCGAAAAGGTGGAAGAGACATTGCTCTCACCTAGCCAAAACGAAAAAAATAAAATAAATAGTATTTGCAATTTCTTGAAAGGGGGAGGATCAATCAATCAATAATCTTTAAAGAAGAAACGGTCAGTGAAGGTCCACTTTATAGCTGGACTTCGGGAAAGCAGTTAGTGATATAGGTTCCTGTTTTTTTTTTTTAAATAACAAAGTCATACCTATCTGCTCCTTGTAATGATATTGCACAGAGCAGCCCCGATCCTCTTCTTCACGGATCCCCAGCCGGCACTTCTGGCTCCTCCCCCTTGACCAGTGCCCCCAATAGCAGTCTGCTTGCTATAGGGGCATTGGTGTGTGCCCGGTTCCAAGCCCTGCTCTGTGCATCTATAAGACACATAGAGCCGCGTCTCAGACCTCCCCCCCTCTCTCCTCATTGAGTCCCTGGCTGAGAGAAACCCGAGACAGCCGAGGCTCCCATGCACATGGCTGGAATAGAGAGGGGGCTCAGGTGAGTATAGGGGAGGAGCAGCCGCAGAAGGTTTTTTGCCTTCATACATAGAATGCACGAAGGTAAAAAACCTTTGAACCCGACCTCAAGCAAAAAGATGTTGCCACTAGAGCAGGCATATGCAATTAGCGGACCTCCAGCTGTGGCAAAACTAAAAGTCCCATCATGCCTCTGGGCGTCATGCTTGTGGCTGTCAGAGTCTTGCTATGTCTCATGAGAAGTATAGTTATGCAACAGCTGGAGGTCCGCTAATTGCATATCCCTGCACAAGAGTCTCTGAGAAATACAAGTAGCTGAAGGGTGATTCAGCATGGCAACATCCATCAAAAACCCAAGATATTTATTTGAGGTGTAGGACCCTTTAATGAGTCTCTGCAGCTAGATTACAGCGTTTTTAACATGGGTTCGCTGTAATGAAAACACTTGTCCCCACCACACGTGCCACCAATTTTGCTATATGACGCTATAATATAAGCAAGTACCTGCACAATCATGGGTAGGTGTGCAACTCCTGATTCAGATATTTGCATCCAAAGTTGTACCCCGTATGCACAGTTGTCTTTACGTAAGTACACATGCGTATAGCCCTGTACAACCATTGACTTCTGAAGGTGGCGGTAAGCACCTGTGGACTCCCTGGTGGGGAAATACGTTTGGATTTACACTATACGACCAGGTGCATGGGCCCTATGACAAGCTTCAAGTAGTATGAGCAGGATGCCAGCACTTACAGAGCACTTGCAGTCCATCAGGAACCCTTGACCATTGTGATATTATCAAAATCAAGATATAAACTGTGAGTGAAGTTGTGTGAACTCCTTCTCATAACTCTGAATAAGACTCTCTGTCAAGCAGGTTGGAAAATAAAAGGTAACCTCTGAATAGTTGTTGCTAGCATGACCACCCCCAATATTTTATCATTGATAACGGTTATCAATATTTTGCCAGGTATTATCGGCTTGGGAAGTCTTGTATTACACTGTCAGCTGGGTTCGATGACTGAGGAGTGGACATATTGTACATCTCCTCTCACATACACCTGGGTGTGTTGCTCTAGCTAGTCTTGACACTTTCATGTCACTGGTGGTTCATGTGTAACTTGCCTGCAGGCTACGGAGCTCTCTTCCTTTCACTCCGATTTCAAACAGTTTTATGACAATTATTCTGTATTTTGAGAACCAGCTGGGAGGTTTTCCTTAAAGAATGAAGCGATGAAAAGCTAGCAGAATGGCTTTTGAAGTCTTCCAGTGTGAGCTAATGGTGTCTGCATGGCAGGGAGCTGCAGACTGCTGGATGAGGTCATGGAAATCAATTTGAAATGCAATTTGTGATATAATAGAAGAGCCGAGGGCTGAGTTATGGGTCATATTTATGGATCTCGGGAGCAGCTAATTATTAGTGGTTCTAGAATTCCAAGGTGCTCTGTGTAATGAAATGGAAGACTAAGTGTTCGATCCAGAACTATGAGGGACAAGAGAGCAGAGAGCTGGCACACCAAGGAGTGCACAGCAAGGAATTCCCCGATGAGGAGCTCTTTACATTTAGTGGCCTGTCATCCGGTGTCAAGCTGCAGAGAAACCTTCAGGTTCAAAGTCTTCAACATGGCACTTAAAAATTCTATAAGATCTTTACATTACAATGCATTTGATCATTTCAACAGCCCTCTTATGCCCGGGCAAATCACCGCACAGATGAGAATGAGCTAGTATATGGAAGTATTTAAAATGGAATAAGAAACATTTAAACAAAATGTCTGCCTGTTAAGAGTTGATATTTGTTCTGCTCTTCATGATTCTAATCTTTTCTCTCTTGAAGAGGTACAGTGGCTGGAGTGTTTAGCATCCGATACATTTCCGGGAGTGTTGGATGCCTGGTGTCCTGCTAAGTGCTGTGGGTACATCTGGCATGTCACTTCTGTACCCTGTAGTGATGTAGGGACAAGCTGATGCAACCAGAGAGCACAGAGGGGGACCAGGCTCTCCCAAAAGTAAGTTGGATACTGAGGACTCTTTAGCCACAGTTAACTCTTTGGCAAAGTTAAAATTTGTGGCACAAGTTGGTGTTAACTTTTCTTTACAGCGATCCTAATTTAACCACTTGCCTAACAGGCACATACACCCCCTTCCTGCCCAGGCCATTTTTCAGCTTTCAGCGCTGTCGCACTTTGAATGACAATTGCGCGGTCATGCTACACTGTACCCAAACTAATATGTTTTATCATTTTCTTCACACAAATAGAGTTTTCTTTTGGTGGTATTTAATCACTGCTGGGTTTTTTATTTTTTTTACAAAAAAAAGACCAAAAATTTTGAAAAAAAAAATAGTTTTTTAACCTGTCAGTAAATTTTGTAACTAAGTAATTTTTCGCCTTCACTGATGTGCGCTGATGAGGCAGGAATGATAGGCACTGATAGGCTGAACTGGTGGGCATTGATGAGGTGGCACTTATGGGCACTAATATGCCGCACTTATGGGCACTGATAGGCGGCACTGGTGGGCACTGATAGGCGGCACGGATAGGCGGTACTGATGGGCACTGAGTGGCATTGATGAGTGGCACTGATGGGCGACACTGATGGGCATTGATTGACAGCAGTGATGGACATTGATGGGCAGCACTGATAGGTGGCCCTTCCAGCACTGACTGGCATCGCTAATGGGCACTGATTGGTGGCACTTGTGGGTACTGATTGCTGCCACTGGTGGGCACTGATAGCCGGCATTGGTGGGCAATGTTGGGCACTGATTGGTGACAGTGTATTGCACTTTTGTAATCAGGGCACTGATGATCAGTGCCCTCATTACATTCCTACATGTTCCCCTGTGAGGAGATGTCGCTTATCTACTCTCCTTTCCTCACACTCTGTCAGTGTGAGGCGAGGAGAGATGATTACCGGCACTTCCTTGTTTACATGTGACCGGCTGTGGGCACAGCCAATCACATGGTTAAAGAGCCGCAGACATGGCTCTTTACAGAGATCGGGGTCGCGCCGTGTCCTAGCAACAGAGCGGCCGCTAGGATTATGCTGGGACGCCGTCATAGGACGTCATCCCAGAATGAGAGCTGCACTGCCCCCCCGTCATTTGACAGTGGTCGGCAGCAAGCAGTTAAAGCAGAACCTTACCCATGACAACTTAATAAAAAATGATATTCTTTAGCAAGAAACATACATTCCACATAATAATTATGCTACGAAAATGAGTGTGTGCTTAAAATTGCCTCCAGCTTTGCTATTGTTTCTTCTTGCCAGAGGCTGCCATTTTGCTGAAGCCCAGAACCCCAGCAGTAAATCATAAAGTTGAACTAAACCTGCCGATTTAACAGTTTCATTCCTGGAATGCAGGGATTGCCAACTGTCACATTTGCTTGTGTCCTCAACCAAACTGTCAAACCATCAAATTGTTGGTGTCATAACTGATCACATGTTCAGCACCATGGCACTTGCAGATCAAACAGAAGCATTTTCCTTGGCTGTAGGTTAGGAGGGTTTCATTCAGATCTGCCTCTACAAACTCAGCAGTACCTAAAATGGAAAGCAACTGAGCATGTGCAGAGCAGGATGAAACAATGTATTATTTGATATTAAACGGTATACACTTATTTTTAAAGTTTTACAGCTATACCTGCAAAAGAGACCAGCCTGAAGCAGCCTGAGTTGTACCAGCTTTATAAAGAGGAGCATAAAGTATATGTTTCTGTGCTGGGTATATGTGTAAATGATTTATCTGTTGCATAGAGTGCTGTAATAACAGAAGAACAAAATAGAATCTCTTGTTAGGATTATGCTTATGTCCCTGTTGGTCCAATCCTATATTCTGTATGAAGCAGGTTGACACAGGGATTTATCTGACCGCTGTTCGGGATCAGGGAGGAATTTTTCCCGTAAAAACAAATTGGAGCAAACCTTAGAAGGATTATTGGCTTTCCCTTATATCAACAGGGGTTTTTAAGATGTAAAGATGTTTTAAAGATTGAAGTCAATAAACAGGTCCAATTACCACTGTATGTGTGTATGAAATCATGCACCTTCTTAAAAGCCGTAGTGTGGCAATATGTACTAAGCTAACATGTTTGACGGATAGAAAGCCCCAGAAGATGCCGGATCGTATGTTTTTCTTTTTTACAGTCAGTGCTTTTATGGCTCCTCCTGCAATTCCTAAGGAAATACCTACTTTTAGAAGTTAATTGTAACTCCACTTTTGTTGAGAAAAAAAATCCCCCTGGGTGATCTATGTACATTACACGGATTTTAACAAACTTTGTTGCAGATTCCTACCTTTAGTTATTCTGAAGAAATCACTGTGTGTTTGTTTGTGTCGATGTGCTCAGTGAATCAAATTGGAGTGGTTTCAAAATTATCAACCAGCTGCTGCACCTGCAGGGCTCTAATGAGGAAAATTGCAGGGTCTGCATCCCTTTTAGACACGATTTCCTATTGTGAGTATCTCACCAAAAATGACATTTTTGTTGCAGGGATGCCTGAAATCTGACTTAGTGCAGACTTCTGGGAAAATCAGTGAGCCAATCACACAAAGAGGAAATTATGTTTCTTTGGGGGGTTCTGTACACATTCTTTGTACAGAACACCTCCAGGTAGCCATATTGCATTGGAATTTACAGAAAATTGCAGAGCTGCAGATTGAAAAGGAAAGGTAATTTTTTAATAACATTCAATTATAATATGACTTGTATCGCAATTATATACGCTATTTAATTTTTCTGCAATTTTTTCCCCACGAAAGTGGATTTACCCTTTATGCTTAACCCCAGCATCAGCAGTGCCCAGGCCTGGCCATTGAGAGCGCAGATCAATCTTTGTGGAAAGGACAGACACTGTACCTCTCTGCCCACCTTGGGGGTATCTGGATACCTTGGGGTAGTTGGGGCCACTGTCATTGATGTACACCATTCCCGGCTGCCCTCTGAAGGTCAGCTATGATCACTTACAGCGAGCCAAGCTGGCCCATGTAAAAAATATTCCTATTGTTCAGCTTTAATGCCTCAATACTGGAGATGTTGAGTTCTTTTTACAGAGTATCCCTTTTATTTCCTTTTTTTTTGTTGTCGTTTTTCTCTCTGAAATACACTTCTTATCTCTGACTTGTGTGTAAATTTCCAATTGGCATTGTGTTGTGTTGTAGCATCCATCGGTCCTGGTAAGTAAGCCGTGTACAATTAAATGTGGCATTTCTTTGTGTGCTGGATGGGAAGCTTTCTCTTTTTCCCTGACGTGGATCTGAGAGGAGCGGGGAGGACATTCCATCTGTGCAAAACACGTTGCTGCTCGTTCTAACACAAATAGCTTGAAATAAAAGAGCATTACCCAGATTTCTCAAAGCTGTCAGGATGGATAGCAGTTCCCTTTACATTCACATCAATCTTTCCCATACACGGCTTAACCCTTCAGCTTCTCACAACACTGGAGCAGTATCAGGATTCTATACATGTACAAGCATTTGTTATTGCCCCAACAAGTGACAATATCTGCGCTTAGCAGTGCATCAAAAGTTGCTTTGAAGTGCTCTTTGTTCCTAGCATTACATTGAATTTAACGGGAAGCCACATACTTTTCATGTATAGCGTATATGAGAAGGTATGCAAATCCACAATCTATTTTCAGTGTGTTTGGCATCACACCTACTTGTATACAGTTTTCTTAACCATTTAAGTACTAACCTCTACATACAGTACCCCTTCTATACCAGAACAATTTTCAGTGCTATAATAGTTTGACTGACATTTACTTTGTCATAAAACATTGTATTGAAAATATTTTTTTTATATCAGATATAGCTTTCTTTTGGTGGTTTTTAGTAATCACAGCTTTTAGCAGGGAAATACTTAAAGTGGTTGTAACCCTAAAAAAAAAAACATTGATCCCGTTCCTTTAAAGCATGAATAACAGCACAGTGCTTGTGCTGTGTAATTTGGCCCTTTCTATCACCTAAAATACCTGGCTGATCCTGCCTGGTGCTGCCCTCTCCTCTGTAAACTGACCACATTTATCATGGCTGCTGAGCCTCTGATACCGTGGTCAGTTTACGTGCCTCTGTCATCCTCTGTCTCTTCTCGCTCTTTCTCTCCCCCTTCCTCCCTGCCTGTCAGCTCCGATCTGCTCCTCCATCCTCCCTTCTTCTGCTAAAATAACTGTGTAATATTGCTACAATCCACTGTCTTGCATTAAATGATGTGCTCGGTGTATGTGTTTTTGTAACCAATATGCCCCTGTATAACTTATTTCAGAACGCTGTTCGGCACTCACGTGACTGCCAGCCTCTCTTCTCCTCTCCTTCCCTCCTCCTGGGTGATGTCAGCGGGGGATTCTTAGCCCCCCCCCCCCCTGTAGTTGTCATACCGGGAGAGGAGAGTAGCTAGCAGTCACTTGAGCGCCGCTCTGAAATAAGGTATACAGCGGCATATTTTTTTCTAAAACGAATACACTGGGCACATCATTTAATGTAAGACAGTGGACTGTAGCAATATCACACAGTGACTTTACAACCACTTTAAAGTGATTGTAAAGGCTGAAATATTTAACCTTTTTTAAAAGTGATTGTTAACCCACCGATATAAAATGCTACCATCCCCTCTGTAATATTACAATAAGTTCCTCTGTGCCTGTGTTAAATAATAAATATGCTTATCTGTAGCGATAACACATTGGCTTCCAGTGCTCAGGTGCCTCCTCTCTCCTTTCCTCCGCCCGGCTGACAGTTCCAGTGGGCGGGACCGAGCACTGCCACTCCGGGGAGGAGAGAGACAGCCGAGGAGTCACGTGATGGCGCGGAGCCAATGTGTTAGCGGTACAAATAAGCATATTTATTATATAACACAGACACAGGGGCACTTATTGCAATATTACAGAGGGGATATGAGCATTTTATACTTAATATGAGAGCATTAGGAGCTGGGGGGCGGGGCACTGACATGAGCAGACAGGCAGGGAGGGGAGGGGGAAGGACACAGGAGCAGTGAGGAGACAGAGCAGGGCTGCGGATGACGGAGGCACTTAAACTGACCACGGTGTCATGGCTCAGCAGCCATGATGCACTATGGTTAGTTTATAAAGGAGAGGGTATAGTCAGGCAGGATCAGACAGATGTTTTTAGGTGTTGCAGGGGTCCAAATGACACAGCACAAGCACTATGCTGTATAAAATGCTTTAAGGAAACAGGATCTCTTTTTTGGGGTTAACAAACGCTTTACTGCTTTCTATTAGGGATGCACCGATACTAATACCAGTATCGGTGCAGATACCGAGTATTTTCACAAGTACTCGCGAAAATGATACCGATACTTTGCGGTGCGATTTGCGTCCATACAAAATAAATGGGCGCAAATCTCACTGCAAAGAATTGCATGCAATTTGAACAGGGAAGCCGTGTGATTCCTTTCCAAAACGCATTTGATTTCCCCCACCGCTTTGTGTGTTTGAACCCAGTAAAGAAAGTTAAGCACCATGTAGTGCAGCAATATGCAGTTTGTTAAAATGTTATAACTTACAAAGTAAATATTTAATCCATATCTGCAGTGTTCTCGTCCCGCCGATGATAGAAAACCACGGCCATTGGAAGTGCTCACATGGCTGGAGGAGATGTCCGGCTGTCCATCCCCAAGCTGGCATCACTTCCGCCTTATACCCACAGGAGTCCCGAAGGCTTTATCTTTCCAGAGATCTATCATGAGATCTCATAGTTTACAATTGAGAGTACCCTGGAAGGCGCCGGTGATATAGCCATCCCTGGAGGTAGCTGGGAAGCCCTGGTTACATCACCAGTGTCTCTGTAAATCAGAAAATGGGATAAAATAAACTGTAAATAAATAAAAAAAAATCCTTTATTTTATTATACAGGATTTTTATAGTGTCAACAGTTAACAAAATTAAGGCAGACATTACAATTTGGTACAAGAGGAATAAGAGGGCCCTGCTTACATTTTTGTACATTACTTGTTTTTAGATCAGTGTGCAGAGCTTCATGCACCTTGGCTTTTTAGGTTCGGTGGGTAAAGGTCCTCTTAAAAACCTCCAAATAAACAATCCCACAATCAGTGGTGATAGTGGGCAGACTAGAGAGTAGTCAGGTTAATTCATCTCAGCAGCCAAACAAGCGATTAGAAGTATATTGTAGTTCTTTTACACAAAGCAAGGTATCTGGTTAGAAGTTGTAGCACTAGCCACTCCCGGGCTGATGCTTAAAGTGTTTGTAACCCTAAAAAAAACAAAAATCTAAGATCCTGTTCCATTAAGGCATGGATAACAGCACAGTGCTTGTGCTGTGCAATTCTTCTCTCCCTAACTTGTAATAAACCTGGTTGATCCTGCCAGTTCCTGAGGCCCCCTGCCTCTGCTGACCACGATAATCATGGCTGCTGTGCCCTGATTACCGTGGTCAGGTTACGTATCTCATCATCCGCAGCTCTCTTCTCTCCTCTGACAGTCTCTTCCCCTTCACTCCCTGTCAGTATGAGAGTGTTTCCTCCCCACCCCTCCCGCCTCTATTCAACTGCATAATTCAGAACATATCAGTGTATCCAATGCAGATATGCAGCCATTAACAATAGTGTAAGTGTTTGTTTGTTTGAAATGAAAAGGTGAAATAGCGTTTCTGACACCGCAGCTGTGCGGTCACTTGATCCCCCTTTAATGGGGCCTCGATCTATGGAGAGGGGCAGGAGTCGCGGAGATTCCACTTTGACGTTGGCCGGCCAGCAGAGGAGAATCTCGGCCCCTCCTGCTTCTCTCTATAGATCAATGCTGGCCAGCACAAGGGGATCACGTGACTGCGCAGCTGCGTTGTCAGAAATGGTATTTCATCTTTTCATTGCTAACAAACACTTACACTATTGTTAATGGCTGCATATCTGCAAGGCATACATGTAAAGTCACATAGTGACTTTACAAACACGTCAAATAACCCTCTTGGTTATAGAACATGCCCATCGTCATTTCAGGGAGCTCTGGAAGTCCTGGCAAGGATTCTTTGAGAACCATCGGAAGTACTGGCAAAGATTCTGCAAATGCCATTGGCAGTACTGACAGGGGAACTGGAAATCTTGGCAGGGATTCTGTGAGCAGTTTTGGAAGGCATGGAGGGGGTTCCAAATCCTGGTGGACCTGGAGGTGCTTTAACATTTTATTGTCAGCATTGAGAAGGTTGGAGGAGGAAAGGTAACAGACAAAGGCGTCTGTAAGGGTCAGAATTGATGGGTTTTTGGCAGCAATTGCAGTGTGCTTTCGATATCAGTTTGAAATGCTACTGAGATTAATAATATATTGCAGGTGCATTTGACCTGCAGTTTCTACTTGCGACTTATATTCAACCTGCTTCACGCTGCTTTTTCATTTACATTGACTTGTATTGGGAGAAAATAAGTTCTGATGTGAACAGAAGCCCATTGACACTGGCCCTAAAGCTGCTTCAGAGTGGTCATCTGCCTGGCCTTCAGCATGGCAGAATTGTGTAATTTACAAGAGTGGCTGAACAGCATTACAAATCCTTCAGCAGTTAAACCGTTCATATATGTGTAATCCAACTTTGTATTTAGCTGTTAGCCTTAGGTGTTTGCTTTGAGTATCTGTACATAGTTCTTTCTTCTGTCAAAACTCAATTATCTGAAATTCATTTTCTCAAGATATTCTCCATTGTGAGATAGATCTTTAAGTGCTGTGAGTCATAAATAAATACCCTATCAAATCTGGTGAAGAAATTACCTTGCGGCTCATACTGAGAGGTTTGTCAGTCACCTCTGACCTAATATTATACAATACAATTGTGGCCGACTCCTGTGAAGAGACTGAAAATTATACAGTGTCTTAGATTCCATGAGGATCATCACAAAGCGAATCTCGAATACTATATTTTCCAGGTAATTGCTGAACATTTATACTTTTCCTTTCCACTGGACACGCCGCCATCAAGCCTACTAGAAAGGGAAATGTGTTGGCTTATTCAGTGAATTAGATGATTGAAATCTACTTAAGAGGAGGAGATTAGTGACAAAAGGAGGTCAACATGCAAGTTCACACTGAATGCCAGTAAAAACGGATAGAAATCACAATAATCACAGCTTTTAGCAGGAAATTCCTTAAAGTGATTGTAAAGGCTGAAATGTTTTTTATTCAAAAACAAAGTGAGACTCAAAGAGCCCCCCACAAGGGAGTATGAAAGAACCAACAGCGGGAAATAGTAGGAAAATTTAAAAAATCTTTATTGAATATACAAAAAAATCTGCTAATAGTACAGTTGCCAGCGCTTGGCAGGCCAACCTCCAGACCACCACAGTTAAAATTAGAGACAACTTTGTCACCATCTAAAACCTATGTACTCAGTTGAGCTCCAGTCCAAGCGTACACACATCGGCCACACTCCAAACACACAGCTCTCTCAAAAGGCACTTGAGGCACTTCCACTCAAACTGTGAATTGCAGCAAGACCCCAGGACATCAGTCCATTAACTTCTCAAGGGGAAATCCCAAGATGCTGTATAATCACCGTACTGAGATAGAAGGCTCACCTGCTATTGTGAGAGACAATGTCCCTATTGGTACCATAGAACAATCAAAAAAGAACCGTATTGGAAGATGATATTACCAATTGAGGTGTGTATAGGATTGAGTAGAGTAGGAAGGGTCTTCGGCACACTTCCGGTGTCACCGGATAGAGGCCACTGCAGTACATCACCCTGCTAAGTACCCTTCAGTAATAACTTTGATACTGTCCCATTTAATATTGGATACCAAAATAGGGCAGTCAAAGCGCAATCACTGTGCTGATTAGACTACTGTTCTGTGTATGGTCTATGACAGCCCTTGGATGGCTGCGGTAGCGGAGCAGCTAGTGTCCTTTAGGAGGCAGATACGGTTTCCCTTTCCAAGGTCCCCCTGACATCTGAATATGCGCAACAATTGATTGAAACATGGACACCTGGATAACAGTTCTCTGTCAGTGTTGAGGCACTGGAGCACACTCAAAGAAGATGTTCCAGCAGCGCTTTCAGCCACCAGATATAGATCTGCCTCCAACCACTAATTTACCAATGGAGTCTCAAGTGATTTTGCAGTTTCGTTTGGAGATCCTGGGACTGTTAGTAGTCTTCTGCCACATGCCTCATACATGATGAGACCTGCTCCGCCTCCATACTACTGATAGTGCTGTGTGTAGTCTTTTATGTCCTACATGGACTTTAACAAAACTGCGTGTTACACCTCACTCTTTCGGGCTGTGACGCCAGACTAGTCCAGACTCAGTGGTGCAATATTTTTTACCTTAATGCTTTCTAGTAGGAATGCACCGATACCAATCCCAGTATCAATGCCGATGCATTGTATTTGTATGAGTGAAAATGTTCCTGATACCAAATTCCAGTGAAAACAGATAGAAATCACAATTACTTCTGGATAGACATGCTGTTAGCGCCAAATAATTTCATTATACAGAGCCAAGGACATGTCACCCTGTGCAAAACTGTATATTGGTCATCCCACCAACACCACTACCTTGGTTGCTTTTGGTGTACAGAGTAGAACTAATGCATCTCAAATTATATCCATTTTTTTTTCCTGAAAGCATGCCACAGTTAATGTGTCCCTGTATTGAAAGGTTGTGTTTACTCTATAACTGCATACATCAAAGGGAAATTTCAAAAATGGGGGCTGATCTTGACTTTTCTAACTAGCCAGTCACTTACCCGCTACAAGTATGCAACCATCCTGAATATGTTTGACATCCAGGATTAGCATGATGCACATGCAGCCTACACCTTTAAAAAAACAAACAGAAAAAAAAACAACCAATAGCAGCCCCTAAATGTCTAGTTTCAGGGGTTCTTTTAAAGCTCAATTAAGTTTTTAATTTTAAAAATATATTTCAAATGTGTCAAAACTAAAAGTCTTATAGGTTTTTTTTTTTTCTTAGAAAGCATCTACAGCTTAATGACATAAGGGAATACATGGTAGGCTTTTAACACGTTCCTAAATGACACCAGTGTTTTTAATAGGGCAGGAGTATTTTCAGACTTTATAGAAATCAATATAAAAGTGAATGACAGAACGTGGGCATAGTTTATTGTAAGTGGTTGTGGCAAAACGGACATCAAAATTTAGGAACATAGCACCCACAATCAGTGGTATAATCCCCCCCTAATGTATAATATCATAATCTGAGCATGTGATTGGATCCTTCGGGCCAGCTGTGGAGTTGGATCACGCAGGCAAGATAGAAAGCAGTTTGAGAATATTTTCCCTTTATGCCTACAGGTAGGTGTGAGTAAGAAAGGTGGGGGCCTGTCCAGACTTTCCCTTCCTAAATACCTAGAAGAACCTTGACTGAAGTAATATTTACCTTCATGTTTGCTGCCCTAATACATTGAGTATGGTAGGACAGGCAATGGCTTGGCACCTAAAGCTATTAATGTACCACAAGCTGTGGTTCCAGCCACTGGGCCCTATGTCACAACTATGTGTCTTCTAGTGACATAGGGGCCAATCGAAGGAACCACAGCATGTGGCAGGGGACCAGGCATGTGACACTTCTGGAAAAGTTGGATGTGAAGATTCTGCTAGAGGTTGCACATGGCTTGTCTACCAGAGAGGTAATTTGTTAAGAATCTTTCTTTGCATAAGCACTAGCATCCTAGTTACATTAAAGTTAGCCTTTCATTACAGTCACATGTATAAAATGACTCATGAATTTATACCCTTAAGACATCTTATAGCGTAGACCTCTGTCTCCATAGATGTCCTAATTTCCTGTTTGTGTCACGGAGCTGCCATATTGAACTGATGTAATGCCATGGTTCGTGTCCTCTTTAAAACTGCAATGATCTAATCTGGCTCTGGCTCTGGATCTAACTGACAGAAGGACTTACAGACACAGACATCCCCCGTTTTTTGGGTTTCTTTTTTTTTTTATGTTGCATTCATTTGTTACTATCTGTTCATATTACTGTAGTTTTTTTTGCTCCTTGCAAAATTAAATGCAAATGAGCTGCTCCAAAAAAAAAAAAAAGAGAAAAGACTTCTTGGTATTATCGATTTTTGGCAAAACTCTGCTCACTGATATTTGCAAGCTGGCATTGTTGATTTTAAATATTAGTTGTCCCTGGCTTGAATATTTTTATGAGGCACTGACCTAGAACAAGCATGCAGCAAGTGAAGTCAGAACTTTTGATCTACATACAGTAAAGACACTGGATCAGCATGATAAGAAACTAGTAATTTCTGAAAGCCAATAATAGTAACCTACCTATTTCTTGTATCAAATAGGGAACTTGTCAGTCCGCTTGTGTAAGTAATAAAGAAAACAAGAAAAAGTAAAAATTAACATTTTAATACAATAAATAAAAACGTTTAAAATATTTTAAAAGCCGCCTGTCCCCACATACATGCAAATGCAAGTGTGAGTTGTGCATATGTACGTAAATGATGATAGCACAACACATATTAAGCATCAGTGCATAAAATGAGCCATTATTTACAGCTACCCCCCCCACCCCCAAATAATGAGCTGTAAAAGCTTTTATAGTGCCACCTTTGGACAATTTTAGGTATCTGAGCTTGTCGCCTTGCAACTGTTTTGAACTCGCTGACTAAGTCCTGCCCACATGATGTAATGCGTATGGGGGAGGAGTCACGTATGACGTCACCCGTGGCCACCTCTTCGTTTGGAAACTTTGTTCAATGCCATTATGCCTGCTCTTGGCTATAGTGCTTTACTTGTAAGTGAGGTTTTATTACTTTTATCGCAATAAACGGTTGACACGGAGAGCACTAGATCTCTTTTTATGTTAACACATATATCCCTTGATGTGATTGATCTACATTGTTGCTGGAGTGCTTGGAAGTCGATGCCCCAAGGTGTGGGATACATGCTGTATGACCTATTCAGGTCGAGTGTCTGAGGTGAGAGGCCAGGATTGTCTGTGGTGGACGGGCTGCATTCACCCTTATCATTGATCGTCTGATATCAGGTACTGTTTACACAGAGGACTTTCTTTCTTTCATGTTGGGACTGTGCTCTCTTTTGGACATTTTTTTTTTTTTACTTTTTTTACTGTTGCTTTACATGTTGCGCTGCACTGTATTTGTTATATAGTATCTTTTGAGACTTTTTTGGATTATCCTTGTAGTGTTCAGCTGGCAATCATTATTCTTGTTCTATCTTTACCTGCGCTGAATATTTGTTATTTATAACTGTTTCAATACGTTTCTAAGAAAAATTCAGGTGGTTCCTAATTGCACTACTTTAAGAATTTGTTGCTATGGCTGCGACAGATAAAAAAAAAAATTACCATCAGTCGCAGATTAGGAAACTGGTGGTAATTAAGCCCAATTAAGAGACTCCAGTGCTCAGAGTGGGGCATGTATGTACTGGGAAGCTGTCATGAATGTGTCAGTTTTCCACTCGTGGGTTGTTAGGATGCCAGCGGCCTCCTTTCTCCATGCATGTTCAGCCCCAGGCCGACAGCATCCTAGCAACAAGTCAAATTCACCTGCCAGCTGTTTGATTCCCTGGCCACCATCTGAATGTAAACAAAGAGGCTGGGAATGCTGACTGACCTCATTACTCAATATGCCAATAGTCATGTATGGTCAATGACAGGAATCTCCTAACCAGAAGTTGAATGTGGGCCGGGGATGCATTATTGGTTGTTATGGCATTGTAGGATGCACAGCTGGCAGCATCGTAGCAGCCAATGATGCTGTGCACCTGACAGCATCAAAGCAACCATCTCAAGGGCTGAACATGCACTGATTATGGAGTATAGAGTACGGACAATCTGGCCTCAGTACCCCCCCCCCCCACCTTGCCATCCACACGATGTACAAGTACCTGTTTCTGATAGGTAAATTCATTTGTCACAGGCATCACCACTCCTCCAGGGGTTATGTTTTGAGGTTTTAAGTGCATTTTTATGTAAAAAAAATTAGCATTTTAGCATGTGTAAGAAAAAAGGCAGTGAAAAGATGCTATAATTTTGGCCTAGTGGGGCTCATCATTTACCCCGGAGTCCTCTTGGACCTTTTTGACATATTGGTGAGTAAGCAGCTTAGGTGCAGTGCTTTGGTATCTAGGTGTCCTTAATTTAAAACGGTACTGACAGTTGTGAGACAGACAGATATGCAGACAGATCACGTCCCATGACACGTGCAGAAGTAGTTATACAGCCTGGTGTGTTTGGCCAAAAACATATTTTCTTTGCATTCCTCCATGGTTAACAACTGTTTCATTAATTAGAATATAAAATAAAACATTATTGGAGAAAGTGGTACACTTGGTCTGCACCACCCTGTTCCCATGTCAATCTGCCTCACTTATGGCTGATCCCATTTGTTACTCCTTCTCCAAATGAGCAATAAACACAGTCCAATTTAGGGATTTCATACGTGTCATGCACACTCCCAGCAACGGATACTATACCAAGCATGGCAGGAAGCCCAGTCATAGGATTGTCCTTGTGTAGAGGTCTTGCTGCTTTTTCCAAGACAAATTTAATTAGCCTGTTGCTCTCCAGATGTTGACAGACTGCAGCTTCTGGAAAACGGGCAAGAGCACCATTGCTGAGTGTCAGATCTGAACTCGGCAGTGCAAAGAACAGTAATGATGTATACATTGTAATAAACCATAGTTATCTGGCCGCTTAATTGATGGCTGCAATCAGATAAATTCTAAGTGTAATGCCACGTACACGCGATCAGAATTTCGGCCGGCAAAAGACAGATGAGAGCCTTTTCGTCGGAAAATGCGACCACGGGTATGCTCCATCTGACTTTTGCTGGCTGAATTTCTGACCGGGAAAAGTTTGAGAGCATGTTCTCAATTTTTCGGTCGGAAAAAGTTCAGATCGGAAATTACGAACGTCTGTAGCAATTCCAACGCGCAAAATTCTATACGCATGCTCGGAAACAATTTGACGCATGCTTGGAAGCATTGAACTTCATTGTTGTACGTCACCGCGTTCTTGACTGTCAAAAGTTCAGAGGATTTTTGTGTGACCGTGTGTATGCAAGCCAAGCTTGAGCGGAATTCCGTCAGAAAAACCATTCAAGGTTTTTCCGACGGAAAATCTGCTCGTGTGTACGGGGCATTATGGGTTACTGCACCAACACACTGCCGTGCTGAGTACTCTAAGGACTTGTTCACAACATTTCCATTAGTATTTGTCATGTTGATTTGTTCTTTGGACGCATTGTTTTAATTAATCTAACTTGATTAATCTAACTTGAATGTCATACTGCAGGTCACCCCCATCAAAATGCAGTATGTAGGACTTTTTCCAACACGCATAACACAACATATTGGTAAGAGCATGTTTTACTGAAAATAATGGATTTTCTCTGACTGCCCTAAAGGTTCATTGGAGTTATCACAAAAGCAGACAATTAATTTTCTGGCTATCATACACGCCAATGCCTAGCTCAAAACATGAATGCCATGCATCTATTAAAGGACAATCTCCCTGTAAGTGAATTTGGCCTTTTTATATGTTTCATGCATCCCAATGAGTGGCCCTCATTGTATCGACTTTTGACAAATTATCGACTTTCGGCCCCACTCCTGAATTCTTCACACTTCTGGCCTGCGCAGCACCCAATAGTTATTACTCAAAGAAATCCTGGCCATGTCCAGCTTCTACTGCACATGCGGTCAACTTGGCCTATTCATTCTTTTGGCTACTGCTCCAAATGGCTCCATAAATGCAGATCAGGAATAATTGATCCGAGCAGTAGGATGGGTGAAGAGTGCTCGGAGAGTGGATAACTCATAAACAGGGTTAAAGGTAAGTATTTAAGTAGGTGGCTGCCATGTGTCGGGGTGGGAGGAACTTTTTAAGGACAACTTCCCTAAAAAGGTAGTTTGTGCTTTAAGGCAAAGCTATAATTTTCCTAGCATCATGTGTGAATTATGCGTATGTAGAAAACATATGGGCAGTCTGAATTACCAGACCATGAGAAGGTGATGGTGGAGGGGGGATTATTTAGATTTTTTTTTTGTTTCACTATGGCTAATATATAGCTGTATTTGGGTAAATTGGGAAAAGGATTAGGTAGTCTGGGAAAAACCACAAACCACATCACCCTCATTTAGATGAAGACATATATGGGTTGATTTACTAAAACTGGAAAGTGCAAAATCCGATGCAGCTCTGTATAGAAACCAATCGGCTTCCAGGTTTTTTTGTCCAAGCTTAAAGTGGAAGTAAACCCCCCTATCGTTTTCAGCCAAGGAAGCTGCCATCTTTGCCTCTGTTTAATCTTCAACTGCCACAGTGCTGCACATGTGATCCGTTATGACACCAGCCATTGGATGGTTTGACTGTTTGGTTGAGAGCACAGCCAGTGTGCAGTTAGCAATCTCGGCATGCCTTTTTTTTTTTAAAAACTGTTAAATCGATGGGTTTACTTCCGCTTTAACTGAACAAGTTGAATTAAGTTAGAGGCTGATTGTCTACCATGCAGAGCTACACCCGATTTTGCACTCTCCAGTTTTAGTAAATTGACCCCATATTGTATATTAAGTGAGAGGTAATCTGTACCTGGCAGATGTCGGAGAGACCTTTTGTTCAATAGAAAGCACTCCGTATATGTGTATGGGTTGGTTTATGGCAGAACTGAGTGCCGGTTCACACGTGTACGCTCTGCGATATTGCATGTTTGCTTGGAGCAATAATTGTGGCATCATGGACAAGTTCAAATATGTGAGTAGATTTTGGGTACTGTATGATATTGATCATGGAGATTGGTGACTAAATTCATATTTTTGTTTTCATCAGTGAAATGGCTATGAAATATGACAAGGATAAGCTCAGTGTATTCCACCCATGTGACTCTCCAGATACCCACACTTGCACATGAAATTCTGTTCAATATGGATAATCCCAAGTTTTCAGCAAA